>OY757142.1:20142747-21357427 GCA_963583835.1 Drosophila immigrans | reverse complement strand
TGTGTGCGTGTGTGTGTGTGTGTGAGTGAAATACATTTGTTAGAGCATCGTTAATGAAGTGCATTTGTGTATTTATATTACCATATTGTCATTTAAGATTTATTTTCATATGCAATTAAAATTTTAAATTCAGTTCTCCATTTGTCATGAGCCTGATATAAGAGCGTACATATATGTATGTGTATTTGTATGTAAGCAGCATACACATACATACATATGTACATATTATATAGGTAGTTTGTTATACAAAATCTGGATTAATTTATCAAATTGTTTGCACCATTCAGGCTAAATGTTGACTCGGCAACTGTTGTCGATTTTAAGTTTCAATTGTGATGTTAGTTTTACCAGCGAGGGAAGTTTAACGAAAACTATATAAACAAGCTGATTTATGCATATAAAATGAGTATTCGAATAGACCAATTAATTAACAATTCATTGAGTAATTGTACTAAGAAATATAACAGGTAATTTACAGCTTTCGAGTTTATAAAAAACCTACAATTCAAATATAATTTTAAATATTGTTTGGGTAACTCTCGCATTCACATGTGTGATAAAAAACTAAAATGTGTTTTGACCTTTCAAATAGAGTTAAACTCCCGCATACATTGTTTATAAACAAAACCAGTTAAAACAAAACTTTCAAACATCGCGACTGTTTGATATCCTCTTGGATCTGCCAGCTTAGGGGGATTTCGATAAATGTTTAATCAAACACACAAATCTAAATAATCTAAGCTTCCTTTGAGAGATAAATTGAATCACAGTTAAAATACCTTTTCCGTGTATTATATTTTGCAAAGAGTATATCAAATAATAAAATTCATTTAAATAAAAGGACGAGTTTATGAACAACGAAAAACGAAAAGAATTAAATTAATTTGTATAGATAGGTCAAAGTGTAAAAACACTTGTCAATTTGCGTTTGCATTTGTTTCAAATGAAATTGAAAATATGGACAAAATTAAAATCAATTGCATCGCAACAAACCAGTATTATGTAATTTTATAAAGTTGAGCTATGTGAAATAAGAAATTGAATATTATTGATTAACGTGCAATTACTAATTATTTTGAGCATATTAAACTTATGTCTCGAGATTGTGACATTCTTTCTTTTCGATAACTTTAAGACCTGGAATAAATATTCGATGTAAATGCAGTTTATATTCATAAGTGAGTTAATTAGCTTACGAGGGAGTTGGGCATTGAAGCGCATACAGCTGGCGATCGCCAAGTAACATGGGTTCAAGAACTCGTAGCACTTTTTAAGGTCGGTGCCAAAAGTGGCGTGCGAGAACTTGGGGCATTTTACAATATGGCAGTTACGTTTGGGGGGCGCAGAATGGAAAACAGGTCGTCGATTACTTGAAGCGCCGACTGGATAACCATCATTAGGTTCTAAGTTAACTACAGAGCTTTGGGATTTTATTGTTTTGGTAATAGATTCTCAATTGCATGTCAACTTACAGACTTTGGTGTTGGTGTTTACCATCCATGGTGTCTGGCTGTGAATGCAACTTGTCAGAAACTTGAACTGGGGGAGTTTGCAGCGCATCGGGTTCGAATAATTCCAGATTCTCGACTACTTTTTCGTCAGATCGAGTGAAATACAATGGACTCGCTGGATTGAACGTTAAACTACGAATCAGAAAATTCTGTAGTATATAGAAACTAGCAGTCGTCATATCCGAAATTTAAGTGAACACTTCAAGGTTTAATAAGCGACTGATTTCAGTGCTTTCGAGCGTTGTGTTGCAAAATCTTAATAATTTTTATAGTTCCAGGTGCTCAAAACTTCTGATGTCGTTACATTTGATTTAATAGCCATTAAATGTTGCCGGCTGACTCTAATTGTCAAAAGAACTGTGCAATAATGACTACAGCTACTTGTGTTATTTGTGCACAAAAAATATACATATAGAGAGAATAAAAAGACTACTAGCGTTCTGTTAAAAATAATAATTGGACTGTAAATCTGATAGCGCTAGGTATTTATACGATATTAACACGTTCTTGGGTAATGACTGCCTGAATGACATCATGACTTATTGGTGGCGATTCCTAAGATAAATACAGATATGATAGCTGGAGTGTTGGCGCAGCAGAAATATTTTTTGAACAATATAATAGTTTACAGACAACGTCTACAATTTAGCTAGATATTGTTTGATAGGTTGCTTTAATGTCTTGGAATTACAAATGCTATTTTATGAAATTGCAGAATAAGTTGAGCACATATAAATTTGTTGTTTATTTGGCATTGTTAAATTTAACTTGAGCAAGTCTGAAAATAAGACTTTTTGCAGTTTCCTCTGTCGGCAAATGCAAACAAAGCAATTACCTATAAACCTTCATTTGTTTTTCTTATTTTTGTTGGCCGGAAAAACCACAGACACACACAATTGCAAATGTATGTGTGGTGTTTCGTATTATCAAAAACAAACTTATGACAAGGACAAGTGATGCCAAAGGGAAGGGAAGATGTCGGAAGGGGTTTTTTGGGTGGGAAATATGCTTGTTTTGGCTGCTGGCAATTTTGAATGTGTGCCAAATGTTGTTTGTTGTTGGCATTGTTATTGTTGTGGGCTTTGCTGTAATTGTTACACCAAACAGTGAAATGTGCAATGATAACGCCACGCTGTCTATGTTTTTGTCCATATGTGTGTTGGCCCACATTTTCGGCCCTGCATGTGTGTGTGTGTGTGTTTTGGTTCGTATCTCAACAAACATTGCCTGATGCCAGTAGCTGGCATTGGGCCATTTCAGCTGTTGGCACTCGCTCTTAAAGTCGTCGTTCCTTCTGCTCGCTCTCAATTAACTAAAGTCACTTTAAATATTAACTGCGAGACAGAAATAAAACTGTTGCATACTGTGCGGCGCTGACAAGTCAGTTCAGTTTGGTTTGCTTCGGTTTGCTTGTTTGTTGCGCTTAATTACAATTGATTACACATTTTCGTTGCGTGCCAAAATAACTTTTATATTACACACACACGCACACACACACGTACAATCTTCTATAATTGCCGCATTCATTTTGCATAAGAGGCAGCAACACCTGCATAAAGTCTGTTTTAACAATTTAAACACGAACACGAACCCCATTTGCCAGTTTCTCGCAAACACGGCCAACTTTTTTCCACACAGCGCGAAAAGAGCACAAGCCGAAAGTTTCACATTCGCAGTTTATTGGCATTTTACGTGGTCTATAGAAGGAACAGGTTAAGAGTATACTACCAAGAAGAGATACCTCTTTCGTTTCTAACTCATAGTTAAATAATATTTTATTTGCAGGTTGACACTTAGGAAGGTGATCGATGATCTTACAAAGCTCAAGCTGAACAAATATTTACTGTCATCTGGCAAAAAGTAAAGAATATTTACTGTCATCTGGGAATATTTTGCTTTTGCTTTGTTTAAAATTTATAAATTATTGTCATTGCCTTTACACGTTGAAAACTATTTGAATACAATTATCAATATAAAAATAATATCAAATATCTTCAGATACTTTTTGACTATACCTTATTTAGTATAGTTGACAATTTGCAGGGTATAAAAGTGACTGCACCCAATTTTAAATGCATTTTTCAGGTATTTTACTAATTTCGTTAATATTCGCAATATGTTTGCGTGCTATTCGCTGTGTGGCGCAGTAAGGTTTGCTTCTGATTTGTTGAACTTACTGCGTGTGGCGCTTAACTCTTTTTCCGAGGCTCACATTTTTCCTCTTGCTTATCAGCCAAAAAGCCAAAATAGCAGAGACTTTTCGGCAGGTTCATGAATTCACATTTACTGGCTGTGAACTCAGAACTCGGTGAATATA
The DNA here is from genome assembly GCA_963583835.1 of Drosophila immigrans. Classification (NCBI taxonomy): domain Eukaryota; kingdom Metazoa; phylum Arthropoda; class Insecta; order Diptera; family Drosophilidae; genus Drosophila; species Drosophila immigrans. The sequence goes on along the minus strand of OY757142.1, from coordinate 21,353,599 downwards.
ATTCATGTTGTTTGTCTATTTCAATTGCTAAACTGTCGTTTCTTATCGAAGGATACGGGGAGTTGTTAAGCTACAGCACAATCAGATAGCTTCACCTTTTTTTCAACACTCGTTACGTAAACATGACAATGGTGAGATATAATCAAGTCTAGCAGCAGAAACGCTACGTAACCGGGGCCGCTCAGCCCTAAGGGGAATCAGGATATTGAAAAACGTGAATCCTGTGAGAGAGAATGTGTATGTTGCACAATATGTTATCACAGCAGTATATCGAATAATTTAACTTCAACGGAAATAATACATTAGGCAAAGTTATTTATTCTGAATGTTGAAGATAAAATAAGTCCTAAGAAATCTTCTATTTATAAAACAAATTCTAACATTTCATTTAAATTTTACTTTATACGCCCGTCGCATGTATTCATCTCTCACACACAGCAGAATTATCTCAAGCAAATGTCGAAATAATTTCAAAATGTTCTAATATTCAAATCGCTGTTGTAGTTGAATGCATAATCTAGAAACAGAGCAGAAAATGATTATTTAAATATTAAACAAGTCGAGCAACGGATATAAATACAAAATATTTCACAGCTCATTAGCAGAAGGCCGTAATGCAGTGCGAGTATCTCAAGGATGTTGGGACCAACAAAATTTGCATACATTAAAAACCAACAAGCACAGCATGTATTCGAATTCGAGTACTAGTGTATATGAATGTGTATGAGTGAGAGTGTGAGTGTGTCGGAATTTTGTTATTATTACAATTCGTATTATGCTGTCACACAAAATAAATAAATAAAGTGCACACAAGGCAAATCCTGCGGCATTCAGTGCCCAAACAAATGCAATTGATAGAAATTTGTACTCAGCTGTTCAAATAAGGACTTTATACACTGAACAAGTCGTTAGAGCATTTGGATACACTGTGAAAATATTGTGGCCAGTAGACTAAAAATAAAATATTTAAGGCTGAATGCAATCTAATTTTCAAATAACTACAACAAATATTTCGAATTTATTATCGTTTTTCTAAAATATATTAATGTGCGTTTAATAAAATACTTTTAGAAGACACATCAAGGTAATACTACATATATTCTTCTTGCAGTGCATTATTTTATGGCCTGCCATTAGAGACAAGCTCCTTAATGTGTTTGTGTGTGTGAAATTTATTGAAATTATTAAATGTTGCATTATTATCATTATCACTCTGAGGCTCTGCGACTGTGTTTCCATGTAAGCTGCCTACTTGGGCATTAAGTAGATATGTTATATAACGACACACATATGTATATGTATATGTACAAACCCATGTGTAGAAGAGCTTATAGTTTGGTATTCTTAGTTACCGATGCATAAAGTCGTACCGCAGAGTCTTGCATGAGCTGTTAACTTGGCAATTGTCCGGCTAATAGGTTGGTTGCTCTTTGTGAATATTTTATGGGCATTTGCAATGTACGCTACTTGAGGTCAGAAAGCTAATGAATTGTGCTTTGATGAATGATTTGTAAGACGCAGCTGCATTGAAGTTTAGTTAACTGACGAAGCGTCTATTTATACATTCAAGATGTGAACTGCAGTTATCTTTAAGGGTTTACAGCGTTTAATTAACCCATTTTCCATCTTCGATATGGAAATAATTAAGCCAAAACTATTGTTACTGCGCTATATGTATTTGTGCAGCACTTACTCCTACTCACGATATCTCCTACTTTCTGTCTATGCACCTTCTGCCCCCTTCGCCGGCACATCATCGTCGTCGACGTCCTTCGCTTGTCTGGGGTGTAGAAGTATCTTTACGTCATTGGCATTAGTATTAGTGTCACAGTGGCACACCTGCACAACTGCAAATGTCGATAAGCTTGACTCAGCCCCAAGGATGTGGCATAGTTACGCTCCCGGCATTGTTCCCTCCGACCCCAAAAGTGTGTTCTCTGTGCCGATAAGGCTATGCATTTCAACTCAATTGAATGCATTTGTCATAATTGGTGGCAGTATGTGCCAGAGTCTGACCCCAACTCTGACTGTCCCTCTTATCAGCAATTGCAATTGTAACCCGACGTTGCACACACACACACACACACGAGGACACTAATCGCCGCATACCTGTGCTTGCGAACACATTAAAGTTACATTTGCATCCAGCGTCAGCCCAGCATTAACCCCACCTCAGCCCCTCTCAGCCCCCCACAATGCAGCACACGCTGCTGTTTAGATCTATGTCTCGCCTGCTTTTGTCACGTTCTTGACTTGTACCTCAATTTTGCGCGTTCGCAACGCAAGCCGACGTCATATGCGCCACACATGAACCAATGTGTGTGCGTTGACGTGCGTGTGTGTGTGTGTGTGTGTGAGTGCGAGTGTATGTGTGTGTGCATTTGAAGGGTCGCAGCCGCTGTGTTTGTCATTGGCAGACCGCATTTTTAATATGCGCATAAATTGGCTGACATTGATGGATCCTAATAGAGTCGCTGCTGCCTTTATATTGCGCGATTCCCCCCCCCCCCCCCCCCCTCTCTCTCTCTCTCTCTCTCTCTCTCTCTCCCTCTCTATCTGTCTCTCTCTGTCGACTCCTCTCGCTCCTTGGCAGCCACTTGCTGCTGTCTGGGCTGCTGCTGCTATTGTTGTTGCAGCTGTAATGTGCAATGAATTTGTAAGCAACTCATGAATAACGAGCACGTGAGCTGCAAACGCGACTCACACACACACATACTTACAAATGTGTCTGCATATATTGTATAAATGTATAAGCAGGTGTACTGTGTGTGATTATGTCCAAAATGTCAACTATTGTAATGCTATAGAGCGCACATAATATTAATAATATTGACAGTATTGTTAACACATTAAGTCAATCAACCGCTAAATGAAATGAACTTGAGGTTGACATAATTAATCAAAACTTATTATTAATATGTATATGTTGTGAAAATAAGATAACTTTACGTTTATTTTCACCTTTCATTTGTTTTTTGAAATTTGAAGTTTATACATTATAAATTAATTTAAATTTGTAAATGTATTTAATGATTCGCTTACATTTTTGTGAGTGGGAGAAGAGAATAGTTCATATTAAAAATACATGCTGTATCTACATATCTGTGGTTGGTATCAATTTATTTATTAATTTATATTCTTATTTAACTTGTAAAATGAGTAAATACTATTCTAATACGTATATATACACCATAAAAAATATTATTTAAGCTAAGTAATATGAAAATGAGTAATAAATTTTATTTTTGAAAAATACTTTTAAATTTTGCACAAATGCGACTGAAGAGATTGAAGTAATGTTAATGTTAGCGCAGGTTGGCTTAAATCATAATAAGCACAAGAGTTGTACGCGAAATGAAGATTTACGCAAACGTGGCATAAATCGGATCAACATTGGTAGGCAGTTATTATGTATAAGAGGCGAACACAGCTGCCACATGGTACTTAATTTTTTACAATGCGGTATTCGCTTAACGTTGCGAGTAGCTATCTTTTATGGCATACTTGCGGGCGCAGGCACTTAAAGCCATTGTACTAAGCAGCTTTGACAAGAGCCCATGCTCCCGCGACACCTATACATATCATGTACAGTCTGAGAGAATGAAAAAGAGGGGAGGAGGAGTTGGATGAGGATGAGGATGAGGAGGCGTCTCTCAATTGGGCCGGAGACAACGTCGGGTGCGTCAACCGAAGTGCGATATTTCGAGCGTGAATTGTAAACTTTTGATTGGATTGTGCAGCAAGTGGCGTGTGCGTATGCGGCGTATACGTAACGTGTGTTAAATTATTGGTAAAACAGCTGGCAAGAACAGACTGCGTTGGGCCTGTGGCCCTGCCACAACTCATTAAAAAGTTTTCTCTTCAAACTGTTTTGATTCGCTTTCTGCCACCGGTTGCAGCTACTCATGAACGTAACAAAATTGTTCTTTTCCTCGTCGCCCTTGTTTTCGTTGTTGTTTGTGTTTGTGTTTGTGTTATCGTTGTTGTTGTTGTTGTTGTTGGTGCTGTTGTCGCTGGCCGTTTTAATTAAGCAATCGCCTAACATAAGTCATAGTTATGGCGCCCCGGTCTCGGCTGTCAACTGAGCCAAACGCGAAATCAATCAACATCAACTCGGGCCTTTCGCACACAAAACACAAAAACTCTTTGTGCCGCCTCCATGAAAACTCATTTTCATTATCAGCTTGTGCGTTGCCGCCAGTCCCTTGGACATGTCATATTGTGGCTAGCTCGTAATATGTTGTTTTGTCTACATAATACACTTTCCGAGGGTATTATCAATTTGCAGAAGCGATTCACTGCTCTCTATTTCAAAAAATGCTAATTTAACTCGCATTTTATGTGTCAACTACAGTTTCGAGAATAATCTAATATTGATTATTAAGGTTTACATTGTTCCGCATTCCATCAAATCAATAAAAATGAGTAAAGCCTACGCTCTGTTAAATTCCTGTTTATTTCGATATTCCGCAATTGAAGCGAACTAAAACATTCCTGATTAATTTTCGACAACTTGCCTTCAGCATATCCACAACTATTAATGTTTGCTTCCATTGATTCAATCAGCCCATGCCCCAACTCGCTGCGTGTTTGTTGTTTTGCTGTTTATTGGACACTGATCTAATCATTTTGTGGTTTGCGAAATTTCTACATTGCGTAGCAAATTGTTGCTGTCGCTTATCAAAAATCAATTTGCACAGCATTGAGCTATAATAGTGGAACCGGAAATTTATTGCTTTTTTGTCGCGCTATTGGGAAGTTTGAAGAGCAGTGACAATCAATCGATCAGAGTACTACAAATTTATGCATGGAAATTCAATCGAATATATTCCATTCTATTTGAAAGTTGTGTTGATGTAGTTTTTTGTATCTGGAATTTATTTCATTTAGCAAACGGATGCGGCACTAATTGTGTGACAGGAAGTTTAATTTCAAATATATTCGTTCTCGTATTCGTTAAGCGAGCAATGCTTTATGCAGTTTGCAGAAAAATGAAGCCAATACAGCCAAGTCACACAAAATGATTTTCTAATATCCACATAGCATAAAATGAATCTAAGGGAAATAATTTACTCTCAAATATCCTGTAATTAATATTGCATAGTTGTTTACAAGCTCAAACAGTTTCGGTTGCAATAAAAAATTGTAATTCTAAGACGAAAAGTAAAGATAATATTATTTGTGTTTATACCCCTTTTTGCTCATATATTGTGTACAGGGTATTGATAAATTCGGAACTGCAGCAGCAGTGAAACACTCTGACATGACAACAATCAAACAGATACAGCAGAGCGATGAGCGAAGAGCGAAGAGTGGCAAAGAGGTTGGTGAAAATCATCAACTGTAATTTACAAACAAACACAAACACAACGTACACTCGAGCACACCACATGCTCACAGTTCACTCAAAAGAGGCGGAGAGGCAGATAGAGGAAAATGTTGTCAGTTATTTTGTCGCACAAAAGTATGTTTCGAAAATAGCGAAATGGTCTTCAAGAGAGACACACAAGGACACAGAAGGCATTCATATGCATGTTGTCGAAAGTGTATGGAAAGTAGAGTAGTTTTTTGTTTTGGTTTGTTCATCAAGCACATGGTCTGGAACTGGAGATTTCTGTATTCGATTTTTGCTGCAGTCTCAGTTGCCTCGCCGGCTGCAGTCACGTGCTCGCGATCATAATAAAATGCGACTTGACAACGGCCATAAAAAGCAGCCGACACGACAATGGGGCAGTACAATTTCAGTAAATCGATGACCCTAAAATTGGGATTGCAGTAGCATCAGAAGTTGGCATTAGCATCAATGCGCGTAAACAACAAAATGCAGAAATCGCTGGCACCTCCTTTGAGGGCAGGATGTGCAGCTGCAGAGCGTGCACAGAAGCATTATTCCGCCGGATGTTGTGTGTTCACTACGTGTGAGTGTGCGTGTGTGTATGTGTGAGTGGTTGTGTGTACTGACATGGCGAAATTGAGTGGACATGAAACTGACTGAACCGCTGTGGCATGCGGCGCTGAACCCAACACCACATTCGAGTCCGAGAGTATGAGTGTATTGGCAGTTCAAAACGCACCATTGATTCGGCTTGAGTTTTGCACATTGAGTCATAGCGGCTGCCAGTTATAGGCGAAACTTTGTCGTTGTTGCTGGCCAAAAGTTGATGCGTTGACGCCAATTCAAGTGGTTGTCTAGATACCTGAAAAAAGTAAATTAAATGCAATTGGCACAAAGACTCCTGAGAGGGAGGAATATACAGGAACTAAGAGCGAGAAGAAGGCTACAATTAGCTGACCCTACCGATTTGGCTCTTAGATTTATTTAAATATATTACTTCCCCTAAAGGTTTAAATTTGTCAATATACTATTGAATTTTTGTATCTTCTCTATAATATAAGTTATTAATCCAGTAGACTATATTAAAATATAGAAACTATATTTCCTACAATAAAAAAAACATTGTTTTAAGCACAGATTATTTGACTTATAATACAAACTTGAAATTATAACAGCAAAAACAATCAACAAAATTAATTTTTTTAATTAATTTAAATTCATCAGCGTTTCACTTATCCAATTCACATTTCTAAACACTCCACATACTCTTTATTTATTTAATAACATTTAGATGCCGTCTTTTTTTTAATCTGTCACTTTCTTAAACATCGCTTCATGCTCAAATACTTAAAAAGTTCAGTTTCTGCATAAACTCTAGAAAAGTGTAACATTTGTTCAAACTTGATGTAATTAAAGTTCTTGTTGTGCTGTGGAATCGTGCTATTGAGTTTTAATTTTTATGTTTTTAGTCTTAGAGAAAATATCACTTAATGTTTTGATTTTGTTGAAATTGAATTAAAGGAGTTATTCAAGTTAATGTCAACTAAGCACTGTTCGACCAGACTTTAAGCAATGACAATTTTAAATAGAATGCGCTTGCCTGACATGCATTTATCTTAAATTGCTGGCCTACTTATTGCTCTGGAATTGATAGAGAGTGGAACTTGGAACAGTATTCCCCAAGCTGAAGTTGCAACATGTCAGTTAATTTGCATACAGTTTCGTATTTCGAATAGGGGAGGCCCCATTAAAGTGGTACACGAATTTGCGAAGCAGCCTAAAAGTCTGCAACAAATGTTTTTTTTCGGTCTGTTGTGCATTGTCGAAACAGTGCCATGCAACAACAACAACAACAGCAACAGCAACGACAACAGCAACAATATTGACAGAGACAATGCCATAATGCAATGCAGTGAGGCATGTGCGTGTGAGTGTGAATGCAAACAATTGCAACAACAGGCATAACATGCGGAAAAGTGTCAGTGTTTTCTTGGCAGCAGGCGGCAACAGGCACACAGACAGGCACTCGCCCAGTTGCATAAACACTTATAGAGCCATTTCAGCATAGTCATCTAAAAGCAGTGGCATTCCGCATCACACACCCACACCCAAACACGCACACGCACACACACGCGCAGTGAAGAGCTCATACGTTATGGCCGCTAATGTATCTGTTTTGTGTGTTCTAACAGGGACGAATGCAAGGACGAGTGTCCTGGTGTCCCAGCACTTGGAACGTTTACGAATGAGTTGCAGGGCCTTTTCAGCAGACAACATTTTCCACTGGTTGCTGTTTTATGACAACCATAAATCACTTTCCCATGTCGAACTCTTAATACTCTTGCACACATTACGCATATTGTAATATGGAAACCGATACAAAAGTGAATATAGACTAAACTTTATAAATTGACAAATACAACACCATTTAAATATCAATAAAAGTAGGAGTCTTAAAAAAATTGTAATTTTTTTTTTATTGAGTTAAGATTTTACAGAAATTGCAAATATTTACTTAATTATTTTGGGACTGTCAAAAGTTTATAGATTTAACAAATACGAAACCCTTTAATTGCCTAATTTAACATATTAGTAAAGTCAGATTTGGATTTCAAATATATATTTAATTTTTTTTCTAGTACTTTCTATTTCTTAAATAATTTTATTTGTTGACCTTTATTTTTAGTAAGATTTTAAATGTCCAACTCTTTACTTCTTTGTATCTGTAATATGTGTTCTGAAATAATCCGAGGAATTTGTAAAATTGTATAGAAATGATATCAGCAGAACTCCAAAACTCAAACACTCATATTATTCAGATTTATAAAACTATTTTTATCCTAGTGCTTCAGCTAAGGCTTAATTAGTAAGACACTTTTCATATAATTAAATAATGTTATTGAAGTCTACAGTTTAAACCAATATACCAATTACTTAAAATATTATTTTATTATATACAAACTATATAATAATATGATAAATAATTAATGTGATCAGTATTAGCTTTCAGTTCTTGAGAATGTTATATACCCTGTACGAAGAGAACCTAAATCCTGCGCCATTGTACACAGCTTTCACGTGTAATTTCGTGCTGCAGTTGGGCCATTGATAATCTTCGTTATTGAAGTCTATAATTGATGCTGCGCTGAATAGCCCTGAAAGTGCTTTGGCCATTTGCAGACACCTGTTGGTCAATTGCTATGTCAATTAGTTGAAAAGGCTGTCTGAATGGGCTCCCATCAAAGGGAAGGTGGAAGGGAATTCCCCTTTAAAGTCGCTAAGGCCACAATCTGATCAACTGATTGCTCAACTGCCTGGCGAAGAGACATGGGCACATTGTCTCTATCTTTGGAAACTGGTTGCATATGGCTGCTGTTGTTGCTCTTGTTGTTGTTAATGCTGGTATTTGTTGGCGGTACACAGTTGCCACACACACGCATACACACACATAGCATACTTGAGCGAGTGTGCGTACATACATGAAATATTTCGCATAACTTTGCTGGCTGCCGCTGTGTTATCATTTAATTAAGTTTTCTTTAATTAAGTCGACATGTGAGAAACCGCAATGGCAGTCGAAGCCCTCGTTGAGCTGATGATGTCAGCCGGCTTGGTGGCCAGACAAAAGCGCGCCGCATGTTGGTGCAACAAACAGCAGCACAATGCGCATTAGTTGAAAGCACCCAATACCCAGTTACCCTGTTCTGCAAATCGACTTTATGGTAAGACATTCAAATTTTTCATTCAACTTTAAAGGCATTAAGTATTTATTTTGATTGAAATTATGTGTATGCCACAAATTCATATTTAATTAAAAACTCTCCAACATTCATATGTTCTACAATAAAGACGGTCATTCTCGCCAATTGCGCATTTTAGGAATACTGGGTATAACAACAAGATCCTTGTTGCTACTGTGAGTGTGAGTGTATGTGGCATCTATGTTTAATTATTAAGCGCATGCCTTCGCAACAAATGCATACAACACTTGTTCACAACTACACACACACAAATACACACACATATGGTGCGTGTAAATGGCAACATGTCAGCATTGCAAGAAAATTTCGCGCATTTTCCTGTAGCTAAACTGGAAAGCACTTGATGAAAGCACAAGTGCCAAACATTTGCAAATCATTTACTGCATTTTCGCAATGGCGGAAAACCCATTTTCATAAGTGTTAACGCTTAACTATATGATGTTGAAGTGCCTGAGGGCAATTTGAAGGGAAATAAAACTTATGTGAGTGGAAAATGGCTTTAATTTAAATTCAGTCTACTCGTTGGCTTTCACTAGGTACTTTCAGCTCGGAAATTTCCAAGTCTGTCTAGCTTGTAACACTTTTTTACAATCGTTTTTATTTCATTTGATTAGTTATTAATTAATGAATTAATTATGCACAATATCTCGTTAATCATTGTTTCTTTTACTCGCTGACGTTTGGATAGTATCTTTTAATGGCAGATTTTTGCTCGATACTATTTAAATCACTTCACATAAACTCGCTTCGTTTCTCTTACTCTTTATTTATCTTACCTTTTTCATTTAAATATATTTTTAATTGGCTATTGGAGTATATTTGTTGTTGTGTATTAGTTGGCTTAAGACCTGAACTCTTAACCCGTTAAATAGGTTTTATTTGGTATATTCGCAACTTGTTTATTTTTTATTTTAAAGTTTACTTTGTCAATGGTAACTCTTTCTCTATGCCTTTTTCTCGTTAAGTTGCAATCATAATTTCACATAAACTCGCTTCGTTGTTCTTACTATTTATTTATCTTATCTTTTTCATGTAAATATATTTTTAATTTGCTATTGGAGTGTATTTGTTAATGCTTATTCGTTGGTTTGAGAGACCACAACCTTTAAATATATTATATTTTATTTTCTATATTCTCAACTGTTTGTATTTTTATTTGTAAATTTTTTATGGTAACTCTTACTCCTTGATTTTTGCTCATTTGAATTTGATATTGGAGTGTATTTGTTGTTGGTTATTCGCTAGTTAAGGATCCCAGTTATTTACTCTTTAAACATATTTTATTTTGGACATTTTCGTGCTACAATATTCCTGTTGCACGCAGTACGAGGTGTCTTCAGGTCGTGCACTGTCACTTGATCTCCCTTGTTTCGGTAATCGAGAATTGACAGCTCTGGTCTCTATTGGTCCTGTGCCAGTGACCCACAAAATGTGCGCTACAATTGTTGCTGTATTTGTGGTCAATAATTTTCCGCTCATCTCTCATGTGTGTGTGTGTGTTTGCATTTTCATTGTTCATGTTGATGACTCCCCCGTTGACTGTTTCATTTTCGTTCGTTTGCCCATGTGTTGACAGTTCACGCACACAATGCCCATTTACATATTGAACTTTTGTATGCGTTGAACAGACACACACACACACACACACACAGTCATGCGCATGGTGCATAGTAATTGCAACATTTGGTGCTGCTGTTGCGGAGTCTCAGCTGTGGCAGTTGTTGCAGGTGGCACAATAACAATGGCCTTGCATCGAGTGGAGATGCAGCTGCTGCTGCTTCTGCAACTGCAACTGCAACTGCAACTGCCATTGCCAGTGCAATGGGGCATGCAACATGTCCCCCATGCATTGCAGTTCCTGTGTCCTGTATGCTGTGCCTGTGTACTCTCAATTGGCAAGTCAACTCACTGCCTGCCGGATGCCGGACAATTGGCCCGGTTGGTTATCCTTAAAGATTCAAGGCCCCCCCAGTCCAATAATCGATGATTGCTGCGACAATTTACAAACACAATGAAGCCTGGCCATTGAAGGCATGTTAAAGTTCTCAATAAAGCTTCGCTTACTTAACAGACTTAACATGGCTATAAATGCTTTCGACATTCTCTAATGAGAGAAGCAGGCGAAGGAGAGTTGAGCGTGCCGCAGCAAAATGTTGCTGAGATTAGCATGTGGCAACAGTTGCAGCTGCTCGTTTCGCGGCTTCATGCACTCTGCTAATTGTAAAGAGCCGAGCACTTTGTGTAATCAAAGATGAATGCTGAAAGTACAGAATTATGTATGATCTGCAAGTTTTTAGTACTCAGAAATATGCCTGCGATAAATATTTTTATATATTTCTATGAAAATTTAAAGATTTATTTAATAATCCCACGATAGGTATTTAAAAGTAAATATATTTTAGGATTCTTCGAAGTTAAACAATTCATATATAAAATTAGTAAATCAGTGAATTTATAGAAAACTTTCGAGTAATATAGACAATATTTTGGGGTACTCATTTTAAACCGCCGACTCATGGGTTTTTGCCCAATTTATGTAGTATCTTAACGTCAAAAATTGTTCACTTGCCAAAAATGCAATAAATATTTCATATTGTTTGCATATATTATATTCATATTTTGGTTGCAATTTGAGGAAGATTTTTTCATCTAAAACAAAACTATTTATAAAGCATTTAAAAAATTGAGCCGCAGAAACGGAGCAAAATGCAAAACGGCGAACCGAAAAACATGCCGCAACATAAAATATTTATGATATTGCGGTTTTTTTTGTTGCCCGTTCGTTGCGGCAACTTTCGGCAGTCGAAAAAAGTTGGTAACATTTCGGTGTAAAGCCATTTCAAAGGACGAACCATAAACAATTTGCGCGCAAAGTGTGTTGTGGCATTTGATGCGAAGCTGCCACAAATGCTGTTAAATGTAATGCTAATGCCACAATGGTGCACCATAGTTTATTTCACATCACTGTTAAATGCAATGATTGTGCCACAATCAGAGAGTGAAATCGTAAGTTTTAATTCCATATCCTATTCTAAGTGTATTTGAGTAATGGCAAACTCAGTTTCAAACAAAATCAACCAACAAATGAGGTGAAGAGAAATTAATGACAATATGCATTTTGTGTCTAACTAATAATAATTTATTATTTTCTTTTCATAAGAATTTGTAGAATGCAACAGTACATTTTGTGATAGAATATATTAAAAAGATAATGACAACCGGTGTTTATTATTTGCATTATCCACTGCTTATTTAAGTTATTGCATTAATGCTAATGTGATTTTCTAAATTTAGATGTAGTAGATAATTAAGCCGATAGTTTACCAAAAAGCAATATAACAACAAATTTCTGAAAATATTGCCGTTTTTCTAGTTTGGTAATTGTTTATAATTAATTTTTTTATTTTAAAATTAATCTTTGAATAAATGTTTTGTTTTATATGTGTTTTTTAGTTATAAGGCTATTTAAATTCTTAGCTTTTTTTCACATTCTTTCTTTCTTTTTGAGTATTTGGCTATGCAAATTCTTAGCATTCTAAATATATTTTTCATATTTTTCTCATTTCATTATTTGATTAAATATTGATGTTTACTTGTCCACCTGCTCTCAACACATTCACGTCGCTTTGGACAATTTAACCTGTGCGTTTATTAGCCTTGGAATAACAATTTTGCACAAACCTTAAGATATTTTTGCAATGTTTATTATATGTATGTATGTTGCTTTTACGTGCAAATAAATATCAGTGCTGAGGTATGGCACTTGGTGCGACTTTCAACTTTGTCCCCTGCGGTTGCAACTTTATTTGTGTGTGTGCAATCTGTGTGTGTGTGTGTGTGTGTGTGTGTGTGAGTGCGGATGGCCAAGTTGGCTTTTTGCGGTCAGCACTTTGCTGAGATCTCACCATGGCGCTTGCCGCACGACACAGAATATTGCAAAGTTCATGCTGTGTGCAACATGCGACTTTGCTAGATATTTGCACAATTTGATTATCTATTTGTTGATGTGCATGCGCGATGTACATGTGTGTGTGCGTGCTCACAAAATAATGTTTATATCAAATGAATATACATATATTGAAATTATTATTATGGTGCGCCTAAAGTTATGCCACAAAATGTGTGCACTAAATGTCTCAGCACTGTCTATTTGTGCAGCCGACGACTCAAAAGTAAATTTCAACAATTTGATGAATGAAATGTTAAATATTTATGTTTGTCTTCGTCTCTATGCGCGTGTGAGTGTGTTTCTAAGTGTGTAACTTAATACTTAATACCCTTTCTGCAGGATCAAATGCATCAGAGAAACAAGCGAGGTGCGTGTGGCATGCAATTTGCCTGCCAGCTGGACTCGGCTTTCAATTTCATGCAAACAGGTGCAAATTTGTTTAAGCAGCAAAACACACAGATACACACACATACGCTGACAAGGACTCTGTGGTTTGATAACTTTACTCGGGGACGAAGTGTAAGGCACCGCTAGAAGCTTAAATGCACTTCACATTGCAAGAAAAGTTGCGAGTATTTCAAATATATATGTATGTATGTATGTATGTATGTGTTTATATTTATTTATAACACACATATGCTAAAAGTCCTGGCCAGTGCGTGTGTGTGTGTGTGAGTGAGGATGTGGGGTCAACTTTGAGACAACTGCCGGGGCTTAAGTCCATTTCGGCAAACAAGTTTTCTACCTTTTGCACTTTGGCATTAATATTAGCAAAGTGCGTTTGGTCTGCAAGCTGAAAGTAGAAAGCAAAAAAACCTCAAAAAGAACGAATGCAATAAAAATAAGTTTTGTCTCAGTGTGCCGGACTTAAAGTTACCTAGGGCAAAGCTCATAATATCTCACACACAGAGACCCAGGCAGAGGTTTGGGTTCTCAACGTTTGTGAGCAGAATAACGAAGAGCAATGGCAAATAACAGAATCAGAGAAAATAAAGTTAAGTTTAAAAATCTTTTAAATGCTTCAAAAAAGAAAATATGTAGAAGAAAACGAGAAGTGAGAAATTTAAAAATATATAATAATAAGAATAATAAAAAATATAATAATAAATATTAAAAACAAATTAAAATATAAATAATAAATGAATAATAATAATAACTAATAAATATTAATGAGTAAGTTAGATTTTCTCATTAACATGACATTATTTTGATGCAGCAATTAATTTTTGTATTATTTAGTTTAATCTAGTCAAATGAATCCCATACTAAATATGTAACGATTACAGGGTATGCAAAAGAGAAATAACAACACACTCGAAAACAATCGAACAAAAGTTTGTAGAGAGAAATGTTGTATTTTTGTTGAAAGCAAGAGTTAAAGACACATATTAGTATTAACAGTTGCAGCTAGTATATCAAACTTGGCAACAACCGGCTGCTTGTTGCAACTTAAGGCGGCACACATAAATATGGGAGCGGCTTAAAGTCGAAATGCGACTGCAAAGCAATTGCGATGCGGGAGGCGACTTCAACAAAGTCTGCTGACAGCTGACAGTTGAAGCAAAAGGCGTGGCATCGAGACAGGCAACAAGACGCGCAGCGACAATAAACCATTTTTGTGACACTTCAAAACGGGAGCGAGAAGTGGCAAGGAGGTATTGCTATTGCAATATGCTAGACGCGGCTTTGTTTGTCTTAGCTGTGATTTTGGCTTTGGGGCACGCAGCAATGATGAGGCAGTGTAACAACAGCAACAACGGCAACAAAGTGACGCTAATCAAGCAAAGCTGCAACATGGCAACGTGCAGCACAATCATGGGTTGATTCAATGACTGACTGACCAGCTATGCATGGCACAACTGCTAATTAAATGAGTGTGAGTGTGAGTGCGAGTGTGGGTGAGAATGTGTGTGCCGCACACACATACATAGTTGCAACCTGACGCCTTTAGCTTACTTAATATGTGTCTGTTTGGCTTTAAGCCCGTCGCTCTGTGTCTGTCTGTGTGTGAGTGTGTGTGTGATGAAATGCATGCAATTACGCGTATGTTTTTATTGTTATTTGTGTTGCAATATTTAATTTAGCTCATCAACTGTGCACACACGCACAGACATCTACGTGTGCTCGTTAAACGTGTGTCTACGTGTGTTGGTGTGTGAGGCACGTTAAGTAAACTGCTGCTGTGTGTAAATCCTCTATATGGCAGCACAAAATTAAAGCTTAACTGCCACAGTGTGTGTGTGTGTGTGTGTGTGTGTGTGTAAAATTATTTGTTTTTAATGCTGATGATTGCGTACGACGCGTCCTGTGAGCTGCAGCTGCAATGTCTTTGCTTGGCGTATACGTAATATCTGATTACTCATACGCAACGGCAAATGAAATCGCATGACAAAATTATGACAGAACAATTTGTCAAGCCGCACAGTTACCCACTCAGTCAGTCAGTCAATCAATCAATCAATCTTTATCAAGTACTTTGGCACTTGGCGCCTAAGCGGCATTAATAAAATGTTTGCGCTGTCGCATCTTCTGGAGTCGGTCATTAACGCGATTTTGCGCTGGCGTTGCAAGCACAATAAACGCTTTTAATGCCGAAACTTGTCAATGATCGCAGCTCCCTCGCTTATGGCACCTGTCATTTGTCACAGCTACCTCTGCACTTAATATCCTCCACTCCCGTAATAAAATCCATATTAGAATTTAATCGCGTGTTAAGCCGTAAGTGAGATGAGCGCTGCTCTTAAAATTTTGTAGCGCCAGGCTTTCTGCTTTACGGTATCAATAAATTTGATGGGCCAACACTAAGGAGAAGGAGCTCGAGCTTGAGAGTTATCTGCCCAGAGCAGAGATAGTTTGTCAGCTGCCAAACAGAGCTATTTTAACCACTTGAAGGTGAACAAACGAGTCACGAAGTTGCTAAATTGATTGAGAACATTGTGTAAATACTTTCACTTATTGACACGAGTTGTATTTAAGCGAGTACTCGCCTTGTCATTGGGCCATTTTGGGCTTTTATTGATGCCTATTTTTAGTGCAGCATAGTTGTGATTAATGTCCGTGTGGAGCACACATGCTGTGTGGAAAATATGTTTATGCTGACAGTGTCATGCGGCGTCTGCTTGAATTACATTTGGCAGCAACAAGTGGGGCTTTAAGAGTTTAGGATTCAAAATCGTTGCCGCCCTTTTGGCATTGGCCTCTCTCGAAAGTTGTCTGCACTTATGAAATCATTTGGAAAATCTGTTGCCATACTACGTGACTTTGAATTGCCATAATTGCTAGCAACAGCAGTCCTTGTTTTTTTCGGTCCTGCATGATGTGCTGATGGTGTCCTTCATTTGGTGTTGATGTCTCACAGACGCACGCTGTGCCAATAACTCACAACTCGACTTCGATATGAAGTCGTTGTAAGTGCGTCCCTTCGGGGGCCTGCTTCACATTCATTAACTGTTCCTTCCGCTACGAGTGCCAGGAAGTCGAGTCGAGACTTTGCTTGGCACAATTAAATAATTTCCCCATTTTACCCCCCCATTTCATGGCAACAATTCAGTCAGTGACCCTCCTCAGCACCCGAAGGCAAGGACACTTTTGCTAAAGTTTTGTTGGCCATTGCATAGTAAACAAATTAAAGACGCATCCGCAAATGCATCCTGTCAACAATTTGCTCGTTGATTAGAACAATCGAGTTGCAGCAACAATCGCAAAAAGTAACTTTTAAAGTTTCCTCAGTGCGAGAGAAGTTAATAGCCGCACAGATTGAGCTCTGAATGAGGCTCATCATGTTATAATGCCATACTCGGTACCTTGATGCGGTAGCAAATGACTGTGCTTGAAACCACAGCAGCAGCAGCTCCAACCTCATCAGAGGCTGCTTAGGCAGCCAGTCAGTCAGCTTGGGGGGGAGACAGGTCAGCTGGGTCATGTAATTGTCTGCCACACGCACAGCTCTCACACAGACGCAGTTCACATGTTGATGTTGATGAGACCCCGGCACCGGATGCTGGTACAGGACATCATTGAGACAAGGACATGGCTGTGAGTCGCACAAATGCAACCGACAGCAGTTGCAGCTGCAGTAACAGCTGCTGATCAAAGTAGCTGTTGTTGTTGTCGTTGTTGTTGTTGTTGGGGCAGTCAGCAGGACGACCTTAGGCCAAGTTCAGTGTGCAACGCTGGGGCAGTCAATCTTTTCGGAAACAATTAGACAGCATTGATTGCTGCAGGCCCAAGAGTTTATTTCCTTATGTGTGTGGTGGCAGTTGATTTGCCGAATTGTTTGGCCACTTATGCACACTAATTGGACTTTAAAGCAAACACAGACAGAAAGCGAGCGAGTGCAAGAGCGAGAGCGAGAGCGAGAGCGACGAAAAGGATTTCAATTAAAACGTGGAATTCACTTAATTTTGATGACAATTAGTGATGATTGCAGTCGCTACACAGCCGCATAGCAATTTATCAACGTGTAGGGTAAAACGTTATAATCACTAAATGACAAAATCAGCAACAAATCACGACGACCAACAAGCCAGCAACAACAACAACAACAACAACAATCAGATATGTCAACAACAAATCAGACAAATTGCATTAAAAATGCTGTGGCACTCGACTCGCTCTCTCGCAGACTCTGTGTTGACGGACAGCTCGAGCAGCGGAGGGACAATATATAATGGGGGAGGGAGATGGGAAGTATTGTCGACTAACTGAGCGATTAGTGTCAGACCAATATAGCTACAGCAGAGTGTCCATTAACTAGGAGCTGCAGCAAGGACGTCAACAACAAATCAAATCAAATGTACTTTAACACGCTCGAGCTGAGTATTTAGCCGATAGATGGCTGACAAAAAAGAAACCAAAACCGAAACAGGCAACACCCAACAGCAAAGACATGGCTACAGCTGAACGGGTAGACGGTCAAGGCGACGAGGGGGAGGGGGGAGTGGCAAATGGCAAATGGCGCTGGGCAAACAAAGTAGCGCCTGAGCCTGACAATGAGTGCTCACCGCTTCCGTTTCCGTTTTAAGTGCACAGAAATCGAATGGGCTGTGTGTGGGCAACACTTTTTCACTCAATCGTTCTCTCTCTCATTCTCGCTCTCTGCGGGTTTCTCTTTCGTTTCCTCACTTTATCTGCTTTCTATACTGCTAGCATAACAATCGGTCCAAGGCAAATCGACGTACTACATCAAGTGACAACGTCGGTGGCACCTCGGTTGCGTTGCTTGCCGCACTGCCGCACTGCCGCATGATGCCTCGTTTAAGTGATAAGAGCTGCTCAAATGTTTGGCGACCATTTTAATTTGCAGTGATCGCGATACCCCGCAAAAATTCAACTACAAAAAAAGGGGTATGACGCACGGCGACAGTTTAACTTTTATTTAACAAAAATATATCGAGGGTAGCTGCTCGTCTAGCACACGCACCTGGCGTGTTCATTGTTTGCCCGCAGCTAGACGGGTTAAGGTTATAGCCCAAAGGCAGCAACAGCAGCAGAAGCTGAAGCTGAAGCTGAAGCTAAAGCAAATGCTTTAGGCCATCGTTAACCCCGTCTGGTGTGCTTCCGCTTTCGCACTTGGGCTAAAAGGATGCCGCACATTTAATTACGTTTAAAGCGCCAAGCAATTACGCCGGCTAAGCGACAAAGACCAACTGGAGTTTAGTTAAACGTTGCAAAAATAGTGGGTACAAAATATTGCGTATACGCAACGTTTGACCAACAATCATGGGGCAATTATCTGTGATGTTGCATTGAAGGAGCAACTCATCCAGAAACCGATTTCATTTTTGCGGCTCGACAAAATAATCAGCACACACACACATATGGACAGACAGGCACACTCACTTATCATGGGGTCATGACATCGTGAATGCGAAATGGTAGCAGCTTTTGGGGCACAGAGTGAAACAGAGGCTTGTTAAATGGTCATTGGGTAATCTAATAGCCAGTGCCTGGCCTGGTCTGGTCTGGTCTGGTCTGGTCTGGTCTGGTCTGGTCTGGTCTGGTCTGGTCTGGTCTTGTTGGGCCCCTGGCTAAGGATTCATGTGTGTGTTCGTGTCCTGCTAATGCAGCATCGCATTTGCTTGCCTCGCACTGTGGCATAATTCGTGCTTGCATTTCTCTGCGCTGCTTCTGCGTTGTTATTTATGGCCACGCCCACTGGCGCCCACGAATTAGCAGGCCGACTCGCAAAAATAGCAGCAAAAAAAATGAAATTTATGTGTCACGCTTAGCGTTGACTGCAAGTTTGTCACTGTCGACATGGTCGAAGCAAAAAATTAGGCAGCATTTTGCAGTCGCCCCGTCATTTGTACGCTTCAAGCCGACTCGGCAATGTGTTTACCCTTTTACCTGGTAACAAATTTATGGCAGCTTGTAATGACTTTAATAGTTCAGGCCTAAAAACACACAACAAAAGCCACCATAATTTCGCAGCCAATTGTTCAAGTGTCGACATTACGTATACGCCATGTTTCGGGCTGCAGTCTGCAGTCTGAAGTCTGCTTTTGGGTTACTTCAGAGCTCGCCGCCAGCTGGCAACTGGCAGGCGCAGGATCTGGGCATATGCTATCCACAAATTGTTGGCGCAGCTGCCGCAGTCAAGTTGAAAGCCATTAAATTTGCTGCGCAGTGAAAATTTGCTTGAGCTGCTTCATTTATTTCGAATTGCATTTAAAGGCTGAGCTGCCGGCTGCTCCGTTGGTCGGTGTTTTTTGGCCACGTTGCTGCATCTATTTCAATTTACTATGGCTCAATGCCAACTTGTGTAATTTTGCAAGTGCAAACTTGCCGCCGTTGTTACTGCCGCTATCCGCTTGCCTTTGGATCAACATTTCTCTTTGTCTTTGGTTTTGGCCAGAGATTTCAACAGTTTTATCACATATTTTTAGCCGCCTCTGCTTCTGATGGTAGCCAATGTTTTCCTTTTTTTTTATTTCGTATGCCATGGCTGCTGTTTAATCCGCTCGCCATTTTAATTTGCCATGCTCCATTTATGTTGCATATCAAGTTGCGCAGGCGGCAGCTTGAAGCAAATTTAACGCGATCGTAAAGCTGATTAATAATACCCTGTGTTGGGCTAGACCTAAGCAGGGAGTGTGAAGGCGAAGCAAGATTTCTCGATTTCTATCTCTAGGGTAGCTTGAAGTCGCTTTCGCTGTTGGCTGCCAGCTGGCGTTAAGCGGCGAGCAATAAAAAATGCCATTGACCGCATGGGAAACATGGCCAATCGATAGCAGCACAGACCTGTAAGTTAGTCTCGGTGCGTTGCCAGTGGCAACATGGAGAGGGAATGTGGCAGATGTAGCAAAACGAGAGAAGAGGGCGAAGGAGGGAAACAAGAAATCAAAGAATGCCCAAATGAATTTGGAGCAATTTTCAATTATTGCACAATTGAAGCGTAAATAAGTTGTAAATCATCAATTACCCAAAGAGCAGACACCAACACACACACACACACACACACACCCGCACACTAGCAACGAGTGGTATGACTAACAACGATAACAACAGCAGCAGCAGAAGCAGCAGCAGCAACATCGAGAATAACAACAATGAGTGTGGCAACAAATATAACAACTGCAATTGCTGAAAAATCGGCAAAAGCGGATACGTGTGCTATCGCGTCGAAAGGCGGGCTGAGAGAAATGGAGAAATGGAGAAAGGAAGCCAGCTAGAGCGAGAAGGCTGGAGAGTGGGAGCGAGATGGGTAGAGTGGAAGCATGCCAAGTAGACAATGAAAATTCTATGAAATGAAAGAAAATGGGCAATCGTAAAAATAGCAACTAACAGCCAAAAAGTAGTTCTCTTATTGTGCGATTGAAGAGTTGAGCATGGCAAAGGAAATGGGGGAGAGAGAGAGAATCAGATTGTATGGGACAAAGTCGTGAAGAAGCAGAACAACAACAACAACAACAACTGGCTGTGGCAAAGGCAGGGGCAAAGGAAGTAGCTTGCAGCACTGCCAAGAGGCTAAGTAGATAGATAGAAATGTGTCCTTGTCGGCTTTGAGACGGGACAGAGCACGTGATTTATGTGGTAAATAAAAGCAGACTCAAATGAGAATCAAAGCGCGCAGATACGGGTGCAACAGCTGCAGTGGCAGTGCCAGCTGCAAGCTCGACAAAGTGCGGTTAAAGCATACATTTAGGCGCAGAGGCGAAGACAAAGCAAGCGGCAAAGGACCGACTCAAAAGCAAAAGCGACTGAACATGAAATCCGCTGCGACAGTTAGACAGAGATACAGAGACATGGATAGATAGATAGAGAGAGAGAGAGAGAGAGAGAGAGAGAGGGAGGGCCACACATAAAACTCGTATAGATCTCGTCTTCAGTTGAGTAAAAGTTTTTAATATTATTTCAAGTCTGAAATGAGGGCAATCAGCGGCGCAATTGTCGAGCGGCGCAAGCATAACAAAGGAAAGATGCTCTTGGCACGCTGCGTTCTGGCCAAACCAAAAGTGCCAGGCAGCCATGTGGGCCACGGCACGATGAAGGTAAACATCGCCAGCGAACGAACAAAGGCAGCGACGCGACGTTGAGACGAGAATGGGAACGAGAACGAGAACGTTTAACCATTGCCAATAACTGGGCAGCAGATGATGCATTCGAGCAGGAAGTAAAAGCAAAAGATAACTTGCAACGCCAGGATACTGGCTGCCAGGCTGACAGACTGACAGACTGCCAGACAGAAAGCCTGCTGCAGGAAAACAAACAAAAGTATTTCAGAAAGCGCTGAAAAAGACAAAGAGTCGCAAACCATCGCCTCCAAATGGGGCCGTCGATGTTGATAGCCGGGCTTACAAATTGGTAAACCTTGTCACTTCAATTAGAGGCTAAGCAGCTATAATATGAACAAGCACAAATTACATGCACCACTTTTGGAGAAAGAAACAAGCAAATTTTGTTGGGCAGTCAAATCAATATTATTTGATGAGCGAATAAATAAATTGACAAACTTATTTGCAATCAGTTGTGAGAAGCCTTGCAATTAAATAAATATTTAAATAAAAACCTTTTGAAATTTGAGATGTGATGTCAAAATAAAGAATCCCTTGAAATTATCAAATTGCACAACTATTACAGCTTTGTTTATTTAAAAATCAATTTTGTAATTTGCAAACAATGTCAGGCTCATATTTACATTCCACAATAAGTGAGCAAAAACTGACTTTAAAATCTAGTTTACAGCTTGCATTTTGCACATCAAAATATGTTTGCAAAATAAGTTGTACATATTTTATATAAAGTAAATTGCATGCAATATTTAAACGTATTTATACATTTAAACACTGCTGTGATTACTGCGAAACACGAATGCCAAAGGCAAATACTATTGATTTTTGAAAACACTCGCACATTATGCATAGTTAATTAATGGCTGTTATAATATTTGTTCTAGATCCGAAAATGGAAATTTTACAAAATAATAAGCATTTAAGAGTGTTTGGAACAAAGCTAAAGCGAAATGCGGTTATTTTAATTTAATATTATTTGCTACATTTTGGCATGATTTAGAAATAGGAATTTTGAATGTGAATATTGTTTACTTATACTACAATGTTTTCTTTATGATGTGAGCTCGAGTGCAGACTATTAATGAATTGCACACATCGCACAGCAGAGGTGTTATAATTTCAAATATTACATTCAGAGATGGTGTATACCCAGGACCCCAGCTGTAACCGCAATTTAGTTTCGTATTATATTTATTTAAACGTAATCTGTCGAGCCGTTGTATTCCCAACGGAATTTCATGGGCCACTCAGAGCATCAAGTGAAGGACGTCGAGTCGTCGTTTAATCCTGTTTCGATTCCACAGCAACTCTGGCAATGAAACACATGCGCTGCGCCAGAGAAAAACTGAACTTGTACCACTAACCCAGTTAGACTGACGACGGTTCCACAGGATACGTACCATAGCAAACGCCTAGCTGCAGTCACGACTGCATCCGAGTCCTGCCACGAACATCCACAACCTCAAAAAGCCGAAGCCTTGCCGAACATCGTCCTCCGACTCACAGGTTCGAGTGTGTTTGAAGGTTCGAGCGGGCATTGAGCGCTGAACTCTGCTGAGTGGGCTTAATGTTGGGCAACAATGATGCCAACTCGATGTTGCTAGGCTTATAAACATTGTGGCGTAATATCTCTGTTAACTGGTCGCATTTATCTTTATGCCTTATCGCTTGCTATATTTTCGCTGATAAGACGTTCCCTCTGTTAACTGGCTGATTGGTGAGTCAGTTTATGAGTAACTGTCTCGTTAGTTGGTTGACTTACAATTGTATTTGAAATATTGGTTTGCTTCTGCGTTCTTATAAATTTATTTGAAATATGTTTTGCCCTCTACTTAGTTTATATGTGGGAGACATTTTTATACCCGCTACCCATAGGGTAGAAGGGTATTATAACATAGTGCCAACAGAAAATGTATGTAACAAACAGAAGGAGGCATCTCCGACCCCATAAAGTATATATTTTCTTGATCAGCGTCAACAGCCGAGACGATATAGCCATGCCCGTCTGTCCGTCTATCTGTCTGTATGAACACCTGGATCTCAGACACTATTAGACATAGATACACCAAATTTAGCACAAAGGTTCCTGCATTCCCCACGCAGATCAAGTTTATTTCAAAAGTTGGATGCCACGCACCCTTCGCCCACAATATGCATAAATATAGAAAAAGTCAAGTTTTTTTTAATGTAAATCGCGTATAAAAGTTCTTTGTGTAATGTTGCGTAATTTGGTAGGCCATCTGTGCTTAATACTCTTAGCATACCCTGTAATTTTGGTATAAATCGAATAAGTAGAACAAAAGTTATTTGTTAAATTATTTATCAAAATAGTTGTGCCCAATGCATATGGACGTTTTAAGTATGTGAATGACCAAGAGATATCAAATTTGAAGACAGTATTCGCAGATCAAGTTTGTTTTAAATTTTTGCCACGCCCCTTTCTTACCCCAAAAACTGTAAAAGCCGTAATAATGGACCTTTGGATTCTCAATGACTCCTGTGAATTTGGTTGATCGAATGAAAAACAAGAAAGTTATTAAAGAATCAATTTTATTTGGAAAATTCACTTGCAGATGCTCGCGCTTTGTTTGTTTAGTTGACAGTGTGACCGTGTCGGTGTTGTGGATTTTTACCCGCTATTTTCAAATATATACAAAAAAAAAACAAGTTTCAGTATATTCTTTGGTATATTTTTTGTTAAAATATCATTTAAATTTTTTGTTTTCTCTCGAAATGGGTTGCGGGTATCATACGGTCGAGCACTCTCGACTGTAGCTTTCTTACTTGTTTTATTAATGAAAAGCTTCTTATTCTCATCGTCAAAAGCATTTAATGACATACTACTAAGGAAACTGTAATTAAAAGTTATTTCCCTTATTTATGGGAAATGTTTTATTACCTATTGAAAATTATCGTAACACATCGTGAAAAGTATTCTATAAACTATATTAAGTCGTCGAAACTGGAGAACATTTAATTCAAATTAAGTATAGTTTTCATCAAATATTTGCAATTTTATAACGATTCTTGCATTAAGATGCATATAATAAATCAGTTACGAGAATGGCGTGGGAAGTAATACTTTCCTTTTACTTATTTCATTAAAAATATGCTCCGTTTTTTCGTATCCTTATGTCTTTTGTTATTCAAATGTTGGGCCACAGCTGTAGAAACTGTTAATAATAAAAAAAAGTATTTCAGTTTAAAGGAACTGCAATTGAATTCATCGTTGAAATATTTTATTATTATTGCACATCACACCAGGTGTCTTTGAAATACTTATTTTTGATGATATCCTTTTGACAAAGCTTCGGAGGAAAATGGATTTATGTAATGAATGCAACAGATGAGCTTCAAACTCTTGGTGGCTGCCATAATTTCTGAGCTCGGTCTTATCGTGTTTCTAAGATTATTAGCTCGTTGTTGTTTTGAGTAAACTGTCGGCAACATTTATAAAATTGTAGCTTGTGACCCAATTGTGTCTCTGCTCAAAGTTGTTGTCATATTCTATTTCATTTCCATTCTCGTATCACATTGAAATATCTCAATGGCCGAAACAGAGTGACCAAGAAATTTTAATTAAAAAATGCTCAGCACAAACAAATAAAGAACAGAACTAGAGCTAAAATGTCATTTATATCAGCTTTTCATAGTCGGAGAAGGACACTCCTTGGCTGACTGTCTGGCCGGCTTCTTCCTCCAGGCGGTCATCAGTAGTTGCCATCGTCTCCGTCTTTCACTTAGTGCTTATCTTACGTTGACATACCTTGTCATTTGGCCTGTCTTCGTAAAAATATCAAATGTAATTTACTGCAATAGGAAAGTCCGCAAAAACGAGCAGGATTCTACACTCACACACACACACGTACATTCTCTTACGTATTCGCAGGTGCAACAGGAGCTATTGCTATTGGCAAGGACCTGTTTGTTTTTGTTTTTTTTTTTTATTCGACAGCAGCAATTTCATTTGCATGAAAGTTCATTCTATTTAGATTGCTATTAAGTGTACAGTTCAAGTTGCACACCCTGTTCTTATTGCAGTTGCCTAAAAGGGCATTATTAATAGCCATTTCCTGTGCATGTTTTGCTAAAGTGCTGTTAAAATATATATTTTTGTTCATTATAATTTCTATACACTTTTAAAAGAAGGTTCGTGTACAACTCAATTCCTTTTTTTGTTGTACAACATAAACTGTTATATTAAAAAGTCGAGATAGAAAGATTTACATCTCGGCTACTTGATTTATAGGGTATTTCGCAGATACGCAACCACAGCGGGCTGTGCTTAGTTGTTTTTAATTGTTTACTGCTGAACGAACTTTGTAAGCTGGCAGTGAGTGCCAATTTATGCATCAGGCCATAATTTTTCATTGGTTTTCGCCCGGTCACGCTGCTGGCTGCATGCTGCATGTTGCATGAAGTCGAACTAGGGCGAGTTTATTTATTTGCATAATTTTCTTGTTTACAATTTGAGTAGCAACAACAGCAAAGGCGACACCAAAGAGTGACACTGCCAGTGGATGAAGAGAATTGTGATTGACTTAAATGAAGTTACGACTTTGCAACAAGCCCTGAGGCAAGCAGCTAAACGGGGCGCTAAGTGAGTGGCACGAACAAGAACAGAAGTTGGAATAAGGCAATTTATAATATTCAATTTATATGCATTTTTTTTTGCCTCATTCTTCATGAGTCGCCCTCAAGGACGGCTGGCAAAGAACAACAAGTAGCAACAACAATTGCAGCTGCTAAGCTGATAATTTTACACCCACACACAAGAGAGGCGAGGGCGGGATTTTCATCTCTTTCATTGCAAATAAAATCTTGGTTGTGATTAATGAGATTTGTCACTTGGTTCATTTGTATTTTCCATGCTGTTGACTTGACTCAGAGCTCAGTGACTGCGCCTCTGTCCAGGCCGAGGCCGAGTCCGAGTCCGAGTCTAGCTGCATATAAATTTCATAAATAAAGAGAGAGAGAGAGAGATAGGGAGAGAGGTAGACAGCGATAGTGATAGTGAGGCTGCAACTGCACAGCAATGGCTGTGAAAAGTATGCTACACTTTGTTGTCAGCGGGTTCCGACAGAGCAACAGCAACAGAAGCGACCAATTTGCATTTTCATTATTTTCAGCTCAATTTAAAATGAGAATCAGCAAAACAAGCAGCCCCATTTCACTGACTTCACTGACTTCACTGACAGACAGCCAGACAGGCAGATGGACAGACACAAGACGGTCCGACAGACGCGTCGTACAAGACTTATTAAAACAGGAAGCATATCCATCCGGAGACATAACGAAGTGGCACATTAAATTTGACCCCGGCCAATAATTCATTTGTTAAGCCTCGTCACGCTACTCCAAAGCGAAGCCGAGGATAATCATCTGGCCAAGGGCAACGACTGCGCCTTACATTTTATTTTTATTTGTTCTCGTATTTTGGTGTATTTTTATTTTTAGTAAATTTTTAAACGCTGCACTTTCGGCTAGCCGAGTGAATTATGTCGGGCAATAAATTTCTATGACATATAAATGTAAATAATTGAGTAGCGCCTAGGCTCGGCGCCATTGTCTGCCATTCCATTTGCATTTATGCAGGATGAGGATGCGAGGATGCGAAGGATGAGCAGGATGAGCTCTGAATGTGCGTTGCCAATTCACCACTGTGATGAATGTTCACCCACTTTCTGGAGTCGCACATAAAACGCCTTTATGGCCACTTTGGGTCATGCACAAGCATTTAATTTCAACTTCTCTGTCTGTTACAATTTTTATTTCCAACCGGGCTGTCAAATAATTGTACTAACTATCTTTAACTGATCCATGCTGATGATATCCAGCTACCATTGACCTTAATATTAAACTAAATTCGTTTACACAACCAACGGAAACTTTGGCAGCACTCGACTAGTATCTATTTTGAGTCTTTTCACAACTTCGTTCATTTGGCTCTGCGTTCCCAGTCCAAAGGCATCGAATTTACTCACATCGAAGCGACATAATCTAATAAGATTAATTACAGATTAATTATTGAACTATACTCTTTATAGTAATTAGCTTACCTATTGCCTGAGATGTCCATGAGAAACTTGAAGTAACTGCTCCTTAGGGATCCTGGTTCCAGGATGGCGCAGTGGAAGAGCAGCGCTGTGCAGGCCGAGTAGAGTATCATGACAAAATAGCGCACTTCTGGCAGTATGCCCTCCTGATGACCCCAATTGTAGAGTAGCTGCAGAGTCTTCCACATCACATACAAAGCAACTGTGATGTCGGGGAACTTCAGCAGCCCAATCGAACCCAAGAGTCCTGCAGGTATCGCAAAGAAGGCGCTATCATAGCCGCACACATGGCGAAGCCCACATGATATTATCTAAAATGTAAAACATTATTAAGAAAAATGTAAAAGATTATTGTAAAAGGTCCTTTGATCTGCGTTTGACTTCCAGAATATAATTGTTCTGTCGTTTAAATTTACTATCCCTATACTTTTTGACTTATCATTGTATTAGTTTCTGGTTATTCATTTATTTAAATTTAAATTTATTTGCTAGAAAGTCAACCACTTTCATAAACTCTTCCTAATGATTTTGTATAATTGTTGTGTAGCCATTTCTTTGTTTAATATTTTCGACAAGTGTAATTTTATATTTTGGAAAATTGACTTACCTTGTAGGCAAGTGAGAAGCTGCCCAATGCCAGTCCTAGATTTAAGTTGCCTTTGTTGAATATTTGTTTGCGCCAGTTCAGTTTCAGTTTGAGTATCTTGGGAATGCCTAAGAGTAACTTGAGGCCGACTTGGATGCCAACTCCACCAACGAAGGGTTTCAGACCTCCCATCAGACAATAAGTGACGCATCCCTGACGATGTGGACAGCTGGAATGTTTGCTGTTACGCAGACTTTCATAGATCCGTACATAAGCAGAAATGCTGGACAAATTGAGAGGTCTTGGGCGGGATCTTTGGGTGGTTGTGGTCTCTATTGCAGGCTCCTCAATTGGTCCCTGCTCATCCTTGCCAATGAGTAGCTGCAGCGCCCTGAAGGTGGCATCCTTGACCTTGGTCTTGTGCACGCCAAGTCGATACATGTAGAGCAGAGCGGTCACACTGCATCCTAGAATCAGCACCTGTCCATTGGGAATGGACCGGACAATGCCTCTTGCCTCGAGCATCCTCCACAGCGACTCCGTGGAAACATTCGCCACATAAAGCGCCAGGGGCGTGCGTCGTTCTGGGCGCTCGATCGACAATGAAATAATGCTGGCTATGAAGGTGGGAAAATAGGCGACGGTGCTGAAGTAGAAGCGACCCAGAGCCATGCGGACCAGGCAAACACACAGGCTAAATCCATAGGCATTTGTTGTTAGAAAAGCTGTTGACTTTAAAATTCCAGTGATGGTGCGTTTCAGGTCCAAGAGTGTCGGAATTCGCATCTTCATGACAAGCGAGAACTGTTGAGAGGGAAGGGCATTGTGTTAGTAGACATACTTGGTATAATCTCAGCTATAATACTGATTATCACTTAAGAATATTTTTGAATGGCATAATGAGCTTAGTCTCTGTGGCATTGTCCTTCTACTTGTTGGTCTGTTGTAATTTGGTTGTTTCTATGTGTGGAAATAATTCTCTTAACTAATGCCAAGTTGATAAGCGGTTTGTCATTTTGTTGCACGTACTTTATTATTATACAATTGCATTTTATATAATCAGTTAGAAATGCAAGTTTACAATTAACAATTTTTCTGTAACGATTTTTCGAAAAAGGGTTAAAATTTATGTTTGTAATAAAAGTTGTTGCTGCATTTGATAATTCCGCAATAATCATTATTATATATTTTCTCGAACATTTCAAAAGAAAAACATAAAGAATGTGAATTTAATTATTTTAAATTTGAATGCATTTACTTAAATTTTAAATCTATTTGATAGGCATTTTTTTGGGTGCTAATTTCAAATTTTTTAGTCCATCTCTTTGCGGTTATTTAATTTGCCGACAAGGAGTGTGTTTCGAGTGTTATGCCCTTAGCTAATCTGATGATTGGTTCATGTTATTTATGATACTAAACTTAACCTATTTAGGTTTGCTATTTCCTGAAGTACAGTTGAACTAATCAATGAAATAAAGCAATAATTCAAAAGATTAACAACATTATAATATTGCCAAGCATTAAGTACAATATTTCGCGATTAGCAATGCGATTAGCTTTCATCGTGAAGTTGCAACTGATATGTCGGGTGCATGTACTTGCCAGGTAGAATATAGCGTAGGTGCGCAGGGTGTAGGGAATGGAGCTGAGCATAATGCCGGCTGTGCCGCAGGCGCAGCTCGCAGTCCAGGGATGCAGGTATTCCCGGCAACTGACGTTGGTGGCCGCCTCCATGAGTTTACTTTGGACAGCCATTGTTGTTGTTGTTGAGGGGTCTTGCTTGTTATTATAATATATTGTTTAGGTAGCAGGTGTTTCAAGTTCGATTAAGCCTTAAGTTGTGCTGTTAAGATTATCGAACTATGCGCGCCGAAATGATAACCTTATCGAAGGAACACGAACTACGAAACAACAAAATACTCCGTACAAAGTGCAACCGTCAGTTTCTCCACGTAAACTTCGCGTTCAGACTACCGTAAAGTATTATGACATTTACTATCCGATGTATGGCTCCGACTAATTGTCTATTTTCCACGCAGTTCAATTTAGTTTTAACCTTTTTGCCACAGTAATATGTTTGTAATCACGTAAATAATTTGTCACGGAGTAACCATATTGTAGCACGCTCCAAACTCAACTGAAACTAGTTTGGCGAGAGAGTATTCGAAGTGGGTTCTTATCTGTCACGCGAGGTAAAATTGTCGAAACAAGAGTGTTGTTCTTATCGGAAAATTGCACTCTACAGTTTATCGTTCAGTGCAACTCTTTCGGCTCTTTGCTCTCTGTTCGAAAAACAATAACAAAAGTGATTCAATAAGCTTCGTTTGTTTGCAGTTTTTAACAGTCCATACCTCAGATCGTTTAGCTCACAATCAGAGTATTAAACTGTCATTCAAACGATGGATAGCATTCGACCTTGCCAATAATTGTAACACATTTTCAATATCTTCGAGTCTTTAGAGTGAGTACATCGGCTTCAAATAGCACTATTATAACCGATATCTGTAAGAACTTAGAAAGTCAATCTAGGATAATAATAAAAACAAATTTATTAATCACTTGCATTTAAATTAGCATTGGTAGTTTGGGAAGTCTTTGGTTGATTTTTTTAATAACACTATTTACTTGACTCTGCGTGCCATGCGCATAGGCATCAAATAAACTCTCGTTGAATCGACATATTCTATAGTAATAATCAATTAATCAATATTGTTATTTCTATTGATTTTTTTCATACCTTTGTCCTTCTATATCCATGGGAAACTTGTAATAGATGCTTTGTAGATGATTTTAGTATTCCAATTAGTGAGATTGGAGATTTAAAAGCGCAAACTGTGAAGAAAGGAACGAGTTTGATTATTATTTATTTGTATAAATTAATATATTAACATATCATAACCACACTAGTATTCTGAAAATGAAAGCTATTGTATGTACGTTTATCAATATTTCTTCTCCGGTCAGCTGTCCGAAAGTTCTGTGACTAATCTGTAAGATGGTCAGATTAATAAAATTCCCCCCAGTGAACTTTCCAAATTGTATTT
The DNA here is from genome assembly GCA_963583835.1 of Drosophila immigrans. Lineage (NCBI taxonomy): Eukaryota > Metazoa > Arthropoda > Insecta > Diptera > Drosophilidae > Drosophila > Drosophila immigrans. The sequence continues at coordinate 21,322,355 of OY757142.1, read as the reverse complement.
TTAGCTTGTTTATTTATTATGCATCTAAATATTACTAATAATTATAAATAATATTTTAATATCTTGGCTGGGTTAAGTTTTTTTGTTGTCTAGCCAAATTGTGCGTCTATATCCACAACATTGATAGCCAGTATCTTTATCTAAATACGTCAACAATTTAAAGTTCATTGGAGTGACAAAGCAGTTGGCCAGGTGGTCTGATATTTCGATATAGTTATATTCAATGATAAAAAGCTCCCCAATGGAAAATTTATTCCAACATACCCTTGCCTTGAAGCACAGAGAACAGTCGTATCATGATGATATTTTAACTTTTCTTTGAGAATTTTATAATGTGGTTGACCGTTAGTGAAAATTCGAAGAAACGCTTTTGTAGTTGCCAAAAAGACCATGGTATAATTGTGTAATGTAGAGTGAAAAGTGGAGAATTTTTACACCGCAGGCATAAGAATGTAGATGATCCCGAATGGTAAAGTTGATGTCCTTCCCCATAAGTTTACTTCGCGCCACCATTTTAGCGCTATTGCTGTGTTTATATTGCAATTATAACACAATATTTTGCTCTGTCTGGTTTTTCCATCTGAGTTCAGTTGCGAAGTTAAAGTACGAGTAATTGCTTGTTTCGCACAACTTTGGTTTAACCTTTTTGGCAAAAACAAAGTCTGGACAATTTGTTATGGTTTAACCATATGACATCACACTCCGAACGCGACTGGATAGTATTCACTAAATAGTTTTCGAAACCGGTTCTTATCTGCCACGCGAACTAAACTGTCACTTTATTTTAATTCTTATCGGCATTTTATACTCGTCCATGCTTCGGATGAGCTCATAATCTTAAAGTTAAGAAAAGAGTTACTTTGTTTCGTAAATTTCTTTTATTAAAAGCAGTTACCAAAAAAACAATAAACAGTCCATACACCTCAATACTAATCAGATCGGATATCCGACAATCGTAGCGCGGCCAGTGAGTAAGGGACCCATAACATATGGTATATAGTTATACATAGTACATACATATATACATCATATGGGTTAATATAAATCGAGGCGTATCGAACGCTGGATATGCGCACTTTGAGTGCTTTCTTATTCTAAACACTTTATAAATTTATTTTTGTTTAGGCACGTTTTAATTCCATTCGAACGCTCTGTGCAGCTCACAGGGCAAACGAGTAAGCCGGCAGTGAGGTTTTATCGAGTATTTTCAGACTGTTCAGCATTTGATTTGTTTGCGCTTGGGTGTTAAGACCGAATACATCAAAGGCGCTCAAGTTGAACTTGTTGAGTCTGTGAACGAAGATAAATAATTGTAGATGTTGTCTGTTGTGTTATGGTGTCGTGTGTTATCACTTGCCTCTCGCCCGATATCGCCTGTAGAAATTTGTAGTAGTTGGGTCGCAACGATTGCGCTTCCATGATGCCCGCATGGAAAAGCACCGCCGTAAAGAAGGCATAAAGATAGAGCATAAAGTTAGGGATACGTGGCACTACGCCCTTCTCCTGACCAATGCTGCAGAGTATCTGTAATGCCAAAGAGTGTTAGCGATATGGCCAAGATCAAAGACGCAACTGCAACTTACTTGAAGTGCCTTCCACATGACGTACAAGGCGACTGTGTTGTCCGGATACTGAGTGAATGTGAACGAGGCAATCAATCCAGCAGGTATGGCGAACGTGGCCTCATCCCGGTTGAAACAGTGGCGCAGCAGACATGAAACCGACTGCAATTAATAATTAATCATTTTAAAAAAAGAAATTATGCTGTGACAATCTTACTTTGTAGAGGAATGAGAAGCTGCCCATAAAGATGCCCAGTTGCAGCGTGCTTTGATTAAAGATTTGCTTCTTCCAGGCCATTCGGCCCTGCACAACTGCTTTAAAGTTCATGGCCAGCTTCAAGGCAACCTGCAATCCAACCCCGCCGAGTAAGGGTCGCAAGCCACCGAATATGGCATAGCTACAGCAGCTGGTCTTGTGGCGACAGCTGGAATGCTTGCCGCGTACGAGATTGCTGTAGACGTTCACCCAATCGGCGATTGTGGAGAAGCGTACAGTTGGTCGACGACGTGACGGAGCTGGCTGCTCGCCACAGACGGGCTCTGGTTTGGCAATGGGACCGGCCTCCTCTCTGCCCACAAAGATGCGCAGTATGTTGAAAATGGTGTCGCTGCTTGTGCCCTTGCGGTACAGATACAATAGTATCGAAATGCTGGCTCCAAAGATGTACGTTTGGCCATGCTTAATGGAGCGCACCCACTTTCGGGATTCGGCCATCTTCCAGAGCGCTTCGGTGGCCACATTGGCCACATACAGTGTGAGCAGTGGACGGCGTGCCGGTCGCTCGACCAGTATGGCGGTGAGCGACGATAGGAACGAGGGCACAAAAGCCACAGTGCCAAAGTAATAGCGTCCCAACATATTGCGGATCAGGCAATTGTAGAGTATGAATGTGTATGCATTTGTCACCAGAAACGCTGTCGATTGCATTATGCCGAGCATGGTGCGCTTCAGATCCTCCAATGTGGGCACTCGGTGACGCATGAGCAGCGAGAAGGCGTAAACGATCGTGTAGACACGTAGGCAGTAGGGCGTGGCCGATAGCAAAATGCCAGCGGTCGCGTTCACGCATTTGTTCGTCCATGGATGCTGAAATTCCCGGCAAGTTACGCACAGCGGATCCAGAATCTTGCTTTGTACGGCCATTATCTGCGATGAGGCGAGATGTTGTATGTGATTAGTACAAGTTGAGGGGCCTGTAACTGAGGTCTAGGCCAAGGCCAGAACCAGGGCCAAAAGCCATTAGCCAACAACTTGGCCTTTTAATCTAATCGCAACGTTTGCGCGTCGTTTTGAATGCTCTCAAACCTTATCGGATTTTGCACTTTTGCTTTTAATAGCGCCAAGGTTAGCAAATGTTATAGATGGCTTAATTGGCTTTAGCCGAATTTAGATATCGCAATATCCAACATACGATACACGTGTGCAAAGTTATTGTTATTATTTATTTTCACAACGAGATAGCAGTCTTTGTGCTCTATCTATGGGCGGGTCAAGCGAAACAGAACGACACTGATAATGAGCCAATTTACGCGCGGTTTATTTTAATTTGTTTATCTGCCCTTTGAGCTGCTGTTGCACTTACTTACTTAATTGCCACTGAACCAAATGTTTATGTTTAATTGTGCAGTTGCCAGTGCTTAATAGCAACTCGTTTACTGTCGAACACTATGAAACTTATTTGTTTTACTACTAATAACGACGAAATGATTGAGAGCTTACGCTATATATACTAAACAAACATGTATGTCAAATGTATTGCTATGTGCTGATAATGCTACTGCGTCCCTATCCGATTCCTACATCAAAACGTAAACAAAACAATTGAAACAGCTGGCCCTAGTGTGACCGTTTTGTGTTTACCGAAATCTACTAAAACATCGACATTTCTGCGTAATCAAACTGTTGAAGACAAATGCATTTGAATAAATTATTGCAGCTAATTTTGAAGGTCATTTGATTACATTATCAACTGATTAAATTAAAAGTGCAAACGGATTAATTAAACTGCAAAAATAAAAGGAATTCGCGAGTCGTAGGTATTTGAATTAATTGATTATGCTGCGCAAATTTAGGCATATATAAATTATTCATTGGAGGCTAGAATGTACAATTTGTAGCATTTGCATAACATATTGTATTTGTTAATTCAAGTCTCTTTAATAAAAAGTAATAGTGGAACATAAATATCATGTTTATGGAACTTGCGCTTGTTTTGATGTAAAAAATAATGAAATACCTACAATCTAACAATATACTATGTCGATAGCAAATGCTGCGATAGTTCGTGTCGTGACGATGCTCGTGTCATAGCAGTCAGCTTCCGACCTCGAACTCTAGCCTGATTTGAATTTGGCGCGCATTTGCAACGCAATATTTTGTTGATTGGCTCGTCGCTTCGGTCGCCTCTAGGCGTGGGTTGACATTTCACAATGGAAATCAAAATATTTCCATATTGCTTGTGAAGGGAGGTGGTGCGGCATTGCCTTTACCTGTGGCTGGCTTATTTCGTAATGCCAACGCGCTTAAGTAGTTCCATTCACAATATGACAGCGAGAAAGATGCTTAACTCTCGCTTGTCTCTCCTGTTTGCTTAGCTTTTGTTGTTTTTGTTTGGCTGCTTAAGAAAATTGTGGTTGCTTTTGGGGCTTAGGCAAACGGCAGGCAGTCAGGCAGTCCAGGCTGCTATGACCCCGTCAGAATGAGAGTGTGCGAATGAATTTCATGGATACTTTCATATCATGGCACCCACTTAATTTACCTTACCTGATACAAGATTGTGTGAATGAATCTTTGCTTTTGACATGCTACTTGGCGCTAAATACGCACTTGAAGTTAATAGCACGACACTGGGATGGAGGGCGACGAGCTTGAGCGCCAGATTCGTGTCTCAATTGTGCCAAAGACCGAGCAACTTCTCAGCTACGGGTTGTTGGCTAACAATCGAATCCTGCCAGGCCGCAGCAGATTTGCTGTTATTGCCAGGGGTGGGCTACGAGAAGAGTGTGTGCTGACTAGGGATGGGCGCGCACTGACATAACTCGAGCTACAAACACGCGCTACAAATTCGTTTCCAATTCTAATCAGATTATAGTTCTGGCTGGAAAATTTAAATGGTTTCCCAACTCTAGTATGTATTGTTTTTTGGATGTTGTTGGCTTATACGTCTGTCTCCATGTCCGTCCCTTTTTTTCTGGCAATCCGTGATGTCGGGGATATAGCATCAGCACGAGAACTTTTTGTGGATAGTTCAGCCTTAATGCCATCGAAGGCTATCAATAATTCTGATATATACATATGTACATGTTTTTGAGAGATCATATTATATGTACGTTCATATTTGGTTTATACAATGTTCCCATTTAAATTGTAAAATAGAGTGTATTGAGTTTGTGAGAAGCAACATTTGCGTAACTATACATGATATTTGTATATATTGTTTTCCATAATTTAAAAATGCGATAAAGCCTTGTCCGTGTGTCTCCTTCGTTGGTCCGTCCGTTTATGTATCTCAGAAACCCATAGATCTATACACTCTATGCGCATTACTTAGTTATCCTATCATTGCCAAAAACGATTTCTGTTTAAATAAATTATTTGTGATTCTCAATATGGTAAGCATTTTCTGTGCTTCCGTTCATTACTTCTTATTGTATTTTAAAGATTTTACAGAATATCAGATGAAAACTAAAGCGTTTTTTAGGTTTTTTTGTGACTGTTTTTAGCTTCCATTTAAACTAATTTAATTTTTTGAATGACTTTCAAGAAGACCTTATAAGCAATTGCCGTCATTCTGAGTTTCCGCTTTGCAGCCCTGGCACTAAGTACTTGTAAATTAATTTGTTCACCGAGGCGCGCTTTTAATACACATCTAATATGCATACGATCGGGGTTGTATCTAACTGAAGGAGCACCAAATGGGTGCTCATTAAATTGCTGACCAGCTGACCAATATAGACTTGCTTCCTGGCGGAGAAAATGTGATTGAAACTGGAAATGGGACCGGGACTGGGACTGGGAGTGTGAGTGGGTGTCGAAGTGAATGTGGAGAGAGGACGCCGCACGACATGCTGCAGTAGCGATTGCTCATGTGCTTGGATTGTCATTGATTTTATGGAGCAGTCTTTGGGCCAAGACGAGCAACGGGTGGCGCGACGTGGCGTGGCGTGCAATGGGGGATTCATCTGTGCTGTCGTCCGGGTTGACCTTATGTTTAGCTGGTTCCAGGACGACAGAACGCCAGCATGGCCAAGTGCGTTCTCTGTCAGTGTGTGTGTGTGTGTTTGCGGTGGTTCCTGCTTGCGTCTAAATGTGCTCAATTAAGCAGTTATAAATTGTTCATTTGCCCAGTGGTGCGCATGGTCACAACAACAACAACAACAACAGCATCCGGTGCAACTATAGCACAGCAGGCGACATTGTCCTTGTTGTAATATATGTATACATATAAGTGTACACATATACATTTCAGCTATGGGGCTTTAGGCCAGCATTTTGGGCCGATAAGCACAATATGTGCTGTGCGATATGTCGACATTGTGCCATTGATGCATATCCTGCCATTAACAAGCCCGACATAAAATACAATTAATTTAACGCAAAGTTGTTATTTTATTAATTGCTGCATACATTTTATCGGGTTTTATTTCGTGTCCCAAAATACACAAAGTCAACCTATCAATATACACATTGGACATTAGGCAAACAATACTTGGCTAACCGAAATGTTGGCTGCCAAAACAAAAGCCGAAAGTCATCAATAGACTGGACATTCATACGACTGTAGTCCGATGTCCAGCAAAAAGTCAACATAACGGGGAAGGGGAATGGGAAAGGGAACGGGGTTTAAAGAGAACTCTGGATAGTCCAAAACGTAGCTGTTGGAATGTCAAAAGTTCGGAGCATTTGTTGGCCATAACCAAAAATTGTGGCCAAGACCGCAGAGACTTCACATCAAATAGAAATTTTGTGGCTTGTGCTAACAAACGAACATCAACGCAGATACACACACACACACAGTCTCAACCACAGGCTGTATGAGTTTCCGCAGCAAATGTGTCAAATGTCACACACTGAGGAAAGAGAATTGCATTACAACTACTTTTGGCCATGGTCGAGAGCTGGCTGCGTGGGCCTCAGTCGTTCAGTGGCTTGCCTAGCGGAAGTTGTTACCAAATGTAAAATTAACAATGGATTATGTGCCAGTTGAGCCTCTTTTTTTCTAATTCTTTTTTGTGGCTCTCGGAATCGAGCCACTAACTAACTAAATGTGACAAAAATACTAGTAGAACTTGTCTGCAAATTTGAAGCTTCACTTACCCTACAATGAAGCATTATAAACTATAACAGTCGTTTTGAGAATATGCTAAATTTGTTAGTGAACATATATTTTGTTTAATATAAAATATTCTTCAATCAGGGAATTATAGTAAGTAATTTAAAACTTGTTACAAATTTAGAAATCACTTGATTTTTTAATTGAAAATAATGATTAATATTATTGCAGGAACTTTTGTTAATTTTTTATTATTTTATTATTGCCACTCTCAGATCTTCTACTTTGTTATAGCGGTATCTATTATTTATTGTTTTGTATTTATGAGTTTTAAACTGCTATGTTATTTCAACCAACAGATATGTTTAAAAATCAATTAAATCTATATTTGATGTCTAAGTTGTTATTAAAACATAATTCTTAATATTAAAGCAGTAACTTTTATAGATTTTGAATTAGGTAAATTCAGCAATCTTTATTCAATATTCTTTCAAGGCGCAAAAGTTGAACTAACTTTGGGACAAGAGTATTGGAGATTCGTTAAACTGCAACTTAGATGTAATTTTTGTTGGTCTCATGATGTAATTGAAATTGTAGCCCGGCGCAGTTGAGCCGGTTGGGATGTAGGCGCACTTGTGTGAGGCACTGTCTAACTCAAATTACCATAATGAAGTGTAACAAGATGAGAAAACGTTCAGCCAGGGGATAGAGAACAGCAGGTGACAGACTAAAGTGCAGCTGCCAGACTCATCGGCTGCTCATTGAACTTTTTTTGTGCTGGACAACTTTATGCAAATTGTGTGCACACACACACACACACACACACACATATCAAATCAATTCCCGCTTAAGGGGGCAAGCGCAGTCTCCGGCGCAATATCCAAAGCAAAACATGGGAAACTCACACGAAAATTTCGTTGGCTGCTCATAAAAGTTTGGCGAAAAGTTTTGCGTCGCCTTCCTCTAGCCAATACTCGCAACTTGGCTTGCCCCACTGATTTGTGCAACACACTCTCACATATCTACATACTTATATACAGATTTGTACATAAAAACAATTTCATGTTGAGGGACCATCACTTGAGCAACTTGCGTCCCAATGGCTTAATTGTATTTTTCAGGCTTCATGTGCGAAACTGCAACAATGCAAAGACGCACATTGAAATTTCACGCGCGATAAATGAAGAAACTTTGATTGCGGGATTTCCTTTTTTTTTTCGTCTCTTTTCAATTTTCCATTTTAGGACTCTGTTACGCCTTCTCGCATCGCGTCTTTTTTTGTCTTTCAATTTGGCCCAAATCTGCGTTTTTTTGTTGCTCCTTTGCAGCTCGCAAAGCTCGTTTGTCCGGCTTTCCTGAATGTCCTTCAAAAACATGCATTCGCAGATTGCCTAGTGGACAAGTTTTGGTAGCATATTCTTGTCTTTGCTGCAATCATGTGTCGTTAATTCAATGGAGTCTAGTTTGAGAGACTCTATAAATATGAATAATGTATTTTAATTGGTATTTCGATTAATGCTATTTAAAGCATAAATATATCGAAAAAAGGACATATAAAAAATAGATTATTTCGTAAACAAACAAGTTATAAAAATATGTTTTTATAAACTTTTTCTGTGTGCATAAAATTCAAATAAATAATTAATTTATTAATTTGTTTGCATTTAGTTATAGAACAATTTTCTACAGCTGATATTAATATGAATTTCCTATTATTGCAGATTAACTGTGAAAGAATTATTCAACGTCAGGTAAGTTTATAAAATGTTTACAACGTTGCCGAAACCTTTTTCTTTGCTGATTATATTTCTGAGAGTTGTGTCTTGTATTTTGTATCTTAAAGTACCTATATTTTTATTCCTGTTAAGCTAAAGTTCTAGTTTATCGATACATATTTTTAGAGTATTTGCTCACTTAGGTTTGTGGCAGCGTTTTGGATGTAAGCATTTTGTTTTTTTTTGTGTACGCTGCAGTGTCGAAATACTTGAAGATTTAATTTATTTGAAGTGCGCTTCAGTTCATAGCGATGGCTTGGTGATGGGAAGGGGGAACTTGACGTACCCAATCGGCATTTATAAACCATCTATCCATCTATCTATCGATTGGGTGAGAAATGACTTTGCGTTCTAGCTTGGTCTGCTCCAGTTCACATTGGTTGGGTTTGATGCGCTGATTCGTTTTCCATTGCATTTATTTAAACGTTTCAATTGCTCGATTTGTGTTTTGTTTGGCGGGTTTCTTCCATCCCTGCCATCCCATCCCCTCCCTGCCTTTCCCATCTGGCAGCCCGAGTGGTTTTATTATCGATTTAATCTTGAAGCGATCTATTACGCAGTCGCTTGCCAAGTCAATTTAAAATGGACGCAACCAAATGCAAGCAATAATTATCGATATACCAAAGCCCGCCATTAGGCTGAAAGGTGTTCTAACCCAATTTTCAAACAATGCACTTTTGATACTAATTTGACACCCAATACATTGACATGTTGAGAAAACCCAATGTAGGCTTCGTGCGTAAATTATATTTTGTTCTATACTTAATGTATTAAGGGTATACAATTTGATATATTTTGCGCAATTTTTATACCCGCTACCCATAGGGTAGAAGGGTATTATGACTTAGTGCCAACAGAAAATGTATGTAACAGGCAGAAGGAGGCATCTCCGACCCCATAAAGTATATATATTCTTGATCAGCGTCAACAGCCGAGACGATATAGCCATGTCCGTCTGTCCGTCTGTCTGTCCGTATGAACACCTGGATCTCAGAGACTATAAGACATAGAGACACCAAATTTGGCAAAAAGGTTCCTTTATACCCTCCGCAGGTAAAGTTTGTTTCAAAAGTTGGATGCCACGCCCCCTTCGCCCACAATAAGCATTTATCTAGAGAAAGTCAAGTTTTTTTTAATGTAAATCGCGAATAACTCCAAAAGTTCTTTGTGTAATGATGTGTAATTTGGTAACCCATCTGCGCTTGACACTCTTAATATACCCTGTAATTGGTACAAATCGGATAAGTAGAACAAAAGTTATTCGTGAAATTATTTATCAAAATTTTTGTGCCCAGTGCATATGGACGTTTTAAGTGTGTGAATGACCTAGAGATATCAAATTTGGTGACCGTATTCATGTAGCTCTTACGCAGATCAAGTTTGTTTTAGATTTTTGCCACGCCCCTTTCCGCACCCAAAAACTGTAAAAGCCGTAATAATAGACCTAGAGCATTGAATTTTGGTATGCATAATAACAATGATAGTCTGAATGACTCCTGTGAATTTGGTTGAGATCGAATAAAAAACGAGGAAGTTATTAAAGAATCCATTTTGTATGCAAAATTCACTTGCAGCTGCTCACGCTTTGTTTGTTTAGATGACAGTGTGACCATGTCGGTGTTGTGGATTTTTTCTCGCTATTTTCAAATATATACACACAAAACACAAGTTTCAGTATATTTTTGGTATATTTGTTGTTAAAATATCATTAAAATATTTTTTTTTCTCTCGAAATGGGTTGCGGGTATCATACGGTCGAGCACTCTCGACTGTAGCTTTCTTACTTGTTTATAGTTGAAGGAAACTGCAGGTGTACATAACTGGTATCGACAGTCTATAAATATTATAAAATAGCGGTTTTATCAGGTAACATGAACAAGGTAGAGACTATAATTTAATTTTAATTCCATAGATTCAAAATTATGTACTTTATTACATGTTCATCGTGTTTCTGAAACTCAAAACAGATGAAAATATCCGCTTGTAAAGAAAACAATAGATTGTTTTTGAAAAGTTTCACATAGAAGACAATTTAATTCTAAAAAGAAAATACAATTTTAATCATTCAAGCACGTAAAAAATAAAAGTCGAAAATTTGCGTTTTTTAGTTTTCGTTGTATTTGTTTAGCAGGCAGATGTTTGAATACCTTCAGCTCTCCACCTTTCAAAATAATGTGAGAAAGCTTCGGAAGTTTTGTGGGTTTATTCTTAAATAGGTTATCTACCAACTCTATCTAATGATAAAGCAACACAACTATTTAGTGTCCTTGATCTGTCGAGTCTACTCGATTTTGACAACAAATCTAAATGTGTCTGACATTAAAGTTTTATTAAAATAGTATATAACTGTTCATGTTATTTGATTTAGAGCTCTGGCATTTGTAGCTCTGACTACCTATAAACAGAACTGGAGGACGTTATTATTTTCTTAAATTAAACCAGATACCCGGAACTAATGGCAAAGTATAACTCTTGTACATACAAATACTTTAAGCATTATTTTTAATTGAGTGCATTCGCTTGCAGCTACTGCAATTGTCCCACAACTCTTTTGTCCTGCTGCATTCACTATGTGCCAAATAAACTGGACTCAAAAAAACGAGGAACGAAAAACCGTATATCCTGTTTCAAATCCTATGCTATGATACCTCATCATACACAGCATGCTTTCAAAGGCTCAACCTCATCAGATGCAAACTCTTCATTATGCAAACGCATGTGCTGTCCATTAACCCAGGACTTTGGCCCGTTGCAAATTCAAAAAAATAAAAAGAATGAAGAAGAATATATGTAAACGTTGCCTATTTTTCGCGTTTGTTTACTCATACATTACATATGGGGAAAATTCGCTTGTTACTAGAATATTTCAGCCTTTTTTTTACGAAACTACAATGCGGCGTGGTTTTTATAGTTATGCCCTTACGTTGGGTAGTGTGATTTGTTAAAGAACGATTTGAAATTATAATATAATAATATTATACAATTCGTTAGTTGGAAATATTATTTCCATACCAATTTATCTTTTGACTTGGCACTTTATATATTTGTATATTATTACTAGAAATAGTTTAGTTTATTACCAGCATCTAAAACTTGTATCCATATATAAGATTTTGCTGATCATGTTAAGTATTCATACATTCATTCATCACTATTCTGATCGAATTCAGGAAATTTGAATATTCAATTTAGAACTATTTTATTTTTATATGGTATTTGCAAGATCATATATCATAAGGAAAACATAAAATTTGTGGGTTATTTATATTATATTAGATAAGTGGTATTATTGCCTATCATTCATAAGTATTCTGATCGAATATTGAATTTAAAGTTATTTTAATACTTAAAGAAGTAATTAATGCAATTGTAGTTTCCTTACATTAAAAAATATACTAGCTATGTGGTGCTATTATTACAAAAGATGATAGCTGTTAGTGTATTGCGAATTCGTAGTGATCCTGTTCCATTATTGTATTCCTTGAAGCAGTGGACATTTTTCAGCAAGCTGTTTGATTGCATGTAATGCACTTGGCATATGTGTGCGTAGAAATGGATGTGTGTGTGTGTGTGTGTGTTTGTGTTACGCACTCAGCAATATTAGCAATTTATGCGCTGAAGTGTGCGAAATGCTACAAACCGACAATGCGACAATGACGCGTTCTGCTGAGCTCCAGCTCTAGTTCCATTGGGGCTTTCTGCATGCTTCTTGGCTGTGTGTGGAAATGGCCAGCAGCTGGGACTTGGCCAACTACACACAGATGTGTGTGTGTGTTTGTGTGTGGTTGCTGGGTAACAATAAAGCCAACAGTTGCAGTTGGCTCATTTTGACGAATTTATAAATCACCTGCAACTGCCATTGGCAATTGCGCTACAGTTGCTTGCGGCCTTTCCAAACAGCGCTCATAAAACATATTAAAACGCAGTTTCTTTTTTCATATTTTATTCGGAGTTTAAATTGCCAACGTAATAACTAAAATACGAGTATACACACAAACACGGATGTGCGCTTGTATTTGTGCGGCTCTGTCGTTTATTTATACATATGTGCGCTTCCATTATGGTTGGGTCTTTACAGTGGATTTATTTTTTCATTTTTATGAAATTTTGCTGTGACTAAAGCTTCATCTGGGCTAAAAACATTTAATTTCTGGTCACGTCTTGTGTGATTTTCAAATGGCAACAGGCAACAAGCAATGGGACCATTTTCAATATCCAACATAGCTGCATTGTTTGTGTTGCCAATTTGTTGTTATAATATGCTCATATTTCATAATAAACTCGCTTCTATTCCAACAGTGCTGGCGGGGGTCATGTCAATTAGTTTATATTCTGCTTATTTTAGTTTTTAATACATACTCGCATATGTTGGGATTAAAAATATATTCTTTTTTCGAAATATGATTTCCGTGTGTTTGTTTATGACAGTAGATTAAACATGACGAAGAAAGCTTTGCTTTCGGGTTAATTTCGATAATATAATTTATAATTCAAAATTCCCAACAGAAAATTCCTTTAGATCCATTTTTGTAGTTTTGGCTTTTTAAGTTGTAACTTTTAAAGTTAACTTTATTTACGAAATACAAATGAAAACTTAATTCCAGTTGCTAAATGATTTATTTGCTTTGTATCTAAAATGCATTTAAAATTGTTGCGACAATATGCTGATAAGATGATTAAAAAGTATTTAAATATTCTAAAAACACAGTCATCTACAATTTGTTTGATTAGCTAATCGTCCCCTGATCAAAATTCGCTAAATTCCATGTTATTTTTCTTTTTGGAGCAAAAAACCCAGCTAAAAGAGTCGTGGCCATTGTGATTGGAATATTTAACGTTCTAAAAAGAAAATTGCAAAATAAGCTGAACCGAGTGCACGATAAAAAAAAAAATTGATTCTTTGATCCAACACTGCTACTGGGTTTTATTTTTTTCGCTTTTGGTGCTTGCTGCTGATTGTTAAATCCACTTATCAAAACGTGCAAATAACTCAACACCCGGGATAGACACACACAGCTGCCACACACTCGCACATTGATTCACATGACCCAGTGAGGCGTGTCCAGTGGCCAGTATACTAAAAAAAGCTGTTGTCATTTTGGCCAAAAAGAAAAGTCAGAAAGCTTTATGCTGGAGTTTTGTGACTTTCACATATCCTGTAGTCAGTTTGAAAGTCATTTTCAGTATGGAATATGAGCTCATATATGGTTAATGAAAATATAAAAATTAAGTTCAGTAGATTTATAGCGTCCCGTACGGTTAATGCGACGAAAACTTTGGTTCCCATACAAACTTATAACCTTTCAGTTAGTGCATCTTCCGAGTATAACTACTGTAATTAACATTTTGTAGAAGAACCATCATGTTTTAGTTCAAAGTTAATTCGATTAGATATATTAATAACTGTTAAAGGGAACTTCGAATAAATTTGAACTTCAGTTCTGCGTTTCAGAATCACTAGAAATTGTCGTTTAGCGAGCCCATGCTTCTGTCAATTGTTTACAGGGTATTCAAATGTGACCCAGTCGCTCAGCATACTCTGATGTATTACTGTTGCCGAATTTTGGGCTCAGATCGCTATTTTTTCAATTAGCTGCCATTAAATTGAATTCAAATATTGAAACAATATGTGCCACACCCCCTAATCCTCCCACGACTGACCCGCCTCCTTAGTCGCCCCTCACTCTGTGATGGGTCGGATGGATTGTAGTTTGAGCTTAGCACTGCCGTCAAATGATTTATTGATTTCGAGTGCAGTTTTTCTTGTCAAAAGTTGAGTGCGGCCTGAGTATGAGTATGTGAGTATTGCGTTGCTAGTTTTATCGCTTCGATTCGGAAAATGTATATAAAAATGGCTTTGGAAAGTCGCAAAATTGTTGCAACTGTCAGTTAGTCGCTAGACAATATTTTTTCATCATCTTCTGGCTGCGAAATGTGCGACAAACTGTGTGTTTCTAAACACTTTAATGTGCAGCGCAATGATAAATCGAAAAGTTAATTGAATATTTGTTTTTTTTTTTTGTGATTCGGCTTTTGTAAACCGAATAGTTGAACAAAATAGCCAACAAAGATACACTAAAAGCACACAAATGGGATAGAGAGCGGCGTTTTTTATTGAAACTAGCTAACAATTTGGTTATTTTCAGTGCAAGAGATTTATAACATGCGAATGGACATCAATTCTAATGGGGAATAATTGTGGAACTATCAACTAATCGCTTTTAGGTTTACTTTTTAATTTATTTATTTGGTTACATAAATAAAGTTATCAGCTGGCTTTTAGTGATATGACGAGCTTGATGGCAAATTCGTAGAAACTGCAAATAAAAAATGTTGTAATTAAACAGATTATTCAATGTGAAAATTCAATGATTCGTGCTTAATGCCAATTAAGTATTTACAAATAGTTAATATATAATTTAAAATATTCGTAACAATTAGCTGCTTATTATTTTAAAAGCTACATGGTTAAAGTTTAATTGTAATGCGTTTATTATTTGTCGTTATGAACTGATGAAAAAACCCCTAATAGAAATGAGATTATGATATAATTTGTTGCAATTTCAAAAAGTTCAAATAGATAAGCAACTTGAATTAAGCAACATTAAGCAAAGAGTTGAATTTAGTTATCTAAGCATTTGATTGATCCATTAAATGTAATATGTTAGCTCCTCATGGCCATTGGTTAAATAACATATATATTATTGGAATTGCTTCTTGTATTTAGGCAAATGACTTTAACTGATTGTTAAACGATTCGTTGTCAGCTCCGGCCAGACAGGCATTTGTTCAGGTTCATCCGGCGATTTATGGCCTTGATTAAGGCCACAAAACGGAGCCCACTTGCCATCGGTTGTTGCCATTTTCTGATTGATTTTGATAGGTGACATTAATGTGCGTTTCGTTAGCCGGGCATTATACTATTTGGTTTGATTGATTCGGCTCGATTCGTTGTGACTAATGTCGAAGGCTCAAGTTACGGGGGTGTGTGACCTTTTGGTGTGGATGGCTCTAGGGTCATTTCTCAAAATGCAAATGCAATTAACTTTGGTTTGAGCAATTACCGGAAAGTTGCTCAGCATTTGAAAGTGGGTCAAAATGGAAGAAGTTCTTCGCTCCGTAGCTGAGCGTGAGTGTGTGTGTGTGTATAAGTTGAGATGAGGGCTTAATGAGCCGCTGAGCCACACAAAGCAGCCACAAAGAGCCGCTGCCGCTGCCTTGTATGCACAAAGATAAGCAGCCGGATTTCATTTGCTCATTACTCAACGGCTTAAACGGCAACCGAGCAACGAGGCGGGCGGAGGCGACTGTAGGCAGGACGATGAGTGGGTTGAGTGTGGCAGCAGAGGGGGGGCTGGGGGAGAGGATGTCTGCTCGTCGCACATAGTCTCTTTTTCGCATAAGAAATGCATGTGCACATAATTCATTTTTTACGCTAGATTACAACAAAACGACGGCGACAGCAGAGTTGCGGCAATGGCAGTGGCAGTCGCTATGGCTGTAGCTGTGGTTAAGTAGCTACAAGACGTACCTACACACACACACGCACACTCACATGTATAGCGTATCCAACGCACACTTGCAAAAAGTTCTTAGAAGAAAATTAAGTTGAAACACAGACTAGGTTCTGCGTCGTGAAGGCAGCGGAAACGGAAGCGGCAACCGAGTTTATGTTAAAGTTTGATGCATGACATACACCTACACACACACACACACACACACACACACACAGAGACACCAACGCACACATGCACGTAGAACTAAGTAGCTGTATTTGCTGGGAAAAGTTTCGTTCCCTGAGCGTTTGCTGCCGTTGACTTTTATGCCTGCGTTGAGTCTTGCGGTGGTGTCCGTTGCAACTGTGTGTGTGTGAGTGTGGGTGGCAGGTGGCAGGTGGAACGGAAATTAAATCAGCTTCATGTGCAGTGCACATCATTAGTATGTAAAGAGGCAGCAGCAGAAGGGGCAACGCTGACGCCCCAATAAGTATGCAACAGTTTCATTATTAATCCTGCAAATTGAGTTTGCGCCAAAGTGGCGATGGCTTGATTAGTTGCTGCACTACACTACTCTAAAGTACATCCTTTGGCAAATTCAAACTGCTTTCTGGCAATTTTGGCTTTTATGGCCTATCCTCCTACACTCTGCCTAAGCTAAACAGTTAAAATGTATGCAGTAGCTTGGCAGTTTTGTTTGCCTGTTGCCAAGCTCAAAGCATTACCAATTGCAGCTCTCTTACTCTCATACTCATTGCCATTGCCATTGCCGTTGCCCATTGCCATTTCCAGTGGCCATAGCCATTCTGTATGCTCAAGTATTTGCACGCTGACGCATTTGTCGTTTAAGCTGCTCTTTATGACATTTATTTTTATTGACTGCACAACGGAAAACACTGCAACGAAGCAACCATGAAATGTCTTTTCAAACTCTCTCTCGCTTTCTTTCTCTAAACTGTTTGTGCTCTTTTAGCTGTCTGTTGGCTGCTGCGTAAGCTGCTTGCAAAAGATTTAAACGGAAAATTCAGTCGTTTTCTTTCGGTTTACTCGAGTCAAATGCTGAGTGGGAGGCGGTTGCAGGAGGCACAGCGTGTGCTTGCCGCAGTCATTATATTATGCAAAGAAAGGCTCCATTATCTATGCATTCATCTATATCTATACCAAATGTGGAAGAATGTTGATTTTTGCGGCATCAAACGAGCAACAGTCACTATTGTTCTTATGTTTTTCGACTTTAAACTTTAATAATTTTAAAAACATTTTCTATCAGTTACTTTTCACTGGCAATAATGTCTGTCATTCATTCTCGATGGAGTTTTATTTTTGATGGACATTATTGCCTATGTTAATTACGCAGCTGCTCGTCTGAAACTAGTCTGGCAATTGTTATTGCTACTCTTCTCTTATTTTCACTTTCCTTAACTCCACATCAATCGATCGAATTATTGCGCTTCTTAAGGTTAATTGGTGAATCTCTCATTACTACGCTTTCTTTTCGTTTCGTGCTGTTCCACTTTGCCCGGGGTTTTCTTTTTACTCGCCAGGTCTCTCATGCACTGAGTAATTCTCTTCTTTATCATTATATTATGTAAAGAATGACTCAGCTATCCGTTTGTGCCATATGAGAAATGAGCACATTTGTGTCGAAGTGCAGCAGCAACAGTGCAATGCATAATTCAGGGCAGACGTAATGCGTTGCGTATACGCCGCGTCGACTCGCATTTATTCGTGTGTACGTAGGAACAAATGTTGCAGCATCCGGCAGTCGCGGTACTGCAGTGCGTTATTTATGCATTTAACGATCGAAGAGTGCACAAATGAGTTGAAACTTATGTGCACTACAGTGGTACACTGCAATATGTTTATATTGAAGAGCGTGGGCGTGGCACATATTCAATACGTGCGAGTGGGTATGAATTACCTTTTTGCTACTTAATTAGAAAACTGTAAAGTCTCGTTGCATTGTGAATGCGACAATTTCATTATTGTTGACAAACTTGAGGTTGTTGTGGCATGCCACAAAATGCCACTTGTTCGCACACTCACAACATTCCCCTCTCGCTCACTTCAGCTGCAAAACTGTCAACTATCAATGCCAATGCAGGCGAACAGACAGACAGACAGACAGACAGTACAACACAGCCTCTGCTCTCCTCTGCTCCTGCAGCTGCTGTTGCAGATTCTTCTATGCGTTGTTATTGTTGCTGTGCATAGTTTGTTGTTATTGCTGAATGCATTTTTGTTGCTGCTGCTGCTGCTGTTGCTGCTGCTTCGGTTTTAATATCATTTTCGTTCCACTCCAGTTGGCATTTTAATTTAAGTTTCATTTTCAATTTAAGACTTTGACTTGCCACTCGCCTGCCACACTGCAAATGCAACACGCAATGTACCCACCATCCACAGCCCCTCGCCACGCCCACTTTGTGGCCTTGCCTCCGCCTCCGCCTCCGCGTCCGTCTCCATCCCCTGCCTCGTCTGCTGGTATTGTTTTGTATTTTCGCGCTTTTACGCTTTTGTACATGCTGCTGCCTCGACGCCATTTCGCGGCTATTTTAAATTTATTATTTGTATTTTGTGTAGCGTTCGCTTAGTTTATGCCGCTGCTTGTTCTTCTCTGCGGCCCATAAGCAAACTGGCCAGAGACGTGGCGAGTTATGCAGCTGTAGCTTTTGGCCCTTCTGATCTGCCCCTTTGTGCTGGCCCGTTTGCATTTTCAATTAGAAAAACTTTGCAAAACGCAAAGACGCCTGACAAGAAGTGCGCAATGTCCGCTGAGTGGGGCACAGACAGAGAAAGGGAGGGAGGTAGATAGGGAGGGAGGGAGATAGAGGATGGGTGCCACAGGGTGCTGCAAGTCGCTGTTGCTGTTGTCTATGCTAATGCCTTGCATAATCAGTTAATGAGAAATATTTGTTGTAATGAATTTTCTTTTGAGTTGCGGTTGCTTATTATGATTATTGTTGCTGCTGCCTCCGCTGCTGCTGCCTGACATCGTCTTTGTTCGCGTGACAAATAATTTATTGGCAGATTTTTAATTAAAAACTTTTGCATTGCCTCTCCGTCTATATAGCTAGCTATCTATCGGCCCCATTCTGCATCTTTCTGCTTCACTTTCTTTCACTTTGTGTTGATTACAAAGCTCGATATTGCAGCCATAAATTTGTGTTTCAGCCAAAACAATTATGAGTGCGTTGCAGCAGCTCAACTTAACTATGGGTAACAAAGGTGTATAGTTAGTCATTATTTCGAAGAATTTATAATTATACAAATATACAGCTATTTACTAATATTGCTGATTGATAATATGGTAAATATATTATATTTTATGTGCTGATCGTTTGTTTATTAAACCAAAATATTCTTATCCTACTTCAATGAAACTGTGAAAATTTCCTTGAATTCACAAAATTAGAAGAACATTAATGCAGTTACTTCCAGAATATACATGATTTGATACTAATACTATATGCGTATGTTCAGTTATCGCCTTGATTTATTTATTTCATTTTATGAATGGTTTAAGTGTTGCATTAAAAGCTTGCTAAAATTTATCAAACGAGCAATAAAATATAGAAATGTTGTAGGTATTAAAAGTGTGATTATGGCAAAGTTTTTGTAGTGTTTCCAAAGTGGTAAGAAAAAACTCTCTGCTTGGCTTAATTCAGAATTTATTTATAATAAACCGAAAGTCATTTATTTTGTGTGTTAGTTTAGCATCGCACAGCTCCGTGTGGGCTTAATTGAAGTCTAAATTTATTAAGTATCTGAGAACAGCTGTTGTCGTAGTCTTATCCTAACTGTGGCCATGTGTCAAACGGCAGGATGTTTAATTTATGACCTCCCAAGTGTGTCAGGTGTGCCGGGTTTGGTAAATGCAAAATCTTGAAGAAATAAACAGACCTTTTGCTGCCTTTTCGTTATCCTTTTGCACTCGGTTATTTTGCTTTTAATAAACTCGTCTCTGTCTGCTTGTCATCAGCAGCTGGCGCTGTCCGCATTTGAAATGCCTTTAAATAAGTTGTTGGATATATTTTTAAAGCGTTGCCCCCAGTTGAGTGACAGTTGTGGCACATTGCTGATGCCTCAATCCTGTCGAGGAGCTTGGGAGGCAATGCGTTTTGCTATTTCTCATGTTGATAATTTGCAATGCAATTTTGTTATATGCTAAATTGTTCGACCATCAGCAATGCATCAGCGTGGCGACTGTTGTCTTATGGCTCTTGCTGCTTTCCACTTGCCGCTTGCCACAACAGGCTACAAAACATATCAAACACGCCAAAGCGCCACAGCAGCTGTGGCAACAGCAGCAACAATGCCACAGAGAAGAAGTTGAATGCTGCAGCATTTTGGCGAAAAATGCAACTGCTACAAATTATGTGAATTATGCGTTCGGCTGGCGCATGCGTTTGCATAAATTTTGCAGCTGCCAACATAGCCGACAGCATGACAGGCATATAGGGTATATGGTAAAGAAGGGGGGCAGGGTGGCAGGCTGGCATCGCGGCGGTTGCCACATATCTTGTCTAACAAATTGCATTTGAGTGTTTAACATGCAGCCAACAGGCGTTGCTGTTGATGTGCAAAGGATGCGAAGGACTTTTCCATGTTATTCGCAAGTTTTACAGCTGCCACAACAGCAGCGCCAACAGCAGCTTCGTCATATGTGTGTGTCGTGGATTGTCATAATTTAGTTGAAGTGGCATTAATGGTCGCCCAGTTGGCCGACAGGCAGGCGAACAGCAAAAACCAAGGAGCACTCGGCAACGCTCAAAAAAAAAAAACATGCGAAATTTGCTGCAAATTTGAATGGCCGCAAATGAAATCAAATGAAAATGCAATAGAGAGGCACCACTACAGCCACACAAACAAACATTCGGACACGCACACACTGGAACACCAACAACATGTGCACATGCCACAATTGCATGCATAATTGCATAAAATGGCCAAAATTTGATTTGAAAATGTTGCATACTTTTGGGCGGCGGTCGCTCAGCTGCTGTGCACATTGAAAAGTCGCACGGCGTGCAGCCTCAAAACTGCAAAACATCAAACGAACCAAAAATGCTGCAAATTTAATATGCAATAACGCCACATGCCACGAACCCACACACACACACACACTCTTCACTTATTTGCATTTAATTAAAATTCGCAGTTATTGTCCAAAGTATCGAGCACACTTTTTTGCGCCTCCTGTTGCTGTTGGTCAATTTTATGGCATTTGTAATTAAATTAGGCTTACAACATTGGCTAAAACATACTTATGCAAATAAACACACACAGAACAGAGCAAACGCAAAAAAGCCGATTTAATTACAAAATCCAATTGGACGCAGTAGAAATTTTGTAAAAATCATTTCAATCTTAACAATAAATTAAATCAAATTTAGTGAAAAACTAAAATTGTTGTTAGGATTCATGTAAGGAGTTTTCTATTTTATTGGCTGTTCATTCTTCTTAGACAGTATTTGTTTTTATGTTAAATAAATAATTATATAAACAGCACGTGCATTAGGTGAGCATAACTCATTAAGTCTCTTTAAGTATGGAGGTTAACATTGAACGTATCTTGACCCAATTGAATTGAATTTAAATTGTGAATTACAATGCCGCAGCATAAATTATCTATTATTACGTATACGTAACGTAACTATGTATAAACACTTATCGCACACGTAAACGATTGTAACCGATTTTAATTGCCATTTAGTTGAATAATTTAATAGATATTTACGACTTGAAACACAAAACCCAAAGTATAAAACAACTAAATTGCCATGAAATATGTGTGGCTGACTAACCGATACTCTGGAATTATTGCGAGGCATTATTAAATGAGAAATATATCTTACTTTAATAGCAAGTTATACAACAAGGTATGAATTATGATATAATTTTTTTTTAATGGCCCACATTGCGATATACCCTTTTTGTGTCCGTTCTAGCCCGCAGGGTATAATAAATGTGCGGCAAAAAGTTGATTGCATTTAAAGTCTAATGAGTTTTGAGCTTTGTTGTGTCTCAAATTGAATAGAATTAATTATTTGCGGTCTATCGAGTTTTCCTAACATTTAATGACATCAAATATCCCGGGCATCGTAAGAAAAGGCGAAAAATGATGCCAGTATTTACATTGCCACAGCCCAAAAGTCTGTCGCAATATTAATGAAGCTGTGCGGCCCACATATTGAGACACACACAAACACAGTGACACTCACACATGGGGAGACATATGTGTGGAGCCATTATGTTTGGCATTTGCGCAAATATTTACAATGGATTAGAATAGTTTAGCTATTAGCGCTTCATGCTCAGCACATGTAAATAATGATAAGCTGAAAATCGCGCAAATATGATGACAACAATTGATTGCCACGCCCACATATGTACACACAGCCACAGACGCACATGCGAATAATAGGCGCCGATAATGCTAACGAGTTTTTCATTTCTATATTATCAATTGAATTCCACATTTATTTGCATTAAAGATACGCTTTCAGATATTAGATCCAACAAATATTTTTGCTATCACCCTATAATTGTGATGGAAGACCATTTTTTTTGATATTAAAACAAAAACCGATAAAATGATAAAATATGAACACAATCTCAGATAATGTTATGTATATAAAACTTAAATTATAATCTAGAATAAATAAATTCATATCTGGTCAGTCAATATTCTCAACTATTGGGAAATTTTGATTTGCAGAGCATTTATACAAATCAAAATGGAATCGTTCGCTTGAACAGATGTTAATACTGCAATTATGCTACATATATGTTGGCCAAACAAATATTTGCTTAACCAAATCACATGGCAAAAAAGCTAAATTTAAACATTATTATTAAGCATTTTGTGGTGTGCGGCACGCCCACACAATTGTTGCGACAGTTTTGCATTTTAATGGGTTTTTATGCTATTTGGTTAGGTGTTGAGAAAGCGACATGATATTTGAGTTGTCCCAGTTGCGAACACACACACACTCACACGCACACTTGAGCACCCACATAAACAAAAACATGGCTTAAAGCACGCGCCAAAAATTGGGATGCTTTTCGGGCAATGAGAAACAGTTAGAAAAAATGTTGACAAAATTTTAATTACTTTTTTAACGCTGCGTCGCTTTGGAGCTATAATCAAGTGTGGTATGTTTCATTATTTATGTTTGCCTAGAACATACAGAAAAACATGCAGGAGACAGCCAGAGAGACAGGGAGAAAGATGGAGAGAGAGTGAGAGAGATGAAGAAAGAGGCTTTCAATGAGACTGCAGTTGTTTTGTATCCCATTAGCTGGTGACAGCTGGCAGCACGCATACGCCATGTGTGCCGTCACTTGTGCTGTCGTGTAAGGGCGTTGTTTTCCACACACACACACACACACACACACACACACACACACACACACACACACACACACACAAACAAACACACTCTTTATACTCACATGACCAACAGCTGCGTTTTCCATTTCATTTGCACTTGTATGTGCACTGGGAAAAAACAGTTCCAAATTCCTACTTCCAGGGATAAATCAAATTAAAGTGTAGTTTTTTTGAGTAATTTTTTCTAATATTTATTGCATGTTTCTGGTGTTTGTTCATCTCTTTTCTATGTGTTACTGTATTTACACTGCAAAACAATTTTGAAAATTTCTAAATTGAATATATAAGACAATATTTTACATATTAGATAAGTTCATAACATATTTGTTTTATTTTGAAAAAAAACGTTTATTAATTTATTAAATAATTTTAAGATTTCAAAATTAAAGTATTACTGTATATAAAATACTATTAATCAAAATAGTCGTCACTACTTTAAACTTTTTTATTTTAAACATCCTATTTACTTCACTTTTATTTTTAATACATTTATTTAATTGCAAAATTTAAATTTGAGTGTAAATTAAATTCTTTTAATTGAAGTTATAGAATAATTAATGACATTTTCAATTAAAACTTTAAAGTTGTTAATTTTAAAGAATCTGCATTTATTTTCAGTGTTTTTATCCTTATATATACAATTTGTGCACAAACAATTAATTTAAAAGTGAACAGCCAGTTGGCCAAGTTATTGCGTCTTTTTGTGTGGTCATTTCTCAAGCCTGACAAATCGGTTGCTTCCCCTCAATGGAGACGAGGCAAACTGGAGCACATTATAGATTGTCCCATGGCATAAAAGCTGTTTGTCTTGTGCCTCAAGTGCTGATGCTGTTGCTGTTGCTGCTGCTGCTGTGACAATTGTCAGCTTGTCACTTGGCCAAAGAATTCGAACTGAAAAGTCCTTTCCGGCTTAATGCGCCATCAAACCGGAAACACAATGCAACCGCATAATGAACTGAACCCAAACATAGAATCAACTGCAGAAATTTTTTAATTAAAATATTGCAAGAGCACATTATGCAAACTGCGAGGGAGCTGAATAAGTAAGAGAATTGAAATGGAATGAGCATGGCAAGTGCCAGTGAGAGCGAAAGTGGGAGACTGGCAGTGGCAATGGAACTACTACAACAATAGACAGTTGATGGCCAAGAGTGGCCGCATCTCTTGTTGTCCTCTGTCCTCTGCTGTGGCTGGCCTCGTGGCCAAGTGCAATGGCTGTCGCTGCGTAATGAAAATGTCAAGATGGACTTTGCTTGACGCCCACCGCCCATCGCCCAATGCGCAATGCTCAATGCAAATGAGCAGCAAACATTTTTTTTATGGCAATTTATTAAAATTGACATTTTTACGAGCCATCACGATTGCAATTATGTGCTTGAGAGCCCTTTGCCCATTCCCTGCGGCTCCATGAGGGTCAGCTTCCAGCTCTTGCTGGCTTTGTGTCTTGAGTGGCCATAACCACACTCACACTCACACACAAACACAAACACACACACCAAAGTGACAAGTAGCCAGAGGCAGGAGGAGCTTTGCAATTTCCTGGGTCCTGGTCTGTGTTTGTCCGTGTGGTGGTTGATTTTAGGCTGCTTGGCGAATGTCAACCGCCTTCGCTGACAACATCAGCCACAACACCTTAACACTGTCAGCGAACAATGCCATCTCAATGCGGCCGAGTCACATGACGCAACGCTATAACCACTTTAATGGCCAGCACGCTGGAACAATGGCCTGTCGCTCATGCATAGACCACGAAGTGCCTCCTCCTGCTATGGTCGCCACACAATTGATGCTCGTCCTCTGCCCCGTGGGCTCAACATAGCATTTATTCTCCAATCGAAAAGTTCAATTGAGTTTTGTTACTCAAAGTGCAGGCATTTGGCTTGCTTTTATAGCAATACTTTGAACTACTTTACTTAGTAGAGAGATGTTTATTGTAAAGTTGAATAGTCCAGATTTAAATGTAGGATTAAATATACAAATGTTTTTTACATTGTTTTTTTATGTCCGCTTAGACTCAGAAACAGACGTCAAAAGAAATTTAAATTCAATTTTTGATAATTAAAAAACAAAATGTAGAAAAGGGTGGTGCAGCTCATAAATATATTTCATAAAAAGGTTTTGAATTGCGAATCATTGATTGAACTTTTTACATTGATGCTTATAATATTATTATTATTATTTGTATTTGTAGCTTTGAGATTAATTCTAGCGTGCAAAGGTCTGGGCGACTGAGACCTTCAGGCTGTTTTTGTTTAAATTAATTTTTTGATATTTATTTTCTTTTTAATTTTATATCTTTTATATTCTGAGGTTTCGCCTCTACGAGAAGTGGATGAAGGGCAGGAATTGTGAGAGAGATGCATGGATGCATAGAATTTAAAAGACAAACCCATTCATTTCTTTATCTTATTTTTCTGTCTACAATTTATATGTATGAGTTATGAAATATTTAGTAAATCTAATAAAGTTACATTTTTTTTATTTACTTATTCATATTCGAATTAGTGCTACAAGTTAAACTTAGTACTAATTCGAAAATAATTAAATCATCTTAATCAAGGTTAAATATTCAAAGAGCAAACTATGCTTGTAATATTGGAGTATTTATTATATCAAAGTGTTGAATCTTTTCCAGAATTGATTTTGTTTCTATTACGAACTGTGTCTTTGTCGGCGATTGCTGCAGTTGGCATAGGACTTTAGACTTGGTTGGCTTCATTGGCGTCGCCTCAAATTAGTGAGTGCAAGAATGGGATGAAAGAAGCAGCTACTGCGATGGCAAGTGAACTGCAAAAGCTGCAGCTACAGCTACAGCTACAGCTACGGCTAGAGTTGAGTCTGACGTTGCGTGCGCGGTTTGTTGTAAAGTCCAGCAAACCGCAACAAAAGCCACACACAACATGGCCAATCTGTGGAGTTCATAAAAGTGTCAACAACTTGCCCTCGGCCAAGGATGCGAAAGGATGTGGCTGTGTAAGGATGGCAATGGGGATGTTGCGGATGTTCTGGCTACTGCGGCGTTGACCGCTGATAACGCAAAATGGCCGACAAGCCATTCATACACACACATGCACATATACGCCCACGAGGAGCAGCAGCAGCAGCAGCAATTCCTAACTATCGCGCATTCGTTAGGGTCAAAGTTAAGTGGCATTCATCCTGTCGTGAACTCAGTGTAGCGACAGCGGCCGCAGCGCTGCTCGCTTTGTTTTGATGCCACCGAGGCAATCAGGCAGCCTGGTCTGCCTCTCAGCCTCTCCGCTGCCCTGCCACATCTTAGCAGACAGAGATTCACTTGGCAGCCAGTGTGGTACCTGCCACTAACCACAGGGTGAGTGTGACCGCCTCTATGTCCAGTCCATAAAACTAAACATCGCTGCCATCGCCATCGCCATCGCCGTCGCCGTTGCCTTTATGACGCTTCGTTCCATTGTCCGCTGCGTTTTGTTTTGTCCTTTCGCGGAATGTCCTTGCCTCGGCTGCTCTGCTTAGTGCTGTTGTTGCAGCATACAGCTGTTGCTATGCACCCGGATGTTGTATCTACGTAGTACATTTCTATTTTTTTTTTTTTCGCTTTTCG
The DNA here is from genome assembly GCA_963583835.1 of Drosophila immigrans. Classification (NCBI taxonomy): domain Eukaryota; kingdom Metazoa; phylum Arthropoda; class Insecta; order Diptera; family Drosophilidae; genus Drosophila; species Drosophila immigrans. The sequence goes on along the minus strand of OY757142.1, from coordinate 21,295,276 downwards.
TTTTTATTTGGTTTTGTTCCATTTCACTGCAGTTGTTGTTGTTGTTGCTGCTGCTGCTGTTGTCTTTGCTATGCTCTTTGCTATCAGCAGAATTGTATGTCCTTTCGTATCCAGTTTCCTGATTTATGCAATTTCATGCATGTGCCACATTTCTGCAAAACATGCCGCACATGGCATGGCAGCCACAAAAACTGCCACAACGCTCAGTTGAAACATGTGGCAGTGACTTATGTGTGCTATGACAACTTTGGGGAGTTTCATTGAATTTCCTTTAGGTGCCACCTCTTGTCCACTCTCCCACCTTTAGGCTGCTTCTCTCTCTCTGTCCCTCAAAAAGCTAAGGTGCGATGCAGCTCGAGATAAGCGTGGACTCAGCTCGTAACTCAAAGTTGCAGCAACACAACTATAAAGTGGCAGTTTGAGCAATATATTAGGATTCATTTGTGGCCTTTGTGAACACTGACTTGTCGTAGTTGCAACAAAAAATATTTGTGAAATAAAATTGCTAATTGGGAAGATTCTTTCGCTAAATTCACTATCAAAATATGACCGACTTGAAGCTGCGCAATAAATCATTTTTCTGTGGAATACTTTCAACGTATCTTCTTGAATTTAATTTTAGTTACACACAATTACAACTATTTTCTAAATGATCCTTTAAAATTCGGTTGCGATCGGTTAGCAAATAAAGAGTCAACAAAAATAAAGACTTCATAAAAAACTAAAAGCAAAAGCCAAGAGTGCAAGCCAACCGCAAACTCAATGAGCCAAAGCATAAAACACAAAACTAAAAAAGCTAGAAGAATAGAGTGAAAAAGGCAAAGAAAAATAAAGTAAAACCCATTGAAAAAGTTAAATTCTTAAAAGCAAAGCTGCCGGATTCAAAGCAAAAAGATCTCTCTTTATGCTAATTGGAAATATAGCAGAGTAAATTATGAAGCGTCATATCACAAGCTGCGTCAACTTTAAGGTAAACCAACGGGATGACGTGTTGGTCCGTGTGGCATCTGTCTGCTGGTCGGGCAGCTGGGCGAAAATTGTCATATGTAGATTTATAGTGTAAGATAAGAATAATATTTACAACGCCCAGGGGTTACACAAATACTCACACACTGATGCACACAGATACACAGACGCAAAGTTGACTTTATGTGCTAGTAGTTAATGTCCCGACAGCCCCGCAGCCAAAACGTAGCGATGTCCAGCTGATGGCACATTATACCCCACATGACGCCCCTCAAATTACGTATACGCCGCATACACGCATAGTGGTCGCTGCTAGTACTTGCCGTATCTGTGCTATTTAGTGAATATGGCCGCCGCCCAGACACTTGTCTAGCTCACATTTAATGCTGAACTTAATATCAGAGCTGGACACTTTGATTGTAGCTGGCGATTAGATTTTCAGCATGTTTATGTTAGCTTCTGGCAGGGGTTACTCAATGAGTTCCCTTAGTCAAGTGTACATAGCGATTTGTGTATATGTGTGAGTGTGTTATCACAGTAGACGCAGCCCGAAACAGATATGATTACATTGAGGAATTGGCACAGTGGAAAACGTGGCCACATTAGCGCATAAATTTAGAAATAAATATCTATATCTATATCTATATCTATATCTATATCTATATCTATATCTATATCTATATCTATATCTATATCTATATCTATATCTATATCTATATCTATATCTATATCTATATCTATATCTATATCTATATCTATATCTATATCTATATCTATATCTATATCTATATCTATATCTATATCTATATCTATATCTATATCTATATCTATATCTATATCTATATCTATATCTATATCTATATCTATATCTATATCTATATCTATATCTATATCTATATCTATATCTATATCTATATCTATATCTATATCTATATCTATATCTATATCTATATCTATATCTATATCTATATCTATATCTATATCTATATCTATATCTATATCTATATCTATATCTATATCTATATCTATATCTATATCTATATCTATATCTATATCTATATCTATATCTATATCTATATCTATATCTATATCTATATCTATATCTATATCTATATCTATATCTATATCTATATCTATATCTATATCTATATCTATATCTATATCTATATCTATATCTATATCTATATCTATATCTATATCTATATCTATATCTATATCTATATCTATATCTATATCTATATCTATATCTATATCTATATCTATATCTATATCTATATCTATATCTATATCTATATCTATATCTATATCTATATCTATATCTATATCTATATCTATATCTATATCTATATCTATATCTATATCTATATCTATATCTACATCTATATCTATATCTATATCTATATCTATATCTATATCTATATCTATATCTATATCTATATCTATATCTATATCTATATCTATATCTATATCTATATCTATATCTATATCTATTATCCACTGTGCACGTAATTGAAGTGCTTGTCGGGTTGAAGATATTGGTTTTTAATATTGAGTTACGTTTGTAACTCTAGAAAAGGACCGCAGAGCCGGTAATCTGATGACGCTGCTAAGCAGACGGAGCTGTGCTCTTCACTATGCTGTTAATTATGTGGACTGCTGGAGCCACCAATCATACGCGAAAATGGATTGTGTTTACTCGTAATAATCGCTTTGGCTGACTCAGTTCAGATTACCAAATAAATTCCCCATGTCCCCAGCAATTTTAAAACAACAGACGACACCAGTAGTCAGTAGCCTTGCCAGGATTCGCCTCGTTTGGCCAGCTGCCTCTCCAGCTGGGCTACAAGGAGGGAGGAAGGGACGAGGCGGGGCGGGGCTCTGGCTGCGTCGCCCAATTGGCGCCATTTATTTACTTGTTTGTTTCAACTTCCGTTCATTGCCACGCCGCAAAAAGTGTAAGCTGGTACCTAGCGAACCTTTTGACGGCCAGTCTCAGTCTTTCTCTCGTTCCCCGGCGCAGTTTACGTTCCAATCCTGCCCCTTCCATCGCCCCCCTCGTCCATCGGCTGTTCCGCAACCCGGTTTCTGCGCTCGTCCCTATCCCGCTCGCATTTCCGCTGCCATTAGCCGACAAACTTCATTTGTCATCTCATTTTTCTGCACGCTCGACAGTTTTCCTTGTGCTGCGCCACGAAATTTATGTAAACGGACATTCGCTTGCTCGTTCGCCATTCCGCAGGATGGCCGGCGACTGTCCAAGCGGAGGGCAGTGCAGGGACAGCGAGACTGTCTCCTTGTTATGGAGTCCATTGCGTTATGCGGTTATGATGACATAAAAGGCGCTACTGATAAAACCCAAAAGGCAAAACAACGCAGCAGCAGCAGCAGCAGGAGCAGGAGCCTGGGCGAAAAAAAAAAATAAATAAAAAAAAAAAAACAATTCTCTTTGGCGATTTTGATCTCTGAGCGTGGGCGACATAATCGTCCTTAGCGTGCTGTCCTCGCCAGGGCCACACAGAGCCGGAAACGGAACGTTAAATGCGCCGTTCCAGCAGTGCTCAGCTCAGCAGCGACACCCACCAGGACACAGGACACCAGGACACCAGGACATCTCTGCTTTCTTCCTTTGGAGCGCACTCGCAGCGCGTGCAGCGGAAATAACATGCTGTGATTTAAGACTTCATTTTGTCGGCGCCTGTTTGCTGCTCCTCTGACCCTTTTAGATAGCTAGATAGTGACAATGTGAGCAGAAAGAAAGAGAGGGAGAGAGAGAGAGGTGCAGATTGAGAGAAGAGCGCTCGTCACCCGATAAGCAAACTGTTCGACTCTTTCCACTTTGAGCGAGTAATTAAAAGTTGAATCGAACAAGAATTGGCTGAGGATGGATGTTGGTGATGGTGTTGCTGCTGATTTGCTTCTTGCATAATTGAATTGTTTAATGCCGCGAATTTCTAATTGTAATCGCAACTGTAACAGAAACCTAACGGAAACGGATATAGAAGTTTGACTGCCATTGTTGTTGCTGCTGATGTTCTCGCTGTCTTTGGGCATTGTTTGAATTCATTTAATTAGAAAATCATCTCAAGCCAACTGTCCATTTTCTCACTTGTTTAATTCCCTTGCCGACAATTAATGACAACTCAAATTGAACTTTATTCAAGCTGAAATTGTTTATCATTGCGAATTTTTAAGATGTCTATTTTTATATGTTAAGCATTTTACTCTGGAAATACAAATCAGAATAAAAAGACTATAAATCTTTTGGATTTCACTAAAGTTAAAGTTTTTGATTGATTGACTGCAAATTTATGCAGAATGCTTCTTGCATAAGCATCGTAGTATAATAAATAAAATTAAAAATGTTGTAAAATGTTAATTTAAGAATATTTTATGTAACTAAGTTTATGCTAGTGAAGTTAATATCAATCAGAGTTTTAATGTCGCCATAAAATTGCAGCATTAAAGATACTCGCATTTCGCTGAAGTTGGAAGTTAAATGATTGATGATGTTGGGGACTGAGATTAAAAATCATAAAATAAATGCAACTAGCAATCGAAAGGTTTGTTGAACCCAAATCGGTGCGTACAAAGGAGGAGGGAACCGAGCAGGGCGACAACTGCAACTGGTTTCGATTTGGCGAGGCAAATCTGGTAGCTGCATCGAGAGTCACGTGCGGGCATTTAAGTGCAGTGTTGCACGAGTATGTGTTGCATATCGTGCAGTGGAGCTGCAACATACGGAGTCGGTCATTGGCATTCGCGGAATTAAACTATTTTGTTGCCGGTCAGCATAGGGGGCAATAAAAGCGCCAGTTAGCCAAGTGGCGTGGCACACCAAAGTGTGTTGCAAATAGTTAAAGGATATGGTTATGAAATGGTTGTAAGGACTCGCAACTAGGGTGCATGACTGCGGATCGAACAGCGGCAAATCAATTTATGTGCTGCTTCACTTCTCTCTGCCCTTCTCTCTGGCATCACTTCTGCTACTGCTGGCATCAAAATCCAATTAAATTTTATAAGCCATGCTAGTGCTGGTTGCTTGCGGACTTCGAACTTGGCTGACAAGTTCAAGCGCAACTATAAGCATTGCATGCCCCTGGGCGCAGTTAAAACTTTAAGCATAACCCACGTGCACCCGGAAGATGCCACACACACACACACACACACACACACACACACACACACACACACACACACACACAGTCAGAGAGAGAGAGAGAGAGAGAGAGAGAGCGCGAGCAATTCTTAACTACTTTTTGGGGGCTAGAAATTTGGAGTCGGGTCTTTGACAAACCGCCGACGCTATTGAGCAACAACAATGCCGTTAATTATTCATGAATAGAAAGTTGCATAAAAAGCCAAGTGCAAAAGCGAAAATGCAAAACTGATGCCAAGGCAAAAGTTTTTCCAAGCCAAAGCCAGAAAACTTTTTCTCATGGATTTATCTAGCGATACGAATCCACAAAGTATTTGTTTGCATCTGTGTGCTTGTATCTGTGTCTGTATGTTTGTGTGTGTGTGTGTGTGTGTGTGTGTGTGTGTGTGTGTTGGCTTAAGCCCAATGACCGAAAAAGGGCCTGCATAATAATAATGAAATGCTTGCCCTTAAGTATTCATCATACGCCACGTTGTACAAGCTGCATATGTTGTAAATACTTTGAGACTAAGTCCAGCCACAACTGGAAACTTGCTCGAAAAGGGGCGTGCCAAGGAGGGTGGAGCGAGGAGGAGGTGAGGAGGTAGCTTGATTGATTGATGTTTGGCTTGAGGGCAGTTTGATTTGCTTCGAGAGTTGGGCGCCGCAAGTAGGGCGCAAAAAGGGATAAGAAAGTTGCAATATGTTTTCACAACTTTTCTCGTTTTCATGCCCTTTGGTTGTTTGCCAAACTTATTTCATATTTATTTATAACAATTTAATAACTTGCCAAAGAATTTTCCAATCAACCTAATGAAAGCAATTGAATTGAAGCCAATCGCAAATCGATTGCAATTAAATTCCCTTAAAATTAGCATTAAAAGTGCGCAACTCTCTCAGCTCACAGCTCACAGCCCAATGCAATTCATTTATGGCACCAAAATCACTTTTCATATTTGCATATTTGTTGTTAATATCATTATTTTTTTTTTGTGCAGTTGTTGATTTTTCGCACACATTTCGACCCAATCAATGCAATTTAGAAAATTGCAATAAACGTTGAAATGAATTTTAAATTAAATTCACATGCACTCAGACCACAGCAAAAAAAAACATATAGATAATCAACATTGAATTGGTCATTTGTTTGAAGTTTGATTGCAGTCGATGGTGGCACGTTGAATCTGTGTATTTAGAACTATTTATTGAATGATATGTGGGCGCTTTCAGTCCCCTAATGATGCGCAAATTATATCAAGTTTTATCTCCCGCCAGAACCAGTACTATATATATATATTTTATGTTTGTTTACAAAACAATTTAATATGCATCGTTTTGCATTTACGTATTTACCTTGCATTGTCTAATAACAGAAAAAACAGCCAACATCACTTTGTTTATCATACATTTAATTAAGCAACAGTTGACATTGTCTTTAGAAAAATCATGAGTAATTATCGAAAAGCTTTTGAGAGAGTAAAATTTCATGTCTACAAAATTATTTTAAATAGATTAAAAATAATTTTAAAATTTTTAGATTTTTGAAGTAAAAATTTCAACGAATTTTTATAATGGATAAAATTATTATTTTCAGTCAAGATAAGAATTTTGTATGTTTTTAAATGTTTGGAATACCGTAAATAATAATAATTGGAATTAAATAATTAGATTCGATAGATTAATCATTTAAATAAGTGGTACAAAACGATATATGAAAATAATAAAAATAACTTTTTTACCAACTTATAAATAGTGTTGATAAGCAGGAGAAATGACTTAAATCACACGCTAGGCGTAACAAATCTAAAAATATGACCCGAGTTTCATTAGCAGTTGTCCAAATGCCATATGAGAGTTATAGCAAATTACAGTTCCCACAGACACTCCCTAGACATATTCTAACCCTGCGAGAGCGCAAGAAAGACAAACAAGTTCAGTTGTAGTTGTATGCGAGTCATGCTAGAGCTTAAACGAAATGTGATGGAAAAAATGGCTGCCTACTTTTCGTTGTTGTCGCCGGTCTGCGGTCCAAGCAAATGATGATAAATTATCTAAAAGGTCGGCACAAGAATCTTGACAAAGCAACAAGAAGCAAACATATAAAAATACATTTTATGCTCTCTTGAAGAGCAAGTGTTAAATGTCGTTGTTGTCACCGTTGTTGGTCGTCCTGTCAAGGACTAAGCATGTCTACATGCAATCCAGCTGTGGGTTGAGGCAAACAAGACGTTTACAGCCCGCTCGAAGTCACTGGACCAAGTCAAGTGGTTGAACCCACACATCCACACACATAGTAGCTTCTTAAGTAGCCTGGAATGGAAAGGATAGTGAGCAGCAGCAGGAGCAGATTTTGGGACCAGCAACATCTCAATGCCCAGCGGCTGTGAGCTCAATAATTTATTCATAAGAAAAATTTATGTCGCCTTGTGGCTGGAAATTTGTTTAGTTGGCGCCTTGGCATTTGGCATTTGGCAGGTGCGCAAAAGGGTTTGGGATTCCGCATCCTTAATGTTGCCAACTTGCCTCAGGCGCGTCCTTTTGTTGATGTTGTTGTTGCTGATGTTGCTTTTGTTGTTGCTGGCGCTGAGGGGGAAACGCGGCAATTGAAAAGTGCCTTGTGAAAACGTTTATCATAAATTATTTAAAATATATTTAGCAATTCGCAAGCAATTCAAAATGTTGTTATTTAATTTGGCATCAAATTGGCCAAACTTCAAATTTACCAAGCTCACTTTGGCCGGGTCAACAACTGTTGTGTGTGAGTGTGTAAAGCTCGTTAAATTGCGGAGCTGTTACTGCTGTGGCAGCTTGTGGTCATCATGTTGGGGTTTCGTTTTACTAATTCACATGCTGCCACACACACACACACACACACACACACACACACACACACGCTGTCCCACACTCACACGCACACTCGGACATGTGTGTAGTAACAACCGAATGTTAATTTTAATTTATGTGGCCGCTGCGCACATTTGTCGCATTAGTTTGAGGCGCTTTAATGAGTGATTTATTGGTTAGGCCGCAGCGGCAAATCAACTGGCAGACGTAGGCAATAAATGAAGTAATGAGCTAGACTGGCAATACCCTGTAGCTCTTGTTCGCAAAATAACTATATTTAAACAAAAGCCAATTAGAGATTTAAATGAATACTATAAATTAATAGTTATAAGTTTCTTTAAAGATTTTTTTTCCTGATCTTAATTTGAATATTTTCTATGTCGACTGTTCATTCTGTAATCTATCTATATCTATCATATTTTATTAAATATTGTGCCTATATTTTCAACTGCAAACTCATTGTATTAACGCATTTTCTCAGTTTATATGCCATAATTTCTGACCTTGTCTATTTCAATATAAATTATTATTATTTATGTGTATTCCTCCTAGTAGTACCAGTTAAAGCTTAACATTTATGGCACTAGTCCTTAACGGTTTCTAGTTATATTAATTCAATTAAATTGTGTATTCTTCTAATCTAATTCGAATATCTTTAAGAAAGAAAGATGAAATGTTGTTAAAGTAAACCATGTAATTATCAGTATAATTGATATACTCTTGATTTCATAGTTTTGTAGAGTATGCCATCATTAAACAAAATAACGTAGTGAATTATTTATTTATGGTCTGCATTGGTTGTTGTAAGCATTCCATAAAAAGCGCAGTGCTGGCATTTTTGGCAAACGGTGTGAAAAATCACATAAGCTGTGCCACACACGCCCTGTCATCCTGCCCCATTCTGCTGCACCTGATTCGCCTGCTTCCCTCATTGCTGCGGTTGACCAAGGGGCTGGGCTGGGCAATCGGCTGCGCGGCTTTTAAAGTAATTAGAGCATTTCGCAAGTGTGGTTGGGCTTAATACTTATTTGTGGAAACAGTTGTGGATTGATTGATTAGAGCCCATACTACCAGCACGCGGTTCCTGCTCCGGCTGCTCGATGAGTCCTTTTGAGCGTGTCCCTGCGAGGCCAGACTGCCCTTAAGAGCTGCACAGCAGCAGTTTTCAGTTTACAGTTTACAGTTTTCAGAGTTCAGTTCAAAAGTTTTGCGCTATAGTTAAGCGTTGGCAGTTAGCACTTAATGCACTGCCGTGACTCAATGACCACGCCCCCCTCTCACACCCGCAGCCCCCATCCATCGTTTGGCCCATTACAAGCATGCGGGATATTCGCTAGCGAATTTCAAACACTTTCGATAGACTCGTAAAGTCCACTTCACAATTTTGTTTGCGTTTTTCAATTTCGGATTTTGATTTCGCATTTGATTGCCAAAGCGATTTTAGTGTTTTTGCCATGCATCACACTCACACACACCCACAAACACACACAGATACTCACTCACTTACTTACGCACTTACACAGTGAACTGCTTTTATATCCTGTAAACATAAAACTGCAAATGGGTCTCATAAAACTTTGCAAGCGTATGTAACAGTTAGCGAACAGCATCTCCTTCTTCATTGATCACAAGTAGTGTCTTCTGCTGTGATTACAAAAAACCCATCGATGTCCATGAAATGAAATGATAAAATGCATGACAAGCATTATACTTATATTATTTCTGTATCTTCAAACAAATAATATTTGTTTTGGCTTGTCAGAACAAAAAAAATATGTATGATATTTGCTGAATTCCGCAGCCCATTCATCTATTATTTAGTTCTCAATTTCTGATAATTAAAATATTTTGTTATTGTAATTTTACCTTATTTTATTTTTCAAATATTTTATAATATCTTTATATAATATAGCTGTATTTATTTGTTATATTAAATTAATTTTACATCTTTTACGATTTCTCAGAAAGAAATAAATCTGATTTGTGATGTTTCCCATTTATCTGAGGCTCAGTTCACGTTTCCTGTTTTTGTTGCAGCGTATTTGCTAGTCGGTTATTCGCTTGCTGGAGTTGTCTTATTTGTTAAATGCCAGAATTCGAAATGGCGCTGGAAATGAATGCATCAGTGGAAAAAGCGACACAAATAGCTGTAGATGGTTTTGCGAGGGGCGTTCGATGGCAGAAGGGGCAGCGAAACGCGGCAAAAGCTGAACAGTGACCGTTGACCGTTGACTGCTGACTGCTGACTGCTGACTGCTTGACCTCAGTGTGGTTGGGACGCTCTCAGGTTGGGCGCACACGGAACTATTAATTTGATTAAAAGTGCGCATTTTTATTTGCCAGTAACACATGAGGCAAAGTTAACAGCGGCTGCTGCTGTTGCCACCGACTTTGGTCTGTTGCAAGTATAAGTGCGTGTGTGAGTGTGTGTGCGTGTGTGTGTGAGGGTGTGGTGCGTTTTCCTGTTTGTTTTCAAAGCACATTAAAATGTCGTTAAAGTTGCTGAAAATCAAATGTACGAAATTTATCCATGGGAAATTTATTGCGCGTTTCCAACCGCCAACAGCAGAAGCAGCAGCAGCAGTGGCATGAACAACAACAACAACAACAGGAGCAGCAGCTGCAACAACAGCATTCGCGGCGGCATTTTAACGCCTGTTTGTGGCCTGAGGGCGCCACCGAACAACCTTGCAACGCTGCCTCTTGCTTCGCTCTACTTGCTGTTGTTGTTGCTTAGCTGCCGCTTGTTCGCTGGTTGACTTGTGGTTTTGTTTTGCACGGTGCCACCATTGCCACGACTGCCACTTGCAAGCCACCATGCCATCGTGCCACCCTGCCACTCTGCCACCCACGTGCTCATTTGCATGCAATTCATTTTCTTAAGTGCAATTTCCATTGTTTTTTGGCCGCAGTTCATTTCCTTGCACTGCATTTTGGGGGCGAACGAGCATTATTGCTGCCGCGCTTGTTTTGGGGTATGCCACCAGCTCACCACGCTGCTCTGGCTCTGGCCCTGGCGCTTGTAAAACCTTTTGTCGCAAATTACATTGTTATTGTGGGTGTGGCAGCTCCAATCTTGCACAACTCATCACATATTTTGGCAGCCAATCTCCTCCCATTAACGTTCTTCGCGCTGCCTTTGCGCTTGCGGCACATGAAATATTCATTGCAATGTTCTTCTAATCTTCGCATAAGTTTGCGCCCAAAAGGTGACAACTGCAACGTTAACAGTTAGTTTGCCGTTGCTCCCCTAAACATTTAATAGAATCCCAAACAAAGTTTGCTTCCCATATGACCCGACTCAAAGATAAATACCCTGAGCCAAATTGTACATTTATTTTAATTGAACTAATTTTCAAATATTGTTCTGGAATTGCAAAAATTAATAAGTAAATTAAAGTATTTAGTCAATTTAATTTAAGAAATCTAAATTGTGATAAATGAGCACAACTTCAAGTTTTGATTGGATCAAATTATCCTTTACATGTTGGTTTGAAGCGTATATATCTGAAAGCTTTCCACGATTATATTTGAAAAGTAACAATGCTATTTATTAAGTTAAATTTTCACATTCAACCGAAAAACAATGGCTTATATTATTGACCAACGGAATTCGTGCAAGTTGTTAAAGAAATACAAAAAAAAACAAAACTTATACGGATTCAAAAGCCAGAATGAACGCAAATATCATAAATAAACAAATATTGTGAACTGTAGTATTTGAAAAAAGAGTAAAAAATCCAATATTTAAAGTAAATTAATGTAAACAAAAAGCATTGTAGCTTTATGCGACAGAAAATAGTGTTATTTAAGTTTATGCTGGCCAAATATCAATTGTTTTAAATGATTGGTTTACGTATTTGTTTGTTGCTTAATATATTGTTTTTTTTTTTTAACTTTTAAACACCGTTGGTTGGCTTTAATGTGGACGAGTATGATGCATAATAACTTCCGAATGTATTATGGATGGCTTGAAAGTAATTATGAAAGATAACAGGGTTCTATCTTTATATAAATTGCTTATTCAATTGTCGCGGCTTAGAAAACTTTGGAACTTAAACGTTTCGCGCAGTGCATGAACTGTGCCCTCTGTGGAGCCAAAAACTGTTGAGAAATTCATTTAAGTTGGACTTTGGAGCACGCGCCGGAAAATTATTTGTACTCTGCTTACATTTTTGTTTAATTAATTTTACAAAACGACAGCGCAAATGACGCCCTTGTACTCTGTAACAGGATAAGAAGACACAGCACGGGACAGGACTTGCAGACACACAGAGACATTCACAGCAAGGATGAGACAGTGGGGACTGTCGCCGAGTTTGGCTGTTGTCAAAGTTTATGACACTTCTGTTTGGGATTTCATGTTGACAACATTGACAAAATGTCAATGCTACTGCGGATGCTATAGAAAAAGGAGCAGAACGCGAAAGAGAGCGGGAAAGAGAAACGGAGGTAGGATCGGGGCGGGGCGCCGCATAATTAGCCCCCAACGCAGCCAGTTTTGGGGGTACATTTGCATGAATTAATTAGCCGAAGTTGTGGCAATAACCGAGAGTCAGCGCATGAGAAGAGAAGTGAGAAGAGAGGGAACTTCTTTGACGGAACTCGCACTCGTAGCCAGAAGATTGCTGGACACCATTTGGATGCGAATACTTTGTGTAATTGAAATTGTTCTTGTTATATTTACAAGAAACAAAAAATTCAATCAATCTTAAGGCAACGCAAATTTTGCGTATTTTCTTGTTGTCTTTGCAGTTTTTCCCCTCTCATATTTCTTCTCGGTGCTTTTTTTTTTGGCTACTGCGTTGCATTTTAATTAAAGGCACAAACCACCGCATGCATATTTATGAAAGCAATAGCAACAACAGCATCAGTAGTAGCAGCCACAACAACAACAACAACAACAACAAACACAACACCAATACATTGAGGTAGCTGCACTTGCACCTGCTGGCTGCACGCCTAGTCAAAATTAAATATGCGCATATTTTATGCATTTTCTGGCGCTGCTCACTTTTCTTTTTTATACCCTGTAACCTTAAGATCATGCCAAAGGTGTGTGACAATATTTAGTATTAATTGCAGCAGCTAAAAAATCAACACACACTCATGTGTTGAATAGAACAGGGAAACATTAAAGGAAAAATAAAAGAAAATACATTTGATTTCTAATATATTGCCGATTAAAATATAGTCCAATCTTCAGTTCTTTTAACTCATCCATCAGTGACGAGGCATCTGATAGTTTATCACACCTAACGAACCAAATACTTTTACTTATTTTTTCTCTCACTTTGTGCGCAGCTTCGGCGACGCTTTGCTCCTATGCCAAAAACGCAAAATCGCTTTGCCGCCTGAAAGTATGCAGCAGAGCGTAAAGCATGCAAAGGGCGGCATACCGATTGGCGTTTGGGTCCTAGAGTTGGCCACGATCCGTGTGCATTTTTTCGTGTCACACCCATTGCCAAAGGACTCGGCTGGTTCCACTTGCAGTTGGATTTTCTGTCGTGATTTCGTGCAACCGCAAATGAAATCACGAACTCCGCCCATGTTTAATCTGCTGGCAACAGCTTAAATACCAACTATAAAAATGTAGAAATAATTTTATTGTTTAACAGAGAATCTAAAAATTAATATATTAATTTATAGATTTTTGTATTATTACTAGTACTTTGGATTTGCGCAAAAATTAATTATATTACCTTTAACATCTATTAATACGTGGTACGTAAATATTATGCATTTTCTTTATTTTTTATTTAACAAATGTTCATGATATTTTAATTTGTTTGAGCAATCTTGTTGAGGCGAATATTTTTCACAAATTTCAATTAGAGCATGATTAATTTAACTAAGTACTGAGCCAAAATACGAACTAAGTTTTTTTTAATTTATTAGACAAACCTTTAATTCGTATTTTAATTTGTTTGTTATAATTGTTCACAATATTGTTAAGTGGAATATATTTGAAAATCGAATCTTCGATTCAAGTTTAATTAATTTAACTACTTACTGAAGAAAAATATTCAACAGCAGTCTTTTCATTTTTTTAAGACTATCGTCAAAAATGTTGATTTAAATTTTGTTATGCTAAATGAGTGATATAAATGGTGATTGTGGAATCATATTTGTTTAAAGCTGCGTATTCGTGATCGAGCTGCACGCATCTCTATGCAAAAGTTCCCCTCTTCGCTCGCACACACACTTCAGTTTAGTGACTCGTTGAGTGAGTCTGTGAGCGTGAGAGTGTGGGTGCTTGTTTGTTTATTTCTTGTTTGTTTGTTTGTGCGCTCGAGATGAAAAAGTTAAATTTGTTTCGTGTCAAAGCGTCGCCATCGGCACCGGACTAGGGCTAAGCGCGTTCGACATTTTTGGTCAGAATTGAAAAAGCATCTAGCTACAAAAGAGACCGGGAGCAGCAGAGGCAGGCAGGTGGAAGGAGAAACCATGGATTCCTGCACGCAACTGCACCTATGAACGCCTTATTCCGCAATCCACACTCTGCCCCTCTGCCCCTCTGTATCACCGCCTGCTCCTGCTCGAGTATTGTGTGACAGCATTCATGGCCCGCACATGCACATTGCGCATACGTCACGTTGGCCAACAGTGGGACAGTTTTGTGTTTTACTTTAAATTGCATAAATATGTGTGCGTATGCCAAAGAGAGTGTGTGTGTTGGGTGTATATTCACATGTGCTGTGTTGTATATTTTAGCCACAAAAGTGTGGCCTTTGCTGGCGTCATCGCCCTGACAGTTGCCCGTCGCTTTCGATGACACCTGCAATGCTCGCATTTTATTACATTTTATGTGGAGCTGAAGCTGCTTTGTGTGTGTGTTGTTGTTGTGCGGCTCTGTCAGTTGGTAAACGCATCGGAGCGCATAAACAAATGATATTCAATTTATTGTATTTATATCATTGCGCTGCGGCATTGTTTTCACATTTCATTGCAAATATTTTCGCACCCTTTGTATCGAAGCGGCCTTTGACACGGTCGCTGTTGCTGTTGTTGCTGTTGTTGTTGTTGTTGTTGCTGTTGTTGCTGTAGACCTCGAGAGATAAGCAAGTCAGGCGAGAGGAGCGAGCGAGTCCTGGGCCCAGCTGATGTCACTCAAAACTCATTTAGCGGATTAATTTGACTAAGCGCCGAGCAGCGGAAATCTTTGCCTAGCTTTCACGCTGCTCCCCAGAGCGAACGAGGCGACCAGCCGAAACTAAGGCGATTTAACGGGCCAACTGAGACGCGCAATGTCGCTGTCCCCAGCGATAAGCGGGACAAGAGACAATAGAAGAAGTGTCGAGCAGCTCAACATTGCCTTTGGAATAATTAGCAGCTGGCGATGCAATCGCATTTGACTTCGCTGAAAGAACAGTTGCCACTGTCACTGCCTGCCACTGCGCGGTCTGTGAGGTGTGAATTATATAGGAAAATATTCGCAAGAGCCGAAATCGTATGCAACACGACGAACAAAAGCTGTCAAAGTTTTTGCTTTGTTTGCAAAGTTTGCGCCACAAGTTTTGCCAACCCAGACATCATCTAACGATTCCTGCGGTCCGTCTATCTCTCGCCATCTCTCTTTCTCTCTCTGCGTCTTTTTCGACTTGTTCAACTTTTGCATCGATGCGCTCGTCTCACCTCCGCCTCCACCTCCGCCTCCGTATCTCCCATGGCTCGAGTGCCAGCGCGCATATGATATCCTCCATGACATTCAATCTGTGTTTGAAATTGACTTTATTGACCAAGCGGAGGACATCGACTGAGCAGATGCTCAGCCCGTTCCTTGTCGCCCGATCCTTGCCGCCTCTGCCGCTTCAGCTCCAGTGACACAAAAACTTGTAGCAATTTATTAAAGTACATTCAACTTTGGGGCAACTTGCTGTCGTTGCCTGATAGAGTGGCCAATGGATGTGCAACCAACTGGAAAGTAAACTCCATACCTCAATACCTCAATACGGCGGTATCGAGCATCGAGCATTGAGCTCTGCTCGGCTTGTTGCCATTCCAACTATTTCATAAATCTCCATGAAAATCGCTGCCAAATTGCTGCTGTCTATTATCGACGATACAATTTGCGCTTCAGAGTAGGCAACAAATTCTCAACTCGACTTTGCACCCAACACAAAGTAACACAAACTCGAAAAGAAAAGTGTTAACAGTCAGTTCAAAAACCTGAGATACCCTAACCGCAGTCGATCCCTATTTCAATCTGAGTTGAACTTAAATAAAAGGCTTAACTTATTAAATGCCAATTATTGATAATTATGTATATCTTATGTTACAAAAAAAAAAAACAACGAAATTAATAACCCAAGTTAACAAACTGTAGCTTGAAGCTTGTCGAAAAATAAGTATAACTACAATTTTAAAATACAAAATATATTAAATTCGGAACATTAAAGAAACAGTTCAGAATATTATTTATTGTTAATTATTATGACGCACAAATTGAATTATTTACAGCCCTAATTCATAAGTTGCGATAGAATGAATTTCTAAGAATACAAAATAATAATAATTAATTATTTTAGTTCAAGAATGAATATTAACTATGGATAAATATTCATATATAGTATGCATAATGAGAATTCAATTAATGGAATTCAATGCGCAATTCATGAATGTATAATATTACAGCTAAAATGATTATTGTGTTTGTTGAATAGTATTATTCAAATGAATAAATTCGAATATACAATTAGATTAATAAACTAATACTGATTTGAAATTTATTGTATATTCAACATAACGATATTGATGACATTTCAACCAAAATATTATACGTGAGATATGTTTTTTTTTAACAATAAAATGAATATTTCACAATGCATTGTTTCTTAAGAATTAATTGAATATTTTAATACATCTTGATGTTACATTCGCGATTAGTAATCGATATGACCTCTTGCAGAGTGCAGAAGAATAACTAAAATGGATGCACCTATCACCGTAAATGCAAATAGACTGACACGGCTAGCTAGGCATAGAACACCAGGGCAGCAGGACACCGGGACAGCAGGACAGCAGGACACAAAAAGGGGCGAGCGGGGCAGAGGGGCAGTGTCTAAAAATAAAGTCGGGGCGTTGGTTTTGCCACTGGCGTTGAAGTCTGCAACAACCTTGCACCGGCGGATGTGGCCGCTGTGTGTACAGGCACTTAGTAAGCATATCCGTTTTGGTTTTATTTCCGCTCCGCACACACACACACACACTGCTCAGATATGTATGTATGCATTCAAATGCAACGGCAATTGCAATTTGATGCACAAACAAATCCAACTGACCGGCCAATCCGATTCGCACACATTGCTCGAGTCGCTCTCTGTTTGTGTGTGTGCGAGTGTGCGGGTGTGCGGGTGTGTGTGGGAGGGGCGACTGCTCTAGTGCCCTCTGTTTATGCTTTGGTCGTTTGCACTCAAATTGAGTTGCCAGTTGGCGAACCAACTCACAAAATGGCGCCCGTGAGCCATTTTTAAATGCATTTCGTAGCACACACATTTTTTTTGCCTGTGTTGTTTTGCGCGCGTGGCAAGTTAATTGCCATCGTGGTGGCTGTGCAATGGGCGCTTAGGCTGTCACGTTTGACATGGCCAAAAGCTCATTTCCGTGGCCGCAATTAAATTGTTAAGCATTGACTTTAAGACGGCCACACGGCGTATGCGTAACGTGCCGCATGCCCAACGAGAAATTACACGAATTAAAGAAGACATTTTCAGGCGAATGGCAATTGGGAAATGGGAAATGGGGAAACTGCCAAGAAGCTGAGAAGTATGACCGCAGTCAACTGCTGCGCGGCTCCTCTGAAGGATGCAATTTTAATTTAGCCAACAAAATGAGCAAGACGAGCAAGAGGGGGAGAGAGATGGAGACGTCACATCGGCTGGGCAAACAAAGCGCCGCAGCAATTGTTTTGCCACAACGAAGGCGCTTTGCCTAATGTATGGCAAAGTGCAGCTGCTGCCGCGTAGATGAGCGTTGTGGCTGTGCCACGCTGGCGGCGTGGGGCGTGTGCGCAACTTATGAAGATTGCGCGAGTCGAGAGCAGCAACAACAGAACTGGATTTCGCCTAAAAATGTCAAGTCACAAGTGTTGAATTCACACTTGACAAAGCAGCGAGTGTTGGCTGTGCGGCGGCTCTTGGCGTTGCACGTTGCACGCTGCACGCTGCAACTGACAGTTTTCATTAAAATGTTATCAAAAACGCGAGTTCCGCTTGCTGCTTGCCGCTTGCCGCAAATGTGTCTGGCAGCAAACAACTTAAATGACAGTGCAACACTAATAATGGCACAGTTGCTGCAACTGTTGCAGCTGCCACAAGCGCGAGGCGCGCCCAGCAGCGACTAATCTCAGTCAGCGAGTGAGTGAGCGAGCTCTCAAGATGTGTACTTATTAATTGCAACAGCAACGGCAACATGTGCAGCATGCGGCACATTGCAATGAGTTGCCAAATTTGTTGGCATTTATCAATCCAAATTAAAGAAAAAACTTCAGGTGCATGCTTCAATTTCCTGTACTTCTCAGTTTGGCAGTGTTGCAACCAAGCGTTGCATGCACCAGGACAAACTTTACAAACACTCACGCACTCACACACACACTCGCATGCGTTTAGTGCTTTAGATAATAATTTATTTAGCGTAAAATTAAAATGAATGCAAATTTTGGTGGCGTTGCAAAAACTTTTTGATTAAAGTGAAAATGAAACTGCCAAGTTTTCGAAGGTTGTGCGTATCGGTGTGCGCGCATGTGTCTGTGTGGGTGTGTGCGTGTGTATGTGTGTGTGTGTTTGTAAGCTCATGTTATCGCAGGTGCTGTGTGGAATAGTTTTAGTTACCTTTTCCCTCTTGCTGTTGCTGTTGCTGCTTCTGTTGCTGCTTCTGTTGCTCCTTCGCTACTTTGCTGCTGTTGTTGCTATTGCCAATTGCTGTTGTTGCTGGCAACATAAAGTTTATTGTACTCAAATTTCGTAGCTTTTTGTTGAAATGTTGGATTTGTGTGTCGAGCTTGTTTTGTGTTTTAGTATTTTGAGCAATGTAAGGCAAAAGTTTCATTGACTTTGGCTCGCTGTTGCTCATTAGCTCAAAGTTGAGGCAGCAGCAGCAGCAGCACAAAACTTGGCCACAGCTGCAACTCTGACTAGTTGTAACAGAATTCGGTCTGGCAGAAGGAGAGAGAGATACAGATAACTTTTCTAATTGGCATTTTTCCGCAATGATTGCAGTTCAACACGCTGCGATAAAAGCTAATCGAATTATGCTTTTGGCAACACACAAAAAATAAACAAACCAGAAATACTGTCTACAAAACTAACAAACAACAGAGTTTGCGAAAGCGAGCGTCATGTCAATGGCCAAGCAAAAATTTTGGTTTCCGGCAGCAAAAAAAACCGATGCAGGCCAACAAAAAAAACAAATACACACTTTTACAGGCCATTAACAAAAAATGTTGCGCCTTGCCATATGCTACATTAAATTCACTCTGAATCGGAGCCAAAATGTGCAATGGCTGTGAGATCTTGGCGTCGCTTTGCTGCTGCCCTTTTTTATGCGGGGGTGTAGGAAACGCCAGACCGGAAGCTGAAAAAACAAACAAGCGAAGAGGGAGAAATGGCTGGGAAAAAAGAAAGAGCGAAAGACGAAGTAAAGCCCAACAAAATGGCATTACGACAGGGCATGTAGGAAACAGCAATAACAACAATAAAAAAGCAGCAATCACAACAATCGCACAACAGCAACAACAGCAGCAACAACAATTGCAGTGGGCGCCTCGCGCCTGTCGACTAAAATGATAAATTTAAACGCAGTGACATGACAAATCGCCGCTCATTTGTATTAATCAGGCGAGTTGCGTTCGCCGGGCAAAGAAAACTTGCCAACCCTTTGACACCACCCCCCAAAACAAAGGCTCCTCTTGCCCCCTGTTGTTGATGTTGCAATTATTGTTTTATGCTTCGCCGTTAGCGGCAGCTAAGGCTTCAGCCCACTTAAGTGATTTGGGCGTGTGAGCTGCGTTTGTGTGTGTGTATGTGTGCGTGCGTGTGCGTGTGTGTTGCAATTGTTGTTCTTGGCATTTGCATAATAATTTCACTCGAGTTAATTTTGCGAAAAATTAAAATATTTCAGAGTTGTTGCTTTGTTTGGTGTGTGTGTTGTGCTTGCAACTGCAACTGAAATTGAAGCAGTTTACTTGCCTCATCTTCAGGCAGGAAATGAAGAGTTATGGCGAGGGGGCGATGGAGCGATAGGGGGAAAGTAAGTATCCATTTCGTGTTGCGCACACACTGACTTCCCTTTGAGTGATTTATTTTTGCAACTGACATGCGAAAAGAGGAAACTGAAACTGAAACTGAGCTGCCACGATGGGAGGCTGACGTATGTTTGGTGGCAAGAGGCAGGCGAGCGAGAATGAAGCGAGATTGCGGCGCTGAGCTTGCCGTTGACCAAGTGCAACTTCTTTTTGAGTGCGTCGATGCCTCGACGTTGCCGTTGTCCTGGCTGTTGTCAGCATGTGTCAATTTAATAAATACGAGCACAAGGCAGCACTATATGGAAACCGAACCAGCAGATACCCTGTAGATACTTAGGAATTTAAGAATGTATTTTGTATTTCATTAAACAATTTTTGGGAAGTTTGCCACATTACTAAGCTGTGTTGTCATTTCTGCAATTGATTTATATTATCTACATATATTTATTTTATATTTTGTTTGTTATTCTCAATAAGAGGAATTCATAATGTTTGAATTATAATAATTTAAAGGCAGTGGTTACATTCTTTAAATAGCTTTTTCAGTACAATTTTAATGAAAATAGAAAAAGATGAAAATAATAGAAACATTATAAAACATAAATTTATTAAATATTTGGACTAGCAGTTAAAATAATTAGAATTAGTAAAATGTACACATTTTTTTAAATATGTGCCCCATAATACTGACAAAAATAATAATAATTAATGTGTGATAAACAACACTCAGGACTTTCGTGTGTTCTCACATTCTCTAAAAAAGGATCGTTACCCATCCCAATAAAGTCCTTAATGGGTACAGGGTAGAACAAACAATGATGAAGTGAAGAGCGAAAGAACAAGATATGGGGAATGACAAAAGAGAGAAGAAGAGCGAGCAGATAAGGAGGCAACAGACAGTTGGTTGCACGTGCAGAGCTGATGCGAAAATGCGACTTCAAAAAATAAAAAGCAAAATAAACGAGAAACGAGAAAAGCAAAAAATGAAATGAAATAATTCCAAAAACATGAACTGAAAACATAATCGAGTGAGCGTCAGGCAAAGGAAGACACGTAGTCGACAAAGGAACGTCCTGCCAAGCTCTTCAAACCTCATATTGACACATAAATAGACTTGGCCCACACACACACACACACGCACACTCACACACAGACACATACAGACATATACAGTGACACTGACACAGACACGGAACAGCACGCTGACTGCGAGTTGTTACGAAAAGTAATATTTGTGATTAATTTGGTTTCCTATTTCGGTCTGTTGGACAACGCGAACGCATATAACGCACACTGCAGCAACAACACACGCACAACAACAGCACACACACACACACACACACACACACACACGGGGGAACGTCATCAGCATCATCTATTGGACAACGAGAACGTGAGCTGTCAACAACTTTGCTGTGACGATTGTTGTTCTTCTTTTGGGCATTGCTTTGTTTCCACTTCCTTCTCCTCCACTCTCTCTCTCTCTCTCTCTCTCTCTCTCTGTCTCCCTTTCTCATTGTTTACTTTCGCTTCAGTGACGAAATTAAATCGATTTCACACAGTTGTGTGTCTTTCAACTGTCCATAGCAATGCATTGCTTTAAGCTGTTGGCTGTTAGCTGTTATTAAAGAGCGCATTGGACCAGAGGAAATGCTGCTCATTCATTGCGGAGAACGCACTGGGAAGGATTCTTGAAATCCGGTTTTGGCCAAGTTATGATAAATTTGCAAACAGTGCCAACTTAATGAACAGTTTTTAGTTATTTCTCCAGCTGGCAGCAGTTGCTGACACCCGCTGGTCAGACCGCAGACCATGGATGCCAGAGCTACATAAAAACTGAAGCACACTTCAAGCGACAACTATTAAATACTCTAGAAGAAGAGTTGCTCCTAATTTAAATAACACTCGAAAATGTGCAAAGTTTTTATTTCATCGTGATAATTTTTGTTACCAGTTTTATAAAAATTGTACAACTTTTGTTTTTAAATGGCTATATAACACTTTTCGATATTGAGCGATAACTAGAAGATCTACAGATTATAAATATATTATTTACATAAATATTATTATTTACATTCACCCTAATGCTAAAAGCTACAGCTAATTAAATTTAAAAATGATTATATTAAATGACAATTTCAAATTAAAAAAACATCTTATTCATTTCGCCATTCATTATTTGTAGTTAAACTAAATAAATTAAATTGAGTAATTCTATACAGTTTAATATACGAATTACTTTCAACATTATTACATTTGTATCACTTTTATATGCTTTTATTATTAAATAAACCAATTACTTTCTATAATATTATATCAATTTCACTATATTTATACATATATTTTTGGTCTTTATAACTAAATAACTTTTGATCCTAATCATTATTTATTTCTTAATATGATTATTGGTTATTAGGTTTTAGGTGTTCTTTAAAATTCTCACACATTTTCAAAAGGATGGTGCATTTTAATTAATATATATTTATTACATTTACAATTATGTTTAACAAATACATATATTCAAACTTAATGTGAATTTAAGAACACTAAACGAGTCTTCGACTCCCATTTAAATTATTGAATCACACCTCCGTGCCATATCAATTTGGCGAAATAATTTCAATTTTCATTCCTTCGCTTTGATCATTTGCTATTTGGTTAATTGGAAACTGGCAATAAAACAGAGTAGCCATAAAACGAGCACACCCTTTCTCAGAGTACTGCTGAAGTAAAAGTCAACAGTAGTAAGTAGGGACAAGAAGTACGCAGCTTAACAAGCAACTAAAACAGCAAATCAGCGCACAATGTGAAAAGAGTTGGAAAAACTAGTGCCAACGGCAGATAGAAGGAAAGGCAACTGCAAAGGCGAAAAGCAGAGCTTAAACTAAAAGGATTTTCAACTATGTAGAAGCCAAACAACTGTACAGCTCTACAACTGACGACAGACTACAATTTGAAGTCCCTTAAGGAAATACAACAGTTGCATTTGGCCAATATAACTGCGCTTTAATTCACTCTGAGAGGAACTGAGAATGAAGATTACATCCTTGTTGCCAGCTGTGTTGTCCTTTTTCTTGTCACTTGCTGCAAAACACTCACAAATCTGTCACACTTTGAATGCTTAATCTATGTATATTAACTAATCGTATATTGAATCAATAACTGGCCACAACTTGAACGAAATTTAAAATTATATTCAATAACAATGAATACAAAATGGGAAATATATTGGGAAAATAAAGCAAACATATTGTGGGAATAATGATTAGCAGGAAATTGCCCAAAATGCTAGTGCTACATATTAAAGCTTATTGATGATTCACTTGAAATAATTAATTATACTAATAAAATTAAAAAGTCTAATCCGACAATTTCAAATAAATTTTCAATTATCTTCGCATACATTTTTACTTTTCGTTGTTATTCATTTGACATGTTAATTGGTTGGAAAAAGAATGGGTGAAATATTGTTATCCAATTAAAAAAAAAAACTTTGATGCAATCGATGTTTAATATTTCTTTAATTTATTTATTTACCATAATATTAATGATTTTTACAAAGGAACAGCTTGAAATTATTAACTTTTAAAATAAAGCTACCCTCTGTTAAGTTCGCATAAAGATATGCATATATATTTATGTATAGATAAAATAAAAGTACTTATGCGTATGAGGGTGTCGGTATAATCAGCTCGTGTCACAATCAAAGATAAATATTTTCTTTGAAGCGCATTTGTTGAGCGGCTGCCCTTAGCAGTTTTTTAATCAATCCGCTGATAACCCATTCTGCCGGTTGCCCCTTTTGCCCCTTCTGCCTCGCTGCCTCTTAACCCTGTGGCTGCCGCTGTTGCATTCTATGCGCCACAGACGCATTTCGATGGCGCTGAGCGTAAAAATATTTAATTTTAATTAAAGTGACGTCTCCGTCAACATGCCTCGCGAGCTCTTCCCACTCGCGACGTCTTTGTCCTTGTCGCCACACTGTTGCCTGGCGGCATTTGCGCCGCAGCAATGCAACAAAAAATATAATTTGCATATTTTTGTTTTAAAGTATTGAAGCGCGCCGCACCGCGAGTGGGGCAAGGCGACAAAGTGCCACGTTGCCACACGGAGTGCGAAGTTGGGTGTCACTGACTCCGTGTCAAACCCCAGCGACCACTTGTGCGCGCAACTAAGCGGCAGACCAGCAGCAGCAGCAGCAGCAGCGACTGCCATTTAAATTGTTTGTGCCACAGCGTTGCAAATGCCACGCCACGCCACACGTGGACACTTGTCAGGAGTTCGCTGTGCTGTGCAGCCAAAGGTTGCATCATTCTGAATAGTCTCGAGTGCGACGACTTGCCTGCTTGCTGCTGCTGCGGCTGTGGCTGTTGCACGTTTAACTCGTTCTCTTTTTTTTTTTTGCCGTTTTGACTGTGGCAGTAAAAGTTGATTTCATTTATCAGCAGCCGCTCTGACGCTGACGCTGACTCCGACTCTGCTGCTGCGAAGACAGCCTAATTCTCTGACGGGGCCAACGACTTCAACGCACTTAGCCAAATGAGAAAGGGCCAACAACAAATGAGCAAAGCGAACGTACGCCACGTGTGGCATGTGGCATTTGGCATGGCGGACTCGCCAGGTGGAAAGCACTTAACGGCAGAAACTCCCCCCCTCGGCTGCCCAGTTGAATGTTGCCACAAAGGGATGCAAAAAAAAAAAAAAAGAAATAGAAAAAAACGCAGGCATGACTTCAACTGACTCGCGTTGCAAGCAGTTGCTGGCTAAGTGGCGCGTTGAGGGTTCCGTGTTGCACAGCAAGGATGCTGTGCGCAATGTCCTGTGCGTTGGCTTTTTATTTCCCTCGCTCGCTCCTCGCCGGCTCCTTGCAGCTGTTGTTGTTGATTATAACGCATAATAAACTGGAATGCCACTCAGCGACTCGGGCTTTGTGTGCCTGCCCCATGTCCCATGTTGCAGGCACAACAGTTTATGCCTCACAAACACACTTTTACTCTTTACAGATGCATTTCTCCCGTTCCCTTAAACATTCTCACACAACTATTGTCGATTGGTTTAACATGTCGCCTCAATAACATTCCCATGTTATACAAATTACCCAAAAAATTAAACACAAAAACAAACTGTCTCACCCCCTTCCTCCCTCCCCCCTCCATTTCCTCGTTTCCCGCCCCTCGGCGAGCACTTTCCACAGTCGCAATTTTGCGGTTGCCGTGTGCTTTATGGGCCTCTGCTCGCAGTTGTTGTTCAAAAGTAAACAACAAACTTCTCTCTCGCTGCTCCTCTCCCCCTCCCTCCCCTCCCCATCTCTCTCACAGTTGTTCGGCGTCGTCGGAGTCGCGATGCAGTCGAGCGTAACGGCAAGTCAAAATTTGTCGGCGTCGTTCTGTCCATCTACTTCCTATACCCAAATCTATATGCCCCACACTCCCCGCCCTCTCAGCCCTGCCCAAGCCTCCTCGCTCTAACTGTTCCATGTACCAACTGACGGCGACAACATTACTTACGGGGCCAGAATAAAACTGGGAGGGGTGCAGGTAGAATGAAACCCAGGAGCGCTTTATTCTACGCCAAACAGATTGCATTACTCTGGGTTTTCATATTACAGTAATTCTAGAAAAAGTTGTATTATGTAAAATAATCGATCCAAATATTTACATATAGGGAGTACTAAACGCCTTGTGTAATTGATATAATGTTTTTATTTTATGCCTAATTAGCACTAAATAACTTTCATCATCATATTCTGCAATATTTTTGATTGACGGGTATACTATAGTTGTAGATAGACAGGAATCATTATCATTATTTGTATATTATATTACTATTTTGCTATCGAAACACTGATCACTTGAGAATTTCTTTTTGTTAAATTAAATTACAAACAGTTTTAACTTTTTTATAACTTCTCATTTCTTATTTAATTTGTAAAGCTCATCGCTTTACTTTCATGTGATTATTTCATTTATAATTTATATAAATTAAATTGAATTTATCTGAATTTTCGACAACATTATGCCAACACTCCGCAAACTTTTACATATAAAAGTATGTTATGTAATAAAACTATTAATCTGACATAATTATTACTTAGCATTAATTATTACTGCTGGTGATAATTAAAATGAAAATTGTACTTGAAGCATTCTATTATCTAGATGTCAGATAATTAAATACAATTTAATGTCCCACGAGCATAATTTATTGCTATTTAAATGAATTATTGCTATTGATAATAATGAAAAAGAAAACTTTATTAACGATTGTTTTGTATTTCTGAAATAGATCTCTTTTTCGCCGGGGGTTCACTGCGAATCCGCTCCTGAAGTGAGCGCAACCAGGCGTTAAGGGCGTCGCCGTCGTCGTCGTCGCCGTCGCTGTTGCCGTTGATGTTAGCTTGGGCTTGGGATTTGTTTGCAAGGTTTACTTAACGCACAGTTCGGCGGCTCGTCTAGCAAAGTTACCTTTTGCGATTGCCGTCTGTGGCTTCATTTTATAGATAGAGACAAAGTATAGATAAATAAAGGGAGCGAGAGAGAGACAGAGAGGGAAGGGAAGGGAGAAGGACGCAGATACATATTCAATTTTATGCTTGGCATGTGCCGCGAAGGTTGGCGTCACGAAAGTTCTGCGAAGGCAGATAGATCTCTTGGCCGAGTCGCCTCCCGTCGAGGTCTGTGGCAGAGTTGCCTGCTGATTACTTGACATATGTTGCAGCATTTGCTTTGTGCGGCAGCGTGTAAAACGGTTTCGCGTCTTACCGCCAAACCGAAGCCTAATTTCCGCAGAGCACAAGAAGAGGCGACTTTGAAGCTCGACAGCCATGTGATAAATGAAGCGCATGAACAGCGCAAAAATGTGTGTGGCAGCCACAGCAATTGGCGCAACAACAACTCGCGCAGTGACCTGTGACCTCAGCCGGTCAGCTGGCAGCGAAGAGCTGCCGCAAAGTTGCCCCCAACAAGCTTGCAACAAAATTTACTAATTTAATTTTTGCGATTTCGCTGACAAAGTTGTTGCAGTTGCAGCGCCAGTTGTTGTCGTTGCCGTGCGTCCTTTAAAGGACGCGCTTTGCATGCGCGACGTGGTGGCACGGCAACATGGCAACACGGTTGCACGTGGCACCTTGCGCGTTGCACGTTGCGCGCTGTAAACGGCATCGTCGCATGCCGAAAATAAAGTAAACTACTGCCAGCATCTACGAGCTGCAACATCATCGTGGCAGCGCCGTCATCCTGCCCCAAAACTAATGTGGCATTATTAAGTTTTGAACTTTGTCGCCAAACACGGCAACAACAGCAACAACAGCAGCAGCGGCAGCGAGTCCTTCGCATCCTTCGCTTCATTGCATGTCGTTTGCAAGGTGTTGTGTTGCATGCCCCTCCTGCCCCTCTGCATCTGTGTCTGTTTGTGTGTGCACCTTGTTAGATCATTAAGAGTCCATTAGTCATTAGCCGTGCGCTGTCAGTGCAACACTGCTGCCGTTGCAGGCGCTCCTTAGCGACTCGCCCTCGTTGCAAGTACTTTCCGCCTCTGCCCCCTCGTGGCATATCTGCAATGGCATTTGATTTTAATGCGAATTTTGCGGTATCAACGCGGCAAGTTGCTGGTTGATAGGCACTTTAGAGCATCATGACACACCTGCCACCGAATGCCGCATGTTGCATGCCACTTGCAAAGCTTTTCGCTTTTTCGGCCACTTGCGGTGCGTGTGGCATGCAAAAATAATAACAAACCAACCAGACTCTTAATTAAACGTTGTCTGTCACACACAATTTGGGTTGTTGCCTCGTTCAAGGGGCAGGGGCAGCCAAGAGGGTCACTTGAGCGTACAAAATAATGCGAGACGAGAACGCGAAGCGAGTCGCAAAGCAGAGCAAAGTCAGCGATGCGTTTTATGCGTTACCTTAGGCCCATAATTTGTGCGACATAATCGGGGCATGCCTCACGCAGGCCGGGCGAAAGACACCGCCAACGACAGTACTTTAAGTCGTTACATTGCCTCAAACCATTCAAGCGGCAAGCTCTTAATAATGCATGAGTGTGTGTGTGTGAGGCATTAGATGATTTCCCGCAACTCGTTTGCTTGTCTCGGTTGAATAATGTCAACGCTGCTAAGAATCGAAAGTTCAAGCAGAAGAAACTCGGTGTGGCAAGAAAAATTCAAAGAAAAGGGAAATATAGTTTGACCAATTACTTCACTTTATTTGCATTTAACATAATGAACTGCTTATGTTGGCAACATTAAAACAATGAACTATTTTGCCCATATTAATTACCAGTTGAATGGAGTCCTTTTCCTGCAACTCCTTGCAACTTTCACTCATAACATTCGCTTTTTGTAAAGTGCTCTGTTTCGCTGTTAATGTGTTGATTGCAACATGCTGCCGCAACTTGTGCTTGGAAACACGCTCAAACCGCGTTGTGTGCCTTGCGCCTGCATAGCGGCGTAAAAAACGTAAACACAACATGTTCGTTGCCAAACGAGCTGCAACTTGTTTGAGCACATTGCGCTAGGTCGCTCATTTCCACACATACCTGCAGTCCAATTCCACTTGTTTCGCTCTCCCACAAACGCTCGCTCTCGCCCGCTGTGACAGAGAGAGAGAGAGAGCGCTTCGTTCGAGTTGTGGCTCGGGTGGCTTGAGTCCACGTTCCACTCAGATTGTGCATGTCCGACGCTGGCTGACGTTGCCTGAGGTTCAGCTCAGTTCACTTTGGGATTTCGTGCGGGACAGTTGGGAGCTGCGGCCTACGCGAGTTTCGAGTTCAAAACTAGGTACCAAAAGTGAAACATCCAACATAGAGCCAACCAACCTACCCCAACGCGTAACCGACTGACGACTGGCGACTGGCGGCGTGCGGGGCCCAAAGTGACTCGCGATATTGCCCCCGAACAACAACAAATGCGATAATACAAATCAAAAGGAATAGATAAAAACATCTAGCACCTGGAGTCGCATTGAAATATATTGCAAAAAGGTATAGCATGCCCGTAAATCACTTCGAATAAATAAATGAATAAATGAAAAACCAAAAATTGGGCAAATGCACGTGAAATGTTTTTGGCCCCGAAAAACTATGCGAGCAACCAACTAACTAACTAACTGTGTTGTGTGGCAAGTGCAGCGTATCTATTAAACAAGTGTTGTCGCGGAAAATAGTTTGACACAGTTTCACTTTGACTTCGTGCTAAGTCTCAACTTTCGGCTTTCGAGTGTCCTCGAAAAGAAAGTTGCAATCACCGCAACAACAACAACCAAAACAAACAGCAACAACAACAACAACTACGACAACGACACGAGTTGGCCATGGGCATCGTTTACTTTTTGGCTCATCAATAAAATGCACAATCTTTTTCTTTATTTACGAGCCAAGGATATG
The DNA here is from genome assembly GCA_963583835.1 of Drosophila immigrans. Classification (NCBI taxonomy): domain Eukaryota; kingdom Metazoa; phylum Arthropoda; class Insecta; order Diptera; family Drosophilidae; genus Drosophila; species Drosophila immigrans. The sequence goes on along the minus strand of OY757142.1, from coordinate 21,265,706 downwards.
GCCAGGCTTACAGCCTTTGAGCCCTCTGAGTGCCAGGCCAACAATGAGTATGAAATGTGACAAAGGATTAAACGCTCGACTGCACAGCACACACATGAATATATATATAGTATATATAATATTTATGGACAATTATTTAACGAGTGTCCTTTAAGTGCAAGTTTTCAATGGAGGCGCGACTTAATTGACGCATAAATAGAATCGCATCGACGTGTCCGAAGTCGCACAATAAAATTTAATTAAGCTGACGTTTTATTGTTTATAAATTCATGTTAATGATATTTTGACGTGGGGCGATTGACGGAGCCAGGACGGGAATGGGAATGAGGAAGAGGGGGCCAAAAAGTCTAACCCAAATATCTGCAATTAACTCAATTCGAGGCGTGCAAATTGTTTGAGAACATTTTCCGCTAATTGTTTTGCGCCGACACTCGAAAGGGAGCAGACGGGCACTCGACAGGAGCAGGAGCAGGAGCAGGAGCTGGATGCCAAATTTTATTTCCATTCAAGATGCCAGCTGTGTGTTTTGGCGTTGATGTCGATGTCGATGGCGTTGCCTTTGCCGTTGCCGTTGAAGTTGCTGGTGTCGGCAGGACGCAGGATTTCATTTTGTTTTGATATGCAAATGGTGCTTAAATTCCGCGCTCCAGTTGAAATGAAATTGCCTAAAAGTTTTGTTTTTCAAAGTTGCCCCCGCGTCTTTGTCTTTGCCATCCAATCGACGGCCCCACAATCTTTCGGAGGGGTGGCGACGCGTGCGATGGAGTCATTTAATTTTAAATGCCTGCCATTTTTATTAATGGTTATTGCCGTGAGTGAAAAGTGCCCCTCAACCTCAACCTCAACCAGCTCCAAAGCAGCCAGCGCCCATCGTAATAATCGGAAATTGTTTTGTATTTCCCCCGAAAAATGTTAGCGGCCCCTCCACAAAATATTGACGCAAATTTTATGGAGCAGATGAAATGAAGTGTTCCGAAAAGCAAAAACTTTTGCAGATAAAATGAACTCGTTGCCGTTGCCTGGTGCTTCCTGGCGCCACTCGCATCCACGCATCCACGCATCCTCGCATCCACGCATTCGAAAAGGATTTTAAAGCTCATCCAGAAATCTGTCATAAAGCTCTCTTGATACTTTCGCATATATTTCGTATCGCATTTGATTCGCACTCCTCCGCTCGGCACTCGGCACTCGTAAAAGAGTCATCCATCTGACGACACTTTTCCCGGGCCATTTCTACAAATTTGCGCACATTTCCCATAATTCTATCTATTTGCGAACTAGGGAAAAGGGTAACCCCCCCTGCTGCCTCGCTCCGCACACTTTGAATGTCTGTTTGCACAAACATTTATATCAATTTCTTTATTCCTTTCGGTTGCTCCAAACCAGCACGACGACGACTTGCATTCATCCTTTCCACATCCACATCAAGTTCCCTTCCCTCCAAAAAAATATATATCTCGCTTTTGCTATTTTGGTTTCGGCTCCAAGCAAATTTATGTATGCGTTTTATGGCTACGTGGCTCGTAAATAAGAAAAATGTTGCAATGCTGTTAGAAAATCGGTTTTATCTCATGCATATGAGGGCGGCTGCCAGCTGATAGGGCGTCGAAAGGATCTCTCCCCAGCCAAGGCAAAAGCACAAATGCCGAGGGAGAAAAGGTAGTCGAAGCTATTTTGCATGTGGAGGCGATATCATTATACAGTTTATAAAGTTACGCCGAGCTACCTTATGAAGTTATTCCTTACTTCCTGATGCTACTTAAAGCAGCAGACACCGAATTCAAATTGCGAAAACCTTTGCTAACTATATTAACTTGAAGGATAAGCTCCAGAGTGTTGTGATTGAGCAATCTGATATTGTGAAGCCAAGAGCCTGAAAGCATAATCCAATTGATAAGGTGACACGGAAGTAGAAGGATTAGAAATATATGTTTTACATTTAAAATATTCATACAAGCCTGGTTGAATTACTTTTAAAGGAAAAGTGGATAGTCAAAATATTGAAAAAAAATAAAGGTATATTTGTTGACGATACAAAAATAGTATAGATTATATATATATATGAATATAAATCTATGTATGATTTTTAGTTATAAGTTGTGGGTGATTTTTCTTTGTTAACAGTAATAGAGAAATATCGATATTTACATAATTTCATGCTTGCCGTTCTAAAAATACCTAATATTATTGCTGAGAACTGTTTTAGTAGAAGAGTTCAATTAGTGTACGCAAATATAATGGCTGAACGTCATTTGAAAACCATAAATTTATACACTTTCATTTATTAGTCCATAATTGAATGAATTGAGTGATGCATATTAATTTGTACAGCTCAAATTTGCACCTTTTTGACAAGCGACAGGAAAAAGCAATACTGAAATATATATAGTTATACAATAACTCTTGGCTTTACTTATTTGGAATGGCTCGAAATATATAAAAATTATGGAAAATCAAAGTTGCATCATCAGACGTTCTTCAGTCTATCCAGATGCCTCGCAATAAAGTCCTCCGCAAGGAGGCGCTGAAGTATAATAATATGATATTCATAATTGAATTAAAAATTCTTCAATGCTGCACAAATTGGTTGTCGTATTTTGTTGTTGCTGTTTGTTTGCTTGTTTATTTGTTGTTGAATGTATTTCATTCATTTCATTTCAATTTATTGTTTGTGCTCGCATTGTTCTTGCTCTCTGTGTGTGCGTGTTTCTGTGCCTGTGTGTGTGTGTGTGTGTGTGCGTGTGAGCGTGTGTGCGTGTTTGTGTGTTGGTGTCTTGGCTTACCAAATGCAAAAATTGTGCAGAGAACCATGGCAAAAACGAACGGAGATCGCAAAATTGGTTGTTGCCATTGCGAGGCAACAAAACAGCAACGAAAAAACAGAAAAACAAAAATAACGAGAAAAAAGGGAAAAGGAAAACAAAAGCCAAAAACGCAGTTCGTTAAACTCAGCCGTTTATGAATTTACACAACACATGGCCTATTGTTGTTGCTGTTGCTGTTGATATAAATATGTGAATATATTTGTTGCTGTTGTTGTTGGTTGTTATACCCTGTAAGCATCGAAATTGGGTGAAAGTTCTGCTATAACAGGATTTATTGCCTACATTGCGGAGAGACTGTTTGCAACTCTTTTTGCATTGCAATTTCAAAATTAATATATGCAAATAAAGTCTACTTCTTGGATAATTAGAGTGTTAGAAAGACTTACTTGAATTCCTTGCGATACTGCTATTTACCGTACGATTTGTTGAGTTTAATTTAAATATAACAGCTTTGACCGTAGTATATAATTATATTAAATTGAACATGTTTAGTTGCATTATTATTTCTATACCTACAGTGCAAGTCCAATTCAATTAATCAAACTGGGAAATGTTAACGCAATTTCTATATGAATATCGTTCCCATAGTGCACACAGGGTGACTGCTTGTCGAGTAAGCTCAGCAATTTGAAATCGTAGTTGTTATTTGCCAGCGTCGAAGCAAGCGAAGCAGAACGTTGACGTCGTCGTCGTCGTCGTTGCGTTTCGTTTCGTTTCATTTTGGGCCTGTTATTTGTGAGCGCAAGTTTAGAAAACAGAATACTATGTGGTATTTACCCCACCTCCTCTTTGCTCAGCTGCATCCTCGTTTCCTCCCCCTCAGCCACGGTAAACTAACAAAACTCAAGTTAGTTGCAGCAACAGCGCAGCCCAATTGCATGCCACAAGAATAATAGGAGCACAGGTACACGTACTAAACGAGGCAAGGGGCATGAGGCAGGGGCAGACTGCAACAGAGCCACCCTCAACCGTCGGCATTTTCCGGCTTGTGAAAATGTGAAATAATTTGAATATTAAACTAGAATTAGCCAAGTGAGGCATAGCGCACCGTGATGCCGTTGCCGTTGCTGTCGTTGCGTTGCGTTGCGTTGGTGGCAGTTGCTGCTGCTTATCAACCCCTCGGCGGCGATTGTTGCAGGTTGTCAAAGCCGGAAACGGAAATGCACATGGGACACTCCCACGTAACGCACACAAAGACAAAGAGAGTGAGGGAGAGAGAGAGGGGGGGGGGGGGGGGGGGTTCGAGTGTACTCAATTAACTGGAATAATTCATGCCGCTGCACGGGGCAGTCCTTGAAACACTTGCAGCCAGCAGCAGTAACGTTCGCTAATAATTACCTGGCCCTATAACTAGGCAGGCGACACGGTTTCGTCCCCAGTCTGTGTGCTGTGTCAGCGGGCTTTTCCGCGAAATCAATTCAATCAATTGGCTTAGTTTACTTTCCATTGAATGCATTGAAAACACTTTTCTGCGAATTTCGCCCCATTCATGCACAATCACAAATTGCCCCCAGGTTGCAGCAAGACTTTGCTTTGGCTTCGCCACTTTGCTCTCCTTTTTTATTTTTCGTGGTAAATGCTGCAATTAGATGTCATTAAGGTGTTTTGTGCCCCAACTTAAATGCCAATCAATCAATAACTATATAAGCGGCTTTCATTTGCATAACTCCAACATTAAAGTATACGAAAAAACAAACAAATAAAAATTGGAAAATATCAAAGTTCAAATATGATTTCTGATTTCTAGTCGTGCAATGTGAGAGTTGCGTCTATTTGAATTTTCGGTCTGCTGCATCCACTTCGCCTAATGAGTTCATGAAGCGCTGATGCTGAAATCAAATAATGGAAAAATCTTAACTAGAAATTCGCCACTAAAAAAAGAGCAGGCGGAATCATCCATTGGCAACCGGCTGCCAACGCGCATTTCATTTTTTATTCGGAAACAATGTAAAAAGCCGGAATAAAAGGTTCGACAGTACACAGAAAAATGCGACCAGCAAATGCTCTTTAAACAGATTAATTGATTGGAAATTTTGTTTTGATAAGTAATGTATAGATAATAAAGTTTGATTTCCTTATTTGTAATTGCATAATATTCAAATAATTGATAGAAAGAAAAATAATCTTTTATTGTATTATTATTCTATTAATTAATTGGCTACTTTTATTCAAGAATAATAATGTCATAATCTTGAAACGCACTTTTCCTAGGAAATGCAAACACTTACACAATTTAATGAGGGTAATTACAGTATGGCTATAAGTACGCGTCTGGCTATAATTATTGTTCAAATATTGTTTATTATTTATGTATAGTATATGGTTGAACTGCCCTATAAACAGCTTAGGATATCAGTTGACTTTCATACACATTAATGGCTCAATGTTGATGAATATCATGACTACTTTGGGGCTATTAGCAATAGGAAAGCCTTCTTCCGGCCAACAATTTAAGTACAGAGTCTATTATTAGAGTTTCACAGAATATCGTTTATTAATAAGTGGAAAATACTTTGATTTATATCCAATTTGAGACGGTACTGCTAATAGACTGAAGTTTTATTGATAATGAAATATTTATATTCATTTACCACAGATCAATCTGTTTGCTATTGATTGTTACTATTTTATTAAGGATACAATTTTAGTCGAAACAAATCAATCATAGAATTTTGCTTTTTAATTTGTGGGGAAATACTATAATTGATATTTCATTTGAGATGGTATTGAACTTCTATTAGACTCACTTCTTAATGACTATTAAACACTTTTATACAATAACATTTACAACAGATCTCTTTGTTGGCTATCAACTGTTACTATTTTGTTTTTTTTTTGTGTAAGCTTAACAATTTTAAGTTGTTAATCAAAAAGATTCGCTTAAAGTGCAAAAAAATGGCAGAGAGTCTGTTTCAGAGATAAATCAATTATACAATATTGTTTCGTAATAACTTTGTGGGACAAAAACACGATTTATATTTAATTTCAGGTGGAATTGAATATTTAATAGACTCACGTTGATTTGACAATTAAATATATTTTATACATTTACCACAGATCTCTTTGTTGTCCATTAGCATTTACTAATTTGTTTAACGATTTAAAGTTGCTAATAGAAATTGTTTGGCTGTTTTTCAAGGGGATTCGCTTAAAGCCGAAATAAATGACAGAGAGTCCGTTGCTGTTGCAATTGAGATATCAATTTGGAATTTCATTTCTCATAGGCCTCGCTGGGTGAATGGTTTTTGAGTGTGATTCATGCAGCATGCTACTCAGTGGCTGCCATTCGGTTGCATGCTGATAAGCGCATAATTTTTCGAGTGCCAACATTAGCCGCTGCAACTGCCACAAAAATGCGCGTGTGTGTGTGTGTATGTGTGTGCACAGTAGCTGCTGCAATTAGGAGACATTAGCGAGCGTTGCACTTGAAGTGCACTAATGGAATTCGAGTTGCGTTAATCACACGACGGGGCGGCCAATGAACCCTCCCCTCCGTCCCCTCCCTCTCACCACTTGTCTCCCCTGCTTCGGCATGTAAAGAGTCGAAATCCAGTTAAGATTAAGTCATAATTTTATTATTCGTATTTCTTCTTTGCTGCTTGTGACTGGGACAGACAAAGCGATTCAGCTGGATGCCGCTTTTGCCTTTTGCTTTGCGAGGTGGCAATCAAATTCAAGTCAAAAGTCTAATGAATTTCTACTCAAAAATTCATTAGAAACAAATTGAATACCCATATCAAAAGCCACAAGCCAAATAATTTACTTATAATGGCAACAATAAAAGCCAAGGCACACGCGCAAGCAGCAGCTGCTAATCGGATCTGATCGACTATGAGATACCGTCTAGTTATTAGCGTGCTAAATTATAATGCCTACAAATCAATTTTATAAAATGTGGTCATAATCATTTAGTGGCCATTTACAATTGTCACTGTGATTACAGGGTATTTGGGCAGCCCGCGTGCCCTGTAGTCCAGTCAGTTGGCAGTTGGCCGCCTCACTAATTTGCACTAATTGATTTCTTTTGGGCCCAAACTGATGCGTGTTGCCGCAGTCACTTTGACCGGGCCTCTAAGCCCATTTGGAAGCTTTAATTGAGCGTCTGTCTGGACGACGGCTGTCAAATGTATCTTTCATTTGACATGCGTTGACAGTTTGTCGATGTCTTTGAGCGGGCAGCGGCAAAGGGGACCCCAAACATACTACTTTTCTCTGTGTCTTTTGTTATTTGTGTGGCAGCCAAATCGAAAACTAAAGAGCCATCAGTCGAGGCAGCGTCACAGTGCGAAGTTGGCTTGGCCGAGCGCAGTCAAAGTCTCATTAGCTGATGGCTCAGATATCATGCCTCGCCACGCCCCATGCTTCATGCTCCACGCCCCCCATTCCCCTGCCTCCTGGCTATCTCTTTTGCCCTCAGTATGATTGGGTTTTAATGCGTTTGCCCACAAGCCGAAGGTTGCGTCTCTCTCGCTCTTTCTCATTCTCTACCTTGTCTCCACGTTGATTGAAGGCAACAAATTCGGTGTCGTCTTTAACCATTAACCAAATGATCAGTTGCAATGACAAACACTTTCTCTCCCTTTGTTGCAATCGCACATCAAAGTCTTTTGATGATACCTGTCTGTCTGTCCGTTTGTCTGTCTCTCTGTATGTCCCCTGTTCCACTTCCGATTCACTTGAAATTTGAGCTACGAAATTCCTCAAAGTATTACTGCTTGTGAGTTGCCAAGGTTAACGCAATAAAATAAATATTAATGGAATTTCATGCATAACAAATTGTTTTATGCTATATTCCATCATTAAAATTGAATTACAATATTAAGCTTTGCCGAATATTAATAATATGCATTTTAGTTTTAAATTTATTATTGCTTCTACAAAATGTTTACGTTGTGTTAAATTAAATTAATTAAAAGTGGTGGTAATAATAAATTTTATTTTATAGAAATATTACTTTGTTCAAGCTTAGGCGATAAGGTGACATTTTTAATAAAAATGTGTTTTTGTACAAATCACATTTGAAAGTTAGTTAATCTATGCAATATTTTGAAAGTGAGCCTTGATAATAATTGTTTAGAAAGCTGTTTTACATCCACTTGGATACAGCAAAACAATAAACACGCGAAATTGAAGTGTAAACAACAAATTGGCCAAATAAACATCGCAAACTTCGACAAGAATAATGTTTAGAGTAACAATGAAAATATTTATAGTTGAATCCGTAGATACATTTTGTACACTTTACGTACATTGTTTCACTTGTTCACCTTCAATTATGTTTATGCTAAATTCAATTTATGCTGTTTGAAAAATACGTTTTTGGGAATGTTTAATATAAACACTTATGAGCAGTTGAATCCATTGATACATTTTGAATACTTTGTCAAAAGAAGAAACAAAGTTAAACAGCTACTCAGAATTATATTAGGCAAATAATAATTTTTTATTCGGTTTTTTTTTATTGAGATTTATGTAATAAACTGTAAACAGTAGCTTTATTCTAGACTCCCCAAATTTAGAAAATATTTACTTTAAATCAGTAGAATTCACTTATAGATACGTGCAGATATTATTTAGAATCTACTCACAATTATATTCTTACTCTCAATAAATTATTAGTGTTGTTCATTTAAATAAACATAAATACTTCTGAGTAGTTGAATCCATCGATACATTTTGAATACTTAGTCAAAGAAACATTGTTGAGAATCTACTCACATATTTATGCAAATAATAATTTGTTATTCGTGTTTTATTAAATGGAGATTTATTTAATAAACTGTAAGCGATACGTAGAAAGCGATTCAATGAGATTCGTTTAAAAGCGTCAACTATGTGATCAAAGCAGCTGCTTTATTTCCGAGGCTTTAGTTACCAAGAATTGCTGATGCACTTGGCTGCATTCTGCACCTGTGCATATGGAATTTGTTGAACTACAGGTGTGCACACACACACACACACACACACACATGTATGCTTGGCCAATTTAGTAGCTCACGCCCACCTGCAAGTTGCATGAAGAGTACAAAAGAGCTTTCAGCTGGCGATTGGAATTGGCCCCGACGCGGCTTGGCACGATTTTCATGGCCCTTCTCTGCATTTTGCAGCATCTTCAGCATGAGCTGTAAATTGGCCTGCTGCTGATGCTGCTGCTGCTGCTGCTGCTGCAAAGAAGCGAACCAAAAACAATAATCGCAACGCCAGCAACAACAAAGGAGGCAAGAGGGGGACGGACGCTTTGCAACGCTCCAGTTCCAGTTCACAGACATTGACACAGTTTTCGCTGGTAATGCTTAGAGTCGACTGCGATTTCTGCATTCGTCTTCCACCAACAACCTTTTTGCATTTTGAAGCTTTGTTGAAAGCAACTCATCTCCGCTGCTGCGGCACGTTGCATGTGTGGGAGCAACAACAAGAAGCGTGCACGATTGTGGCTCGTTGCAAGTCGAGTTGAGCGATCAGCAACGCTGCCTGCAATCTAATTAGTAATATTTCTTGTTGTTCCAGCTATTGTTGTTGTTGTTGTTGTTGCTGTGGCAAATGCATTGCTCGTGCAACGTGCAGCGTTGTAATGAGACTGGCACACAACTTCGTGCAGCTTGTTGCTTCTTCTCGGCTGCTTGTTGGCAGCCTCCTCTCCAAAATTGGCATACCCTGTAAACATCGAAATGGCACAAAAGGGTACTTCTCCAGGCAAATTCATAATTTTAATAAATTTACACTATATTTCAATGTTCAAATCGTTAGTTATACTGGCTACATTTTTCTATTTCAGCAAATTAATAATAATAATAATAAATTAATCTGTGTATATTTTCAATCTTTCGAACATTTATAAAATAATTTAAAGAATTGCATTTTCTTATCTTAATGTCGTCTGTTCATAGTCGACATACAAAATACAAATTAAATACTACAGGGTATTTGTCTGCCTACTACTATGCAGTCAGCTGCCCCTCGTTGCTTGTTATTTGGTTTTGCGAGTCGTAAATCTTCAATTGTCATTACTTGTTGTCCGTTATTTAACGTTATTATTATTACTGCATGCCCTCCGGTTGCCCCCTAAGCCGATTACGATTACCTTTCGATTCCCGGGTTATACAAAATGCGAAACTTAACAATTGCCTCGCCAGTGGCATCCACAACAACAGCAACAACTGCGGCAACAACAACTGCGACAATCTCTATGAATCGTCGACCTATCACAGAGAGTTTTCTCTCTTTCCGCTTCGAGGTGCTAACGAGCTGCGACAGTCGATGAATGCCACGCAAATGGCACAACACGAAGGTGTTGTCACTCTTGTTGTTGTTGTTGTTGTTGCTGCTGCTTGTGGTCGATAAAAGCCGCTTAACAATACATTGAACAGCGGACACTGGTTGCCAGTAAATATTTAAAACTTCTCTTAAAGCGTTTACTTGCAAAACAAAAATTATCTGTTTACGAAAATTCAGAACAAAATACACACAAAATATATTTTAAAATCTTGAAGCACAATTCAAAATTAACTTTCAATGAAAAAAAATAGTTTGGAAATTAAAAGCATTTTGTTCAACACTTGTACTATATATTTTATATTAAATAAGTTTAGCTTCTTCAAGAATAAGTTAAAATTAACTTTCAATTAGAAAATATATCAGGTTCAAAATGGAAAGTATTTCTACAAAAAAAGTTTTTTTTTCATAAAACTTTAAAAATTCGCTTTCCATTTAAAAGTATATTAGTTTTAAAATTGAAATTATTTTCTCTTATACTTATGTTTGAGTTTAAAAACCTTAAGGCACAATTTAAAATTTAATTTTAAATAAAAATATAAGTACAATCAGTTTCTTCATTGAAAACATTTCTTTGAAAGTTGGTTCTGTATATTTCATATCAAATAACATAAGCTTCTTTATAAAACCGTTAAAAAACCTCCAAGTGCACATTAAAATGAACTTTAACTGATAAGTAACTCAGTTTCAATATTCACATGTTTTCTTTAAACACGCTTTCTATATGTATATTAAATATCAAATAAGCTTAGCTTCTTTGCCATGCTTACAAGTAGCGTGATTTGCGACCACTGTGCGGAAGATTTGTCATTCTTATGGAATGTATTTTCGGGCAGTTCATGCAAAGCCTTCGGGCTGCGCCCTTGCTGGCTGCTCCTTCTTGACTGACATCACAAATCTCTGGCAATTATGTTAATTTGATTTCATTTTTGTCTCCTTTTATTTGGCGAATTTGCCATTTAATGGCCAAATCAAATTTGTTGCGGCAATTGCATTAAGTAGCCAGCAGAACAAGAAAAACAAAAACTAAACCAAATTCGAATATAACGGCACAAATATTGCGGATGCGTTACCAAAAACCAAAAAAAAATAAAGCCGAGGCAAAAAAAAATAAAATTGTTATGACAAAGCAAATGAAAATAAATGAGCCCACAAATGCACAAGCTGCTCCAAGGGGAAGGGGAAGGGGAAGGGAAGAGGGGTGCTGAAATCAGAGTCAGAAGTGCGCGTCCTGGGCATATTTTTTGAAGATAAGCGTGCTGTGCTGTGGCGCGTCTGCGGCAGGACACAAAGCGTAGCACAATTGTATACAAATGGTCAACTTAACTAAAACAATGGCACCAAAGGGAAAGGCCAACACTAAAATGAGTCGAGCTCATAAAAACAAAAAAGCAGCAACAACAAAAGGCCGACAAAAGAGCACAGACTGGCGCCAGTTGTGCGTTGAGGGACAGAGAGAGCGACAGAGAGAGCGAGGGAGATGGCAACTTTGGGGGCAGCTCTCTTGCGAAGAACCTGGACCTTGACTCAGGGGAAAACAAAACGTTTTCATTGTCGGTGGCCTATGAAAAGCAAACGAACTGCAAATGTAAAATTAACAAGAAATCAATTCGGGAAATATCAACAAATACAAAGAGCGGCAGTGGAGAAGAAAGCAGCGTGGCAAGAGTAATGAAATGAAAGCGAAAAACTCATCAATAGGCAGCAGATATACTTCTAATGTGCGTGTTTACGACTGTCGGACACCCTGTATGAGCAGTGAACTATCCGCAAATTGAAAACATTATAACATATCTGAGATTGTGCAGCTTGGAAACAATGGAAGCTGAGCAAAGGGTCAAATCAGATGCATATCATCTTAAGGAATAAATTTGATTAGCGGATTATCAAGTCTAAGAGCTAAAATTATTAATAATCCAACCGCTTCAAGTATAATAAATTTAAATTATTGCGATAATAATATTAGTTCAATTTCATCTTCACACTACTTATGATAATATTTAATATATATATAATTAATATTTATCTTCCTATTGGGCATTTCCAAAATCTAATTTGGTTTTAATGCTTTGCGTCTGAAACATTTTTTAATTCATGCAGCTGAGACGAAATTAGAATAGGATTGTTAAAAAATGTTCTATTACATCTTGCTAGGTTTTATCCTATAATGATAATATTATTCGTTCTTATGTTAATGCTTAATGCAAATTATCTTTTTCAGAGATATTAGGGTTTTAACATGAATCCACGTATTTATCAATTTCTGTTAATACTTAATATCTGTCCTTGGCATACATATTGTATTTACATAAACCAAATTCAATCAACATTGTAATACAAGCTTAATTGATTTTCAAATATACAAAACAATTAACTAGCAAAGGTTAAGTTGTTTCAGGAGCTCAATATGTTTATAAATAGCTTTAAGAAATTTACTTTTGGTGAGCTGAACTTTACTTAATTAGACTATTATTTACTCGCTCTCCCGTCGAAAACAGTCAAATGTTATTTGCGTATAAGTCGCTTGACCTTTGCTAGTTTGTAATTATGAGATAATAATAGAATATGCAGCTTCATACACCACGGTCACCTTGTGCAGGGTATCGAAAATGGAATGTAATGAATTTTATGGTATTGGCTTTGTCATTTCGCGGTTATCAATTCAGGCGAACGCGCACAGCTGTCCAAACGCATGGCATCGACATCGCCATCGACTTCGGTATCGACTTCGGCATCGGCATTAGCCAATAACTAAAAGTTGCCTCTCTCCCTCTTCTTGCCCCTGTGTTGCCGGCAAAACGAACCAGTTGCTGGTTGCCACATGCGACGCTGCTCAAAGCGCTCCCACGCTCCACTGCACAGAGAGAAGCGAAGAAGCCAAGTTGGGGACGCAGACGAAGACGTTGCTGGCGCATCAATTTGCGATTATGAAAGGCTGCCTGGCCAGCAGCGGCAGCAACAACATTTTAAGCTGTCGTTGTCAGAGGCCTGATGGGGCAGGCAGCAGGCGAGAGGTGGCAGGCGAGAGGTGGCTGCCACAATGGGCAACTCTTTATTCAATTCAATTTCGATGTGGATAGCCAAGAAATCTGTGCATTTAATGCGCTGCCGTCGCATCGTTAGCGTCAACTGACCCGGCAGGCAAACGACGTTGTTGTTGTTGTTGTTGTTGTTGCAACTGCCACACAGCTGCTGGCATAGTGCGCGCATCGCCGCCGCTTTGACTCTTTGGCCTTCACATTTAGTTGGTTGTTTGTTTGGTGTTGCGACTGCGCATTTATGAGCTTGTTGCATGCCACAAACAGACACACACAGAGAGAGTGTCGCTGTGGCTGCCACAAAGCTTTTTTGCCCAGTGCCACTGTCACAAAGAACTGGTTGTTCGCTGCCTGTTCGTTCTGCGGCACTGAAGCGCATCACCGCATTGCTGTTGCTGTTCGTTGTTCGTTGTTGCTGCTGAAGTTGCATTTGTTTTTGTTGCTGCCGCCGCGTGCTCGTTCTTATTTATGCTTCAGCACGCAGCCGCTCTGGTTGCATATGCGCTTAGCTCTGATTAAATGGATATTCGTGCCTCGTCTCCGTTTTCCTCTCTCTCTCTCTTTCATCTGCCCCTTCTATTTTTCGTCTCATCACTTTTATGTGTATTCCGTGCCTTATGCCAGAATTCTTTGGGAATTATTGAGTTTCATTTCGTATTTCTTTTTGTATTTTAGCTTGTTTCGAGCTGTTGTTAATTTAACGCTAAATGAAGTGCGAAATTGCGAAGCCTCCCCCGCCTTCCCTTCCCCTCCTCCTCCTCCCTCCAACGGCAATATACTTTTATTTCTTTTGGTCAGTTTGGTGTCCAACTTTGAGTCATTTCCTGCAGCATCATAAACCAAACAAAGACTCAGCGGTAAGCTGTAAGCTGAGCGCTGCTGCTGCGACCATGGAGCGAGGGGGAATGTCAGAGAGGGAAGAGGGGAGAGGCGACTGGTCATGTGGTTTATTAGTTTCGTTTGTTTGTTGCTGAATGCTTTTAATTGTTTGGCCCATGGGAAGCAACTGAGAGCGAATTCAGGCGCGGGTGGTTGGCATTTTTGTAAGATGATATACAGCACTCAACAGTGTGTGTGTGTGTGTGTGTGTGTGTGTGTGTGTTGAGTGTTGTTTTGAACATATTAGCAGGTTCCATAACGCTGCCTCAGCAAAGTCGCTGTCGCAGTCGCAATCGCTGCATTTAGTTTTTGATTTTACGCCTCTTTGCGCACACACGTGCAACGTGCATCGTGCAACGGAAATGAGTGGCAAGAAGAGTCACAAGAACTACAATAACAACAACGAGAGCGCGTGCGATAAGCCTGCTATCGGGCGGCAGTGTCGCGACGCTGCATGCCACAGACAGGCGCGCGCAACCTAATGTCTATTTAATGCAAGGCAACAGCAGAAACACAGGTGCAGCAGCAGGTAGAGACTTGTCTGAGTCATCGCGTGCCGTGTCCTTGTTGTGTGGCAACAACGAGCAGCACTCGTAATTAGCTGGCTAATAAACCGTTAACAATTGCATAAGGTAACAACAACCAAACAGGAAGAGGCAACAGCAAACAGCAAACAACCAACAACAAACAACATGTTTATATTCATAAGTCAACATTGTCGAGCCGAGTCCATAAATAATTAATGCCCCTTGGGCAGCCTGTTCGAAGAGGAGGCAGCGTTGCAACACCACCAGCATTCTCTTTGCTGCCGCGCGAGCCAATAATTGCCAGGCCCGTCTCCATTCAATACGCTCCTGCCCCTGCCCCCCATCTTGCTGCCTCCCTGGCGACGCATGAATATCGATGATGTGTTCAGTGGCTGCACGTGGTCGGTGCCTCAAGAGTACGTTGCCAACTGACAACTGACCTTGCCACCGCACCCGCCACCGCCCCCGTTATCTGCCCCCGCACTCTGCTGCTGCGGGATCTGCGATGGCAATTTGACTGCTTCCATTGAGCAGCTGCCTGAGGCAGGTCGCATGATTGCCTTGTTGGTTTTTTCCTCCTTACTCTGCATTTTCATCTCTCTATCCTGTCTCTGTCTCTGTCTTTTGCACTGTATTGTGGCCGTAATGAGAAAATGATGCTGCCTGATTGGGATTGGTATTGGTTTCATTGCTGCATTCCACACTCCTCGTATGGCATTCACGGGTGTCGGACATCCATTCAAGCCATTCATGACCGTGCAGTTAAAGGGCTTTTCAATATTTCATGCATAATTTAAGCAATTCCCATTTTAATTTTGTTTTCGCAACACACATCAAATTGCAGTCCAACTTTGCTAAACTCGCATTTACGATTATAACTTTATTTTACGGATTACTGTGCAGTTTTTTTTTTTCACTTTCAAAGCGGGTATATTGAGTTATTAACTAATTTTTATGGTAATTATAAAAATGATTTTTATTTTATATTATATTTTATATGGCATCAACAATCGTAACTTTAGGTAAAAATTGCAATATAATCTAAACTTCTATAAAGGAACTACGTTGATTTATTCTGAAAATTGTCATACTGCATTTTATAACATAATTTATGTAAGTTTAATCAAATAAATATTAGAACATGTGGTCATGGAATAGTGGGTTTTAATTATAAAAAATGTCATTGAATTCTTGATAGTTATTGTGACGATTGTGTAGAAATTGCCAGAAAATTCGTTTTAATTATGGTAAATTCGTCAAAAGGTGTTTTAATACCAGCATATAACTTAAATAACTGCGAAATTATCGTAATGTCAACCAGAAGAGTTGATTTATAAAGAACATTCCAGACTGTGATTTTCTAGAACTTACCACATTTTTTATATTAAGTACAATGTTATAGGAATTATAAATTGTAGGATTTAAAAGTATTAAATGGTATTCATATTTGTTTATATATTATTTCTCAATGATTTACTATTTCTCAATTTCCTTTCAAAAGAAATTTTTAATTTGACAGGGAACATTTTTGTGTTTGTTAAAGTCTATTTATGTCACTCCAATATTTTTAAAGATTGGAAATGAATTAATTTGCGAATAGGGTGTTTGTTATTCTGCTCTTACAAAGTTTTGTATTCAGTTGCGTGTTTTTATCTAAATTAAGCTGAACCCCTAGATAAAGTTGTTCCTTGGCTGTTGGCTGTGGAACAATTAGAGCTCAGTTTTTGAGCTCGACGCGTTTGCATTAAATTTAGCGCCACAATCGTCATGGCTGGCTAACAGTTTTCGCTATTGTTTTTTCTACAACATTCTCTCTCTCTCCCTCTCTGTCTGAGTCATTAGCTCTCTCTGTCTCTCGCTTTGTGGCGGAGTTTATGGTCTATGGCCACGTAATTCACCTGCTTTGTCTGCTTGTTTATGTATTTGTTTTTTAGATTTTCGCTGAGAATTGTTGCCGTTGTCGAAAAGTTCATTAGAAAGTGTTGCGACTTGTTGCCGTTTCTCGTTGCCGTTGCCGTTGCTGTTGCTGTTGCTGTTGATGATACGGGCGGTGCACAGACAATGCCCCAGCATTGTGCAGCAAGTGTCACGGTCATGGCTACTTGCAACCAAAAGCGGCCAAAGTTTCTTTTCTCTCTCTGTCTGGAAAGTCTGCTCGCTGGCACTGCTATCGGACATTGGATTGTCAACCAAAGCTGGACTCTAATGCTAATGAAGCCTGCCGGCATTTCTCCCATCCAGCTAATTGTGCGGCTAACACAGACACACACACACAAACACACAGACAGAGAGTGACGCATTTAGAGTGTTTAGAGGTGGCCAGCAGGTGTTAATTACACCACAAAGTGAAGTGGCTGTGCGGGCTATCGAGTGGCTTTAAGGTTCTATCTTAAGCACTTGCCCCCGAGTGTTTTTGTACGGCGAGTACGAGTGTTTGTTTTGGCCGCTGTTGTCAATGGTCCTTAATTATGTGGGGCATGCGAGGAAGCAGAGGGGAAGGGAGCAGGGGGAAGGGCAACAAGCGCGTGCGGTAATTAATATTCGATATGTGCGCTTCTGACTGCCAGCTAATTAATTGCCATGCCGCCGGGCTCGTCGAGTCGGGAGAACTATGCGAACTAGGCTCACTTTCAAGCAACATTGTTTCAGTCGAGTTAGACACAACACACACATATACACACACATATACACACACACACACACACAGAGAGAGAGAGAGAGCTGCCACACGCAAGCGAAACCACAGCGACCACAGCCTACAAACCGAATCAAACTGAAGCGCGACTGAACTTATCGGCTGTGCATAAAGCGTAGCAACATTATTATCGAAATCACGCAAATATTTACCAAAATAATTTGTCAACTTAACGCGAAAACTTTACCGCAAGCCGCTGCCACACATATGACACCCCAAAAGCCGCACAGCATCAGACCCCTCCCCCCTCTGTACCTTTCCACATATGTATCTCAGACAGGCTTAAATGTTTGCTCGCAAATTGATTGAGCATGCAATTTGACTGGTTTGGTTTGGTTTGCTTTGGTTAAAGTCGGGCAGAGTTTGTGTGTGCCTCAAAATTGATATCGATTGTTGTAGGCAATCGAGGAGTATATAGTATCAAGCAGACAATGTTCTGCTCGCCCAGTGAGCCGCAGCAAATCCTTTGTGAAATTTGTTTTTTGTTTTTGCTGGTTAAGAGTCTTTTGTGTTTGGCTTTCGGCCGCCTTGGCACCTGGCCATAAAATTAAAATTTCTTTACAAGCATTAAACGCTAAATGAACCTGAAAATAACGCAAATCGTCAGCGTCACAAAAAGGCACAAAGAGAAAAGAACGAGCGAGAACTGAGCAGCCATAAAGCGCGCCAACACCTTTTCAAATGCGTGTTGAAAAGTCAACAACGCGTGGCAAGGGGCAACGGGCAGGGGGCAGGGGGCAAGAAGGATGGGTCTGCTTTTGACAAGGCAGTTGACATTGACATTATGAGAAGAAGAAGAAGGCACTCGGCTGGTTGAATGGTTGACGCATTGAACGAGCGATTGAATCTGCAGCTAAATCTGAATCTCAATCTGAATCGGGCTGCGAGTGTATGTCAAATTATGACAGTCGCTAGATTTTTAGCATGTCACACACCTGCTTGCCAGTACACGTATGTGTGTGCGTGTGTGTGTGTGTGCGTGCCCTTGGGGCAACAACGAGCCATTGCCATCTTATCGAATGCGGCAACCTTTTTGTGCTGCCTGCTTTTAGGCGCACAAATTGCTCCCTCTAACAGTCCCTCTCCCATTCCCTGTCGCTTTTCCGCTCCCTGCTTCGATTGCTGCTCCTTCGTCAAAAGGGTTCGCCAGCCGTTGCCAGTCGGCTCAGCGTTTACACAGACGACTTGTTACGGTTTCCGTGCGTGCTTTTCTCCCTCTTCCCCTCCCACTGTCTCTCTCTCTCTCTCTCTCTGGGTCTGCGTGTGTGTCTGTGCACCAAAAAATATTGCTTTATTTTTGTGAAATTGGAGCGCACGGGCTCATAATTCTGTGGAGGCCTCCTGCGTGTGTTTGTGTGTGTGTTTCGCTTATGAATATAGATTTTTCCACTGACTGCGTTGTTCGTTTGCGTTTGGTGCGTTCCGGCGGCATTTGGGCTACCTGAAAGACTCAACAAAAAAATGTGTTTATAAATATGAACGACCTAGGCCAAAGTGTATGACTGTGAGATACTCCAGCTCATGTCCATAAATGTAGTCTTAATATATTAATTTAAATAAATGCAATACATAACTTAAAAGCAAAAGCTTCTTTATAGCAATCGAACATCTTAAGTAAGAAATTCGGTATACAACTCTTGCTCTTAAAAATGCTTCAATATAATATATTTAAATTTGCAACAATTTAAAGCATGTTAATAATATTTATTTTATTTGATATTTTCATTTATATTTTTTAAATATCTTCAAGAGCCGTTGCATATTTTGTGGCAGCATCAAAATACCCCATTCTATTCCTTGCCTATTTACAGCGCATAACAAACGAAATATGCTGTTGACTAAAAGCAAAGACACGCGCCAAAAAACAAATCACATACATATGTAAATCTGTATATATATAAACAATTTTAGTGGAGTGGAAGATTAGTAGGCGTGGCTCCTTCCCCCACACGCTCTAACATGTTCATAAAAAGGTGTTGACACATTTTGTGTATGTATAGGTATTATTGGTGCTAAGCTGATTTCCATGGCCTTTTTTTTACAGCCTGCGTCAGACAGCGGCATATTCATTGTGCCTATGTGTGTGTGTGTGCGTGTGTGTGTGTGTGTGTCTGAGGGTTGTCCTTGAAGACGGCAATCAATTCTAATTTGGTTGCTGGGGCAGCGGCTTGAAAAATGTCGAACTGCCTACACGCTCCCTGGAGAGACTCTCAGTTAAAACTAAACATTATTCTTCCTTTATAATCTGTATTTCTAATGCTCATTTTGTTTTCGATATTTGCAGGTATGTGCCGTATATTTGTGATGATAAAACTCTAGTGATGGTGATTGACTTCTTTCGAGCTGTGCCTAATGTTTTATTGTCTGCTAACTACAAAAGTCGTTGACTTTGACAATATCCTGTTCAGTCTGACGTAAAAACTCTGTCGTTGCACCTGTACGCAAAAAAATACAAGTGACAAGTAAGTGCAGCATGATGGAATTGGAAATACTCCGTACTTTCTTCAACATAATTTTCATTTTATATTCAACAATTTGTGTAGCATTGCAGAATATTTGAAAAGCCAAAAAAAAATTGTTTATAACCAACTACTAGTCGTGCATGCCTCTCTTGGGCGCTGTCTATCAGCACAGGGTATACAAATTGTAGCACAGCAACGGCAACTTATGGCTGAAAGCATCAACGGCAAAATTGCGAATGTGTCTGTCACATAAATTGTTTGCCAAGCAGAACAGTTAGTGTGGCAGGAGGAACATGGAAAATGGCAAAGGCTCTGGTCCGTGGGGCAATTCGTTGACTAATAGAAAATGTAGGCTGAAATACGTATTTCGCTGAAACTGAAACAGTTAAGATTCGCCGACAGATCTACATCTGACTCGGTCTGATAAACTGCAAGCGGAATAAAACTGAAAAACGAGCGATTTAAAATGCTGTCAACAGAGCGACGCGTCCATAATTATACAAATGAAATTATGCTGAAAGATTAAAGTAATTTATTTTAATTTATTTGCTGTGCTGAGCTCGTGTGAAGCTAAGCGACACTCGACCGCCCCGAAGTCGCTGGAGTCGCTGTTTATTTAGCAATTACTTTGAAGTGGCGCACTACTTAGCCCACTATGTGCTTCATGGGCACCATTAAATTTGGCACACTTCATTGGCTGGCACAAAAATAATAATTTATTATTTAATTCGGGAGCAGCGGCGGGGAAGGCCGTGAAGGATGCTGAAAAGCGTGGCCGACCAACTTTAAAGTAATTAATTTCAGAAAGTGTCAAAGTTGCCATGCGGCAATACAAAGCATTTCAGCCGGGTCAAGTGAACTTGACTACGGCTTGGTTCGGTTCGAGCTGAATCAAAGTTTTGTCGAATACACTCCTAGACTTAAAGTTGTCTATTAGCCGAGCTACCCAATATTGTTCAAGGTTTTAAATGGTTTCAGAAACTTTAAACCATTCCTTTCAATCTCCACATTATTGGGTATTACACAATTTATTTATTTTAATTTAATGCTAGTTAGATAGACAGTTTCATTCAGTTGAATCATTTATTTGTCTATTTTGGGTGACCTAAAGCAAGCTGTATTTTATTTGTCGAAATTAGCAAATATTTCCAATAGTAAGCTATAGTTATTAGCCAAGTCACAGTTAATAAATTTGTCAAATAAAGACAATTTTCCACATGCACATTTGACTGGAAGATTATATTTTATAAAATATTTTATATAATAGCAGAAAATTGTCACTTAGAAATACTGGAATTAAATTGCATGAGAGCCATAAAATTTTGCAAATTTATAAAGCATTAAATATGTGTGTGTTGTATATCAAAATAATATATCAAACACTTTCCACACGAATCCTGATTAAATCTCACGATGCAATTGTGGAGTTTACTTGAAATTCAACTGGGCAAAACTCAAATTATAGTGCAGGAAAGTAAGTGTTGAATTCCTTTTTCCCTTATTGCGGACCATTTTGATTTGTACGAAAGCTTTGAAATTATGCAACAATTCCTACAACAATTGTCAGTTGCATTGGGTTTCTTAAAAACGATACAACAGTTTGTAGTTTTTGGAGTCGATTTCCAATTGAATCTCATGAAGAATTTTTTGCATTCAAAAATATATTTGAACATACTTAAAATTCGACTACTAACAAATATAATTTATAAACCACAACATGCGCGAGTCGAAGATCAAGTTTCATGAGTCCATATAATGATCTCTCTGTCTTACAATTTTAAAGCAGTTTGCGTGCAAGTTATTAGTAATTACAGGTTTTTGTTTTTAATTTAAAATAGCTACATGATTTGATTGTATACACTCCACACCAAACGAATATTGATGCTTTAAATATGCATTTAAATTAAGAAATTAATTGAATTGTAGCCAAATATTGTTGGCTTATCGTTACACATAGATAAGTGAATTATTAAAATGTTTTAAAGTCTCTATGGAAGCCAAAAATTCTAAAAATAATTTGAGAATGGTGCCTTCATTTTTTATTTAGTTTTTACTTCCACGAAACATTTCCCCCAATTGCCGTGTAAGGTTTCTGCTACCGTAAATTGTGAATTGCCTGTAGGCGACGGACAGGAGCAGCTACTGGCAACAACTTGGGCATCGGAAGTTCCGTTTGTGGACATTGGCGTATGAATTAAAAATTTAAATGAATTTTTAATATGCTTGCGCTGCGTTTGTGTTTTTTGCATGCCCCTAATTCATCATCTTCAAAGGCAGCCCCACACAATTAGCGTTTAATTTGCAATGTATGTGTTTGTGCATTTAAGACGGTCAAATTTAATGGCTACATTTTGGGGCAGAGTCACGCCCCTCTGGTGTCCGTCATAAATTAAAAGGTTCGTCCTTTTTCTTTTATCTTAATGCCTCTGTTTTTGTGTATGAAACAATAATTTAAAAGCGCCAATTTCATTATGTATCTTAAATACAATTTTATTGCATACTTAGGGACGCACAGGATACATAAATAAGCAGCGGGCAGCGGGCAACAGGCAGCAAGAAGGGTCAGGCACTGTAGGTTAAGGTGTGCGTTAAGTGGCCGACGATTATTCAAAACCGCTTTTGAGTTGGGCAACCGTTTAATTTGGCCAAATTACAGATGAGTTGCGTTTCGGTTACACTCATCATCGTGGGACTAGTAATCGAAATCGATAAACACGGCCAAAGAATAGACGAAAAAATAAACAGCAACAAAAAGAACAGCAACAGCAACCAAGGAGAGAGACGAGAAATAAACTCGAGCGTGCTGGAAAACAAATAAACATTGGGCGACCCACTTGACCCACTCAGATGCCTCACCACGTTCACCAGCAGCGCTCAATTGGCAAACAAAGAGAAATGTGCCAAATGAATGGCCAAAGTTGAGGCTGAAACTGAGCAGGCGAAAACATTTTAAATGCAAATGAAGTGCCGCACTTAGGTGGCCAGCGATGTGAGATGGAGAGATGGCCAACAGAAGTGGGCCAACATCGAGAGACGCTGATAAATTAGTGGGAGAGACGTAACAAAGTAAAGAAGTAGCAAAAAAAAAGCAGCAACATGGCAAACTGCACTTTGCTTCAACATTTCGCCATAGCTATGTTTTAATGAACTTCAACTCCAACTCCAACTTGAACTCGAACTCTAACGGATGTATTTGCTTCAAGAGACCGCATAAAAAAAATTCATTTTTTTGTATTCTTTTCGTACTTTTTGCCTCACTTATCTGTTTGGGATGAACAGACAAAAATTGTAAAGTTGTTGAAAAAGCAGCTCAAAATGTTTTTTTATGATAAATTTAAAAACAATTTCTAAGTGAGTGTTCTTCTCCTTCTCCTGCCCGCTTCACCTAAGAAATTCCTAATACGCTTACGGCTTTTGTTGCTTAACAAACTTCGCGACTGCCAAACTGAAAATTGAACAAAAAAGTACTCGTAAATAATAATCAGGAGTCGGCAACTGTACTCTACCTTTCAGACAATATTATTTTTGAAATGCTGTCTGCTTAACGATCAACAATGCTTGCATAAAATAAATTCTCTAGTTAAACGGGGTCAAATTCACATTTTTTATAGATAGTGCAATGAAAAAGAATAAATTTAAATATTTATATTAATCTAAATATTTAAATGAGTCTCAGATAGCAAATAGCTGAATATATTAGGGAACTTTAAGGTTAATTAAAGTTAACCAACTAAACGAGAATTACTCAAGTTGTTGCAGAGTATTTCATAGTCGATAATACGCGTATTTGCGAATTTTCATATTTTTTCATATATTTTTCTCCGTTGTCATATTTCGCTGTGGGGCGTCCAACTTGTAAGTCCTGATTGACGGGTATTAAGATTCGGGCACTTATTCCGTTGATCTCGTTGATTTATTTGTTGCATAATTTGAGAAGCAATAATGTAACACCCCCTCAGCGGGTGTCCCTCGACCACAATGCCAGAATTGACCAGCTCCTCGGGCCGGAGGGTCTATTGGCTGACCGATGGCTTGATGGCTGGTCCTAGCTGCGGGGCACAACTTCCAAATAAATTGAAAAGCATAAAGTTTGTCAGGCGCGTACAAAGTTTCGCTCAGTTGCCGTAAGTAATGTACTGAGAGTGGAAGCAACAAAAAAAATTACTTGCATACTTTTTGGTGTGCTTATAATTGTTTTCCATCATGCCGCTTCCCTTGCCCCATTCCCTGACAATTTCCCTGCCCTGCTTGCATAACTCATTAGCCCATAACTTGGGCAGGAGCAGCGATGGTGGCTGCTCAGATTTACTTTAACTACTTTTGCGCCTGACACTATGCAATAAATTTTTCGAAATTTGTGTCCTACGCATCGCGGCGCACAGCCATGACCCAAATGCACACACACACACACACAGACACAGTCACGAGCGAACACACATACTCAGAGACTGAGTTATATAATATGTAACATTAGCTACACATGTTCAGGTATCACCTGGGAAGACGGGGCAGACGACATTAGGGGACAGCCAGATAGATGGAGGGGAGCACGAAGCGGAGTCCTGAATTCGCCTGGGCATCAGGCATTGTTCGGTTTTGGGGCAAATCACAGCTGCCATTGTTGCCAGTTACTTAAGTGCAAGTGCGGCAAAGTCAAGCTGTGGTGCGGCTGGCGCTGCTGTTGATGCCACTGCTGCTCCACTGGACTGTCGAAACTTTTCCAATCTACGTTAAATAAAAAGAAAAGTCCTTCGTGTCTATCATGTCAGTAGGTATTTTATTATTTTTAACCTACACAGCTCGGCAGCTCCTAGCTCGGCAGCTGGCAGAAGTTGGTTTAACCAACTGACGCCAGTTTCCCCATCTAGCCACTCCGCTTGCCCCACCCTCGCTCTGGCTGTGGCTGCGGTTTGTTGCGGCGAGGACTCTACAACAAGACACGACAGTGCGCTGTTGTCTTCTGGAACTAATTTGTCAATGTCAAGTGTTATGCTTTATATTTCTTTTGCTTTCCTCATTTGTTGTTGTTCCCGTTGTTTTTTGTGCTCTGCGCGTCTGCAAAAGTTTTGCACACGCACCCGTCTTTCCGCCCACGTTACCATCCTTGCCCCTGGATGCGGCACGCACGTGGTTGAAGCGAACGTTGCGGTTGCACGTAATCTATATCAATACTGTGTACTTTTAGGCGCTCGTGCATGCGCCCTCCTCATCACATCTCGACTCTTCTCCGAAATCAGCCTCAGCCAAGTGAGAGCCGAGAGCTGAGAGATGAGAGCTGACAGCCGGAAGCGTTCGCGCGACAAACGGCAAATAACAAACAGCAGCTGCTTCCGTTTGACACCCAGCGAAAATTTCAATTAGGCAAACGATGCTTTAAAACCGGCTCGTTCTCTTTAAGACTGTCAGCCAAAAGCCAACTTTTGCTTATCAGAACAGCCAGAAACTGTCACATCATTGCGAGGCAACAAACTTTTTGACAGTTTATAAAAATACCTTCTCCGTCCTCCTCTGGTGGCACCGAAGAGACAACGTCTTTTAAAGCGCAACATGCGCCATCATTGTTGCACTTACTGGCAATAGTTGCTGCTGCTGCTGCTGTTGTGTTGCAGGTGGCCGCTGAGTCCCTTCTGCTTGCCGGCTGCCTAATTGTTGACTCCAATTTGCCCCGCCCCGACCTCGTTTCAACGCTGATTTGCTGCTCGCTGCGCTTGTCTCAAAAATTCGTTAAGTAGATTTTCTTGTAAGACATTTTTAGTGACACTGGCAGCTTCCAGCAGCAGCAACAGCAGCAGCTTCCAGCAACAGCAACAGCATCAGTACACGCTACAGTTGACACTTTGTGTCAAAGTTCATTGCTGCAACAGTCGCTCTTGGTCACTGTCAACGTCACCTCCAGCGTCAGCGTCAGCTCCAGTTCCAGCTCCAACAGCCCCCCAACGACAGCCTCAGTTTTCTTGTGTTGTTCGCGTGCTTACAGCGCATATATTTTACTTGACTGCTTTTTTGGATTCTTGCTGTTCGGCTAATTAATTAGCGGAAAACTAGGTGTCACTCGAGTCAAATCCAACTGCTTCGCTACCCTCTTATTGCATGTGTGTTGGTGTGGGATTGCACCCTGTTAAGCTGATTATAAGCTAAGAGTATTCAAATTTGGTCACGTGATTGCCTTGATAAAACTTTTGCTAAACACACAGCTCACGTTACACTCAACAGTTGTGATTTTACTCTAACTAAAAAAACATACATCATAACAAATAAAGAAAGCGGATTATTTCCTGTTGTGTTTCATGGAAAGTGCTGACAACAAAAGTCTGTAAAATAAATGAAAAATTCCTTTACATGTTTGATCAATATAAAGACTTCGAATGAATTTAGTCTATCAATTTATCGGAATTTAGTTAAATTTAGCAAATTAATATTTATGTTTTGAGTAATACATATTTTTGCTCAAATATATTAAAATAATGTAATTAATTTTAATTCTTAAAGATACTCGTAATAGTAATAAAGTTACTCCATGAAACAGACGACTTGTATATCAAAGAACCGTATCTAATTAGAATTTCATAAGCAGAGCCTCTTTGCATTCAGGTACTCCAGTTGAGGCTGTAAATGTACCACATCCTTTGGCAATTATTTATTATAATTGAATCAATGCACGAATGTTTGTCTGGGGTATTAGATGGTTGACACCACATAGATACCGATTTAATCTTGTTTACAAATTAAAAAGGTCGCTCCACGCTGGTTTGATGGCTGTGAGGGCAGATTGCAATGCTAAGTACCTTTTAAGTCCCATTACAAAGAGCGTACAGTATGCGGCAGAATATTTCCATAGAAAATCCATAATTATATGGCACTCAAGCATAATGAGCTGCTTTTTATGCCCGCATCAATCGTCGTCGACAATGACGATGGAGATGACGATGACGACGACAACGACGACGATGATTACGAGGAAGAAGATGAAGATGAATGCCAGGAGCATAGGGACAAGGAAGAGCATAGAGATGGTCAGGGAAGGTGGGGAGGAATAAAGATAGGGATAGGGAGCTTGTTGCACAAGCCGAGCCGCCGCATAACAATTGATTAGAAAGGAAGTGGAGGCAACATGACGTGGCATGTGAGCACCGCCACATGTGTATGCGTAATCACATGCCCCACTGAATTTATTGAATGCCAGCCAAAAAATACTTAATAAAATATGTAGCATTTTGTCATAGCCAAAAAGGGACGAAGGAGACACCGAGGGAGGCGAATCGGGCGCTGGCCATGAATGTCTATTAGGCGCAACAATTGCTTTTTTACGCTCATCAACGGCAGCAAACCAGAGCAGAGCAAGCCAGGGTGACTACAAGGACACGACTTAAATGTCAAGGCAGCTATGCCATAAGGAGACGCAATCCCATTCCCATTCCCAATCCCATTTCCGTTGCCATCCCCCTCATTCCATTGCCTGGCCTTCCCAATGCCAATGCCATTCTCATGCTCCATTATGATGACAAGCACAAGCAGCTGCTGGATGTTGACGCGCGTTTATAACAATGTTTAACACCCAGGCAGCCAGCAGCAACAACAACTACGACACCAGCAGCAGCAGCAACAACAATGAGTATGCGATTTAATAATAACGTAGCACATATGGCAAACGTAGCTCGAGAGCCGAGAGTTGAGCTAGCGATGGGTAAATTTGCCAGAAAAGCTGAGAATGTTTCTCATTTTTGTATGTGAATATTTAGACTGTTCAGGATAGTTTAAATCAGTTTTATTGAATATAGGACAATGCCTTAAAAAAGTGCAAATTTATTTTAATTTACATTAATTATCAAGTTTGAAGTACAAAAACATTTTGAATATTTTCTTTAATATAAGTTGAATTTTTGACTTCATACAAAGCTGCCTTTTCAAAATGTAATTTGAATTCTTTTGTGTAATTTAATTTAAAGAGTTTTTAGACAGCTGTAGCTTGAAATTAATTATATTGCTTCGTGACACGCAAACATCTCTAGCAAGAGACAGACTTTAATAGGACGGATATTGCATTACAGACACTTTTATTGCACAGAAATTTGAGTGTTGTCTCAACGAAAATAGCATCAACCTTAGCATCGAGACTTTGTAGCCATAAATAGAAATTCATATTCTTGTATTAAAAGCTGAAGACTTGTTGAAAAGGAAATTTCCTTCCTCATGCTTCTGGCGTAATTTAGTTGCCGTATACATTCCAGTTGTGGATGTTGAAAGTGATATCGTGACACGCGCTCCTCGCTAGCTTGAGCCCGAGGAAAATACTTAAAAAATGTAAATGGAGAAAACGGATCGCTTGTGTACTTAACTCTGTGCGAGGCACAAGAAGGTCTCAAAAATGCCTCGCAAGTTTATAAAAATTAAGCGGCAAATATATTTTTCACCAAATTACTGTCAAACGCCACGCGCTACATGAGGCAGCAAACGTGGGGCAACCTGTCGTTGCCCCAGCTCGGTGATGCCGCTGCTGCCACATGATGGCTTAGTCAATGGGCTGGCATAGGGCTGATGATGACCATGGCTGCCTTTACTTGCGCTAAATTAGATTTTCTTTTTACACTCTCTCTCACGCTCGCCAGGATTGTCGCTTCATTTTGTCGCGCTTCGAGTCGCCCAGCAAATGGGCAGTCCGCACAAAGCCAGCGACAACGACAACGCCAACGAGAACGCCAACGGCTCAAGCCTGATGGGCAAAGGTTCATTGTGCTTGGCCGTGCTGCTTTGGCATTGTGACATGCTCTGAATGGCTCGCTAAGTAGATTAGGGCCAATGGCAGGGACATTGTTGGAGCCTCCCAGCAAGAAGGAGAAGAAAGCCTCGCCTCTGAGCTGCCGCAAGTATTTAATTGTATGGATATCATTTATGACTCTGTCAGCTCAGCTTCAGCCAGCAGCTGACTCTTAATGTGCCAAAAAGGCAAATTGGTTTGACTGCATAAGTAAATACACACACAGACACACATTCCAACACACTCATTCTCTCACGTAGGCACATGTAGTGAGGCAATGCAAATGCAATGAGATGCAATCGTTAACCGCAGCACGAAGCACGTGCTATGTGGGTTTCTGTAATATTAAAGCCAAGGTAAATATACACACACACACACGCACACCCGAGTTGCGCATATGAAATAGTTAAAGTAGCCGCACACGGGGCAAACGCGACGAACGGCGACTGGGGCCGGAAGCCAGCGCACAAAAGTAGGCAACATGCCAGCTACAAAAACAGCCACAGACACACACATACATATGCAGGTGCTCACACACACAGTCGGAGCCAACAAAACGCAATTATTCATAATTCAATTTTCTAACGCTAGATGGCGCATGACAATTTCACGCCAACAGCAGCAGCAGCGTCGCAGCAATTGCAGAAGCCTCCTGTCTATATGACTTCCAGTGAGTGAGTTTGCCGGGGCGAGCACGTGCATCGGTATTGGTGTGTGTCCGTGTGTGCCGTCAGTGTGTGTTGGTGTGTATCCGTGTGCAGTTAATGTGCTTTTTGGCATGCATACCTGGGTTATGCAATATTAAGCATTACGCATTCGCCATCGACAACGCCATCGCCATCGTCAGCGCCATCGCCGTGTTTGCAGCGGCAGGTTAAGCAAATGTCACAGCACCCGAAATTCAGCAATTGCAACTGCAGCGTCAACAACCACATTAACAATGAGACTTGCTATCTTGCGAGTGTGGGTGTGTGTGGGTGTATTTATTCAGTTGTCATGCTGTGTGTGCATCGGTTTGCATTTGTCAGGCATTATATATTGGTGTTAGCTTTGCTGCGGCTCAACTAATTGTTGTGCATGGCTCACACACACAAACAGACGCACACTCGCACACAAATATGCAGTTAACAAATAGCATTGTGGTTGTGAGTGTGCGTGTGTGTCTGTGTGCGCAATAAATTCTCATCAACTCGTTGCATGCAACTTATTTTGTGAGCAGAGGCTTTGGCAGCAGCTGCAGCATCTGCACTACGATAACATGCAATTAACTCCTTGGCTTTGTTTCGGCCAAGACGTCGACTAAATTTATTGCATAACTAGTCAATTTGGCGCCTGACTGAGCGTAATCTGTGTGATACCCTGTAAATGCAGACAATTCATGTGCTATAATGAATTAAATTGATATTATTTTATTAGTTTTTTGTTTTTCTTCCTCTTTAACGAAACATTCATTTAAAGTTGATGGTATTATAATTTAAATATATTTTATAATTGTAATATTATATTATTAAAATATTCAGAATTAATTTAAAATAATTGAAAT
This sequence comes from Drosophila immigrans, assembly GCA_963583835.1. Classification (NCBI taxonomy): domain Eukaryota; kingdom Metazoa; phylum Arthropoda; class Insecta; order Diptera; family Drosophilidae; genus Drosophila; species Drosophila immigrans. Next base: position 21,235,710 of record OY757142.1, on the reverse strand, counting down.
ATTATTCATTGAATATTTATTTAATTTAACTTATTATTATTCAACTTTCACCCCCGTTATACCCTTTCGAATCTAATATCCGCAGGGTACAAGCACATATTTCGGTGTAATTATAACGTATCTGTCACAACGAATGCGCAACGATATGCTGATAAATATGCGTCACAGTCAGCTGTCGTGGCAGCCACACCACTGCACCACTGCACCACTTAACGTCAGCCATTTGCAATTTAACGCGACATATCCGCTTGCCGGGCATTTAGGTTACATTTAAGTAACGCAACTCCCTCAGCTCCCCCCCAAGCACTTCCTCGATGCCTGGAGCCTGGAGCTTGTTTCACCTTCCGTTGCACGGCCTGCACTTGAGGCACGATTAAAAGGGAGCGCACCACCAGAGGCCACCCACAATGCCAGTGGCACAACGGATATCCGACAAAACGTTGCGCACGTTTCAGCGGCATTTTTCTTGGGCTTGCGAGTCCAGCTGCAGCGTTTGTAGATTGCAGATTTTGTCCTCAGACATTGTAAGCGTCGCGTCGCGTCCCGTCGCGTCGCGTTGCATTGCGCTACTTCGTGTGAAACAGAATCGGCGACAACAAGGACTCCGCACAACGTTGAAATGAGAAACGTACCTTCGACAAAAAAAGAAAGAATGAAAATAATAAAGAAAGATTAAAGAGTGGGGGCAGCATAGAAAACGCTACTTTTACTGCAACTGCAACAAAGGCCGTAAAAAAGGCAGCGAGGAAACATTTTCGCGCTTTAATTTATTTTCGGCGCCTGAGAAAAATGCGAAACAAACGATCTTAATGGGCGTCGGTTGGCATGTACCACGAGGCACTACAACCATTTCAACACTCTTGCAACACACTTGCAACAGAGCAGCAGCACAACTAAAGAGTCAAGTTGGAATTCGCAAAAAGCAAAGGAATACCACGCCTTGTCCTTCCTTACCTCATTCTTTTGCTCGGCTTGTCCGCAAATAAACGAAAGAGAAAAAACTGCAAACGACTTTAAGTTGTCAAAAATAAAGAAAAGAAAACTATTTTCTACGTGCCAAAGTTGAGAAATCTGTGCAAATATTTTAAGCAAATTGCCCCGAGGGCGGTTATAAAATAATGTTTTTTTAACTAAACTAGAGGCTCTTGTAAATAAAAATTTTCGATTTTTACTTGTTTCACTAGTTGAGTGTATTACAATATGACCTGAAGCTTTGTTTTTTCAGAAATTGTATTTAGTTTCAATTGTTGTTATTATTTATTTTATTTACTGAAATTGGACAAAAAGTACAAAACAAATCATTTATATAAAGAAAATTAATTTGTAAAGTAGCTCATGGAAAGCCAACTTCATATAAAAATATTCTCCCAACGAAATATCTAAACATTTATTCACCACTATAGCTCTATACCATTAGCCCTTTAAGATTTGACTCGGCATTTAATTAGAGTGCCATTAATTTGGCTAACGAAATGGGGCCAAAATCTGAAAAGAAAAGGCCTGAAATGCTTTATTAGACTGTTGCGACTATTCTAGTGCTTTATGGGCCATTCGTGAAAGTCTTTTAGTTGTGAAATACCAAGGAATTGGCAAACATGTTCCTTGTTTTTTGTGCCTTGTGCCTTGGTCTCCCTATTCAATATTGTATGCTCTGGTATTTGGGCTTTCAGGGACAATCGCATGTCAAGCTGATATAATGTCGACTGGCTATGCAATTTGAATAAATGTCGTTTGGGCTGGTGGCAGGCGGCGCAACGCGTGACCTCGTGCCACACACACACACACACACACACACAGACACACACAGACACATATTTACAGAGAAGCGGCGTTGCCAGACCGCTCACAGAGAGACAGCGAAATGTCCTTGTTGTAACCCGTTGCGAGAGTCGCAACATTTTCGCAAACGAGCGCTGTTTTTGCTTGTTGTATCGCAGGCAATTTGTTGTTATTATTTTGGTAACACTTTAATTTCTGCGTTGGAGGCGGAGGCGGCGGAGGAGGCGGGGGCGGAGAAATGGATTGACTGTCGTGATGTCGTGCTGTCCTGTTTGCCCTGCAGTCACGCCACAACACGCCTCGGCCTCGGCACGGGCCACGCCCAGCTGGAGAGCTAGTCAAACGTGCCGTTAGGTGGCAATAAGGATATGCGTTATCCTTTTACCAGCTATTTAGCATTTAAATGTTAAGCGCTTACGCGTTTAGCCTTTTTTCGCTCGCTCTCTCGACTATTCCGTGGCGACAACACACAGCGGGAATCGTCCTAATTTATGCGACCGCACAACGAGCAGCCAATTTTCGTGTGGTTTATCAGCTCATATCGAGGATTTCAGCGAGACACTCAAGTTGTTTAACGCGCCCACTCTCTCTCTGTTTCTGTATCTCTATCTCTCGCTGACTTCACTTTACTTCAATATTACGCATACGCTCCGCATGCCAGCGCAACAGCTGCACAGTCGGAATCGGCATTAGAATAGGAGTCACAGTCAGAGTCAGCATCGGAGTCAGAGTCGTAGTTCATTTATCAATTTCACGCACTTCATCAGCCACTGAGCTCTGCCCTGGGACTAAGCCTCTTCCAATTGGGGAACGAGAACAGAGAGAAATACAAAGCGAGAGAGAGAGAGAGAGAGCGAGTAAGTTGATTATACACATGAGTTGAGCGCAGTCCCAACGCAAAATGCAAAATGTTTATGCTATTTATTTAAATTCCCTTTGTGTTGTAACTCGCACTCGAGTCTCTCGCACTCACACACATAAGAAGATTTTCTCTCGTGATTTTGAATGTCTTACAAAGTCAACTGTGTGCGTGGGGCAAAGTGTACATGCCACACGGCAAACTACTTAAAAGCGAGCTGCCTCGATGCCCCCATGCCATGTAATAAGCAATAACCGTTACCACTAGAGGCGGGGCAAACGAAAGAGGTGGGGGAGGGAGGGGGGAGGGGGCGGCTGCGGTTTGCTGTTGAGGCGCGAAACTGAAATGGCGCAAGTTTATTTAATATCCAAGAAAACGAGACGCATACGCGGCGTATGCGTAATATTTGGTCGTGCTGTTTGCATTTGCCAAATTGCCTTGCGTGTCAACACTAAATAGCAGACAAGTCTAAACAAGTCGCGGCAACAACAACATCAACAACAACAACAACACCGAAACAACTGCCGCTGTGGTGGCGCCACAATTCAAAAGTTTTGAATACGTGAAGTTGTTGTGCGGTTTCTCGGGTGGCTCCAAAAATGCTACAAGTATGAATTTGCGCGTTCTTGCCACATTTCGAATACCCAGAACACCCTTTTCAACTGCAAACACACACACACACACACACAGAGAGAGACAGAGACACACCCATACACTCGCACACTAGCTGGTGAGTTTATTTTCATACGCACTGTTGTGCGAGCTAAAAATTTTTGGCGGCGTTTACTTGCTGTTGCTGTTGTTGTTTTTAAAGCGAAAACAGCAAAGCAAAGCAGCTTAACTTATGTCAACCCGATAGCATCTTGGGCCATAAATGTCTATGGCCAACATGCCCCCGCCCCCGCCTCCGCCACGCCCCTTGCGCCTCACATCTGCTTTTCTCGTGTTGTGTGGCAAAGAAATCGTTGAGACGTTGCGAAATCAGTGAAAAGCTTTTCAGAAACTTTTTGTCAAACATTTGTGTGGCACTTGTAAATTTGTTGTGATTTCTTGATAGCTCCTTATAGCTGCTCTGTCTCTTCCACACCCCTGTCTCAACGACTATACGTGTGTGTGTGTGTGTGTGTGTGTTTCTCTCGCACACTCATAAACTCGTAGGCAGACTGAGAGTTTTATGAATTCTCATGTGCTTTCAGGCATGGTGCAAAAGCAAACCAAATGCGAACGTGTGAAAAAATTGTACACAGACAATTCCTTAAGCATCTATATGTGTATATGTGTGAGTGTGTGGGTGTGTGTGTGTGTGTGTATGCTTGGGGGAGTCTGGTGTAAGTGTGAGGCTGTCTCGAGTCTGTGTGTACAAAGAATTCTGTTTCATGCTTGAATCACTTTATTATATGGAATTTAATACACATTTTGACGCTGATTTGTTATAAACCAATGAATTCACTTTTAATACATTTATTTGATTTCATAGAAAAGATAAAAGAATAGCAGAGTAAGAGGCAAACACAAAGCGAATACGAGTATGAGGACAGCTTGATTCACGGCTGACGAATTTATCCTTTAAATTAGGCAACAACTTTACTTTCAACTGCATTTTTCAGATTCTTATAATAACAGCCTAAAGCTTATATAATTTTTGATACGCGCTTATATTTATATTCTTTTGTGCTATTTTATGCCATCATAAAAGTTGACGCGCTGCTGATTTACCACTTTAATCAACACCTTCAAAAGATAAAAAAAAAAACAGATAAATAAACAACATGAAGTCATAGATTGAACCCTGCTGGCTATCAATAACAAAGCAAAGCAATAAAAAAAAAGCGGGTGCAATTTCTGCTTCAATTCGGCTGGCAAATTATGAAAAGTTTTTGATTAAGTGCAACAGTGCGAGAGAAAAACGCAAATTCTTATCGCACTGCGGCCAGTCAGCTGCAGGAAAAACAAAATCAATTTTCCACGATACTCCCACTAAAACACGAGCAAAACCACCAACTGAACTGAACTGAACCAGCAACACCCACAGCTTGCGGTCACTTTAGTATTTCCTTCTCATCGCTTTTATAACCTTTTTTTTGTTTTGGCAAAAAAATGCAGCTAGAAAAATTCTTGTGCCACTTTGGCACTCTATAAAAAACCAACAGCTAACTGAAACTAGCCACGACTTCAGCACGAGGCAGCGGGGGGAGGAGGTCAATAGAGGGTAAGAAATGCGGCGATTGCCACGCCCTGCACTGCCAATGCAGTGCACTTCATCATCATTTCGCCAGCCATCAAAATAAAATATCAAACTAAATGGCAACAATTTTGATTGAATTTCTTCGTGCATTGTGCGTGGAGGGAAAAATATTGCTGCAGGCGGGTGTCATGGACTAGCAGATAATGTGTGCATAAGCTTAGAGAAAGTCAAGGAAAAAATGAATGGATTTAGTAGTTGAAGTATTCTAACATTCTAGATTATCTTAAATGAAGTACATTTTTTTCTTGAAAATACGTTTGGTATTTTATTGATTTATCTCATCTCGAAATTTAATTCATTTTTCATTCTCATTATTAAAGACGGTTTTTAGTCAAAGAAAACATTAATTTATTTAGTTCCTTGATAAAAATAATGTTGGCTGAAAAATTCAAATATTCCAGATTTAAGTAAATTCCTTAGCAACAAAATTCATGCCAATGTAGACATTTAATTCGCTTTTATTGCTTTCTCAAAAAGTGGATTTCTATTTTGAGATTTCTTTCGATTTCGCTATCTGCAAGAACATGAAGTGAATTTAGTTGTCTGGACTTCAGATTGCCATTTTGAATAAAAATATTTAAATGTTTATTGCAGACTGTTATTTACCTTTGTTTAACAAGCAGTTAGCTGCAGGGTATATAAATTGTATTTTGCGGTTTAGCTTGAGGCTGAGGTTGCAGGTTGTGGCTGCTGCTGTGGCTATCTGAGCTGACCGGAAATGTGTGGCGTGAGTCCCAGGGTAAATGGAGTCAAATAGCAACACGTTTTAGTGGAAATTCATCTGTGGTTTCATAAGTGCGCCGGGTGTGGCTACTTAACTATTTAAAGCCCAAGACGTGCCGGTGTCGGACCAGCCAGCCAGCCAGTCAGCCAGCCAACCGGCCACATGACAAAACGCCAACAATAAAGTGCAATTCATTCTTTAAACTGACTACTACACGTACGGCATTCGGCAAGTGGTATGTGGCATGAGGCATGTGGCACGGACGAGGCTCTGCAATCACAGACTTGTGCATTTTTTCGATGTCGGGTTGGGGGAGTGGAGCGCTGGCATTTTATGACAATGCCAATCTAAGCGAAGGCGAAGAAGACGCTGACATATTTCTCACAGTGGCAAACGTGCCTTGCAGTCGCTGACAAAAAGTTCCCCTTACGGCAATCCAATGATGAAAACTTCTACTACAACGGTCTGAGGACCGCTCAGCCCAGCTCAGCTCAGCTCCCTCTTTCTATGTGTGTGCCACAGTGTGTGTGTGTTAGTAGAACTGACATCAATCCCTCGCTGATGCCTTTGGTGCTTGAGCACAAAACACAAATACTACATTAACCCAAATGCAAAGCCGTGCCAAGAGCCTGCCAAGTGAATGCCCAGAAGACGTGTGTGTCGCCGCATCCGACAAGCTGAATTGATGCAATACGAGAACGACGAGCACCAAGCACCAGGCAACGTGCAACATGCACTATGCAGCATGCACCATGCTGTTGCCAGTTGCCGCACATCAACCGTAACTAGGCTTAAAGTCACACTAGACCAGCACCTTAGCTAGTTAAGATAATACGAGGCCTCTCCTTGAGTTAGACCGGCTCTAATAACACTGCACAGTGGGTGAATGGGGCCATAGCACTAGCAAAAAAATATTGAATTTTGAGATAAAATGTGTGATAAAAAGTTTTGTGAATAAATATCATTATAGAAGCCAATTTAGTTAATAAAAAAAAACAAGTAAGATGAGCTGAAGTCAATTGTTAAATGTGGGAGACATATTCAAATTTGTTTTAAATATATGTGAATACAATTAAGATTTAACAACTATTATGAAAGAAACGTTGTAATAATAACATAATTCTATTAGATATATATTAATCTTATTATTTTGAATATTATTTCAATTATTTCTTTTTTGTGTTATATATTTTCAAAATCTAAAATTGTTACTCTAAATTCTAATAAAAAGTAGTTTATTGAAACTAGTAAATAAGCGAATTTGTATAATACATTTTCCCCCATTAATTCATGTACTAGATAATTACATTATTAAAAGTCAAATCATTTTGAAAGTTTACATTAGACAGTATAGTAGTTGCTAGAACAACTGAGGCTATCACACTTATTTTACTGCTGATGTTGCGATGAATTAAGGTTACATATCCTGAATATTATTTCCATTTCAACTATTCCACCTGTTCGTCAATAGAATAAGGCAAGAGCTAGACTAATATTACAGCCAATTTGCGTGCCACTTTCTGCCTTCATCAGCAAGTTTTAGTTAAGGAGAGGGTCAGTTGAATATTATTATACTTACAGTTCTTGTGGCCACACTGTGCCAAGCAGAGAAGAAGCAATAGGAGTAATGGGCATGTCTGAACTTGAACTCCTTCACGGCCTACATTTTGCGGGGCATTTCATTTGCATTAAGTTTTAAATAATCTGAAGTGGAGCGCATTAAAACAAGAGCGACAACAGCAGCTGCTTATGGCAGTGGGTCAGCGGTCGGTCGACTGTCGACAGTCCACAGAAGACAGTCGACAGAAGACAGTCGACAGTGGTGGCCGATGGTTAGCCTTGGAGCTGAGCCAGAAACGGATGCGTTCGCCATGTCCTTTACGACAGACTTTATGACAGACCAAACCAAATATGAAATGGACAACGAAAAGGGCCAAAAACACAGAGAGCGCAAATAAAACAACAAAAATGAAAAACAACAGAAAAACAAAATGAGAAAAGGTCAAAAACACTTGGCAGTACATTATCTGGGCCAGTGGCTGACCGTCACACTGACTGGGAGAGACGGACAGACTGAGAGGCTGGGCAGCAGAGAAGCTGGCTGGCAGAAGGACGCAGGACTCAGGATTCAGGACGAATTGCCGCTTGGTCTGACATTTTCGTTATTATTCTTATTCGTGCATGATGTCAGTTGTTGTTGTTGTTATTATTGCTGTTGGCCAAGCAATAGCAATAGCTGTTCTTGTGGTAGTTGTTGCTGTAGATGTTGTTGCTGTGGTAGTTGTTGCTGATGCTGCTGTTATTGTTGGCTCAATTTCCTAGCCATTTCCGGCTTCTCAGTGAAATTACGTAAAACATAGAAAAACAGAAGTTACCGACGAGAGAAAGGAGACGAACCTTGTAGGTCATTCCACTTGATTTCCGAAAAGGATACTGCCACACACACACACACACACACACACACACAGACAGACAGACAGACAGACACATGCAGGAGGGGGCAATAAGAACAGAACTGGTCAGAGATGCGGCACAAGCGACGACCGCAAGTACAAAAGAAATGAGTTCTGGGCGGGGCACAGTTGGCTTTGGCATCACACTCCTGCTGTTTTTGCTCCATCTTCATCGTGCTGGTGCTGCTGCTGCTGTTGTTGTTGCTGTTGCTGTTCTGGCTGCTGCTCAGTCAATGGTCCATAAATCGGTTGTCAACTATTCAAATGCAGACAATTGATTACAGCGATAAAGCTGAAGAGCCTTTTCCAGATGCCCCTTTCCATCTTGATCCCTCTCTCTCTCTCTCTCTCTCTCTCCCTCTCTGTTTCTGAGTGAGTGACTGTTGGTGAAGGAAAGAGAAAATAATTGAGAGGAGGAAAACGGTAGCACTTGGCTTTAATGAGAGGCAGCTGCGTCACGCAGTGCCACATTGAAGGAAGTCCAATTTTTATGGGGCAAGAAGACAATCAGCACACACACACTCGCACACACTCGCTATAAAACTCAGTGAGTCAATAGACTGTAAGTCCATTTAAGCCATGCTCTGAATTAGGTTACAGCCATCACACAACACACACAGACATTCACATAATTACAGTACACACTTGCAACTGCAAACTGCAAAGTCAACACAGTCATGCCTCAAGTGTCTTATCGATTCGTCTTCGACTGAGGTAACAGAGGGGGAGGCTATCAAATCGCTTAGAGTCTGGCTGAGTTGCAGGTGCTTCAAGTTGCTGCCCGGCAAAAAAATATTTATTCACAGTTCAATAAATAAACACACTTTCCCGGAGCTCTAGCTATCAAACGATGCATGTATGTAGATACAGATACATTCGCAGATACAGATACAGATACGGATACGAATACGAGGGGTAGTTTTAAATAAGAAATGAATGCAGCGCCTTTGTTGGCTTTTAATATGCAACCATCTATTCATATATACCCAGCAACAAATTGTATATAACACACGTATATGTATATATATACATTTAGACTGCTCTAAGCCCCAAGCGTTTAACACTTTGTATTTACTAAGCTGCCGCTGCCACCCCAAAGCAGTTGCAACAAAGGCTTTAACGCATTTACCATTACAAGCTATAAGCCAGCAGCCATGAGCCATGAGTAAAGTAATGCAAACATTTAAGCGATGGGGGCATCGCCATCTTCTTCGACTTACGACAATAAAACCTCTAGACAGTGAGAGCAGGAAAGGGAAAGAAAAGAGGGATCGTTGATTGGGTTGCCTTAAAGCGCAGCAGCAGCAGCAGAAGCAGCATTAGGAAGTGTGGCCACGTTCTGGCTGGAGTTGATGCCGCTTTATATGCAACACGGCCAAATGGCCAACAGAAATTGTTATGGCCAAGACCGAACCGGGGTTGTGTGTGCTCTCTGTGTGCAAGGGCAAACAAATTGGTAGCCAACGCACAGCTGACGTGAGCAGCAGCTGAAGTGCAGCGTCTAGACTTTGCAATGGGCGAGGGCGAGGGGGGCGTGGCATGACAGCACTAATTGGCTAAAGTTTTGGGCCAACTGTCAATTGTCAATTGTCAATTGCCAAATGTCAGTCAGCAGCCAAGAGGCAGCTGCAGTTCGACGAAGTAAGCCGAAGAAATGTGTTTGAACTTTCCACAGAACATAATTCGCTAAGACCACCGAGAAAAAAAGGGCTGCGGAAAGTTCATAGTTCAGTTTAGTGGGTGTTGCATGGGGCAGAGCTTAGAGCCGAGCAGTTTATAGCTGTAGCCAATAATTTAAGAAGTTCATGCAACGCCAAAGTTCAGCGAAAGTATGCGTCTGCCGAGCCAAGTGCTGACTGAATGATGGCAAACGGAAATTCACTGCAGGCACGAACCACCAGCAGCCTAAAAAGGGGATCACACACACACGCACACACATACGTAGTGGTGTGTAGAGGAAAAGGCAGCTTGAACAAAATATGCACATTTCCACACTTAATAACAAAATATGTTAAACAAAATCATTTGATGTTTGGCGTAAATTCGCGTGCTCTCTAGGTGTGAGTGTGCATGTCTGCTGCTCTCTGTATGTGTGTGTCGGTGTATGTGTGTGTGTGTGTGTGGTTGCCAGGAGGCATGAAAATAAGCACATGTTTACATGCAAATTACATAAAGCAAACGGCAGCAACAACAACGTGTAGGGCAAACAAAACGCAAATTACACGCTGCATACTTTTAGGCTGCAAACGTAAATTGTATGGGGATTTTTCTTACATTTATTTCCGCAGAAAAACGAGCCGCCACAGCGTCCAGACAATATGCCACACAACACCTCCCCTTCCCCTCCCCTCTCTCACGCTCTCTCTCGCTGGCTCTTTGCATACATTTAAAGCGTGTGTTTTTGCTTTCCGGTTTGGCGTTTCGCCTGTTTTTCCCCAGCCAAGACATGTAAACAAACTCATTTAACTGATTTTCATGAAAGAAAATGTGGCTCCTGGGCAATGCGCTGATGGTCGTCGAGTATGCCAAATTATCATCATGTCGACGTAGCTCTTTCTCCTTCTCCTTCTCCATCTCTTTTTTCTTCGCTTGCCTCTTTTTGTTGCAGGCAACTCTTTCGTGCGGCGGCAAAAAACAAAATGGCGTACTGCCTGTGGCAAAATTTACATGTCACTCGACAGAAAGTTTTCGTACCGTGCCCAGCCTGACTGACCTCTGTTAAGGCAACTTGACTGCCCTTCTGCTTCTTCCCCAGGCCGAGGGTCTGCTGTCTCAAGTTCTGCACACAATCTTTGCATAATTTCTCGCAACACAGCACCCCGGCCTTCCCTCTGCCCCCGCTCGGCGCTGAGCGGCGAAACGGCAAATGTCAGCAGCACAAAAAACCAAGAAAAAGTGGCAACAACTTTTCTTTTTCTGTTGTTGTTTTTTGTCTCTCATTCAGCAAAACGTAAACCCTAACGTTACTTCCACTTAGGCTGAGATGCTACAAATTGCCTACAGCTCGATGATGGCTATCTAAAATGACTACGCCCAACGGGGCAGGGGCGGAGGGACGAAGCTGGTTGCAGGAATCTACAGTATTAGCACACGCATTAGGCTTACATAATCGCGCCGAGTGCTGGGCTAAATCTCAATTCGGTATTCAAGGCTAGTTCTCAGCTCCCAGCTCCCAGCTCTCTGCTCTCGGCTCTCAATCTTCATTTCTGCCGATTCGCAATTGCTCTGTAATCTGTTCAAGTCGAAATGGGAAATTCGAAAGGCCTCGCATTTGATGTGCAGTGTCAGACTTCAAGGCTGTCGAAAGTTTGCTTTGAAATGAGAACAAAAGAACGAATGAAAAAAAACAGCGACAGGTAAACAGAGAGGAAGGGGACTGCGAAGTGGCATGCGCGACTCGGCGCTAGTCAAAGGATAATTGAGACATGTAAACAATATCCTTAAGTGCGATCACAACAGCATCAAAGGTCGCCCGACTGGAAAGCAATTAACAGCGATAAAGTGTAGTCAAGGTGCCCTGCACGGGCATCGGGGGGCGGCGTGCATTAAAATATTAAATACCCAGCACTCATAAAAGGGTTGCTGCTGCTGCCTCAAGTGGAGGTGGGGCAGGTGCCGCAGCTGCTGGTGGAATGTGTGGCACAAAAGTGCCTGGCACACACGCACGACAAAGCAGAATAATAAATTTCAATTCAGCACTGACGACATGACGTCTGTGTGGCAGTCGACTGCCATGTTGATAAGAAGCTCTGTACTCGGGGAGACGCCTCCACAGCAGCCTAGCAGCCTTGCAGCAAAGTTAAGCCTCTCCTCGGCCAGGCAGAGAACAGAAAGCACATACAAAAAGCTTGTAGGCGTGGCACGGTGTGTGTTGCATGTATGCTGGTTGCACAGAAAGGAAATGCGCAACGACGCCCAAAGGTGTCAAGCGGAAAATAAAGCATAATGCATAGCGCTCTTATGCACTTTAGCTTTGCCTGCCACTGCAACAGCAGCAGCAGCAGCTGCAGAGGTTGCAGCAACCAACAACGAGAAGTTGATGGGGGGAAAGAAAAAAAAGCCTAGACAGCCATCAGTCAGAAGTTGCTGCAACCTTCGACTGTGCGTAGACGCTGAGCTGAGAGTGACGCATTTTCCGGGCAGAGCAGAGATGATATTTTGCGGCCTACACACAACTCATATTCAGACGTGCAGTAGCGGTTGCGTGTGGCATGGGGCAAGCAGCAAGATGGGGCATCACTCATGCTGCGCAAAAGTTGAAATATCAAACAAAAAAGTTCAAAATGAAAGCGTCAAAGAAGCAGCCAAAGCTGGGACTAATAAATTATGAAAATGCGAGAGTTGCTTCAAAGAAAATTTTAAATAAGCTGTCCCTGCCCCTGCCCCTTCCCCTTACACCTACCACACCGTGCCACACATCAGTAGCATGTGTGTGCGAGTGTGTGTGTGTTGATTTAATAAAAATATCAGAACTTATTTCAGTTGATTGCGAGTGCAAGGCAACTGCTTATTACACACATCGTATTAATGTGGATTTATTTAATGTTGCTTATTTATTTATTTATTGCAGAATTTAATGTGTTTCTCGTGTTTTGCTTCCATTGCAGACTCAGTTTGTGGCAAGTGAAACAAGTGAAGATGCTCGAAGGCGCGGCCCGACAGCAAAGCGAAGCTGCAGCAAATTTCGAATCGAATCAACATCTTGTGGCTGCCTCGCAGAGTCATGTTGTCGTTGCAAGCAGCCAGCAAGCTGCCAACACTGAATTGAAGCAATGAACATGACATGTAAGAGCAACAACGACGTCCCCGATAACAAGCGGCAACAATAACAATACAAACAATAACGACAAAAGTAATTTGAATTTGTGCGAGCAACAGGAAACAAAACAAGCCAAAGATACACGTCGATAGAGATAGCTACACAGTGTGCGAGCGAGGCGGCGAGACAATGCAAATTGTGTGCATATTTTGCTAGTGAGTGTGCGTGTGTGTGTGCGTGTGTCCGTCTCCGTGTTCGTGTCCGTGTAAATAAATGCGATATAAAACGGCAACAGAAACAGAAACAGCATCAACAACAGCTTCAGCAGCAGCAGCAGCAGCGGATTCCAAAAAGAAAAGAAAATAAAAGAAAAGAAAAGGGGAAATAAGAAGAAAAACGGCAAAAAGTGCAGTTAAGCGTGGAAATTGCATTAAAAATTGAAAAAAGTATAGAGCAGGGGCAAAAAAGAGTAAGAAGTAGAGCAGGATAGTCGTGGCTAACGAGCGCTAAAAAGCAACAAAAAACAAAACAACAGAACAAACTTGCAGCGCTGGGAGAGCGAGTAAAAAGTTTTGATTGAAAATTTTGCATTATGCTTTCATTTCGCTGCCTGCAAATACAACTGCAACTACAACTACAACTACAACTACAACAAGCGAGCAACAATAACAACAATTTGTTTGCCACCAACGCCCGATGCGGTGACTGTGTAAATTTTTGATTAAAAACAACAGCAACACAAACACAAATCGAAAGCGAAGCGTGCCACGTTTGCAGTGCAGTGCAGCGCAGCGCAAAGTGAAATTATAACATGCGGCAAAAGGACAACAAAGGGACAACAACACAACCATTCCCTCTGCTCCGAGCGTAACAATAACACAAAATAATCCTAACAAATGAATGCAAAGAAAGCACACAGAAAATATTGAATTCATACAAATTATTGGCCAAATTTCCCCGTCACAAAGCAAATTGAACTTTACAACCGAGTGAAAAGTGTCAGCAAAAAAAAAACAAAAACAAACACAAAAATACAAAATACAAGTAGAACAACTGAAAATCGTTTTGAAATTTGCATTTCGTTTTAATTGATTCACCTTTTTGTACTGTTGTAATGAACCTTGGTGCAAGCGTCGTATACGTTATTTATATTTTATTACATTTGGAGTACAACAACAACAACAACGGGCGACACTTGCGGAACATATGTAAAACATCAACAATCGCATAAAATTTGGCAGAATCCAATTGCACAACTGGCAACAAAACGTGGCAAACTAGTTGTCTGCCAACGGTAAACATTGTGCCGCGCAATAAAAGTCAAGTGCGTGGCACTTAACATCCACTTGGAGCAGGACGCAGGACGCAACAAGAGATAGAGCGAGAGTAAGTCGTTGACAAAGTAACGCATTGCGCGATAAGAGTCAGCAAGAAGCAGCAGCAGCCAACGACGCTCGATAAACGACAAAATGAGCAGCACAAACAGGAGCAGAAGCGTCGCCAGCAACCGGAGCAGACAAAGCAGCAGGAGCATCAAAGAGCTGATAGCGCAACTATTGCTGCTTATCAGCCTGACATCAGGCTTGCCGGGTAAGTGCCAGCAGGGTGAATGTTCCTGTTTCCTTGCTACGTTCTCTATATATACATATACAGATATTCCACTTTCACTTGCCCTGCTCCTTGGCTGACTTATCGCAGCCCCAAAATTAATGCAAATATTTAACGTTGCTGCTTCGCTTTTTTTATGGATTTGTCGTTGTCATGCTGCCAGGCAGCTCCTCTAGCTGGCAACGTTCCCGTTGCCTACTTTTAGGCGTCGTCATCATTGACAGCGACAGCGTCTGTCGTCGGCGACTGTCGTCGGCGTTGTCATAACGTCCGTGCCGACGCGTGGGCGAGGTATCTGCTGCCGCCACTTGACATCACTTATAAATGGCTTTCGATTAAGTTGTCACATTAGCATTAATCTCGACACAGTCTCCGACCCTCCTGCTACAGTTCAATCAAGTTGTCTGTGCTAATGGGCTTAAACCCAAGATGCTTTTACGCTGCTGCTTGAGGTGCAACCGCACTCAAAACGCCAATGCGCTTTGCCTCAAAATGCACTGCATAATTGAAAAATAATTATGGTACAAACGCAAAGGCTGCATCATTGCACCGTAGGCATTACATTACCTGTGTGTTTCGCATAAATGCATTAATTTATTAAAGCTGATGAATTTTTAATGACACACAGCAGGCGGAGCGATGGCTGGATGGCTGTCTGGCTGTCTGATACTGGTTTTAATGTGTTGGCGCGCGTCATAAATCGTCCTTCAAATTAATATCATCAACTCTGTCCCGGGCAGCATGCATAATCCTGCTGTGGTTAACAATTTGCTGTTTGTGTGTGTATAATACAATTATGGCCAACGGATTGCCATTGGCCGATTGAAAGCAATGGCAAATAACGGTTTATATTCATTTAATTTCACTTTTCTTTTGTGGTATTTATGCGAACGCGAGACAAGCAATTGATGCCAAGTTCACACTGTGCGTATACGTAATGTGGCGCACCTTTTCGACCCAGCATTGGGGCAACATTGTTTTGCTTGAGTGATTTGAAAACATTTTCGCATTTCCTGCCAAACGACAGCAAAGCCAAACCCCCAGCGAGCTTCTCCTCCCTCTTTTTTGTTTTTGTGTGTGACGCTGACAGAAGCAAACAGTTAAATGAACGATACGATTCCACGATAAATACGAAAAAAACTGTAGAATATATACTATATACAACGAATGTACTATATACATAACGAAATCAACAGCTCGGTTGGCGCTTTGTGTGTGTCAGTTGGTCGCACGGTTTTCAGTTTCAGTTTCGTTCGCTTTATTTGCAATATTTTTGCTTGTTTAATTTACAAAAAATGTTGACATTGTTTCTATTTGTTGGCCATGCTCTGTGCTGTCTGTCTGTGTGCTTTGCATTTTATGCGCATTTCCCATTTATGTTTTGTTAAAGTATTTGCTATATTTGCTATCGTTTTTCCATAGGCTGACTGTTGGTTCCATTCGATGCGTTGGCGTCTCTTTGGAATTCTTCAATAGTTTTTCATGAATATGATTGAAAATGATTTATCTGTTTGGCATTTGAATTGCTAATATCGAATTGCAATAGCGGAAAAGAATCTCAAACTGAAAACATAAAACTGATAAATTAGTTAGTTTTTAAGTATGTGAGGTATTTGTTAAGATCGAAAATTCAATTTTTTGATACGTTTGAATAGAAAAACAACGAAATAAATCTACACGAAACTAAAACGAACTTTGATGTCGCTAACAATAAGTTCATTAAAATAAAATTGCAAAGAAATAAAATATATTATTTTTAAATTAGTTTTGATAGCAAACTGCAGTCATATTGAAAAACAATTAAATGTTTTTTGATGAAACTAGGACAAACTTCTATGTCGTTTAGTAATTAAACAAATTTCAAGTGAAATGAAATATATAACTTTTTAAATGAGTTTTGAATTACAGCAAAACATCACAGAATTTTGAGTATGGGATGCATTTGCTATGACCATACATTTTAATCAATGTCTACTTCAAGACTTTTGAATAAAATATAATTGAAGACAAAACTAGGACGGTCTTCTATGTCGTTGAATATTAAACAATTTAAATTAAAATTGTAATGCCTTGTCATATTTTTAACCAAAAAACTTTTCAGTTCCTTGACTTAATGCCACTAATTAGCGGTCATAGCTCGTCCAGAATGCGATTCAACTTAACAGGTCCAGCCTCGAGGCTCCCTCTTGAAAATGGACTCGAGGAGTGAGAAAAGCCATTGGGGAATCTTTACAAATCGTAGGAAAAACATAAATAAAACATTCGATTTTTATTATGAAAGCCAAACACACACATATCGAGTGGCAGCAGAACAAGGGCGCGGAGAAAGTTTTGTTTCGTGTCGTTTTATGGCACTGCCAAAAATTGGTTTCGATAAAAATTTACGTTTCATAAAATTTATTATGTATGCAACACAATGGCAATAACAACAAGAGCAACAACAATGAGCAATGAACGACAACGACAACGACAACAATCGATGTGTGTGCGTGGAGCCAAAAACCAAGATCGTGAAGCACTCTGGAAAAGCGCCAAAAGCCCACACAGCATACACAATGGCGTCGACGACTCGGGGCAAAATCAAAGCCAACGAGCATGGAACAAAAACCAAAAAAAAAAACACAAAAATACAAGCAAATGAACAACTTTATATGCAGGATAATGGTCAAGACATTATTAAGGCCCATTTCTCGTGTGTGATGCTCTTCTTGCCTGTGTGTGTGTAGTGTGGGAGTATATATTAGAGTAACTCTAAATAGTAGGCACATTTCGTGTACGGCACAAAATTTATGATGTGTGTGTGGGCAAAGCTGCAAACACTTAAAGTGTGTTTCGGCTTTCAAGTGGACAAAACGCACTCCTTAAAGAGCGACATAATCTTAAGGATTTGCGTAGTTATTCTATACCCTTTCAAAGGCTTTTTCACAAAAAAGAAACTGTGTGCAGGGATTATAAGATACTCATGCTAATGGATGAGACAGCCAGAAAAAAAGAAAACGACAACAGCTCAGCTTGTGTCGTCACAGAGAGATTATAAAAGTAAGAGACTTGAGAGCTATGTGCTTGTAGGCATCCTTAACTCTGCGCAATTAAGAAATCTGCAACAAAAAATGGCAGTGAGAACGCTTTGAGTCGTGGACACGTTTTTTATTGCAAACTTTGTAGGACAATCTAATCTTCAGTCTGCTCTAACAAGAGCTACATACTATATTCATTTGGACGTTTTTACTGAGATTATACTCTTCAATATTTAATAGTCGAACTTATCGTTATATTTATTCAATATTTATATTGTGTTTAATCTAATATTATGAAATGCTGATAATTATATTAGACCTCTGTAAAAGATACAATCTAATGTTCATTCTGCTTTAACAAGTATTAAATACTATATTTATTTTGATGATTTTCCAGAGAGTGTTTTTTTAGAGCAATAAGTCGATCTAATCCTTGTTTTTGAATTATATTAGTTATTATATTACTATGTAAAAGCTGGAATCTAATCTTCAGCTTAATTTATAAATTTCGATGTTTTTACTCCGACTTAATTTGTTTTACTCGCCAATATTATCGTAATTATTTAAAATATGTGTTATCCATTTTATTTTAGAGCCTAAGATAATTAGAGCTGTATAAATGATAGAAGTTAAAGACATTTTGTTGCCTATTTAGCTTTTACAGAGTACTATAATGCTCACTTTATTATACCCGCTACCCATAGGGTAGAAGGGTATTATAACTTAGTGCCAACAGGAAATGTATGTAACAGGCAGAAGGAGGCATCTCCGACCCCATAAAGTATATATATTCTTGATCAGCATCAACAGCCGAGACGATATAGCCATGTCCGTCTGTCCGTCTGTCCGTCTGTCCGTCTGTCTGTCTGTATGAACACCTGGATCTCAGAGACTATAAGACATAGAGACACCAAATTTGGCAAAAATGTTCCTTCATACCCTACGCAGATCAAGTTTATTTCAAAAGTTGGATGCCACGCCCCCTTCGCCCACAATAAGCATTTATCTAGAAAAAGTCAAGTTTTTTTTATGTAAATCGCGTATAACTCCAAAAGTTCTTTGTGTAATGATGTGTAATTTGGTAAGCCATCTGCGCTTGACACTCTTAATATACCCTGTAATTTTGGTAAAAAACGGATAAGTAGAACAAAAGTTATTCGCGAAATTATTTATCAAAATTGTTGTGCCCAATGCATATGGACGTTTTAAGTGTGTGATTGACCTAGAGATATCAAATTTGGTGACAGTATTCGTGTAGGTCTTACGCAGATCGAGTTTGTTTTAGATTTTTTCCACGCCCCTTTCCGCCCCCAAAAACTGTAAAAGCCGTAATAATGAACCTAGAGCATTGAATTTTGGTATGCATAATAATAATTATATTCTCAATGATTCCTTTGAATTTGGTTGAGATCGAGTGAAAAACAAGGAAGTTATTAATGAATCAATTTTATATGCAAAATTCACTTGAAGCTGCTCGCGCTTTGTTTGTTTAGTTGACGGTGTGACCATGTCGGTGTTGTGGATTTCTTCCCGCTATTTTCAAATATATACAAAACACAAGTTTCAGTATATTTTTGGTATATTTGTTGTTAAAATATCATTAAATTTTTTTTTTTCTCTCGAAATGGGTTGCGGGTATCATACGGTCGAGCACTCTCGACTGTAGCTTTCTTACTTGTTTATATGTATATTTAATTCACCAAACCACAATATTTTTATACGCTTGTCACGCTCGTCATATTTGCTGTCAATTATTTAATTGTAGATAGTTTGTTCTGGCAAATGCAGCAATGCGGCGTTTTGTTTAGCTGACTAGACACGGATTAAATCTTTCGTCCGATTTTCGAATTATCGAAAGTATAACTTTTCCATCTGAGGGGAACGAGGGGGCAGGGATTTGCAGTTTATAAAAGCTTTTGGCTAATGGCCGCTGAAAGGCCGGCAGACAGGACGAGCACGCAAAAGGAACGAAAGGTTGGCCAAACTTGAAGTATGCTAAGTAAAATTTATGTAAAACATTATGTAAACTGTGTGTGTTTGGTATGCAAATAGAGAGAGAGAGAGAGAGAGAGAGCGGGGAGAGAGCGGGGGAGAGTGGGAGGGGAATAAGTGACCCCAAAGCATGACTTTTCAATTTGAAATGTGTTTAATGGGCTTTTATGGCGTCTCTCGTAACATTTATCAAGTGTGAACTCATTGAATAGTTGACTGCATTCCCAGCTAAATCCCGCATACACGCACTTGCTGCAACCGCCCCCTTCTGCCACGCCCCTCTGCTGCTACTATGCTGGCAATTTTCTATGAAAATGAAACTTTTTTAACACTGGCACACTTTGGGAATTGTTTGCTGTGACTCTTTAATATTTGACCTAACATACGGTGCACAAAGTTGACTCAATAACATTGGAGTCGAGAGGCGGGTGAGGGATAAGAGAGAAGAGGAGGAGGGTCATGACAGGAGGGAGGTAGGAGGTGGAAGCTGTGGTTGTAGATGACACTGTAGCTGGGGCAGAGTCAAGTTGCCAAGGGCAACTTTTAATTACACTAAAATAATTATAAACCGAAAAACTTAATCAATGCGTTGCGCGGCCAATCAATATTGCAACACACACACACACACACACACACGTACACCCGAACTCACGGACGCGGACGTAGAGTGCCATTTGGTGTTGCCACGTGTGCGACAATTAAAGGAAACTCCAGCAATAAAAAGGCAGCCAAACGGGAAATATGAAAAATGTGAAAAATTGTCGCAGTGGAAATTTTGTTCGCACTCCCGCAACGTTATCGCGAGACCAACAATAAGAGGGTGCTCAGAGGAGCAGCGATGGGGTGTGGAGGGAGGAGGGAGCGGGGAGGAAGTGCGGGGTCAGGGGCAGGCTGCGGCATTGGCTTGCAGCAGAAGCAGCACGTAATGAAAATGTTGCTCATATGTAAATACCAGCTACGAGGGAGCATGTTTCTGAATGTGTGTGTGGATCAACAGGGACACATTGCTTGTGAGTGTATGTGTGTGTGTGGCACACACACGTTAACACACATCGAGCATCTGATTGCGTTGGGCTTTACGAGCAGCGTCATGTGCCACGCGCCTAATTAAATTAGAAATTAGAAAACGGAAATTTGAGCACGAAATTTGAGAGATGAATCCAAAGGTTTGTGGGTATAGGCCAAGTGTGTACTGGTGTGTGTGTGTGTGACTGTGTGTGACTGTGTGTGTGTGTAAAGTCAAGTGCTGTGCAACGGGTCGTATGTGTATTGTATTTCGCATTGAATTTGCTGCTGCTGCTGCTGCTCACACAAAAGCATACTTTTTACTAACGAAATTATGCAAAAATTCCTGAAAGAAAACCCAGAGAAGGGCCACAGAATTCGTCCTGTCGACGTGTGTTGCTGCCCCAGTTTGTGATGCCCCATGTTGTCAGTTGCCCAGGCAAAACAGCAAGCAAACAAAGTACAGCAAATATGTGCACCCAGCAGCAGCAGCAGCAGCAGTTGCTCATGGGGGGCATGTTGTATGATGTTGCCACTAGTGCTTTCCTAATGCAAAACAAAACAAGTACTAAAACCTACTACGGTTAAATTTGTTAAAGTTCGGTTTGGGGCTGCTGTTGCTGTTGCTGCTGCTGTGGCTCTTCCTTAAGCATCATTCGCACAGATTAAGGATTTTGTCGAGTCGAGCTGAGCTGAGTGGCCTTGTTGATGGTTTTGTGCCCTCTTTTTTTCAAAGCTTTTTCTTCCAGTTTTTATACCCGCTACCCATAGGGTAGAAGGGTATTATAACTTAGTGCCAACAGAAAATGTATGTAACAGGCAGAAGGAGGCATCTCCGACCACATAAACTATATATATTCTTGATCAGTGTCAACAGCCGAGACGATATAGCCATGTCCGTCTGTCTGTCTGTCCGTCTGTCCGTCTGTATGAACACCTAGATCTCAGAGACTATAAGATCTAGAGCTACCAAATTTGGGGACAGTACTCCTATATGTCCTACGCAGATCAAGTTTATTTCAAAAGTTGGATGCCACGCCCCCCTCCGCCCCCAAAAGACTGTAAAAGCCGTAATAATAGACCTAGAGCATTGAATTTTGGTATGCATAATAATAATTATATTCTCAATGATTCCTGTGAATTTGGTTGAGATCGAATGAAAAACAAGGAAGTTATTAAAGAATCAATTTTGTATGCAAAATTCACTTGCAGCTGCCCGCGCTTTGTTTGTTTAGTTGACAGTGTGACCATAACGGTGTTGCGGATTTTTACCCGCTATTTTCAAATATATACAAAAAAACAAGTTTTAGTATATTCGGTATGTTTTTTGTTAAAATATAATTTAATTTTTTTGTTTTTTCTCGAAATGCGTTGCGGGTATCATACGGTCGAGCTCTCGACTGTAGCTTTCTTACTTGTTTTCTTTTCGTTTTGGTTGCTTGCCACAAGCGTGAGTTGTTGCTGTTGCCGCTGCTGCTGCGGGGCGTGTCCTTGTGTTGTGGCATGCTGAAAGTCTTTGGCTGCAAACATATTCATTATGCATGCATTTTAAATTGTAAATTTGACTGCATTCCTCTGGGCTCCCCCTGCCCCGCAGGACTCTCTTCATCGCCCCCGGCAGCCTTGCTCGCTCTTCATATTGAAACGGATTTGCTGGCAGCTTTGGGCCATGGCTAAGACCTGCTGATGCGCCTGATGAGCTTTGCCATATTGTTTGGATTTTTATGGACTCACTGAGTCGTGCCCCATGCAGCCGCAAGGCAGCATGCCACATACAACCACTGCCACAGCCACTGCCACATACCTGGCCATTGTGCTGTGATGACGTTGAGTAACTTTCGTTTTTTTTTTTGGCATTTTTCGTGTTATAATCCTTGCAACCTTGCGGCGTTCAACACACTGACGCACGTTTGCAAATAATAAATTTAATTGCCTGACAATTGTTGCCAGTTGCAAGTTGTCGGCTGCCAGCTGCAGTTGCCGCAAATAAATCTTGAAGAAATCAGAAAGTGTGCTCGGAACATAATTAAGCACTCTGGGTGGAAGTTGGCTGCCTTTATCGTCACGCCACTTGATCAAATTAGTTGTAACAAATAAGAGATTTGTTGCCTCAATTTGTGGCTGCTTAAAGCAAAAGCAAAGCCAAAAGCGAAAGCCAAAGCGAAACGAAAACTTCAAGCCGCTTAGCAAGCGTATTATGAGCGCTGAGCAAATTGAATATCTCCTTTCAAAAATTTGCCATGACAACTGAGCAACAGTCGTCGAGAGGCGGTTGCAAGGTGGCTGCTCTGGTATTTGTGGCGCCTCGAAACTTTTCTCGTGTGTGTGCGGCATAGATCAAAAACGCAAAAAGGGGTTAGACCCTAAACTGTCGAGCGAGTATTGTGTGGCTGCCACATAGGCGGCCACCCCAACAACCCATCGATGTTGTTGATGATGATGAAGATGAAGATAATGGCTATTCAGGCAAATAGGCAGAATCTACTCTGCCTCGCTCTCGCTCTGTTGCCACATAGCATGTTGCTATTGTTGCCAAGTGGCAACAAAGTCAAGCAAACAAAAACCATAGTCGTTTGTTTGCCATGTGCACCAATATACATCCTTCTGCCTAGCCATCCTTCCTCTCTTCTCTTTTTCTCGCTACCTTTTACCACCTCTCTTGCCCCCACCGCTCCGCTCACTGTGGGCAAATCCTTTTGGGTCAGAAACTTTTGAAATATCTAATCCTCATACATGTGAGGCAGCATCTGAGCCGCTTTAAGCGCACAGTTAAGTTAGCGATACGGCTCCCATTTCTCTCGTTTCTCCCCCGCACCCAATGACAGCGAATGTGGAGTGTGGAATGTGTTGTATATACTGGGGGTGAGGGGTGCAGAGGGGCTTATGAATTTGGAGCGAAGCGATGAGTCGAGTCGAGTCGAGTTGAGTCGCTCGCTTGCGCTTGGATGCGTTGTGCCCCAACGAGCATGATTATAAATAATCTTTATTATACCCTTAAAACGGGCATTACGTTTAGACCATTGAAAGAGTTATTTTTGGGTGCCCACGAGGTGAGGATTACATATGCTTAATCGGTCTAGCGAACTCGCACGATTTAGGCATATCGGCATGTCGATCTATATATATTGACGATAATAAGAGATGCAGTTTTATTGAGTAGAAGTACATTATTGTCAACAAATCGGAATCTGTTCGATTAAGCGTTTGTGCATTGCAATGTAAATATTTACATTTGCAAAAATATTCTAAATAATTACACAAAATTCTAGAATATAATTTAATTTATTCTGATAAATCGATAATCTACTTTTGTTCTACTCCTTTCGAGAAAGACATTAATTACACATTCTATTATAATTATGTTTAGTATTCAGTATTTGAACCAATATGACAAAACAAAAACCAATTTAGTTCAAAATGTTGTAGATTTTGAAAATATTTTGCACACAAATTAAACGTGTTAACATAATGGAATTTAAATTAAAATATTCAAAGAAAAGTCGAAAATCTTTTTTAGATATGATTTGTTTATGTAAATTGAATTCTTCAGATACATTAAATCAGAATAAATTCATAAGCACATACGACTTTTTTGCCAGGGTATTAAGCCTTCCTCATGACGAGTATGAAAGAATTCTGTCTTTTAGTTTTGTTTGCTTCCTTTTTTCTGATATGTCTAACTGTGCTCGTCAGCTCTTGAAGGGCAGAAAGAGATAGAGAGAGAGAGAGAGAGAGACAGAGAGAGAGAGAGAGGGAGAGAGTATGTCATGTGAAGCATTTAAGTTGATTCTTAAGAGCCATACACAATCTGGTAGATGCTGGACGACTTACGAGCACAGAGCTGCTCAGTGTACTGCACTGCTGGAAAATGCTATTAATAGCAGATTGCTTCAACACACACACACACTCACTTACACACACTCACACACACGGAGAGAGGAGCACACATGGCAGTCACAAATTGAGTTTGACAGTAAATCCTTAAAGAGTGCCTCTGAACCTCTTCGCGAACCAGTTATGACAGCAGACAGAGCGCTTAGCTCCCAAGTCTACCTACGACGACGTATTTATATAGGTCAAAAAGAGCAGCCCAGAGTGGAGGATGAAATAGGGGAGTCGAAGGGGAGGACTAAGTAAAAAATCGTGTTGTGCGCTGTTGTTTTTGATGTTACGGGGGCCAATTGATTGAAACTTTCGACTTTTTTATGGAGCAGCTTGGCTAAGCTTTATAGCCGGTCTGGTCGGTCACGGCCGAAAACTTTTGGCCACAGTTTTTGTAATTGAAAAGGCTTCGCTTTACTTCGACTCGTTTCGACCCTAAATGAGCTGATTTGCATAGCCTTGGCAGGCAAGGAGAAGTGTCAGCTAAAGCTGAACATGACAAAGGAAATCAATTTCGGGTATTTCAACTATGCCGACTTCAACACAAATAGTTGGCCAAAGAGTTTTTGTGCAGCAGTCGAAAGATCGGCTGGCCACATGAAAGTGTTTGTCCCTGTCCCCAACTAGATAATTGAAACTGCAGATGGCTATAACTTTGCCTAGCTGTTTGGCTGTTTGACTGTTTGACTATTTGGCTGGATGTCTGTCGAGATGGACTGCTCAGTTCAGTTCTCTACTGTTCTGTTCTGTTCTGTTCTGTTCTGTTCTGTTCTGTTCTGGTGTGGTTTGATTTCCTTTGGTTGCGCCAGCGAGTGAGGCAGACAGTAAAAATTAACGACGCCATTTGGCTTGGCCAAAAGTTTGCGTTGCGGTCGGGTGGCGCGCAGATAAAGCCAAAACAACAAAGTGGCCGACATGCGAGCGAGTGTATCTCGCTCTAGTTGTCGTTGCTGTTCGTTCGTTAGCCTGGCCAAAATCGATAAGCGCCTGGCCGATGGGTCACGTCAAAGCAAAGGCATATAAATCACAAAATCTTGTAGCAGCAGCGACAGCGACAGCTCCTGAAGTTCTCCCGCTTAGGTGAGTCCTTGACCAATGGCGAGCACGGAAACCGCACAGCGGCGACTCGATATATTGGCTGCTACGAAAATGAGTTGTAGTATGAGAGTGTGTGCGAGTATGTGTGTGTGTGTGTGTGTGTGTGTGTGTGTGTGTGTGTGTGTGTGTGTTGTCGATTCCAAAGGCAGCGTCAAGTTATCAAATGATTTATTTACGAGCCCGCCAGGCAAACAAACAAGCCACAATGCCGACAGTTTGGGCCGGGGCACGACAATTTGCAGCAACGACAAACGCGTGCCAAATAGTAACTAGAACACACACACACACACACCCACACACACACACAAGCAAAGAGAGAGGGGGGATGGGGGGACTGCACATAGACAAGTTCAAAATTGTTGAACCCAAGAACCTCTCGAGGCGAAGGTCTCCATGAGACACATTTGCACAAGCGGCCAGCGACAGAGTGACAAGAGAACAAGAATTATGGCCAAAGGGCGAACGCCCTGACAGTGGGCGTGCCGCTCCTAACAGCCAGCTTTAAAATTGGCTCACACACACACGCACAGACGCTCAGTCGATTTGTTGTCATTGCAGGACAATGGAAATCGAAGTGAAATTGATATCCTTGCAAGTCAGCCAGCTCGCTCTGCTCTGCCTCTGTCGGACTGTGTAAAATATTTATGAAATGAAATTTAATCATTTTAAAAGCCTATTCAAAATTGACACAACACAAACATTTGTTGATCAACGAAAGTGGAGCATAAAGCACCGCAAAGAGGGGGAGAGTTGACTGCTTGCAATTTTCAATTTATTGCGAAACCTTCTTCAATTGGGTGTAAATTGGAGTTGCGTATACGCCCAGTTGATTGCAGTTGGGCTTAACACAATTACGTATACGCAGCATAGTCGAATTGTCAAATTGTGTGTGGCATGCAATCGAATAGACGCCCTGAGGGTTCATTTAAAGAATGCTATTTTGCTAAATTTGCAAGTGTCAAAAACATTACTGAGAAGTATGCAATGTTTTCTGCCCAAATTGAATAACGTATACGCCCAGTACGGCTGACAGACTCACATGAATTGAATTCAATTACGCAATTGCCTTGCTTGTTTTTGTGATGCCTTAAGGGTCAAGGTTGCAAAATCGGCATGCTGTTAAAGTCAAATCTTAAAGAAATGGTGAATTGTTGATTGCTTTGCTGAAATGGAGTGAAACTTCAAGCTCGATATGCTGCGTTGAATTAAAAGCAACTGATTTGCATAACGCCAACGCCAGATTGCTATTTTTGGGTATTTTTTTCATTTAGGCTTAAGCAAATGTGGGCTAAAAGCAAACAAAACAAATTAATAAAATAACAAATGCGCCGCGTTTATGAATACAAATTGAACCCTCTAGAAGTTGCTTAACATTCGCACGCCACTTGCCGCACATTAATTCATTTACCTGCCGCGCTCTTGCGGTCTCAAGAGCCTCAAATTGAAAAAGTAATTCAAAGCTCGACAGCGTTTTAAGCCACAAGCAACCGCGATGCCGCCGCCATCGTCACCACCTCCACCTCCATGCCATATGCCATATGCCATGAGGCAGGACGTCTGGCTGAGGATCGCAGCTACCGCAATTTTGAGCAGAAACCACAGAAATTTATGTTTTTAGTACTTTGAGGGAGGTGTGCGGTGAGTGGTGCGGTGTGGAGCGCTGAAGTTGCATGAAGTTGAGTGCGCGCACATACAATAATTTTCAATTTAAAGGTAATTTTAACCCAAAGCAAGCCAACAACACAGAGCTACAGGCACATGTGAGTCGCAGGACACAGATGGAGATGGGCCAGCAGGCCAACTGCTGAATTGGCGAACAGCAGGCCAAGAGCCAGCAGCCTTTTTGGGCCATAATTTAACTTGCAACAACTTTCAATAAGGCAATGGACTTAGGCAGCAGCAACAACACAGATATACACATATATATACACACATATATATATATATATATATATATATATACAGATATAGTACACTCACTAACACACATCATTTCTTGCTCGCAGCTAAAGTGGATTTAGCCATAAAATGGCAATGTGCCACAACGAGGGGGCAAGCACACGGCAAAATAACAACAAAGTTAAATGCAGTTGATGCTTTAGTTGTTACCTTTTTGTTGTGTGTGTGTGTGTGTGTGTGCTGGGTGTGCGTGTGCGTGTGCTGTGTGTGTTTTGAAGTAGCCAGCAAGGGGAGGCAACAACAACGCTCGGTGCGGTTAGCCAATGGCGATGGCTTGACGTTGGTCGCTTGCTGCGCAGATTTCAAGTAACCGCAATTCATATTTCACATTGCTTATGGCCATAAAAGGCTGCGGCGACGGCGGCAGCCAAGGACTAAATGGCCAGAATAGCATAAGAAAATTACGCAAAAAGGATGGCAGAGAGTGTGAGAGAGAGTGGGCGAGCGAAGGAAACTTGACTTCACTTGACTTTTGCAGCATTGGCGTTACGTATACGCCACGCTTGCCACGCGACTTACTGGCAAAAGGTGGTGCAAAGTGTTTGCAAAGTAATTTCCGTTTCCTGCTTAGCTTCAAGTGGCAGCCGAGCGAATGCATGCCGCACACACACACACTGTTTCAGAGCGACAGAGACGGCGAATGCGGGAAAGAGAAAGACACAGCGATTGCTTACACGTGCTCTGCTTGTTATGGTTGCGGCATTTAATTTTGTTTGCCGCAGGCATTGCACACGCAACAACACCGACTGCAACGCAGTCAACAACATGACGTACACTTAACGTGTGTCGCCCTCAGGATGACGACTCGACAATTGGGCCATCAAAGTGGACATTGTTGAAGCCCCCCTCGCCAAATCTCCAGTGAATGCGCCGCTTCTCAATCAGCTGGCAAACAGTCGCTGAAGAAACCATTTAAATTGCGAATTCACACATTTCACCACACACTCAGAGAGAGAAAGAAAATTGGAGAGAGGGAGACAGAGGAGTAGCCAAGCCAAAAGCAAATACGAGTCTGTGCGAGAAACTCCAAGGGAAATGCTGCGACTCACATAACGAATTATTTTTATGCGCTTCCCGTTCCTGCCCAGCAGCTTATACAGCGCATCAAATTGGCAAAATGCAGTCGAGCTTATAGCAGAGCAACGAGCACCAACTGGGAACTGTGATGACCATTCAGCTGTTTTCCCGCCAACGCTAGCTGGAAAAGCCAAACACAAATTCACTATGAGTGGAAATAAACAGCAAAGAATATTAAAATGATGGAAAATTACTCCTTTTATTTGTAGCTATTCAATTAACCAGCTTGCGAAATATTTATTAAATATTTCAGTGCTCTCCAAAACTGGGTTGCAGTCGAGCACAATTGACTGTAGCTTCATTACATGTTTGTTTCAGCACAATAGCATTTGGGAAGTAATGATTGAAAAGAATTCCTGTTATTTCTAGCCATACCTTTCTTTTAATTGGCAACACTCTCAACGATTTTTCGACCATTGTCATGGAGTGCTATGTATGTCTGTATTGCTGTTGCAAATGGCAACTCTGGCAGAAGCAGAAGTTGTGGTTGGGACTGGGCAACTGACTACGCAAATATATACAAGAATATAATTTCTGCATTTCAGCAGAGTCGATAAATCGTTTCGCGTTGCAATGTTTCTGCTTCCCAGGGGAGCTGGCCGTTGAGTTGAACTAAACGGAGATGGGGAGGGAGCTGAGGTATTTGTAGCAGATGTTCTGCAACGATTTAAGAAGTTTTTTCGTTGTCCATTGAATGTTGTGTTTGTGTTTCGATGTGTCCATGCGAATCGACAGAGCAAACAGCAACAGCAGCTAATCAAAACTTAATCAACAACATCAAAAAGTCGTTTGGCAAAAAAGTTCTGGCCAAACTGCTGAGAGGAGCGAGTAGAAGGAGGCGACGACGGCCACCTGCTACAAGTGTCGGGAGAGCGAGGCCCGAGACGACCCTCATCAGTGGTGAGGTTTACATTATGGTCAAGTGTAAAAAAGCCAAAAATAGTTGTTGATTTTCGTTGTTGGGCCGCAACCACGCATGGAGTTAATTTGATTATATATGCCGGAACAAAAGTAATCATAATAATCCGAAAATAATAATGGGGGCAAAAACGGCAAACAAACATGAAAGCAAACAAAAAACCATTAACTCATAACTATTAACAACTACAGCAGTACGAACAGCAGCAACAACATCAACAACACCAACATTGGGGACAAGAGCTACAACAATAAGCGCCAACAACTCGTAAACAACAACGAAACTTATAATGGACACATGTACATGGCAGACACACGCACACACGCACTACAAAACCGCATTACACAAACACACATACACACACACACATACATATATATAGAGTCGCTTACGGCCACAGGCTCATTATCCTTTTTAATAAAGCTTATCAATGGCAGAACATGCGAGCTGCCAGCAGCAGCAGCAGCAGGAGCCTGAGCAGCTGCCGCCGGGCAATGAGTTATCCTGCGAGCCTGACCCGCTCTCTACCTCCCTCGCTCCCGCTCTCTCTCTACCCCTCCCTCGACACTAGTGACAAGAACAACGAACACACAACTACAGCGACGATGACAACGACAGCGATAACAACACCAACAGCAACAGCAACAGCAACAACAACGACAACTGCGACAACAGCAACGATGAGAACGACAAACAGTAAATTCAAAGGTAATTTATTATAGCGACACCTGTAATTACCATGAGCCATAAAATAATACACACACTCAGTCACACACACACACACACGGAGAGCAAAGTGTACATAATGTGCCTGCATACATGCTTATTTATTTATACCGTCCTTACACTCGCTGTATATCCTGTTTCGCCTATTGTTGTTCTTGTTGAGATTCATTCGGTTTCCTTCTCCTTCGGGCTCTCCATTTCCTCGTCTATGGGTCCATAGTTTGCTGGCGCCACGCTCCGGCATTGAAAGAGATTTAGACAGCTTTGTAGCACCTTTTCCCCACTTAATCAGCCATATATCACAAACACAAATGCTCAGACACACAGACAGATCCACAATACATCTATATAAATAAAATAGTTGGTGTTGGCCAAGAGTTATCAGCCACATAATACTCTGTACGCTTTCCAAGTTGCCGGCTGATTAATCACAAATAGTTGATGAGCATATCCTAAGCGAAGTGAGACACTGATATTTTAATTAGAGTTTGCAAGAAATTTCTATTGAATTGCTAAATGCATCATCCACCATTTCTCATTAAATAATGTAAGGTCATAAAATGTATTAATTAAGTAACGAATTCGCATTAAATCTGAGTAAATAATATAGTAAATGATATTTATTTAGAAATGAGACTTATTTCGAATTAAATATTATATTCAAAAGTCTAATTGGATTTTAAACATTTTTGAATTTTTTGAAATACATAAACCAATTTGATGTTTTTAAATAGTTATTTTATAAATCATTTCTAGCTTTTCTTTTAGGGATTCATAATAAAGATGAATATGTGAATAATTATTTTCAATTCAAGTTTGTTCAATAATTAATATTTATCCTGACAGACAGTTCACGTTAATGCAAGCTGAAAAATGAAACAAATATAATGCAGAGATTCCAAACCCATTTGCATCAAAGCTGGTCTAAATAAATTTTCTTGATAGTATTAGCATCTGTGAGGTATCCTTTCGTCTAACCATCTAGCCGTTTTATGAGCTCAGAATCCGGATAGCAGCCAAAGCCATTAAATTTATTATGTAGAGTCTCATTTACGAGCTGTAAATACATTTCATTTTATGTGGAAGCGAAATGGA
This sequence comes from Drosophila immigrans, assembly GCA_963583835.1. NCBI lineage: Eukaryota > Metazoa > Arthropoda > Insecta > Diptera > Drosophilidae > Drosophila > Drosophila immigrans. Next base: position 21,204,513 of record OY757142.1, on the reverse strand, counting down.
TGGAGCACATTTGAATAGATATGAATGTGGATGGCATTTATTTGCTTAGTTAATTCGCTCTAAACATCAGTATAGGATATCTGCTAGTCTGCTAGTTTTCTTTTTATTAAGTTTGTGTTTTACAACTTTGTAAATTGTATATTGTGTACTTGAAAGGGCCAGCAAAACTGTCTGAATGAAATTGCCACCTTTAATTGTTTGGGCCAAACTTGTGGAGTGGCGATTGTAGTTGTTGTTTTTGTGACGGACAACAAGCACAAACACACACACTCACACACGCATGGAAAGTTGTATGACTTTTTTTGTTGACGGTTTGTTTTTGCCCCCGACAGCACTTTTAATCTTTTTGGGTTGCAAACACACGCACACTGAGATAGAGACAGAGACAGAGACAGAGACAGAGACAGAGACAGAGACAGAGACAGAGACAGAGACAGAGACAAAGACACGGAGCTCAGAGAGTGTCGCTTAGATATTTTATATTTATGTTCATGTAGTCGCTGTACGTTGCTATAACTGACTGACTGTAACCAGTCAACCACCAACCACCAGCCACCAGCCATCAGCCACCAGCCACCTTGCCACCATCCGAGTTCGTGACTAGTAGGTATTTTGTGGTCGCCAGAGCGGCATGAAACAACTGCAAACAACTACAACTACAACTATAACGAGAGCTGGGGCTGGAGATACAGCTACAACAATAACTATAACTGGTTGGTTGGCGCAGCTAAACACACAACACTTTCTTTCACACAATACGTTCATCCTTGCAACGTGACGTTGCTTTGCTTTTCCTTTGCTTGCCTTTCCTTTCCAATCCCCGGCGTTGATTGATGTGCTTTTGTTGCTGCTTTGGCTTGACGCGGTTTCTAGTTTTATTGCTCGTTGCTTTATTGTTTCATTTTGCATGCTCTGTAACCATAAAATCGCCTCAGCCGGGTGGCATCATCTCAACGCTATAGCTTATAGTATTTGCAGGGTAACTGTGCGCACATCAAGTCACTCCGTGTCAGAGTGTAGCTGTATTTTATGGTCTGGTTGCTGGCTGAATCCTGCGTATTCTACGTGTACTGTTACAGCGCTATTTGTGCAGTTTGTTGTCGTATTTGTTGTGCTTCCCGCTGTAATCGCATATGTCAAAATTATGCTCTTTCACTTTGAAATGACAAGCCACAGGATGTGTCCGTGTCACGCTGACATCGCATGTCCTGCGGCCATGTGACCCACGGATCCACCTGTGAAATGCTCTTAAATTTTCAATTGATATTCCAAATTTAAGGCAAGTGACACAGATTTAGTGTCGTTCACATTTGCATTCAGCGAGCGTGTCTGGGAAAGAGAAAGCGAGAGAGATGTTCTGTCCTGTCTGGGACAGACACAGATCCTGCTGTCGGGTCTATGCCATATATACATGCATGCATATCTTTTTAATTACACTAAAACGTGCCGCTGCCCACTGAGCCCCAGACTGGAAGCCCGAGTCTCAAATGGAGGTCACTTGGGCTAACGAACGACGTACTCAGCCGCCGTATGCCACAGAGCCGTTCCACACACACACACACAGAGAGACACACACGCACAGTCTCTCACATGTGAAGTCTGTAAAAACTAGTGACACACTAATCCGATTAGTTGGGCTGACATTTTCTGCTGGCAAAGTGCAGCGCCGCTTCCAAACAGCAGCGACCCTTGTTGGGAGCTGTTCTTGCTACACCTAAGCTCCCTGCCACAGCTCGTGCCCCTGCTGCCCGCTCGCCTCGTTTCGTATTCATTCATTTTATTCAAATGTGACAAGCCCAAAAAATAGCCCCACGGCAGACACAAAATGTTGCCACGGCAAAAATGCAATAATTAAAAAAACAGCAAAAAAGCAACAAAAGAAAATGGTATAAATAGACAAAAAGCCGGAGCAACATTCAAATAAATTAAACGGACTGAAGCATACAATTTGCCAGTCGAGTGGAGTCCAGAGAAGCCTGTTGAAATGCCAAAGGAAAAGGATATTAAGTACACGATGAATACGAGTCACTCTACTTGAAATAATTACAGGGCAACTTAGCAGCTAAACATATTGCTCTTTTATTTCTTGGACTGATAAAAACTTAAAAACAAAAATAGTTCCTTTGCAATTGCTTATATTTTAAATGCATTAAATGTCAAGAATATTAGTTTATATTTTAAAATATTCTCGTAGATAATTTTGTAATTAGTAAGAAAAATATTTACATTTTAAATTCAATAAATATGAAAAAATCGTGTAATTTTTGGTAAATAACAATTTTTGACTGCTGATATTTTAAAATGTTGGTACATAGTTAATTATTTTTCATCTCACTTCTTACTACTGAAATTCTCAAAAATCCGAACATCCCCAGTTTCTAGAAATTAAATATATAGCAACAAAATACTCTCAGCTTCGGCTTGCACACTTAAAAAGCATATTGAAGCTTGATCTACAACTTTTATAATACCACTGACCAAGTTTGCATATTCTCCATAAGCCGATTGCATAACCTTTTTGAAATACCCGTTGCTTCGGAGAATATAATAAACTTTTAATGGGCTCTGCGTCAGTTTCACTAATTTGTCGGTATTTAGAGGAGGCACTCGCATATTTCTCAGTTCTTGATGGTCAGATAGGGCGTGGGGGAAAACGAAATGGCTTGGAGTCGGGGCATCTAAATGAGAAGCACCTGCAATTGCATGCCACATGCATTCAGGGTGACTTATAGTGGGAGAGCTCCGTTGACGTGAGGCTGGCTTTTATTAGCGCATTTAAAATGTAATTCTTGCCACTCGAACGAGTCGCTGGCTGAGGACTTTGCGAGACTTTGGCATCGTTTCGGCATTTTTATCACATAATATTTTATTTTAACGGCAATAAAGCGTAATTTAATGAGCCTATAAAACGAAAATACATTAAAGCGCAGCGCCAAGGACGAAGACGAAGCAGAAGCCAAAACTGAAGCTGAAGCTGTAGCTGAAGCCCTCACCTGCCATCTGTCAGCGTAGCTCATTTTGATGCCAAATTAAATGTGTTCACGCTGCCGAGATTTGCTGCTAGTTGTTGGTGTCGCTATTGTTGTTGTTGTTGTTGTTGCTATTGTGGCAAGCTTAGCGCTTGTGGCATTTATAAGGCGCATCAAGTTTTCGCTGCGTTTCTTCGTTTCTCAGCTATCGAGCATATTACACATACGCCCCATATTTCTTAAGCAGACATTTGCTCCTCCTCCCGTCTGCCCTCTTCTGCTCGAGTCGTGACTATTTATTCGCTGTCTTTTCTACATGGCATGACATTGACTTTTATTTAAATGATTTCCACTGCGAATGCCTTTGCTTTGGACTGCTGAGCTGCCGTCCTTTGCTTGCTTTATCCATGCCGAGCTATGGAATCCTTGAATGGCAATAGACTATGCCAGCTGCTGTTGTTCTATTATTTTGCTCGACGTTTTGCTTCTGGTCCTCTTCCCCGTTCCTCCAGTTGCCACTGGCTCAGGCTTTTGGCCTTTCGCTAGCTACTTTGGCAGCCATTGTTGCTGTTGCTGTTGCCCTTTTGCTGCATGCAACTTGTAATAAATATTGCAGCAGCTCTTCGCTTCGCGCCGAATGCTATAAATATTTGTTAGCCGTTTACTTTGCTATTGCCGATTTGTGATATTTGCTGGAAAATATTATCATAGTGCAAGCGCATTTGCATTTGTCAATGCTTTCTACACAACAATACAGATGTCCAATGGACACATTCTGGGGCAATGAAGTGAGACAGATACCATTTATCCCAGCTGCGAGGGTAGTTCGAGTAGAATAAATGGCAACCAAAAGTCCTAAATCAAGTAGCAATAATGCAAAACAGGAAGTAAACTTTGACAACTAAACAGTTTTTATAGAATTACAGTAAGTAGTGGGCAATTATTAGTTTACTCAACTTGACTTGCCGCCCTCGCACAACTGACGCCTTCAAGTGGTCTCCGGCTGGTGGGCAGCATCAAATTGATCGCATTTGCCGCTGGCAGCCCTAAGTATGCAACACATTTGCAATGAATTCATATTAATTACTCTCGATAAGGGCCAATGATACATAAATACACAACAAAGCACACAAACACACGCGCAGACACATTGCTGCTGGCATCATAGCTATGCCAATATACGGTTATAAATATTGAGCAAATGCAAAATCGATTGCAATTGCAACATTTCCACACACACACACACACACACACACAGCTCTGGTGGCTCTGGGATGGGCAGGCGTGTATGCCATTAGGCATATATAATGAGCATGTGTGTGTGGGTGAGTGAGTGTTTATGTACATCCAGCAGCGAGCATCCAGCTGCAAAAGCAATTCGAACGCAAGCCCCAAATAAGTTTTTAATTAACCTAAATTTCGAATACTAATAAAATGGCACAATGGACAGGAAGCCTAAATAATTTACCAACAGCACAAATACAAACTGCCAAATGCAGCCGTCTCCCCCTTCCCCCCTCCCCTCGTCACTGCATTTATCTAACAGCCATACAAGTGCATTGTTATTATGCAATTACACATGTGCGTCAGGCACACACACACACACACACACACACACACACTGAGGCAGCCAAAAGTTAATGCACTGCATGATTATTAAAATATTTTCGATTTCTCTCCACCCGCTCACACACACACACACATGCAGACAGCAACAGTGACAAGTGGGCGTGGGCACGCCCACTTATTAGTGTTTACACTGCGCATAACAAAGCATGTGCAAACAACACCTTAAACCCCGGACAGTGCGCTCTGCGTGTGTGCGTTCGCTCAGCTGGAAGCACAGACCGTAGGCCAATATCTCCCCCTTCCCCTCCCCAAACTGAGAGTTAAATAAACAAATATTTGCACATTGGCTCAGACCATATTTGCGGGCGTCGATCAGCTGACCGTTCACAGAAGCAGCAGCAGCAGCAACAAATGTTACGAAAGCCGCTTAACTCGGAAAAGTTTTGGCAGGCTCAAAAGCCCCAAGCAAATCAACGCTTAAGCACATCAATCAGCAATACAACAATGCGCTCAACAATTAACTAAAAACCACACACACACACACATACTCCCAAGCACTTGCCCGTGTTGTATTCTATTAGTCAAGTGGGGAATGTGGCGACCATTTAGACAATAGTCAAGAGCGGGAAAGAAGTGAGGGATGAGAGGCAGCGAAATAATCTCGAGCTTGCCTATTGTTGTCTTTATCGTGCGTGCTGGCCTTTGGCGCCCGTTTCGAAAGTCATAAACAATTTAAAATGTCATATATTGCGTATACGCGACGTAAATGAAAAGCGAAGGTGGGGAAAATATTTAAGCGTTCGCAAGAAGACCAAAAACCCGAAAAAGCCAAAGCCCAAAAAAAGCAAACGAAACGAAACCGAGCCAAACCAAACCAAACCAAAACCAGAAGCAAGTCGAGCGCACAGCCAAACTGGGATGAGAATGTGGAACGGATGTGAAGGCACACACAAAACGCAAAGCTCAAAAGAAACAAGCCATAAAGAAGGTAGCACACACACACACACACACCCACACACACACACACACAGCACACACGCACATACACACAGTTATGTTTACGAGCGCTAAGAGCGGCGTATACGTAACGTTGTTTTTACGGCACCCACGACTCCTTTTGCCTCCTTCCAATGAGCGCACATATAAATGACATGTGGTGTGTGGCAAGGGAAGGGGAAAGTCGGCAGGGGGAGGGCGGGGATGCCTATGCTAGTAGCCAAGTAATTAAGCAAAGTACAATTTGGTGCCATTAAGTAATTTCACTTCATTCATTGACTCCATGACTTTGACTGCCAACTGCGAACTGCGAACTGAGTCACCGTCTGCTGGCTTCCTATCTCTTCACAGTCTGTCTTTGGTCCGGTTGTTGCTTATTTATCGCTCGCCAAATGGACTTTTGCTGACCAACAACCCCCTGCGTTGCCAGTCTGCCTATGTCTGTCCGTTCATGTGGCTGCCCACGCGGCGTATGTGTGATGTGCATAAACTCATTTGCGTTGCAGCTATTTAAAAAGGATTTCAATGTACACCTCGCTACCTCGGTTGCGTCTGCTCGCTTATTTAGTTTACTTTGCATACGCTCCTCCCTCCATCTCTCTGTCTGTCTGTCTGCCGGTCTGACTGCCTGCCACGCCCCTCCTTTCGCCTCTTTTGTGGCACACAATTACTCACACAGCAGTTGCAGCAGGTGAATGCAGGTTCCTGTGTTCCCAAATGCTAACCGTAAAGTGTGCTATATCTGCAGGTCGGATCTTGGCTTGCTGCTGCTTTGTATCACGGTTCAGTTAAGTAAGTAAATTTCAATGTTTTCTCGCTTCGTTTTGTTGCACTGTTTAAATTCAAGTTGGACTTCAAAGTGCACTTAACAGCAGACGCTTGCTCAGCATTGCTTATCATTTGATGGGGAACCTAAAAATCTTCCTAATATTTTGATAGTGAAACTTGTCCATCATCAAGCCAAGTCTCTAAGCAAATTCCAGACTTGTTAGCCAGCCATTGAATGATTACAATAGCCCCGACCTTTGGCTAAGCATGGCCAGCAGAGTTGCCCAGAGTGCCATCTTTGGGCTAACGCCTGTTGGCCCGGTTCTTTTATATTGTTTCCTGTAATTTCCTGCAGGAGTTGAGTGGCAAAGCGAGTCGAGCTGAGCACTTAAGGGTCACTCCCTTAGCATTGTTGTGATTTCAATTCGGCATAAAAGGGACAAAAGCACAGCCCAGCACAGCACAGCAGAGCAGAGCAGAGCAGAGCAGCAACAAAAAGAAGACGACAAACTGAACTGAAATCAAAACAATAAATGCAACAGCAACAGCAAATGTGACACTCTCGACACCGAAACCAAAAAGCAACAGCAAACCCAAAGGAACTTCGTTTGGCTTTTCCGATTCTTGGCAGCCACTCCAAAGCCACACAGTTGACCAAATGCCATGCCCAGAGGCCCCAGGAATGCCCGAGAAAAACGCTTCGTCCCTCCCTCCCCGCTGGCCAGAGCGAAACCGAAATACACACAAAACTGTAACCAGTTCCATTGGCCACAATACAGACACAGACAGTTGGCTAAAAACTGCCAACTTTTGCAGAATTTGCTGCACATGAGACTAACTGAGAAAGGCTTGCACCAAGCTACCCTGTAAAGTGACAATTTGCCAATGAGGTAGCATCTAAAGATTAAAATAGAGCACGAATTGAACTGCAAAATTCATAATATTTGTCAAACTAAATAACAATTTTATGTAAATTGCTTTTTACCCTGCAGAGTAGCCAAAGTCTCGAGCCAACAATTGTTAGATGACAATGCAGACTTGTTGAGCCTGTAAATGCATGTTGATTAGTGTTTGATTGGGTCTACAAATTTGTTGTCGGGCTCAGGAGAGACAAGGCAACGCAAAGAGCTGGGAGGGGGAGGACAGCTCTTGATAAGCATATAAATAATTTAAATTTATGACCTGAACGCTTAGCCTGAGCTGTTGCCGAGGCATAAAATAGTAATTTATGAATCAAATTGCAGGCGTAAATAAATCAAAAGTTCTGCAGTAAATGCAAAAATTAATTTTATTAATATTGCATTTGCCAGGTTGCATTTTGCGACCGAAGGGCAAAGGTCAGCACAAAAATGCAAAATCAAATCCACATCAAATGAAATGATATGAGATGAAAGTTGAACGTGCCACACATGCAGCATGCAACGATGCAGCTGCTTGCAATAACAAAACACAATTTCAAATCGAAATTGGCATATAAAATATATCTCGTGTATTTACTTGCTTGCATTATATTATATATAGCAGGAGAATACGCCTCAGATTTGTGTGTGGCAGGTCGATGAATAATGTGGCAACTTGCTGGCTGATATTGTGGACTTAAGGAGCTGGTCACAGCGACTTCAAGTGCTGCAACAAGATGTCGCAACAACTACAACAATTGCAAACACATTTAAAATGTTTTTCAATAAAACTTTTTCCTACTGCAATTGTTTTTCGCTAACGGCAGCTGTACTGTTCGCTCGCTTGCCACATGTGTGTAGCCTTGCGTGTGTCCTGGCAACCGGGCTAAAGCTGCCTCGGAGCCTGAGTGTGGTGCACGGTGTCTGTTCAATTGTTTTCGAGTTGAGGGGCAATTTATCACAGCTTACAACGCGGCTGCTTACAATGCATTTGCTGTAGCCCCAAGTAGAACACAAGTGCATAATCCTTTTAAATACAGCACAACATCATGTCCTTGGCTCGCCCTCGCCCTCGCCTTCGTTCTCGTCTTCGTCCTGCTGCCAACTTACGTTTCGAGTGCACGATTGCCTTTCACACTCACTGTCTTGTAGCCAAGTCCTGCGTCTGATCGTCCCGGCAATGTCCTTGCCTTGCCTTGCGTGTATCTATCTATAGTATATACTTTCTGTACGTTCTGCGGAGATGGTCCTAAGCAATCAGTGCCACTATTTAAGTTGAGGCAATCAATTGAAATGAACATTTAATTAGCAAAATAAATAGCCAACCCCATCTCAAGCTCATGTCCTCCTGTCTGCCGCTTGCCATTTAAAACATTTTACGCAAAGGGACATAAATAATTTTATGACAAGACGCAACAAAGCTGAACTAACGGGCCACAGCCCAGGCACATTAAACAGGGGAAGAAACAATGAGAAATGTGAGCGAAGGGGCGACTGGGCGACTGGGAGGGGGAAGATGGCTAATAAAAGCAGTTAAGTGTCAAATGCGAAACAAAACTGAGAACGTTTAAAAATTGACAATGGCTGTGCCAAGCGATAAGTAATTAAAGGACGACGACCAGAGGATCCTGCTGCAGGATATTGTCAGCTAACAAGCGACCAATGAACGTTCCATTTGTACGGCAAATGAAAACTCATAAAATATGAACAAGGATAACAGCCACAAAGTAGAGCTGGATAAAGTTAAAGGCGCGCACTGTACAAATAGCACATAAAATGCAGGGAAAAAGGAGCAGGACACGTCAGGCAATGGCAAGTCGACGCTGGCTAAATAAAACATAAAAACTATGTGACAAAATGACACGGAGAGCGGGGAAAGATAGAGACGGAGACGGGGATGGAGACACTAAGACAGAAGTCCACACACTAAAAATGTCCGGAAAATAAAAATCATAAAAATAACGACAACAACTAAATGTGACACAAAAATGCATATAAAAATTGTGCTAAACGAGCCAACAACAACAGCGATGACGACAATAAGTACCGCTAGAAAAGCCAAAAGGAAAGACGCGCAAATGAAAGCACGAAAAAATGAAAAGGAAAACAGTGAAGGAGTTGAGTTGAGTTGCCTTCAGCCCCAGGCAACTTTTAAACAGACTGTGAAAGCAGATAGCAGAGGCAGGTGGAAAAGGGATATAACAGGTGAACGCTGCACATAACCACGTCGTCGTCCCAAAACTATACTACACATGTCCTTAGTTGTCCTGCTGCGTGTGTTTACGGTCTGACTTTTATGTGCTCTGCGGCCATTTGTAGTTTGTAGTTAGATGGCTGCCGATGTCCTTATCAGCACATGAACTCGCTTTCTCTCCCTCTCTATATAAATGTATATAGACAAGGAGCTGCAGCCATAAAATATTATTTTATAACTTGTCGTTGGTTACAAAAGGTGATTTCGATTTTACGAAAACCTATAGGAAATCAAATTTATACATCCTTCTTGGCAGACAACTCAATTCCCTCTGATCTAAGCCAATTCTCTGCAACTTATTCAACCTGCAATTTTGCCATTTGCCATTTTCACTCACAGTCCGTGTAAATTGCAAATATTTACCTTGGCTTCAGTTTCTCCTGTGCTTTAAATTGTGAAGTGACCCATTAAGCCACTCATCTAACTTTGCGCTCGCTTCGCTGCGGCGACTGCACGCCGTGGCGTATGCGTAATTTTTAATTGTTCCAAGTTTCCAATCAACATGAAACTGCACTTGTTTTCTCTTTCGCACACTCACACACTCACACTCACACACACACACACACACACTTATACGGGCAAATAAATCTATTGTTTTCACTCCAATTTTCTTTGCATTTCCGAATTTTTTTCAATCATTTTGCTGTTTGCAGCCGCTGCCAGCCAAATAAAATGTGCATAAAAATCCATTATTTTGGCAAACACAACAGAGGAACACCATGAAATACACACGCACACACACACACACACACACAGTTCGCTTATAGTCTTGTTCAATAAAGCGATGATGACTCCTCCCTCCTCCGTTCGATAGCAAACAATGGCAGCGGCTGTTGGCCAGTTTTGATGCCAGATTTGCAGCGTGGGAGGAGGAGGAGGAGGAAAAGGCTACAAACAACTTTTTTGTGTGCGCACAAAATAAATATAAGAGCGTTGAAACGAAAACATTTTGCAACAATATAAAAATTGCAAACGAAACGAACAGCAAAAAAAGAGACGCACAGGGGCAACCAGGGGGCGTCTCAGGGGCAACGCAACTGCTGGTGTTGGTGCCTCGACCTTTGATAGGGGCAGCTCTGCCCCTCTGCCACTCTGCCATGCCTCACTCATCCGCACTCCTTTCCCGCTCTCTGTGTTTATTGGCAACAGTGTTGCTATTTGTGTAAACGACTCGTAAAATTTTATATTGCAGCTGCCCTTTCTTTTTTTTTTTGTTTTTTTTTTTGCTTTCTTCTGCTGGGGCGACACATGTTGTGGCAAGAAGGGGCGGCAGATCTGGCTGAATTGAGTTGCAAGCCAACATTGTTGAAATGAAGCCAACTTTTACATTTTACCTTGCATTATTATCAGTGGCATGTAATTTCAAGCCATGCGGCAGGCGTAGCAAGCAGCTGCAGCTGGCACACGCAATGAGCACTGCAACAGTCGGTGGCAAGTTGCATTTGCCTCACGAAATTGTTTAGTTGTCAATTTAGTTAAATTGACATCTCTTTTGCGTCTTCAGTTGCCACTCGCCTGACACTCAAATTGCAGACGTACGTTGCATGCACCTCGCTTGCCGCGTGGAACCTGCATATTGATTACATTTCAGTTGCCGCCACGCTTGTCAATGTCAGCGGCACTTTAGAAGCACGCACACACACATACACACACACACACACACATGGTAACTTGCAACATTGAACAAACTCTCTGATGACTGCAAATGGCTTTTTGCCATGTGTAACAAGTGTCATTGCATCGAAAATTCATTAGTTGCCAGTTAAAAAAAACAGCAAATTTGCATTTTGTGCACATTTTATGAATTTTACGTTTGCATACCGAGCAATATTTCTGTGCAGGGTCAAATAGAAATGTGGATAGTCGAGCGATGCAGACTAAATATGTATTATGGTTGAAAACATATTCAAGAATTTAATATATTTATTATGTGTCTTCAACTTATTCGCAAACTTTATTTATTCGATCGTCCGTTAGGAACTCCCTTTAAATACATTATTGCTTGCGTTCGTATATGATTATGTGTGATGAAGTGCAGTTGACATGTGAAAATATGCAGATCAGCTGAAATGCAGGTTGAGCAATAAAAAATGACAGAATGTCGCAGCGCTTGAAATTGCAAATACACAACTGTCAAAAGTAGTAAAAAAAATATTAAAATCACATAAATAAAAATACGGAAAAACATAAATATGAATTTATTTTACTGCAATGAACAACCAAAAAATATTTCACAATTTAAATTAAATATTATATGTAAACACTTTATAAGTACGAATCTATTAAAATATAGGAAGAGCAAACACAAAATGTAAATGAAAGCCGCTGACAAGTTGTACATTTTTTGTCCGATATTGTGATATAAAAAAAAAAACCATTAAATACTTTCGATTATTTATTGAGAGTGTGTTTTTTCCATGCAGTTCATTGAACTTATGAGTTTCATTTATATGCATCAGATGTCAAATATTTTCCGACTGCCGATGACCCCGATTAAAATGAACAAACTTTCGAGCTGGACTCGTGATGACACTTTAAAGTTTCAATTTGCACAGTTTGCAACTGACTTGTCAATAGACGCAGTGACTGAGCAAATAGTCAAATATGTTGCCACTGCAGCTGGTGGCAAACAAACCAACCGTCATGCTGCATGCCACCTGACGTGAGGCGACGCCAGCTGGCCTAATTCGTTGCAACACGGCAGATGGGCTGCTGCCGAGTTCCAATTTAGAAACAAATTTGTTTAATTCAATATAACGTTGATTAAATGTCAGAGCAACCCAATGAGAAAACAATGTAGGAGGAGAGGGGAATCGAATGAAATTAAAACATTTGCCAGGTGCACTCAGAGGACCCATGCGAGTAACCAAACATGCAGCATGGATATCACTACTAATTGCCGCTTGCATGTTACGTTCTGTGTGGCATCGTTTTTAGAGACTCTATGCAAAATTAATTAGCCCAAATATCATGCATTTCTCACTCTAAATTATATTAATTTCAAAGTTCATGAAGCATAGCTAAGCCTCAATTTCCCAACTTCCACCAACTGACCTCGCTTAGACAGACAGCGTCTGTTTTTGGACTAAAGCAAAACATCACGAATTGCAACCACAACAAATGCTTAAACTTTCATATCCAGTTGTGATTTTATACACTACCCCTGAGTACATCAATTTCATCAAGAAAATTGTTATTCACTTTAGACTGCACTCGCACTTTTTGATTTCTGAATTCTAGTTTAATCTGTGGTACTTATTATTAAATAATGTTAGTTTATTCGAAATTTCGAAAGCTTTTTGTAGATTAACTGCAATAACTAAGAGTGTTTGGCCTGCGGCATTTGACAATTAAATATTCTTTCCTGTTGTTATGGCTCTTGTTTTCGGCTGTATTTTTTGTTTTTCATTTTTCTATTCTCTTGAAGCATAGCACGTGTATGCTGGGTTGTTCTATATGTGGTGTATCTTTCTGTGTCAAGCTTATCTTTGTGGCTCAGCGTTGGCAGACGAGACACGCGGACGTACAAAACCACAAAGAAAGTCAAAAATGCACACAATAGAGCTATGGTTAAATGTACTTTGTGTGGGTGGAAAGTCTGCTTGGCACAACAATTTCCGGCAACGGGTTTTCTTTTTTCGGCCGAAAATGAAAGTAAAACTTTTGTGTGTGCGGCTTTAATAAATATTTAGATTTTATGTGGCGCCAAAGAGTATGCAACAATTTTCATTTAGGGATTGCTTTTGACCCCAAATCCGCCTTATTGAATGTTTAGCTGTTCGGGGTGTGAATAGATAAAAATTAATATCGCGATCCACCATAAATGTTGTCAAAGGTCACACACACCCACGCACACTGGCAACAGCCCCGCACACCCTTTGCCACCCACTGTTGCTGCCAATTAGGGCAAGAGGCTAACGATATGCTTGTGCACGTACTCTGTGAGTCAAAATGCGCGTAATTAAAATTTAATTTAGGCACAAAATTAGACTATGAAATTCCAATAACGTAACCAAAGGGCGCACTGCAAAGAGTCGGGAGGGAGGAAGAAGCGCACGCGAAGCAGCGAGAAAAATCAAATAAAAGCTAAGTAAATTAGTTTAATTTAATGTGAAAATCCTTTGATTAAACGCAGTCAAGTATCTATAGTAGCTAAAATAAGATAGGGACGGCGAGTGGTGGCGGGGCAGCGAGGGAGGCAGCTGAGACTAGAGCAGCATTTCTAAGAAGAATAAACCGTTTTGGTCCCCCGCGCTTGAATAAATAACAAGGCCACACGCGCACTGGCTGCTGCCACCGCCACGAAAACAAACACAAGACAAACATGGCGACACATGCTGCCAGCTTCCTCCTTGCACCCCTCTCCCCTCTCCCCTTTCCGCTCTCCTCCTCTCCGACGCGGTAGCGTGTCCCAGGCGTATGCCGAAGGATATGCGAGAGTTCCCGGCGGTGCGCCTTTGGCACGTTGGCATAAATTGTCAAAACGAAGACAACGGATTACGCTGCGAGCATGTTTTGTGTGCTTAGCTGTGTGTCGAGACTGAGACACACACACAAACACATGCACTCACACATATACCAATTATAGTTGCTAGAGTATGCGTGTAGATAGTTTACGATATAACAATTGAATTTCAGTAATAAATTGATTATTAATGGCAAGATCCCTGACAATTATACAACAACAAAATAGACATATAAATTTTTAAATTACATAGTTGAGAGGGTGTAACCCTGCCGACTATATTAATAGAAATATAATGAATAAGTAATAAATAATTTAAATACATGGATAAATTTGTGTATTTTATTGTTACGAGAATTTAACGAGTAGTAATCCATGTTCATTATATTAGATTTGTAAACTATATTTGAGAGTAAAGAACGATTATTGAAAACTAAATATAAAAACTAAGCGAGAAATTATAATCTTTTGCGATGAAAGAATGTTACATTTTAGTAATAAAAATATTATAATTATCTACAAATATCTCTAAATATGTCTTAAAATTTTTCAAGCATTAAGTGAAATGCAAATATATCAGTTTGTAATTTCTAAAGTCTTTTAGTCGATAGCAGATTTCAATAGAACGACTTTATATCTCGCACTCTTGCTGTGCTGAAAGTAATCTATGCTGTAGACTTCCTTGAAAATGAACTCTTTGCGGTCTCTCTCAATGGGCAGTGGCGCCACCCACCTGAGGCAGTAACCAGATTCAATTTATTTATACGCATTTAAAACTGATTTATGTGTGGCACAAGCCGACAGCTCTGCGTACAGTCTACTCAACGTACTCAGCGTAGCAGCGTGAGTTGCATCTTTAATTTAGTTGCTGCCACACGCCCAAACTAACCCCAAGCCCCGTCTCCTCCTCCCATCCCCTCCCCTTGATGCACATGCGCCCCAACGTTTACCGCAAATGCGTCTTCAATGCATTTTCTCACTTGCTGCAGAGCTGAGCTCAAAGTACGGAGGGGGGAGGCAACGCATCAGCTGGCCATGCCACGATTAATGTGGCATGTGGCAAATGAATTTCTTTAACTGCAACTGCTTTTACCTCCAGCAACTGGCAACTGGTTGCCGCTGCTGCTTCTCTGGCACTCACTCTCTCTTTAAAGCTTAATGAATTCCCTGCTTAAGCTTGCACTCGTTGCGAAGGCTTACAGCACCCTTAAATCAGTTGGGCGTAGTGAAACTTTATTGCTGGATTCTATAGAACCAATCCGCATACCCTACAAACAGTACTCTTTAAATAATTAGGCCCAGCTCCTTGAGACTGAGACTTATTAATAGAGAATAAAAGTGTTTATAAACATAATAATTGTCCCTATTATATGTTGCAAATGAGGTGTTAATATTGAATATATTTATATATAAATATTCAAGTTTTTTAAGCCCTGATTACAGAGTATCGAAGAGCCATATATCTCTTTCTTGATGTTAGTTTTTTCCATATGGCTGCCAAGCAACCGAGAGAAGCGTCACACACTTACACCCAAAAAACTCTGTTATCGCATTAACAATTTCCTACTAATTTTGGCAGTCAGTACACACACACACAAACACACACACAAACACACACACACACACATTCACACTTGCTTGCCATGAAGTAGGAAATATAATTAAATTGCGTGCAAAACTAACGGAGTCTGGCTCAAGCTCCTGCGGTGGCCGGATATGTGTAAGCTCTTGGGTAGACGATGGAGCCACCTATAGGATACGTAATAACGAATAATTTCATTAAAAACGAGCTTGGCCACGCCTCCGTGGCAAACAACAACAACAAGGAGCCATAAACTAGGCAACGAGGCATAAAAATCCAACTCAAGCCGAATAATTCCCACTTGTATTTAAGTAATTATGCAGGCAAATCCCTCAACAGTGGCAACAGCAACAACAGCAACTAACACAGATTTATATGTGGGTATAAATGTCCTATGATATACATATGTGTGTGTGTGTGTGTGTGCCTTGTCTCCAGCTGTGGAGAGCGAAAAAAAGCTGCACGCAGCGCAATCAAATGTGCGTTTTACTCTGCGATGGGCTGACTCAATGGAATATTTCCCTATATACATATATATAGTATAGCATATATATTCGCATTTGCTTCTATGAAGTTGTTGTTGCCGTAATACAACAGTATATTACACGGTCTAAGCCGATTTACAAACACTTGTGTGCGCGTTTGTAGACATTCGGCAAGCGTGAATAAATCACATAGAGGAAGGGCCAAAATGGAATTTGTTGCCATGGTGCTAACTAAGTTCGACTCAATTGATGGTAATAATAGCTAGAAATCAGCCAATTAATGGTAAACCGATTCTAAAGGATCTTAATGATGAGACAGTTAACACTAAGATAACATGAGTACTTTGAATGGTCTTTTGTTGATTACAACAATTTTATAACTATCAACTAACGGCAACAAATGCTAAACTGATTCTAAATGGTATTAATTATATTATGAATGTTATGAGAAACTTAACAACGCGAATATTTGAAATTTGAGTAATTCAATTGAAGATGATCCCAATAAAGAGATTGTTAACAAAGCGAATATTTTGAATGGTAAATAAAATTGTATTACCATCCCATTTGAATCTAATATTTTAGCAACATTAATGACAACAAATGAAAAGACACATCTTGATAAGTGACAATTGATAATTGACAGTTAAACTGTTGCGAAAGGCTAGCGCTTAACGTGTTTGCACACTCCATCAGCATAAATCACTCATACGTCACGTTAAACACGCTCAAAGTCCAAAATGACGGGCGTTTACCAACAGCCGCGGCAGTCGCGCCAGACATGGCCATAAATTAATTAAAGCAGTTGGACAAAGCCGGACTCCCTCCAAGGCTGTGCTGTGACCCCAAGGCCGCTTTCCCACTGAGAGAGAGAGAGAGAGAGAGAGAGAGAGAGAGAGAGCGAGCGAGTGGGCGGCTTGTGTAAGCTGCAATTAAACTGTAAACGCGAAAAGCGAACATTGGCAATGTCAACAACAACGACGGAGGCAGAGGCAGAAGCAGAGGCATCGGCAACACCGCAGAGC
This sequence comes from Drosophila immigrans, assembly GCA_963583835.1. Classification (NCBI taxonomy): domain Eukaryota; kingdom Metazoa; phylum Arthropoda; class Insecta; order Diptera; family Drosophilidae; genus Drosophila; species Drosophila immigrans. The sequence goes on along the minus strand of OY757142.1, from coordinate 21,187,501 downwards.
AAATTACAACCATTTACAATTAATTTGAACAACACTTGCCATGCAAATTGCGTGCCATGGCTCATAATTTCGACCCACACACCAGAGACAGAGAAAGAGAGAGAGAGAGAGAGAGACTGAGCAGAAGTCAAAGTCGCTATTAAAAAAGGGCAACGTGCAAACACTCAATTAGCATATCAATAAATCAAGAAAAAGTGTTGTTGCCTACCACAAGGAAGAAGTCCTTTCCATTGATGGAACGCTGATGTTGCCGTTGCCTTTGCTGTTGCTGTTGGTAATCAAAATTTAGTTAACAACGCCAAACAATTTATTAACTTGGCCACTTGACTGCTCAATGGGTGGACCCTTGACTGCTGACTTGCGACCTTGAAGGGTCCACAACCATCGTCATCGTCGTCGTCGTCGTCGTCGTCGTCGTCGTCATCGTATACGTGTTGTTTGCGTGCCAACATTATTAATCAGGCACAAGCCTCATCGAATGTCCTGCAATTGGGCTGCTTCCAAAGTGTTTGTTTGATCGAAACACTCATAAATTACCTTGCGTCTATTTGTGAATAGTTGAGTTGAACTTTTGTTTCTGCTGCCAATTAAAATGTTCGCCCAGACTACTAATTGTCTGTCCGAGTGGCAGTCGAATGGAAATGCCACGTACGCTAATTGGCCACTCTGACGATTTCATTTATTTTAATTGGCCCAAAAGTCAAATGAAAAGTGCGTGCAGCGGCCATGAAATGTGCCTCATTTGCTGTCATGTTCGATTAATTCAATTAAACATCAGAAATTGTTTTACCAGTCGCGAGTTGAACATGCTGCAATCACTTTCAGTCACGCTCCTAACACTCGTGAGTAAATTAGCTAATTATCAAAGGATATTCAAACATGGCACTCAGATTCATTCTCAGTTATTACTGGCCTTGTGTGTCAACTCTGAGCCGGACTGCAAGCAGCTGCGGGCCAAGGCCACGGTAAGCAAAATGCCGCCTCAAAACAGGCCACAAAAATGCTCAAGAAATTCGTCTACAGAGTTTGGCTGCCAGCTGTTGTCGCCTCACGCTTCCCAGTCTCGACAAAGGCTATGCAGAGTGTCGCAAAAACCTGAATTTGCCCAAAGGTCGTCGCTTTAGTTTTGTCGAGCAGTACGCCATCAATATGGTAAGCAATCGAAATGCAAAATTTATTAATTACTGCGCTCCACATTGACCTGCTAGTGCATTGAAGAATGCAACTACATCAGCTCTGGCTACATAGATATCGATCCGCCTTTTCATCTGGACATGGACAACGTGAAGCTCAACTTGGGCAACACAATGCCGCAACCACAAGCGATATCCGTGCCCTTTTTGGTGGACGCCTTTGCCAAATGCAGCGTATTCCGTGAGACAACTTTGATGGGTGGAATAGTCGAAAAGGAAATGCGTTAAAGCCGAATGCCTATTTGCAGGAGCGCAGCACGGCAAACTCTTTAAGATGCAGCTGCCGGATATTGAATTCATCACGGATGACTGCGACTCCTTTGCCCTGGACGTGACCATCTGTGTGCGCATCCACGCAATGCAGAAGTGCCCCAAGGAGTTCTACAAGCACGACAGCCGCGACTGCCAACTGGCAAAAGAGTATTTCACGCACTGCGTGGACGATATTGAAGCGAATATATCCTGAGCACACACTGTGGAGCAGAGGGGGAGAGGGGGAGAGGGGGAGAGGGGGAGTTTGTACCATCTGAATACATGAATTGCACAAGCGCGAACTCACCTCAAAGGAGATTCGTGTGTGAGAGAGTCGAGAGCAGCCAAAAGGCCATACGTGTAAATGAAATGTCTAAAAGTTCATAAAGTTCTGCATGCATATAAATTCGTTGCACTGGCGCAAAAACAGCAACGTGGGCGTCAAACTGGGAGTGGGCGGGGAGTGGGCGTGGCGCTGACAGGGGCAAGGGAGTGTGACAGAGCACTCAAAATAAAAGAAAAAGTCATAAAAGTCATAGATGAAATATGGCAATTTGACTTTACTCTTCTTCGTCTACGTCTGTGTGTATGTGTATGTGTGTGGGTTAGTTGCCGTCTGTATGTGTTTGTGTGTGTGTGTGTGTGTGTGTGTGTGTCTGGCTGTTATGTCAAAACTGTAAATTGAATCACACTTTTTACACACACACACACATACACACAGTCTCACTCACACATGCTTGCATGTCAATGTCCGCTGCTGACTTTGCATAACTTCGTCTGCTTCTTCAAACTTCCAAGCGTTTTGGCACTATTTTTATACCCCGCACTCAACTAGCGTAACAAAAAGGATGAGCTTAGGTATAAAATATAAAAAACGCAATTAAATAACTGGAGAATTTGAATGAATAGTCAAATACCATTAACTTTCACTATTAGAAGTAATTATATTTTCGACATTTTATAAAGATAGTTGCCAAAATTGTATCTAGGAAATTTTCTGATAAAAATCAACGTGATTAAACCATAAGGAATTCTTATGAATGCATAATTAAACAATTAAGAGTAGAGCTGCCAAATAATTTTTTCAAATTTATATTATGAGAAATCATAAGGACAATAAACAGAAGGAATTTATTTAGTTACATCATTGCATACCAAAGGTATAAATTAAATGAGCCAGCACAATTCGAGGTTAATTTGTTTTTAATTGCATAGTAAAGAGTATGCTGCCGTGCATCACTTGTAGCTAAATAATTCATTCTTGTTTTTAGTTTTCTTATTTTGAGTTTCTGCTGCTCTTTTTTTACTTTTTACTTTGTAGCCCATCTCTAGGGCTGAGTCAGCAGTAAAAGTTGCACAAGCCTCTACGTATTGGTGACTGGTGACTGGTGTCGGTGTCGGTGTGCTCTCTCCTGCATGCTGCATGCAGCATGTGTGGCATGTATGTTTGCGAGTGTGTCTGTCCGTCTGTCTGTCAGTGTGTGTGTAACAGGATGTGTTATGCAACTGAAACAAAGGCAAATTTATGTGTTAGTCCACTGACTTTCAGCGCCTGCCAGTTGTGAGGCAAGTCGACAGACTGTCTGAGAGTCGACAAACCGACCGTGCAGCGACCGACTGAACAATCTTTGCAGGGCCTGCAGCGTCAGGTTAAATGGAATTTATGTCCTTTAAGGCGATGTCCGCCTGCTCCGGCTCCGTGCTCATCTGAGGTTCTGTTTGTGCTGGCTCCTTGAAACAATTACCACATTACTGGGTGCTTCCCCCTCCATCTTGTTCATTTGCTTCTTTGCTTTTAGTTTGCATTTCTCTGATTTGCATTTTCAGTCGCTTATAAAACTTCTCGCCCATCCCCAGCTGTCTACAGCTTCCCTCCGCATCCCCGCATCTATTTGCCTGATTGCCGGAAGAGAAGCCAGTGGCTTACAATCAAAGCCTTTACATTTTTCTTTAATTACGCCCTCGAGTCAAATTAAAAGCAAATGATAGCACTGATACCCACACACAATAAACAGCTGAGACAAGTACTTGTCTTTTTGCTGCCTCCTTCGTTTCCTTTTTCTTTTCTCTTTTCTCGTTCCATTTGCCATTTTCATTTGCGGCTTTCTGAGTTTTCCAGTTTCACAGTTTTCACAGTTTACTTAGCCAAATCAAAGCATTTCTCGGCAGCTCTCTAGAAAATTATTTTCAAGCACTTACTGCAAAGTCTTGGCAAGACAAGTTGTCAAACACCAACGGCTACTTCTGCCATCCAAGCGGTTCAATTGTCAAATGACCACTGGAAATGATTGCAAAATCTTAGAAAATCCAGGGATTGAAAAAGCTTTTAATAAATGGGACATAATGCGAAAAAATTAAAATATTCCTGAGTGTTAATGTGGAAAGGCAATATCATAAGTCAACCAAATTATAAAACAACTAGACCACGGCTACTTAGGCGGAATATTAAAAAAATAATAGAATCGCTTTCAAAATTTAAATAATCATTTGACAAAATTTACTAATTGACAGAAACGATAATAAAAAATGACTTCAACCTATGGATTTCAAATGATATTTTAATGAATGATACTTTTTTAATAAACTATAGTGAGGGTAGTGATGTCATTAGTTAATAAATAATACAGAAAACATGTCAACAAATTAGCACCTCTAAATTATTTTATAGTACAAAGAAATAAATCAATTCAAGAATATGAAAACTGGTTGAAGGAACAAATCAATTGTGGTCTCGAGAATTGTTCTATATAGTAAATACCAAGGATCTCATCTGTCAACCGACACAATCCTTCGGCTCATTGCTAATTACTTCGACTTGCGATGACAAAGCAAAGCACTCTCATTGCTCACTCCTACGGTGTGACTTGTATTCTCTCGCAATCAGCCGCTCTCTGGCCTCCCACAATGCTCTTTGAGGGGCTGTGGGTTGAAGGGGGAGGCACATGAGAGGCCCGTCGAGTGCTCGTAATTAAAATAAAAATCCACTAAAAAGAAATAAAAATCATCGCCTTGCCAACAGGCATTTGGGTGGAGCAAGATGATGGTGGCGAAGAGGTGTGGAGGCGGATGAAGCATGTGTGTCTGTGTCTGGTTGTGGCTTTTGCTACCCCCAAGGGGCAAGGAAGCTGCATAATTCATGCAACCGCTGCCAACATTAACAAGCTGCTGCACTGCACATCGTGCACGGTGGAACGGAACGGGGAGGGGGAGAGGAGACTTTGCGGGGTATGCAATCAAAATTATTATAATTGCGACGCGTTCGCCATTGTGCGACAACAATGACTTCCGCTTCCGTGCTGAAATTCGCCTGTCCGTCTGTCCTGTCTTTCTGTCTTTCTGTCGCCCCTGTCCGCCTGTCCTGCTCGTTATTCGTTTCCATTGTTGTTGCTGTTGCTGTTGCTGTCTGCATGCGCGATGCCTGCATCTGCATTGTTTTTAGGCAGCCCGTACAACAATAAAGTCAGCTGCCGCACAGTGCTGCAAGCTGGCTGGCTGGCCGTGGCCAAAGAGGGAGGCAGAGGGAGGCGGCAGTTGACGCGACACATTAAGTGCCTGCAAAAGACGCGCGACACAAGTGAACAACGCCCGAGGCAAGGTGCTCTTTTCTGGGGAGTGCTCGGCTTCTGCTACAGACAACGCTCGCTAACGTGCTCAAGTGCTGAATAGGACCAGCGAAGATGGTGTCAACTGTGAAAGGGAAAGGGTGCAAAGCATAAAGTAATTTCACTTGGAGCGTACGAATGCGACAAGCAGCAAAAAATGGACTCAACAGCAAGTTATCCTGTTGGCAGTTGAAGCTTTATTTCTCTACCAATTTCATTTCAAATAAAGGGATCAAAAGATATAAAATCACAAAAAAATTTATTACTTTCGATTGACATTATTTTTCTCAAATATGAATTAAAATCCCTTGAAATTGGTCATTACGAATACGCAAGGACTTTCTAAAATAGGTTAGAGTAATGAACTTTTTGTATTCAATTTCAATTTCAATTCTAAGCCACATTGATTTGTTGTATTAAAAAACATTTAGTTGCTCTGATTTGCTTTTTTTACTCTAGAATGTAATGTTACAAATAAAAATGAAAGTAATCATTATTTACTGTTCCTGTTCGTTTGTTACTGGCCGAAAGCAGACACTTTGTAAATAGTTTCCAAGTCATTGAAAAACACAATCAAGCAAAGTGTCCAGCTGTCAATGGTCGTTTACTCTGCAATTAAAAGGCAGACTTTGCAGACACTTTGATTAGCAGAACCGAATACAACATAAATGACATAACCTTTTGAGCAGCTCGACAGGCCGATAATCCTCAATTACTTTCACACACACACTCTTACAATAGCACGCTCATATCCAATCAATCAAATACGCCCAAATAAATACCGAAATGAAAAGTCAAACTTGAAAGCAAAGCAAGGCAAGGCAAAGCAAAGTGAAAGCCTCTAGAACTTTGGCCTCTTGACACGCAGCTAATGACATAATTCGATTTGTATTAGGGAGAGAAATATTTGCCTTACGATATTATTATGTTTATCACCAACGAAACTTTGGCTAAGTGCATTAATTTGAGACAAGTATGGCAAGGACTCTCTCTCTTTCTTCGTTGTGCCTAATAGAGTGCAATTTAATCAGTTTAATTAATAGACGTAGTAATACAAAGCCAACAAAGTTGTGAGCCAAGTGAAGCATTGAAAGGGCCCTTAAATGGCCTGCTATTGTTTGTGGCTATTGCACGGCACGAATGAGTCTGATGAATGGCAGAGTTGATTGGTGCAACATTCAAACTCGAACGTGCCACATACAAGTATGTACGTATCAATACTCGACCTGTTCGTGCTTCTATTTTCCACTTTAATAGGCTTACTTTATTGCGGCCGCAATCTCAACTTGCGACACGCGTTTAATTGCTGCATCAGATATCAAACGTCGACTCGCTGCCAGCCTAGCCTGGCTTATCAGATATATATTTTAATTAATTGTTATTACTCTTATCTGTCATGCAGATCCCCACCAGCAGAACCCCAACTCCAATCCCGACCTCAAGCGTTGGCATGTTAGCTATGCTCCGTGTTGTTGGCCTTTTTAATTGTTACGCATACGCCAGGTGAACCAGCGTCGCTTGCAAAGCCCCTTTGCATATTAATGTCGACACGCCCCGCACAAGGGCTGCGAGGGGGAGTGTGTGCGGGTGTGTGTGTGTGTGTTAGCTATTTGCTGTGCTTTGCGTGCTTTTGACACTGGCTTTTCTGCCACAAAGCTGTCGCCATCCAATTTCGTTTCGTTGTCGCGTTTTCACTGATTAAATATGCGTCCATATTTCATTCGCTGTTGCTGCTGCTGCTGCTGCTGTTGGCATTTCTGGGGCACAGCAAGTCACCTGGCTGGACTGCCACTTAAACTGTTGACTGCACTCGCTAATCGAAAGTAAATACGACTTTCGGTCAGACTCGAGTGCCAGAGAAATATAATACACACATTACATAGAAACCAGAGCCCAGTGATTCAAAGTGGCCACTTCAGAGCCAAATGAATTCACACACACACACCGCACACACTCACACAGTGTTCTTTGAAGTGCGACACTTGGGCAAAAATATTACAATACGAGAGCGAGTACAATACAATAAATCAACGAGCCGTGCCACTCTACAAAGAAATGCATAAATCTCGAGAATCGGGGGACGGACAACTGAGAACGTTACAGTCTATTTCGCGCGTTCACTCAATGAGCTATGAAAATATGAAAAATAAGAGTAAAATATTACCGACTGTCCTACTGGTGTCCGTCCGTTCGGTCTGAGGTCAGCCGGGGGGGCAAAGCCGCCAAAGTTCGTGTCAATTTACAAAACGCTATTGAAAATCAAATGTGACACACGAAGTGGTCACGCCTCTCTAACTAGATACAATTTCCACACTTGTGCGATTCGAGTCGTTAATAAATCTGCTTTGGGCACACAATGCGTATACGCAATGTTGGGGCAAACACTTCAGTCAACTTAATGTGCGCACAATGGCAGTGAAAGCAAGCGTGAGAAGCTGAGCTTATGAAATAATAACAACACACATCGATTTAGCCTCACAATCGAGACACGGATTGGGTTCGTTTTGGGTTTGCGATTTTTTCGGGAGGGATGCAAAGCCAAAGCCAACGCCGAGGCGGAGAAATCTGTTGAATATCAAATAACAATCACTTGGTAAGCTAAATATATCATTATGCTTAAGTAGGTGGCAGGATAACTGGCTGAAGGCAGCTGCCAGGATAACGCAAGCAACCCATTTGAGCTTAGCACACACACACACTCGCAGACACACACATGCTCACTCAAGGACCTCGCAGCGGTGTCAGGCTTTGGCAACCTAAACGCTTTGCGCGTTTGCTTTGCTGATGTTTCGTGTTGCTGCCGTTGAAGATGTTGTCGTTGTTGCTGTTTTTTCTTTTGTTGTTTGGGCGTGTCTGGCTCGCCTTTTTTGTGTAGAGCAAACGAGTATTCCCTGTTATAATCCCCATGGCTTGCATGTTTGCTTAGCACCTACTCAGCGTATGTGTTGCGTCAATCCTCCCTCCATTCTCCATCCGCAGAGCAGCTGCTGCTCCTGTTGCTCCTGCTCCGATACGGGAGTTATAAATTTGAAAATTTACAAATCATCGTCCATATTTGATTTGCATACATCTTTTTTTTTGTGTTCATTTTTGCTTATCTGCCAATAGCTCTTGAATATCTCATGTGTCGCCTGACGTTGCCTGCGGATTTGCAGCAATGCGATCTCGTTTGTATTTCGCAGAATTGCACAAGGGATTCACAAATTGCTTTCATTGATTGCCAACAAAGCAACGCCACTCGAAAGGTAGTCTCCAAATGGGGGCATAGCTAACGTGCCTAGGCCACCAGGGAGAACATCGAGGGGAGGCAGAAAGAGGAGCATTCTGAATTCGCACTGGGAATTGCCTTAAATTGTCTGCTCTGCGCTGTTGTGCTGTGGAGAGCAGCGCACACGCTGCGTATGAGTAACGTGTTGTCCTTCGACAAACACTTTGGCCAGCTATTTTATTGCTGACCAGAGACAGATCCGCTACACTTCCCCTTCCCTTCCTCGTCGCTTGATGCAATGCCAGGCTGCTGTTTGCTGCATGCCGTGGACGTCTCCGTGAAATTATTACGCAGCTATGCATCATCCAAAGTAAACAGGCGCCGTGGAGCGGCTCTTGACACAGAGTGCGTCCGACATTTTGAAGAGAGCGCACAGCTCAGGAGAACCACGGGCAGGACAGATGGGATTGCCAGCAGCACAAAAATGTATTTAAAAGGAGAGGAGCGCAAAGTATTTAAGCTCTAAACAATTGAAAATAAATAAAAAGAAAATAGTATAGACAAAACGGACGCCCTGACGGACATGCTACTAGAGTAATTGTTATCCTTGCTGGCTGTGCGCGGGCACGTCGAGCACTCGAAGCGAGGAGAAGCGGGATGCAGAGACTAAGCGCACGGGACGAGCACATTCCACTCGAAGCACAAACGCCACTTGAGCGTGGCAAGCGTGGCAAGCGCGGGGCCAACTGCAACAACAGCAACATGAACAGCAGTTGCAACAACAACAGCAACACCAACAGCAACAGCAACAGAAAGCTGTAAGCAGCACTCAGCGGCACGCACTTGAATCTACAGCATTTGGAGAGAGAGGCAGCTAAAACTGCAATCGCAGCTGGAGCTGGAGATGAAACTGGAGCTGCCTCCCTCTCCTTCTGCCCGCCTCTCTGTTTATTTGTTCTTATTTTATTTTTCGGGTAGCTGCCACAGTTGCCGCTCTTTTACTTTGGCCAACAACAACATTGTGTTCTGGCTGCTGCGAGTTTGCATTTCGTTGGGGACTTTATTTATTTTTAATATTTTTATTTGCACAGCGCAAATAGGCATTTCGCCAGTCTTTGCCTTTGTTGTTGGCACTCTGCTTATTTATTTGTCTGCGGCTTTTACCCAGCAAATCTTTACATTACAATGTCTTTCAATTAAGATGCGCCATGTTCCGCTCCTCGGCACTTAGGACAACACAAATTCTACGCCCAACTTCAATCAAGTAGCGAAAACTCAGTCAAGGCTGAAATTTGTTTATCTTCGTAGAAGATTCTTATTTGAATTTTTTGCATTTGTTAAATTTTTAAATACTGTTGAGGAATTGAGATATATACTTCATCAACCCCAGCAGATAGAAGCGCATTTTCATTGGGTTGAGTATGCGCTCTTAAAGCAAAATGCCCCAGCGGCAGCCAAAGTGAAATCACTGCCGCAATTTCAAAGATATATTGCACCCCCTTCTGGGCTTATATAGCTCCATCACATCAGGCGGCAAGCTGTTGTAGAAATCAGAGTACTTGTGATGGGCTTGAGACGTCATTCTTTCCCATTGTCCAACCAGAAGTGCACATCTCATTTCAGCTAAACTGGAGCACTCTGCTATGCCATAAAAATCCTAGGTATTATGCTCCCTGCTGTGGGATTCTACTTCTATCTCTCAGTCACAGTTGCCAGGAAGAAATGAAAGTGAAAAAGAAATTGTATTCAGTTGAACAGTTCCACTTTTCTTCGAGATCCTGAGTAAATACTGAAATACGTTGCACTAAATTTCTGCATATATTTGTGGCACAACAAATTCTCAATTTTACAAATTAAAAATTAATTTTTTTCGTATTGGATTTAAATATTGATTTTGAACAGTTGTGCAGTTTCAATCATAACAGAAAACAATCTCAACAGTATTTGTATTTCATTTATTAACATTTTGTATTTAAGTAAATGTCAATAAAATCTCCAGCAAGCACACAAACTCAATCGAAGAAATTCCAAATGCTTTCTAAAGCATAGTTTTGTATGCTGCAGAATTTGTGGCAGAAAGTTGCAGTCGCAGTTGCAGTTGCAAGTGGCATAAATCAAATGCCAACTGCATTGGCAGCAACATGTCAGCAGGACATTATTTGGATCGAATGCCAAATTGAACCGCCTGTAAACCACGGTGGAAAGCAGGCTTCGCAACATACAAGGGATTCGTCATGCGTTTGGTTCGTTGCATCAATGGCCAACGGCTGGGCGTGGCAAGGGAGCGTAGTGGTGGGGGGAGTGTGGGGAGGGGAAGGCCTAGGTCAATGCTGCAATGCCGCATCGTAATTGAAATACAAAGCGAATTTATACACGAAATGCGATAAAACGCAAACAGAGCGAAAGACTGCAATAACAAAGGGAGGGCCGTGAAAGGCAACTGAATGGGAGGAGGGGCGAAGGGGGATGGATGTGGTGGAGCGAGAGAGAGATAGAGAGAGAGAGAGAGAGAGTTGGGATAGGGAGCGAGAGAGAAAAACGGTTACAACAACGGGAAGATGAAATAAAGCATCAAAGTGGCAATCACGCCAATCACGCGTAATAAATCATTGCGTGAGTGTATGCGTGTATGCGTGTATGTAAGTTCGCGAGTGTGTGTGTGCGTGCGTGTGTGGTTGTGTGGGTGCTAGCATGTCAAAAATGATGGCAACTCGGCAGCTAACGGCGGTCACGTGTTGTCAGCACACGAAACGATGCCAGCTTATACAACACGCACACACACGCACACACACACACCTCACACACACGCACACACACAGGCGCAATCGCGCATACACAATGACGCATGAGAACGTTTGTTTATACTTGTTTATTGGCCATATACAAACGGAAGTTGGCAAGCCAGGTGACTTGGCCAAGGAAATCAGACAGCATAAAGCAAAAGTGAAGCAGAAGCTGTGCAGGGAAAGGCAGCTCAATGACCAACATTATGTAAAACACGCATTAAAAAGCTAACAGCTTTGATTAGCTCTTGATAGTTGCCAAAAACACTTCAGCTTCAGCAGTTCTTTCAGCTGGCAACAATTTCAGTTTCCGCGTCATTAAAAAGACGCTCAGCTTTCGAAGCAGAGAGTTTTCTTTGACTCTCTTTAGAGTTCTCCTTCTCCCTTGCAAGTTCATGCTCAGCCTCTGCCCGCTTTTATCGTGCGCAAGCAGCGCGTGTAATTTCCACCTGTAATTGGTGTAATTGAGTGCAAGAGCGAAGAAAATATTCAACATGCCAGCAATTAACATAAATTCTGTGCCAGCGCCAAGCACCAGCCAGAGATAGCGCGAACTCTTGCAACTGACGACCATTTAATACACTTCAAGAAGCGCGCTTAAGTACAAATTGGCTAAAAGACTCCAGCAGTCACATGGATTGAATTCAAAAAATTATTTCGTTGTATTTTTGTATAATTAATAGCTATTATATACGAATATATTCTGTATTCTCAGTTGACGTTACGTATTGAATGCAAAAACTAGCTTACCCGCTGCAAGGACATGCAGAGGCGTAGATAAAAAGAAACGCAGCCAAATAATAATGAAGCACCCATGCAGGGCATGGCATGCTGCAAAGATAAGCAAATGGTTGTGGAGAGAGCTGCGTTCTCTTGGCGACTCTGCCGCTGATAATTGCCCGCGTGCGTGACAAATGCAGGACGCAATGTGCGATATTAAAAAGTATAGCATACTTACATGCGCAGTAATTGAGTTGGGGCCAAAGGCGCGAGGAGGGGGAAAGGGGTACGGCTTGTTTATGATGTTGCGTAACAATGTCAACGCGTGTCTCTGATTAACAATCTGCTCGATGAGCTGGCTGCTAAGAGAGCGCAGGTGGCAGGAATTACAATAAGCAACGCGTCCATTTTTAATGAATCTCTGCCAAAAAACAAAAAATAGTTGCTCATGCTTGTGTTTGTCTTTATCTCGTTGCAGGAATCGAGTGCTTTCAGCGATTCTCGGAACAACCCACGTACACTGAGGTGAATCCGCACGAGGATGCGTTGCTCACATGCAAAGTGATCGATCAGCGCGGCACGTGCTCCTGGCAAAAGGATAACAAGGTAATCATACAATTCGATGTTCATAATTGTATTCATTTCACACATGTTTCGACTTTGCCTCTCGCGTACTCTCGCAGTCTCTTGTATTTGCAGTCTATAAATTTCTCTGGCAAACTTTCTTGCACACTCACATTCTCACATACGAGTATGTGTGTGTGGAGAAAGTCATTTCAGATGCTAGACGCGTACTGTGGTTCAATTAAGTGCTGTTTTGACTGCCTCTCAAGCACACACATGCTTTGTGTATATACACACTGCCAGCCAAAAGTAATTTACGCTCTGCGAGCCAATAATGCGAGTTGAGCTGATGAAAACAACGCTGTGACCTTTGACTCTGCCAGTCTGGCATTTTGATAGGCTCACTGGACAGCGTTTCTTTGCCCGCAAGGACATGCTTTGATTAGCTCGTGTGTTTGGCCCGAAGTTTTAATCGAAAGTGCGTGAGAGCACGTCCAGAGGCAGATGCCTTGGGCAGCATACACAGTGAGAAAAATAAACCTGATGAGACATATCTGAATTCCAAAAATAATTGAAGACTTTCTTGAAGATGTAGGCAAGGATTAAGTTTTCTATGAAAGTTTGTTCTGAACTTACTCACTTATCATCTAGTAAAACAATATTTAATTTATGTTTCACAGTTGTAGTCCTCAATACTAAAGTTAATTTATAATTAAACGAGCAATAGCTGCTGGGGCCTTCGACTCGATCAATATATATGTAAGTAACATATATATATCAGAGGTTAAATTATGTTGTCTACATGAAATTTGAAGCAAAGTTTGGAAAATGCAAAAAAAACAAAATAAACCTCAATACTATGTTATATTTGATAATTCCTCGAAAGGCGAATGTAATAAAATAGCTCGAGTGTAGCCGCTATTTCAAGCAGCGCTACCCACTCTTCCATTAGGGCCTGCCAATTTGCGGGCCGTGCTACGTAAATTAATTAACATGCGGCTGAAAAGCAATACAAACATTCGCTATATTTTCACTGCGTATCCCAGAGCTCGACATGGAAAGAACATTACAGGTGCAAGGCCCAAAACTGGACCAGAGATTTGCATTATTTTACTTGTAGCGAGGGGAGAGCGAGGCACGTCCTGAAAATGCTCATATCCTTGCTATTTGCATGAACGCACTATGGAATTTCATTTTATTCAAAAGGCCTGAGAGAAGAGAACCCAATTAACTTACTTTGTTCTTTGGTCACCTCAGTTTCTTTACGCAAACAAATTTGAGCTGTCTGAACGCTTCTCTCCCTAGTGTCGAAGACAATCGATTCCGTCCCTCTGACGTCTAGTGTTAATTTGCATGCGATGAAAATGGTCTGCTTGTATTGAAGTCGATTTATAATGTGATGACCGAGCGAGAGATGTCCAAGGCATCGATCCAAGGCATGTGAGAAGGACACTTCGCCTTCGCTTGACATATGTGATTTGACTGCTTGTTATTCATGACATTTGTATGCGTTTGTGGCATAACTTTTATTTACCCCAAAGCTGCACAGTTGCTTCGTTTTCCCGCTCGCTTGCTCCTCACTCCTTTTGTGTGGTTCTTTCAGTTGCTTATGGTTGTTATGCAAAATCAAATGCACGCCGAGTGGGGTCCTTGCATGACAAAAATCACAAAGCATCTCAAAATGTTCTTTTTCATATGCTGCACATCGCAGAATTGCATTGCAGAGCATCGCCTCGATACACTTAAATGTTTACATGGTGTGTGTGTCTGTCTCCAGGACTAAGAAGGAGCTGCTATTCGGAACACAAAACACATACGCTGCCCGACTCTGGCCACAGCCAAGAAGAACATCTGCATGCATCGAGTGTCCTTCTCCATCTGCATGAGCAACTCTTCAGCGAGGGTGGTATTAAAGTTATGGAGAACGCAATACAATTTAGCTCCAGGCATATTTGTATTAACCTTGTCCCAAAATCTGAAAACCTCTTTGTTGATTTAATTAATAAGTTTCACAAAACAATTCGTTATTCGTGTGCAAGGCGAAAGAACAACTTTTATGATTTTTACTTTGAACATACATCACTCAAATATTTTAGTCAATCTTAAAGATGCATTTGGAGCTACTTTTCTGGCCACCTTCGGGGACCCCCAGCATACACATAGTTGCTGCTCTTGTTGTTTGGCTTTCATTTAAAATTCTACTTATTTTTGCATATTTATGCCAATTGTTGTTGTTTATGTTTGCTTTTGAAACTAACTTCCCCATTTTCCGTATGCCGTTTGTATAGTTTTCCATATATTTCTCGGTATAGTTATCATAAGTAGACAATTTCCCAGTGTCCCCGAAATGCGAAGCAAGGAGGCCAGCAGACTAACAGGCTGGCAAGAGACTTGCATTTCAATTGAGGCTTAGGTCGCTCGCCCAATGGCCAGACTCAGAGCATAAATACTTATGCTAAATGCAAATTAAGAGACACATTTCAGAGCCAGTTGATAGCTCACATCCATTAGCAAACAGACAAGGCAGAGAAAAAATATTAAAACTATACGAGTATGCTCATAGGTAAGAGTTTGCTTTTGCTGACGTGACCGTCTCAACTCACAAGCAAGCTGAACAATTTATAGGTAGAACGTAAAATATGAAGTCCCTGTAGTAGAACATGAATTTTCTGGAGTGGAAAACGACATGTAACGTTGTCAATGGATATTAAAGAATTCAAGAAATATTTCGATTCGGTTAACACCTTTTCTCTCCTTCAATTTATCAAATTCCGGCTACAATCGGTTAGTGTAGCAAATAATGACAGCGGCAAATATTGAAATTATGTCGATTCGAAACGATTTGGCTGCTTTTGATGGCGGTGAACCGTCCCACACACACAACTACACCCGACTAACCAACCAACCCACCAACCGACCAACCAACCAACCGACCACAAACATTGGCACAGACATCCCGCACAAACAACTGAGAGACAACACAATATTCGTTGGCTTCCGAAATTGTTATTCTGACAGTTGCACGTATCGAACATGCCTTTATTGTATTTTCAACTACCACACACGCACACACATAATCATACAAAAATATGACAGTTGCTTAACCCTGGGTCATAGTCAGACTCAGAGTCGTGATAACTGCAGCTGACCAGACGATGGTTGGCCACAGATAGCACACAAAACTGTCGAAACTAAAACGAAATAATATTTAAAATATATCGCTCCTACATGCCTTTGCCCTGAGGTAATACGGAATTTAAATATGATGCTGTTATAAAATTTATTTTCGGCATCCTCTACGATGTCAGAATAAGCATAGTTTGGTAAATGCCAATGGGACCAATTTTAGTGCCAAAAAATGTTTTTATGTTTTGTAAAATTATGCAGCAAATGTCTACCAAAAAAAGTGAATAAATATAAGCCAAGAAGTCGCCTAAGTGATGCTCTTTAATGAGGATTTAAAGAGCAGCCAAGAATTCATCACTATGGTTAATGAGACATAATAACATAGATATGAATAACTTTCACGAATTAAATATAAGCTAATTTAAGCAAAAGCAAAATAATAACATTTTTCAAATCTTCAATAAAAACTGTTTGTTATGTATTCATACATTTATTAAAAGTTGACAGAGACTATTAAATTGTTCCCTTGGCAATCAGTATCAATCAGATATGGAATTCGAACAATACCTTTCGTATCCCAATAATCTCAATAATTTGCCTGCAACTTGGCATTTAACCTTGACTGTTGAGAGTATTTGCGACACGTCCTTTAACCCCCATAGTTTATCGGTGTAATCAAATTTGTTGAGTAAACTCTTTGTTGCACCTGATGGCTGAGCGAGCTGGCCAAGTGACCTTTGTGTGAACGAGTGTTGTGCTACAATTAATTGAACCCATTAAAAGATGTGCAGACAATTTAAGGGTTAAATTGAGACTAAACTAATGCCGATTGGAGGCGTGGCAAGGAAGTGGCAATTAAGTAGCCATGGGAACAGCGTCACGGTTCGAACATGCGGGACATGCGGGAGGGCGACTGGTGGCAGGACATAAATACTTAAATGCCAACGATGGCCACGCTCAAAGATCACTAATTGTAATTTAATTTCCAATTAGCAAACAAACTAATGCCAATTTAGAAAGAGCAGCAACAGCAGCAGCAGCAGCAATAACAACATCCCGACCCAGTAGGACATCGAGTCCTGTAAGTGGAGTTAAACGACACGTAGTTGAAAATGGCAGCAGAGCAGAGCAGGGTGAAGGGCAAGGGCAGGGAATCAAACGTGGGCGGACAGTGCCCATTCAATAGAATAGTCCAACTCTGCTGGCTGTCTCGATTTCTCTCTGACTCTGTGTCTGAGTGTGCGTGTGTGTGTAGTTGTGTGCGGCAAGTGTGTGCGTGCGGCAAATCGTAGACGAAATTATACGCCTGACTACATCGAAAAGTTAAACATGCTAAACATGTCGTTTGCCAGCACCGCCCGCTCCATTTCAACGCCATTCTCATCCTCATCCTCATCCTCATCATGATGATCATCATCATCGCTGTCATCTGCTCTCCATTGTTTCAACAGCTGTGCTAATGCAACACATTTCTCCCCGCTTCTCTCTCTCTTTGTCTGTCTCTCTCTCTCTCTGTATGATTAACAGCCCGTGGGCATCTATCCGAAGAAATACGAATGGGCCGCACGTCCATTCAGCAGCAATGGCGTCTTACATCTGGATCTACATCCGCCACCGCCCATGCAAATCGCCGGCGACTGCTCCCTGTGGATACGCTCGGCCACGCTGGACTTCGATGACGGGCTGTGGGAGTGCCAAGTGACGGCCAGTGAGTTTACCACACAGGATGCGCTGACCAGTCAACCGGTGCGATTGGTTGTACGTGGTAAGTGTTATTTTTTGGCCAGACACCAAAAAAAGAAGAGCAAAACAACCAAATCACTTTTGTAAGCATTGCAAATTTGCCAACGTTGCGTATGATTAATTTTTCGGCTGTTAGTCGAAGCAGTCGAAAAAAGCAACCAGTAGCTCTGATTTATAAACGCCAACTGCTGGCTGAGGGGGACGAATCCTATGCATATCAAATAAAGCAGGTGCTTCAGCTGGGGGATTTAATTAAATTTTGTATGCTAAGCTCGGACTCGCAATGATGACATTTATTGCGGACCACAAAAACCATATAACTAATCTATGTGTATGTCTCTGTTTCTCGTCTGTGCTTGCCACTTGCCACTTGCAGTGGCGCCACAACGTCCACGTCTCGAGTATGAGGGCGCACCGTTGCCGCCAGGACACAACATCACTGTGGACGCCGGCGCCGTGGCGACAGTCAAATGCGCCTCACATTATGGTAATCCGCCTGCAACGCTCAGATGGTATTTGGGTAAGTGCTTTCATGCTGCAGTTGTTATCCTTTGATTGCTCTTGTTATCCACCATTCACCATGCACCGCATTCACATTCACATTCACATCCACCTCTGACATTGTCGTGTTAATTAATTTCAACGATTTGCTCTGACCTCGTCCACAACCTCTCGACCCACCAGGCGACCACGAAATCTCGCCCATCCACCCCCAAGTGAATGCCACCGAGCCGGATAACACACGCACCTGGTCGGCCACCTCAGTGGTCCAAGTGCCCGCCATCCGAGAACGTCACGGCGATACGCTGCGCTGCATTGCCTTCCACGACAACTACGAGGCCAAGTCCATACCTGTGGAGGCGCGCATGGATATCAAATGTAAGTACAAACGAGAATTATAAATGGTAAATACGATGAATCTATGCTAGTACTCGGAGAAATGCTCTATATTAATGCTATTCGACATAGAACAGATCAACTTATAGAGTTTTACTCTCAACGACTTTTATAAGGAATTTCACTTCTTATAAAAATACTACAAATACTAAGTTTTTATGCATACAAATTTTATTATAACAATAATATTAAAATGAATTTTAGAAAATAACTTTTATTTGATCTGCATTATTCTCTCTGCTCGTATTTTTTGATAACGTTGAAAATATCAATTGATCTGCATAAATTAACTCAATGACTTTAATATATATAAATTAATTTCTTATATGATTGATATTAAATGATTTATATAAAATTCTATGAGAACGATGAATAAACCCTTGCATATAAATTAATTTCTTATATGATGAATGAATGTCTCTCTTCTCATATTTATTGTATGCCAACACTGAAATTATCAATTGATCTCGAATACATTTTTGCAATAATGTTCACCCTAATTGAAAGAAATATTAGACAATAAATTCCCCCATATGAGGGTCAGTCCGACAAACAGTTATGTCGGTCAATTGACGCAGTTCCCCCAGGAGAGTATAAAATATAGACACTTACGATACATATATATTTCATCGTTGTTTGCTGGTAATTCGAATGCATTGCACATTTCGTAACGAAATTATAACAGCCAAGGAAGGGATGATATAGAGCAGTGTAGTCGAGTCGAGGAAGGGAAGTTGATTGCAGTCATTTCATTTGGCTTAAAGTCAAAAACTAAACAGACATGGCAAACAGCTGTAACAATTCAATTAGCTACAATTTGCTGCAATTTCCTGTTTTGTTAAGCAATTCAAGAGTTTAGCCCGAAGTTGGAGCAAAAGGAACAGAAAAGGGCACAACGATAGTGGTGCAGGGACAACGGCTTGGGTTTTGGCCATACTCATAGCTATAGCCATAGCCATAGCTGTTGTCGTTGCCGTTGCTGTTGCCGTTCTCGTTGGCTTGTTGCCTTGTTGACTTGTTTCTTGTTTCATGTTTCTTGTGCTTGTTTTGCTTAGTCAACTTGTTCATCTTGTGCTTTGCAGACGCTCCAACCATTCGTCTAATTGGCTCACCGGAAATCGACTTGGAAGAGGATAAGGATGCGCTTGTGCTGCGCTGCGTGGCCGATGCCAATCCGCCGGCCAGCATCGTTTGGCGACGTGCCGGACGCTCCGAGATAGCCAGCTCGCAGGTAAGCAAGAAGCTCAGCCAGGCGACAACCTGGCTCCATTCCAGCCAGAAATTGCTCGACGTCGCTCTGCGTATTTATCTTAAGTGTAGCAGAAATTTGTAATTGTATTAAATTGCCAACTCTCCCCATCTCTCTCTCGCTCTCGCTCTCGCTCTCTCTAGGAAACACTGCAGTTGCGTCCTGTTGGACGTCGGGACGCGGGATTGTACACCTGCCAGGCACAGAACTCGGTGGGCATCTCGGAGCAGCTGTCAGTGCAGCTGGACGTGAAATGTGAGTGCTTCGTTGTGTTTATCTTTGCCAGCGATGCTGTGCCGTGCTGTGCTGTGTTGTTGTTTCTGCATTTGCTTGGCTAACTTTACCTTAATTTTGTATTGACGTTCCCTCACCTCTCCCTTTGTTTACTCTGCCGCAGATCCACCCAAAATTGTCTCAGCCGGACCCGACCGCCTCACCACAGCGCCGCTCTTCAGTCCCGCCGCCTTCGAGTGCGTCGCCGATGGCAATCCAATGCCGTCCTACAAATGGGTCCAAAGGTAAGTGGAAAATGCTTCAACTCAACCTCAAATGCGGCCAGCCGCAGCATCAAATCTACTTAAAACTCGCATTCCATACTTTTGAGCGTCAACTTAAATACGATTAAGTTATTACTGCCATTTTCCACTGCATTCTTTCGGGCTGCACTTTAAAGGCGAATTAAATTAGATTTTAAATTGCAAACTACGTATACGCAATATTTACATTGATATGCTGTCGCGACTTTTACGTGATATTGCAGCTAAGCAAATATCAATGCTGGCACTCGCATAAACTGTATTTTAATAAGCTTCCAGCTGCTGATTGCTTTAGAAAACTTTCGACTGTAATGAGTTTTTGCTTAGTTTATAAGCTCGCAATATAATTGACCCCTTCTCTTCACTTGTCCCCTCTTCTGCACAGCACAGCAAGTACATTTATAGTATATGAGCGCACTTCCTGTGTCGCTGTTGCCACATGCAACAGCAGTGTATTTGCTGTCTGCTGTCTGCCGCCTGCCTGCTGAATCGAGTCCACGCCCTCGAACTATTACTCTTGATGTTTGCGTCATTTTAATTAGCTGCATAGCGGAAATTGTGCACAAAAGCAGCGACAGAGCGGCAGTTGCAAGTAGACGAGTCTCATTTAACTAGGAGTTTGTCCTTTTGGCGGCAGCTTCAACTTCTTGCTGCAACTCTTTAGATATTAGTATGCAAAGCAGCGATGCGCTCATCCGTCCGCTCATTCGTTGCGTTGCGTTGCGTTTGTCCATTCAACAGGCATCCGCAGACAGTTGGAAAAATCGAAACACTCATCATGCACGTGCCACGCCCCCGACCACAACCCCAGCTTGTGCCACCTATGTGTGGCTGCATGTCACAAAGTCTAACGCGGCAGAGGGAGATCAGAGAATGTACGTGATTTGTGCTTTCCATTTGTTTGCACCCGCTCCATATGAATGCGTGGCATGCCTCCTTGAGCAGATTGATTCGCTTGGCGCTTGGCGCTCGGCGCGTCAAATTCTAATAACAAATGCCGCATGCAACGCTGTGGCGTGTTGACTTAATGAAGCGTGCCCGCGCGTGTTTATCAGAAATTAAATGTCAATTGTTGAAAACTAATTTCCACGCGTGCTGTCGCCATCCACCCACCCGCCATCTCCCACACCACCTGCAGTGCCAGCTGACACATTAAATGGCGCGTGCCTAGCAAAATATTGAGTGTGCCATAAATCAATGCTATGCGATGTTGACAGCCCAACTTATGCTCAGGAGGCTTGCATGCCAAAGGAGCTTGCGCCGCAGGCGACTACACGGTGTCCTGCGGAGCCCACACATGCAAGTGCAGGCGACACAGCTGCCCAGCACTTGCTACTTGCCACTTGCCACTTGCCACTTGGTTTGCAAATGAATCAATCGCCCCCAAAAACACAGCGAATACTTTTTGGGCACAGTTCGCTTCATACAAGAAAACTTTCAGCCACTTCGCTGTTCGGCTGGGCGTTTAAAACACAAAGGAAAGGAATGTCCCTTTGATTTACGCGATTCAAGTTCGAGTATGTTGGCCAAATATTCAGCGCTCCCTCAGCGGTTGCATGTGGCAAGCTTGCAGCGCTTTGTCGCTTTGTGAGCGACTTTTCTGTTCGTTTTTTATATTTGTGTGTCGTCGAAGTTTTGCGACTTCATTTGCGTTTCGGATTTGCATTTAAATGGCTTTTTAATTTATTGCCTTTAATTGCGTCATTTCGTGTCTGAAAGCGACTTTAATTGGCGCTTTAAGCTGACGACAGTCGACGCAAAAAGTATCGGAAAATAAGTCCGGGCACAAACTATGTACGCATATCAAAGGAATTTGTCTGGGCGCACAACTGGCAGTGTGTGTGTGTGTGTGTGGTGGAGATACGAGCTGAAAGCATTTCGCAACATAAAAGGCATTTCTCATATTAAAAAATGTATCAAATATTTTTTGCTTGCAACAAGCAACGAAAATATCTTCGTCTCACATACGCAATTTTCAATATTGCTGCAACTCGGTCGCAACACAAGAACGACGAACGATGCCCCTTAACCACCATCCACCATCCACCATCTATGCCCCGTATCTGCCCCTTTTACTTGGCACCCAAAGTTTGCAATGTGGCTGCTGCATTTTTCGCCCAATCACAAAATCTGACGCAAACAGAGAGAAAAGCGCAAGCGAACGCTCAAAAGTATGCTATATTTTTTTTGTGTTCGCCTTATGCAACTTGACTGCTGTGTTTACAGTCACTTCTATTGATCATATCGGAGGAGGCGAGGGCAAGGGATTTCGATTTAGATTCCACTCTGCATTATGCATTTATGTTCTGGATTTTCAAGTTATTCCCATGTATTTTTCTTTGCAGAATATCGCATGGCTCAAAGTACGTGGAGCGGGGCAACGAGGCGCGTCTGGTCATCGATAACGTCACCTACGAGTATCAGGGCGAATACGAGTGCCGCGCCACCAGCTATATTAATGGTCAGGAACGCGTATCCATATCCGATCCAGTGTCGCTGCAAGTTGTGGGTAAGTGCGTTATTTGGTTATGTTTTATGAACATGTTGCTGTGCGTTGTGCGATGTGCGCTGTGGACACCGCACAATCCGCAAAGCCACAAAATATGACTACAACCACAACTGTCGCCAAAGCCAAAAAGCAAACAGCAGTAAAAAGAGCAGCAGGAATTTCGGATTGATGCACCAACAGTTACCCATTTATTAAACTCAGACTTAGACCAGCAGAATTTCTAGAAAAACATGCAGATATTTGGCAGTATATTTTTGTGGCTAATTGCCAAGTACTTTTAGTGAAGTTTAAAGTCTTTCGACTGTTGTTTCGACTGCACAGGGTATTGGAATAAAAGTGTTTGCCGTAAAAATATGAAATGCTGTGAAAAGTGAGTTACGACATGGCAAGCGAGCCGACAAACAATGTAAGCAACTGTTAGGCAAGCTGATGACCGCAACAACAGCAGCAACAACAGCAACATCAACAAGAGACAACAACAATTTGCAAGTGATGGCCACTTGCAAATTTACAGCGACGATAAAAGGAGTACTCTCAACGTGTGTCCCATGTGGGTAGAGTTACTTGCTCTGGAATTTTGCGCATTCCTCCACTCTCTCTCCTCCACTCTAACGATGCCCAGCTGAACTAATGCTCACTTAAAATAACACAAAACTCCATTAAAAGCTGCAACCGGAAAACGCGTCGAAAACATTTTAAGCGTCTGCGATTTCTACCGCTCGGCCCTTCCTCTTTTTTGCGGCTGCAGGCGCCTTTGGTCGCGCTGCGAATGCAGCAAAGCGGCAACTGGCGCTGCCAACAGACTAAACCAAAATGTAATACAAAATCAAAATGAACTTATGACCAGACCACAAAAAAAAAGAAGAGCAGCGAAAAAAAAGAGAACAGAACAACTGCCATGAACAGAGCTTGGGGCTAGCGACGAGAGAGTTGCAAAACAGCCAGCAACAAAAAGCGAACAGCAAAAAAAAAATAGGGAAAGAGAGAAAAAAGCTGAAAAAATATATATTTAAATTTAGTGCTGAATACCGCAGCACGTACATAATTTATGACCAACCAAGGACACGAGCAATTTAGCAGGGCCAACCAGGACGAAAAAACCAGGGAGACACAAAAAAAAGAGAGCGCGAGAAAGAGCGAGAAGTTTAACATACAAACATACACATGTGTGTGTGTGTGTGTGTGTGTATGTGTCAAATATGTTTAAAGTAACTAACTAGTTCGTTAGTTAACTAACAAAAGCAACAACAGCAGCAGCAGCTGCAACAAAAGAACCTCATTATGTGCACAAGGGCGATGCCCCAGGATGCTCGGCCTGCAGGCAATTTAGCAGAGCCACAGCAACAATTGTTAATAATTGTATACTTTATAAATTCAGAGAATGTGTGAAAATAATTCATGTAGCAATTGTCAATAATTGTGTACCCTTTGAATACAACGAAAGTGGGATAATAATTAAAGTAACGAAGGTTCAAGCATGAATTAGCTTCTATCATGTGCGTATCAATAGCTCAAATCCAGACGCAACTTAGAATCAATATAAATAATGTACCTGCATCTGCATCTTCATAAAAGAGGGCATCTGCTAGTTAACAATCTATTGCACACCAATAATTCTAGTTATTTTGCTGCGCGATTAGCATGTCAGTTGCAGCTCAGTGCCAACAGATAAATTGCAACTTCATGTGATTAAACACACATGCAGCTCAAATTGGACAGCTGGGGAATTGTTTAAACTAAATAGAGCACATATTTTGGCAGTTCAACAATGCAAACTTATTTGCTTATTATTACAGCAGTTAAATATTCACAACGCTGTGGGCATTACGATGAATTATTGCAGTTAATAGGCAAACAATAGTGGATGATGTTGTTGCAGGCAAAGGGTAAAATCAATATATTCGCGGCTACAGGAAAACCAATTAATACTTGAAAATGCAGTGAATGGCTTATTATCAATAAATTATTCAATTGGAGAAATTACGCCTAGGACCTGCAGTCAAAATGAACCAATTTTATTCGTTTTTCGCTATATAAATAAAATAGAAAAGTAAAAATAAATAATTTCACAAATAGAAAGCAATTTTAAACCTGTCTTGGACTATTGAAAACAAATTAATTTATATAAAAATACATAATGTATTATGCCAAAAATAATTTATTTTGAATTGTTGTGCCGCATTTTAATGACAGGATAGCAATTAATGATTTGCGAATTGATGTAATTGTAAAATATGTTGTTTTTGTGGATGGAGTTTATGAATTATTTATGGATGCCAATGTGGCAACGTGTATCTTGTGAGGGGCGCAAGTCAATGGAAATATTGTCTCTGCTTTATTAAGCTGGTTAACGTTATTTACTTTGTCTCTTTTTACACTCTTTGCAGGTGCTCCGCAAGTGCTTCGGCTGCATCCATCCATGCACACGGTCTCCGTGAAACGCGGCGAGTCGGCCAGCCTGACGATGGTCGTCTGTGCGGATCCGAGGCCACTGCGCGTTGCCTGGGAGTGGGGTTCATTGCGTCTGGAGGCTGGTTCTGGCGTCGGTGCGTATACTTGATGCGCTTCATTGGGCAGCTAATGAAAATGCAATTACATGCTTAGTTGTAGTTTTTCTTTTTCAATAAGCCGCAACTCAATTAACGCTGCGGCGTTGGCGGTGGCGGTGGCAGCAACATGGACGGCATCAAACGCGTGTTGCACGTCACGCACAGCGGCAGCCAAAAGCTGAAGCTGTGTGTGTGAGTGTGTGTGTTGTGTGTTGTGTTGTGTTGGCTTCGCTGCACGCTTGAGTGCTCATTAACAAACCTTTTCCGCAAATTTGACATTGAACAAACGTTGAGCATACGTGATACGTGTGGCCAGGACAGCTAGGCAATGGGACGTGCCACATGACGCACAAATCAAGACAAATTACATGGCCAAAATCAGACAAATGCCAGCAGCATCAAGTTGCTCTAGTGTGGCATTAGCATTGGCAGATGGCCCCTGCCCCATGCCCCCTGTCCATGTGCCTGCTCCTTGGGCGACGACACTCGAACAGACTTCCCACGCTTGTCAGTCCAGGCTGTAATCCAGGATTCAACAGACAGCCAAATGCAGACCCAGACCCAGACCCAGAGTCAGAGTCAGACAACGTCGCCTCTCCTGCAGCTCGTTTTTCAGTTTAAACTGCATTGTGGCGCCACCTCGAGCTGCAGCTGCAACACTGCACACAGCTACCAACAAATCTCGCGCATTACTCTTCATTTTCAGCTTGTCTGCGTGTGCATCCGGATGTCTGTCTGTCTGTCTGTCAGTCCGTCTGTCGTCTGTTCGCTTGTTCGCCTGTCTGTCCATCCGTCGTCTGTGCGTCCATCAGTCTCGCTGTCCGTCTGTGTCTCCGTGCGTGTAATCCGGCGTACTTGCCACTGACAGAAATCAAACGAAGCGCATGCAGCGGGCGTGTTGCGACATCTTCCTTGTTGCTCATACGCCCCGTTGTGTCGCTCCCTGCAATCAAATCATACGCCCTCGCTTTTTAACGGCTTCGCTTTTTTTGCCATTGTGAATTTAATTTATGCATCGACAAATTGTTTGTAATTTTAGTGCTACTATTTGTCGAATGATATGCAATTAAAATACGCGCCATTTAACCGGAAACATGCATAAAACTGATATTTACATATCTCTGACTTTCTGCTTTGCCTCTATTTAGATCGCTTTCACGCCGAGGATATGCTGCAGGACACTCGCGAGGATTGCTACCTGTCCACGCTGCAGATTCATCACACCGACGAGCACGACTCGCGTCCCTATTACCTCGTCGTCGAGAACGAACGCGGCACCGATCGCCATGCCATTCATTTAATTGTGGAGGGTACGTTTGCAGGTGCATAGTGTTTTCTTTATTTTCCTACCATCTACACTTAAGTTCTCACACACCAATATGTAGAATACACAATCTTGGAGAGCATTTTGAAGCGTGCTTTACAGGATATCTACAAGTGCAGCTCCACTTGAGCGACCTCACAACAACATTACTTTCACTCATTAATTAATTTTCGTATTTGCGCATCGCATGCCAATGATAAAAAAGTCATTTCCCATATGCAATGCAGACATTAATTACTTCAATTAAAATCAAACCATATATAAAATTTTAAATTCCTTTTATGCATCCGATAACAACAATTAACAACTCGATTCTATCGCTGCCCACATACACAACGCGCAGAACCTTTGGAGATGAGCTATCTACTGGGCGTTGCCGGCGGCTGTATGGCCGCCATATTCATCCTGATCTGTCTCTGCATCTATGCAATTAAGAGCAAGAAATGCTGCTTCA
This sequence comes from Drosophila immigrans, assembly GCA_963583835.1. Classification (NCBI taxonomy): domain Eukaryota; kingdom Metazoa; phylum Arthropoda; class Insecta; order Diptera; family Drosophilidae; genus Drosophila; species Drosophila immigrans. The sequence continues at coordinate 21,160,792 of OY757142.1, read as the reverse complement.
AGGGTGAGTCAAATAAGCAATATTAAGTTATTTTATTATTATTGTTTTGTATACGTATATTTAGTTAAGCAGAGTAAGGTATTAATTTGGATATAAACTTTGTGTGTATAATTAAATAGGGCTGTCTCAAGATACCAATTCCAAAAATCTAAAACTCATAGATAAATGGAAAGCCCTCACTCTCTTCAATTTGAAAGTGGATGCCAAAGGGTGAAATAATGGAGTGTGATAGCAAAGTGCAGCGCGAAACAGTTGCTCATTAAAAATATTGAATTCGCCTCAAACAAAACCGACAAAAGTAGCAGAAACAAAACCAAAAAAAAATACAAAAATGATAGACAACAACAATGAAAGGACCTGCGTAGAGAATGAAAACAAAAACAAGAACAACAATTAGGAACTCAAACAGCAGCGAATATTAATTACAAACGCCTCAAAGCCGCAACAATTAAAGCATTTCTTCATTATTCTGGCAGATGGCGACGAACTTTGAGCGTCTCGTGGCGCTTCCCTCCGCCACTTGCGCATGCCGCATGCCGCATGCCACGTTTCTGTCACACTAATTGCAAAAACACAAAAAACTTGCTGCACAAACAAACACACACACTGAGTCTGAGACTCAGAGAGAAAACATGGAAAAACGAGCAGAGAAATGTGCCAGAATAGCCGCGCTTTTTTTTCTTGTTTTTTTTTTTTTTTTATTTCTATGTTTTTGTGTTTTTGTTTTCGTTACTTGATTTTTATTTTTATATTTTTCTTTGTTTCCGCTGGCAACTGAAACTCAAATAAATCTCATAAAATATTCATTAGCACATTTTGCGCCGCCAACATGCCTGCGGTCAGTTGGCCAAGACAAAAGGGTTAAGGTTCTGTAAGGACGCTGCTCGCATTTCAAAGCAAAGACTCCATTCTTTTCTGTCGTTTTAATGCGTCTGCTTAAAGTCGTTAAATTTTGGGCCAAAGAGAAATCCAAAGGGAGAAGGGGAGGCTAATTAGAAATCAAAATCCAAGCAGAAAGCGGCAAAACTTTTGCTCAACGCGCAATTAAAATGCACATTTGGTAAAACAATTTACAAACAGCCAAAAGAAGCATAAGAAAACAATTTGGCTGAAAAGAAGGCAGAAAGAAAACTTTCTGTTTTTCGCCCTTCCCTTGCATGCTAGCTCTTTCTCTCTCACTCTCATTTGGAACTTGTTCAAGGACATTTGCTCTAAAAGTTTTTTGCAATTGCCTTGAAACACATACAACAAATACACGGCTAAATCCAACTCTTCCCACGAAATTGGGATCATTCCTTGGCATTCCGGCCGGAGTATTCTACAACGGCGCGTGCAATTTATCAGTTGTCAATCAAATTGTCAATTTTCGCTGGGAAAATGTTGAAATTTGAGACACAGCTGCCGCCAGTTGCCAAGTTATCAAATGCCATTTGACAGATCTTCAAGTGGGCCAAGCTGCCTCCACTTTTTTACTGTCAATCTACCGTGAAGGAAAGCACAATTTCATCTAGTCTACATCCATCAAAATTACCTCATTCTTTATCCGAGTGTGTTTTTTTGGCCGGGCAACTTTACACCTTTTGGCATCAATTGGTTCACGCCTCATTTGTCAAAGTTTAAAAAGTATTTTACAAATGTATCTGTATCTGCAGACGTATCTGCCGTTGCATGTACTCGCAGGTAGTTGTACATCGCATCTGTATCTGTATCTGTGCACGCGTCTAGCCATCCATCTAAGTCCGTCAATCAGTCTATAAATGCGAATAATATCAGCATTGTATGCTCTGCAGATTGGGTTCGACTTTAAAGGGGTAGCCTATGGTCTGGTTAAATTGGGGAACAGGAATTTGAGAACTCTTTATTGCATTTAGGAACACAGGAAATAATAGAACAAGTTTGGTATTCCTAATGATATCAATCGTATATAAGAAGTCAGCTCCGATATTTTAAATTGTAAAGTTTCAAATTAGAAGTTCTGCCTGTAATAAATCCTAAATTATAAACTAGTGGTATTGAAACATATTCTAAGTTGTTGTAGTTACAAGTACACTTACTCAATATGCAAGTTAAATATAACAATAAAATGTTAAATGTTCTAAAATAACAATTAAGGGACACAAACAACATTTCAAACTACTACTGCTCTTTAGCCATTTTCAGTATTTTAAGATTCGAAATTACATACTTGAAAAATTCTGTTCTTCAAAAAAAAAAAATTAATTAAAAAGTACATTAGAAGCAATAATTAAAGGTTTTAATTAAAATTTAAATTTAAGATTTATTTGATGAAAACTAGTGAAATATATGTTTATACATTCTAAAATGTATTTATAGCACAATATATTTATAAAGGTTAAATATAATTAATATATATTTTTAAGTGTAGGTGTAGATGTATAGTTTATTTATTGTCATGCTCAGGGTATTCAAAGGTCTAACTTCTGACAGACAAACACTCGCTTATGCGGAATACCGCGAAAAGTCGTGCCATAAGAAATAAAATATATAAATAAGCAACCTGACGAACAAGTGCTCCAAACTCATGCATTATTTTTACCCGCTTCGCAGGTTCCACGGGCTATAAATCATCGGATAAGGACAGGTAAGTTGAAGCATAACACACACGAACGCACACAAACACACGTTTGCACCCACACACAACAAATGGCCGGTTATGATACATTTTTATGAAAGGCGTGCGCAGCGCAGCGCAAAGAGTAGCCAACAGGTGGCGCTGGCGTGCCAATTTATGCGTCCCGACTGGCCACACGCACACACACACTCACACACATGCACACACCGTTATGAGCAAAGCAATGAATAATGCGGCCACAGCAGCGCGCTGTCTGTGTGTGTGTGTGTGCTTGTGAAATATTTTACGTTTTTCATATATTCAATATTGCAAAGTCGACTTTTGTTTGAAAAATATTTCAGTGTTTTGCCGCGCCACACACAGCATCAAGCAAACACACACACACACACATGCAGACAAGCATAGAGATGGGGCAGCCACAGACACAAACACTGACACGCCTCTTAACAATCGCTCATTGCCGCCTTCTTTTTGGCTGACATGAGTTATGAGGCCGTGGCGGTTATTTGGCTCGCCGCTTGACTCGCCTCCCCATCGTCGGCGTGGCCACGCCACCCCGTTTCCTCCATTTAAAAATTACCATATTTCGTTTACGCTACACACACACACACACACCCGCTCACACACACTCTCGCAGCTGCACGCATATAAGCAGAAATGCAATTGCATATCATAGTTTTTGGGGCGCGCCATTATAGAAACGCTTTAGCAGCCAGCATATATGCGTGTCTGTGTGAGTGTATGTGTGTGGAGCAGCGGAAATGGATTTTGAATTTCCGCAATAAGTATATTTGGCAACGCTGCCACCGCATTGCCAGCAGCATTTCATTATTTATGCGACCAAGCAAGCGTTCAACCGCCTGCGCCAAACTTTCCACCCAAAACTATTGTGTATTGAAATTCATAAAATTGTTGGATCAATCAAAATGTTACGCAATACAAAATGAGTGGGTAGCAAAGAGGAAATAGGGGGGCCGAGGGGGTATTTAATATCCCCAGCACAACAATTGCCTGTAGGCAGCCAAAATAGATGAATATTTAGATATGCGACTGGCATAAAATTTGCCAATCAATGGCAGCAAATTAGGAAGGCCTCCCACAAATCGTTCTCCATCGACAACAACAGACCTACGACAACAACAACAACAACAACAACACACTGTCACAATTGTCACCAAGTCTGCGTTTTGATAAGACACTTTCTCTGACTTTTGCTTTTTGTTTGTCGCCCGCAGCGAAAAGGCTGATTTGAAATCACGCTCGGATAGCACAAGTGGCCCCCAAGGTGATTCAATTTACACAACGCCCGCCGGCTTCCATCACCATCAACAGCAGCAGCAGCAGCAGCAGCAACAGCAGCAACAACAACAGCAGCAGCAGCAGCAGCAACACCAGCAGCAGCAGGCTGCGGCAGCGGCAGCGTTGCATGCCGCTTCGCAACATCCGCAACAACAGTATCATCCAGGACACGGCTCGCCGGAGGCAATGAAGGTACGCATGGCTGCAATGATATTACAACCGCCCACTAGGGTCTAGCAGGCAGTTGATAGCGAAAGCAACGAGCTACAACAGCAACAACAACAACCACAACAACAACATGAACACGAACACGATAATAGCAACAACAAGAAGAACAACAACAACAATAATAACTCAAGCATAACAACAACCACACTGACCAATAGTAGTAATAACAACACAATTGAGACGACACCAGCGGACAGAAGCTCTGACCCCGCCAGGGGCAGCAGCAACAGCAACAGCAGCAGCAGTGACAACAACATGCTGGTGTCGAAGGGGGGCAGCAGCAATAGCCTAAGTCTAGCAAGTACGCTAAATAGTAGCAAAAATAGTAGCAGAAACAATAGTAGCAGCCACCAGCAGCAACAACAGCAGCAGCAGCTTGAGAACAACATGAACTGCGAACTGAAGCAAATACCTGTGGCAGGCAAGCTGCTGCAGCTGAATGTGACCAGCGAGGAGCAGCAGCAGCAGCAGCTGCAGCTGCAGCAGGGGGCAGGGGACAATAAGCTGAGTGCCGAGGAGTCGCAGCTGCTGCTGCAGAAGCTGAGCATCAACAATCCCTTCTATAGGTTCCGCAAGCAGAGCAACTCCTTGAAGGAGCTGCGACGTTTGCGTCGGCGCAAGCGACGCTCCCGATCGGAGGCGGACTTGCGACCACATCCCTCACAACAGCAACAGCAGAAGAGTCTGTTGAGCGAACAATTAGAACAGCAACACCAACACAATGAAGCCAAAGTTGTAGTTGTATTAGACAGTAAGCAGTATTTAGGCATAAATAATCATAGCTCTAGACAGCATACAATTAGCCTTAAGACTAGATCCGTAAGCAGCCTCCGCCATTCAACACCATCGCCTACGAGAACAACACCATCGCCCTCGCCCTCGCCCGGCGACAACTCCACGGTCATCACGAATCCCTTCTCCATCTTCCACGACGACGAGATCCTCACGCTCGGCGTCAATCCGCGTCTGCGCAGCGCCAACAGCATCTCGTCCGCCATCCGCGCCAAGCGCAGCAGCAGCAGCACCAGCAGCGGAAACGGACGCGGCTTGCGGCGCCTCTTCGAGTCGAGCAGCCGCCAAGCGACGCCCGCCAACCCGCACTATCTGCACGGAGTCCCGGTGCGTCGCTTCGAGCGGCAGGACTTCAACGAGGCAGCCAGCACGGCGGGCAAGCCGAAACGGACGCGGGCCATCTTCAAGCAGCTGTCGCTGCGCAAGCTGCACCACAAACCGGAGGAGCCGCCATCGCTGCCCAAGCTGAAGCTCAGCTATCGCTATCCGAACCGCACGCAGAGCATTCAGAGCATGCGGGCCGCAGGCAGCGGCGGCTACGACATTCAGCACACGGCGTACAGGCCACGCCTCGTGTCGACCACGCCCAAGTCCAACTACTTTGAGCGGCTGCAGGCGAAGACGCGCCAGGGCATCCAGAAGATACGCGACAAGTGCCGCAACTTCAAGGCGCAGCAGAGCGACGCCAGCAGCAGCAGCTGTGGCGGCGGCAGCGAGTTCAGCGGCTTCCACACGCTGTCCAAGGACGAGAGTTTCCGCTTCATCAGCGATCGCGCGCACATCTCCAACTACGAGTCGCGTTGTGCCGCCGCCCACGCGGCGGGCAAGCAGGCGACCATCTACAAGAGCTACAAGTCGGAGATCGATCTCAGCAAGAATCTGCACTATCTGGAGCACTATCTGGAGCAGAACTTCGAGCAGCAGCTGGGCAGCAGCAAGCAGTCAGCGCTCTCTGTGGGCCGCATCAGCGGCGCTCAGCGGCGTGCTCTGGCCGCTCAGCAGCCCGTGCCGGAGGAGACGAGAGCTGGACGACGGCACAAGCGAAGTCAGTCGCAGGCAGCGGGCAGCAACTACGAGAACCTGGGCACACTGCCCATCTCAGCGCGTGCTGCTCGCGGGCAGCATTCGGACTCGATGAGCAGCTCCGATTACGCGTCCGTGTTCAGCGGACCAACAGCAGCGGCAGCAGCAGTTGTGCAGGAACAGCCCACAGCGCTGGAGGACGAACACGAACACGAACTGATGCGGGAAAGAGAGCGGGAGCGGGAGAGGGACAGGGAAAGAGAGCGCGAAGCTGCGCTCAAATTGCGCTACGAGCATCCCGACAAAATGTGTGAATACTACTTTGATAATCTGACCAGCTACGCGCTGGGACTCGAGGAGAGCGAGGACCTGCTGCTAGCCGAAAGCGCCAAATCAGCACGATTCTTTTACGACGACGATGACGAAGAGGAGGATGATGATGATGAGGAGCACGACGATGATGATGATGTGCAGCATGTGGCTGTGGCTGTGGCTGTGGCTGACGATGGGCTGCTGGCAGCAGCGTCTAACGAGGCGGATTATATGGCTCGCGATATACGCATTCGCATCAATATGAACGAGTGCGAAGAAGAAGACGCCGCTGATTGGCAGCAGCAGCGCAAGATGCAGCGGGAGCGGGAGCGGGAGAGAGAAAGGGAACGACAACTCAATCCAGCGAGGACATCGTATAATGAGAATCTCGCCGAGAGCACATTCTATCAATCGCTCAATCAGCATTTACAGCGACAGGCGATTGCAGTTGACGGGCAGCAGCAGCCGCCTCATAGAGCCATCGATAGGTTGGAGAAGGCGGCGTTGGAGGCGCCTCTGGGTGGCGAGAGCTACTTGGCTCACTTTCAACGCAGCCGCAGCCGCAGCGAGTTCGACCGCGCGCCGTTGCGACACAACGAGGCAGATCAGAGCATGGAGCAGCTGTACGCCCGCGGCGAGTACTACGGCTTTGGTGGCGAGGCCACCGCCGAGGTGGTGTATGCCACAAAGCAACGACGCGCCGACCTCATGGAGGCGCACTATGCGCGCAGCCATCAGCAGGCAGCAAGTGGCAGTGGCAGCTCACGCTACTTTATGGCTGGCGGCAGTGAGGCAGACAGTTACAAACGCAGTCATGCGCTACGCACAGCTGCAACATCAGCAACTGCAGCAGCTAACGATGTTGGTGGCATGCCAGGCACTGATGCGCTCTATGCCACCAGCAGCAAACAGTTGCAACAGCTGCACAAAACTGAACCAGCAACAACAAAAACAATAACGGCAGCAGCAGCAGCAGTTGCAGCTGCAACAACGCCGTTGGCGGCGACGGCGGCGGCAACGACGACGACGACAGCGATGCTGTCAGCTGGAAATGCAAACACGAATACGAGTGCAAATAATCGCTATATGCTCGAGAATTTGCGAAAATACTACGCAAATCAGCAGCAACATCCGCCCGCTCACTCTGTCAACTCGTCGTCGCTGTCCAATTCATCATCATCGAACTCGTCCATGTCACAGCAGCAACACCAACAGCAGCACCAGAAGCTGCATATCTCCAAACAGCAGCAGCATTTGCAACAGCAGCTGCAGCAGCAGGCGGCCGTTGCACGTCGCAACTCGAGCACCTCGAATGCCTCCTCGACAGCCGACAATTTTGACACCTTCATTGCGCTGCGCAACGCAGCTGGGGCAAGTGCAGCTGGAGTTGCAGCTACCACGACACCCTCCACGGATTACATGAGCAAGCGACGCAGCCAGCAGGCGCCGCATGCAACGGCGACTGGTGCGCCGCTAATCTCGGCACTCAACTATTACGGCCATGGCGGCGCCACAGCAACGGCAACAGCAGCGCCCAGCATCAGCAATGGCAATGCCAACAATATTCTCACCTACAATGGCAAATTATCGGCCACCGCAATGTTGTCACAAGTCAATTTGGGGCGATCTGCTGCAGCACTGCAGCAGCAACAGGCAACACCAGCAGCGGCAACGGCAACTGCAACTGCACCATCCACATCCGCCTCGGCATCCGCAGTCTTTGTCAGTGAACACGAGTCCTTCATTCTGGAATATGAGTGTTAGCGACCGATTAAATTACTATCGATCGCATGTCCTGTCTCCCTTCGCCCATTTCCCTTCTCTGCTCTTCGCTCACCTGCCGACTGCGAATTGCGAAATATTTCGCTTGCATTTGGTCTATGTCTGTCTCTCTCTTAGAGTCTGCCTCTCGTTGCATGTTTATCCATGCAACATTTCGGGTTTCGTTTGCCCAAATTACAATTACAAATTGTTAACGCAGCTGATTGGATTAACGCCATCGTGCCGCCCCTCGACCATGCCTCCCTGCCTCCAATTGTGTACAAATGTTTGACAATGCTTTCAGTTCGCATAGAAACTCTGCATTCGGTTGCTGGCAAATTGCTTTTATCATGTGCAGCATGAGCTCAACGATGGATTTCGACGAGTTGTGGAAATGCAATTGAAACTGCAGCTGGGGCATGGCTTAAACAGCTTATCAGTTGCCTCAATTGGACTCCTTCTCAGATGGTGAGAAATTCCAACTTCCAACAACTTACACATTGTGAAATTTACAAGAAAAAAACAAGCTTCAGACTTATTGTCAACACAAGTTGCATACATATTTTAATATTTAAAACGAAATGAGAGACAATTTAAATCCACAAAGTACAGCCCAGATTCAAAACTATAATGAACGACTCTATTCACTGAAAAGCAAATTAATTGAACACTAATTACTAAGAGCTATTTCAAAAAGATCAATTTACTACTAAAACTGAGCATTTATCTATGAGAAGAAAGAACATAAACTAATTAATATCTACTGAATATTATATTCAAACCAAGACTTTGTCAAATGCAAAATGTCAAATGGAAAAGGCCAAGCGGAGCCTAAACTAAACTAACTGAATAAAGTAAAGTAAAGTATCTAACGAACTATCCACTGCTGTAAATGTTAGCTGTATGTATGTAAAAGAGCTCATGCTTATGTATATGTAATAAATATAAATCGTAATCATCATGTATACTCGTAGTATGTATAGTTAGGTATACCACATTATCGTAAACTACTGACAATAAAAACAATTCAATTAGCATTGATGAAAGTCTTACAAATTGTAATGTTAAATTAAATTAATTAGCCAAGTTAATAGCAAATACAAACACAAACACACACACAGAGAAAGAATTACAAAGTAAATCAAATTTATATACTGATAAGAGCAAAGCATATACATATAACGTACATAATCCCTCTCTACTCGTCTACTTGTAAGATACTTGAATTATGTAAAATTAATTATTCCTTCATCAAATTTTCCTGCTAATCGTTGAGAGAAAACACTTGACATATATGAAATGTACACTTAAGATTGCAAGTATTCTGTATTTAGTTAACGTTGAATCCCACTCAAAGTTGCAGAAATTATTATACGTAAATGTTGAAGTAATAACAAAAGGGGGAGTTAGAATATGCCAAATAAATGCAAGTCACAAATATCCCCAATGCAAAGCTATTAAGTTTAATTGAAAATTAACATTACAGTAAAAAGCGAAATCAGCTTAATAAAAAAACGAAAGGACAATTTGAGCTTCCAGTTGACATAAAGGAAATTAAACTACGACAACTAAAATTTACAGCAAACTGCGGCGAACGTAATGACAAAGCGCATAAAATATGAAAATCTGTAATTAAGCTGAAAGCAAATAATGCAAAAAAAAGAAACGAAAATGAGAATGAAAAAAAAAAAACAACAACGAGATATCCAGGCGCCGACAACGTATTAAATTTATTTATTAATGCCACAGCAAATGCGAATTTCAGCGGGGAAAAAGGATATTTTGTGGCTAGGCTGGGAGGCGCCGCGGCGTATACTTATTATACGACTTCAATAAACTGTGTGTGTTTAATTTTAAGTACCACTGTAAATACAACTACAACAACAACTAATTGTAATAAACAAATGACAAAAGCAACGAGCGACAAGCGCTGAGCGACGAGCGACTTTCAGCTGCCGACTGACTCATTAATTTCTCATTTATTGCCGGCATACGCGGCGTATGCGCGATATTTTCAATCATAAACCCCAAAATGCATTTGCCACGCGACTGCATATAAATATTTTCATAGCCTCGACTAGCAAACTGTAAAAATGATTGCCATGGATTGCCCACTCTTTCCCCCTCTCCGTCTCTCTGTCGATCCCCTTCATCCCACTTCATTGCAATTATCTGTGTGCGCGCAATTTATCTCATTTGCGGCTGAGTTATTTCCAACTGCAGCAAATAACACTGGGAGTCCACTTCCCTACCTCTTTGAGCCTCCTTCCCCAACCCAATGTTCCGCTTTTATGTGAGCACGAGGTATTCCTTCTGATACCCTGTAAACAAGTCTGTTCCTCAAGCTAAATGCTCGTCGAAGAAAGAGATACTGCAACAATGTCTTCTAGACAATTTGTTGTCTTGAAGTGTGTCCAGGGTATCTCGAAGTCTGTCACTGCCAGACATGCAGTTTTTTCTTCATTTGTTGCTCATTGCAGCAGCAGCAACAGCAGCAACAGCAGCAGCCGCATGTTGCTGTTATTGTGGGCCAGCCGAACACACTTTTCCGCTTAATTTACTGGCTGGCAGCTGTTGGCTTCGCGTGGCAACCAATGTTGTTGCCGGGGCAAAGAAAGACCGCGGTTGACAACAGCAATTGCTGCATAATGCACATGGGGCAGGCCCTGCCTATCAACGTGCCGCAACTGCAACTGCGACGGCAACGGCAACTGCAACAACGACGACGACAACAATAATTCATGGCTCGCTTTATGGCTGACCATCAACTTATCGGCAGTTTGTAGCTGCAACGTTTCAACACGACGCGATGCGATGCGATGCGACTCTGTGTGTCACATAAATTAATGAAAGTCAAATTAAAATTCCTTTGATGGCGGTCTTGAGGTCTCGACGTTGTCAACAGCGCAGAGAGTGAAGCAGTCGCTTGTTGCAAGTACACAAACACAAACGCAAACCAATTAATCTTTTATCAGAGATAAATATGTGATTTATACAGCATGAGATTTGATTTTGAGCAGCAATTGAGGATTGGGCACGACAACGACAACAAACCAAAAGACTTCTTTTTTGTACTAGCAAAGATAAACGACTCAAGGCTCTTAGAAACAGCCACACATACTACATACACTCGACTCACACCTACATGTATACTACAAACACATACACATACACATCTGCTAATACTGTGCCGTGACTTAACAGAATTGAACTTATCGTATATAATAATTCTTATGAAAGTGAAGGCGATGTTCCACATTTTTCCCCCCATTTTCTATGCCTAAGCCTATGTTCAGTGTTTACATTTGTTTTAAGTACTCTTATTGCAACAACAACAAACAACAACAGCAACTATAACAACCATATTACAGGCAACCAAAAAGAGCAGCCTCAGCTGTACACAATTGAATTAAGTAATCGTATTGATACTTAGTATTCTTACTTTAGGATATATCTTGATGCATTCGTCTTTCTCTCTCTCTCTATATATATATATATTATTTAACGTGCTAATGTTAATTTTAGTTTATGTTAATGTTACTCATACTTATACTTAAACTTATACTTATACTTATATAATTATATTTTCATATTAGTTTTCGTTTTCGTCGAGATTCCAGTTGATAACAGACACACATTCAACCAATCACGAACACATCCTGAAGTATCAACAAAAAAAATCAGAAAAAACCATGTAAAACATTTAGAAATCAAAGCAAGTAACCAACCAGTTAATCCACATACAGAAACCCAAAAAAAAAAACATGACTACAACTACATCATAAGGAACGTAATTTTCGTTTATCGTATTCTAACTTTCGTATGTATGTATGTATGTGCTCCATGGCATTTTGTGCATTCTTTCAAATCGATTTATTTCTGTTTTCCTTTCCGTTACTGTTTGTTTGTTTGTTTTTGATTTGACACACTCGTTTTGCAATAACATTCATTCGTTCTGTACTGTGTGTAATAAGCAACCGAAACAAACCATTACAACTGCCCTTTTGGCCCTCAACTCCCAGAAATTCCTTTCGCATTTTTGCCTGCTTTGCACGCGATTTCCACGCGTGTTGTGCGCGTTTTTAACAGCGACTCATCAGTTTTATACAACATGCAACCTGCAACATGCACCAAAACTATCAACAACTTTTACTTTCCTATAGTATTTCTCTCTTATCTTTTTCACTATTTTTGTTCTTGCTGTCTCCGCTCTCGGTTGAGGCATGTTTTACGAGCTCCATTTCTGGCGACAAATTCCGCAAATACATAAACTAAAATATAAAAAAAAGTGTGAAAAACAAAATTTACTTGCTCTACCTAAACATTTTGCCACATTTATTTAAAGTTTCCCCCAAAGAAAAGTGTTGTTGCTGCCACAAATGTTGTGCGTCCGAAATTGTTGCTTTTTGTTTTATTTTCATAAAGCAAACACACACACACAACACATCCCCAATGTTTGTAACTAAGTCTAGTGCCTACTTAAAATTCGGTATATGCCGCCAAGAATTTTTCCCTTTTTTCCGTTTTTATGATTGCGCCCCAAAGTATTTTCAACAGCATTCTAAAAGAGGGGCAGCAACATCAAGCATCACGCATCAAGCATCAAGTTGTGTGTTTGCTGCCTGCCATCTGCCTGCATTTTACAACTTGTTTACACTATGTTTAAATATTTATATTTGTTTGTTTATTTCATACATTTTGTTGATGTTTTTTCTCGGCTCATGTAGCATGTCGTGTCATGAACGTGTGTGTGTGTGTGTGTGAGTGTGAGTGTGATTTCATTATTTTCAGACAAGTATCAGTATATTCTTCGTTTATTTTTTTTCCTGCGTGATTGTAATTTGTCTGTTTGGGCAAGCGCATCGGATTTTGTGCATTCAATTAACCCCAGCAATGAATTGTTATTAATCCTTGGAGGATAACAGCATTACTTACAATTTGTTTTCGTCCGTTTTTCGTTTTCCGTTTTCCGTTCTCCGTTGTGCTGCTTGTTTGTTCGTTTATGTTTAAAACCAACAAGTCTCATAAATAAATGCCACGTCAAGCAACTCAGACACGCACCACAAACTTTATCAGTGCATAAATCACAAAACTTCACGTTCTTGCCACGCCCCAACTTGTCTGGTCTCGTCCTGGCGACGCCTTGCTCCAGTCAGCAGGCAAAAGAGTCGCTTTTTCATTTCTTGGCCAATTTGTTAAACGCAGAAATCAACAAAAGCATTTTATTGCATCATTACACAATTTGCTGCAAACAATGCCATGTTGCAAGGCCCCACTTGCCACTTGCCACTTCACATTCCATTCAGCAATTTATGCCCAACTTTCGGCACTTGGCACTTTGTCTTGAGAATGCTGGAAAAATGCTGCATCTATTGCCACATGCTTGTGCAATTCTCACTCTGTGGGAGGATGAAACTTTGAGTGCAACGTAAAGTGACTTGAACTGCATTTTGTTGTTCTTCTGTCTGCTAATCGCATAATCCAATTAATTGTACGAGTTTAAAAGTTTCGGGCCAGCTGAACTTTGGCTAAATGCCGCGACTTGTGGCAATAATTCGACAGCCTCAACAGCAGCCACAGCAGCAGTTGGCAGGTATTTCTTGCATATTATGGCCAGCACATATGCACACACCTCCACACACGTACACATACACACACACATGTACACACGCATGCCCACGACTCACACAACCACTTGGCACACTCACGGCACACCCACAAACACTCAAATTAGCAAATTGCAAAGCGCACGTTCATGCCTCTTGAATTGTACCACAAGTTGAGAAAACTACGAGTTTTCACTTTCTCTTCTAGAGTTTTGTTAACTATTTCAATTTGAATATTGGCACATTTCATTTAACGATTAATTGCCTTATGCAACGTATTAAAAAATCTCATTTCATGGGCTGTCAACTCGGCAACAGTGCATTAATTATAATTCTTAATTACAACCAATTAAAGCCGAGTTCAGATATTGCATTAAAATCCAAAAGTATAAACTGAAACTTCACACGAATGCCAACCCGCAGCTTCAACCACAAACGAGAAGTGCAAACAAATCAAACGCAGTGCAAACAATAAAAAAAAAAACAACAACAATAACAAATGGCAACAAAAATACATTTAAACTGATGCATATAAAGTGCAATTATTTTAATTTCATTTTTTCTGTCAGCCGTAAAAATGCATTTCCTTTTCTCCAGTTATTGCGAAATATTATTTAAAACGAATGAATATTTTCACTGAACTCAATAAATTGAAGAACTTAAAAAACTGACATAAATACACCGATTGACAAAGATGGTAAAACGAAAAAAATAATTTGCTCAATTAACGACTTAACCTTCATCGAATTATATTTCTTTAAAATAATTAAAACGTTCTTCTAAACAATTGTATTTTTATCCGTTTTGTTTTACATACTATATGATACAATTTTTTAATATTCCGAAAGTGATATTTATGAATACCATGCTTTTGTTAATAAGTGTAAATCAAAAAAATGAAATGACAATTTGAGTGAATTACATCATCGATAAACACAAACCAACAAGGCACGTTGAAATGATTATTCTCTTTATTTTTTCAACACTCTTTATTTCGTTTTGACGCTCAATGTAGGTAAACACATCCATGTTTGCATCCTTGCAATGATATTGTATGAAACGCAATAAATTTTTCGTCGATTTTTGCATAAATTTCCAAGTTTTGTTTCGGTTGAAATACATTTTGTTTGTTATGTGTCGCTCTGCGTGGTTAATTGTTTTGATTTACATGTGTTAATTATAAGTAATTGAAGATGACAACCCTATCTACATATTTTTATATATTTAATCGATGTTTTAATTTAATGATTGAGCCTACATTTATACCTTTTAGTTAAAAGTAAAGATATATGAGACAGCGTGTTTGCAGACCCCAATTAAAATTGAAATTACCAAGCCCGGCGAGCTGTCTGGCTCGAAAAATTGTAATGATTAATAACAATGATGATATGGATGGTGATGACGTTTTGAATCTCAAGTAAAATGCAATGTAAATGTGTGCACTTTGTATTTAATTTATATTATTAAGTGTATAAGATAAAATGATTAATATGCCTTTATTTATTTGCAACTGAATCGCCTAAAGCAACTCAATAATTTGATTTTAAATAAAACCTATTAATTTTTGTACGTTTTCATTTGTTTTCATTATGGAATTGCGAATAAATCAAATCAATCAACCAACCAACAACATCTATAATCAAAATAGCAAAAGCACCAAATATGTAACTGACTCATAGAACGAGTTAAAAGTCAGTTTAGCAGTTGTTCCTTTCTATTTATCATATTCATGTTAAAGATATGATCGATTTCAAATCATTACTTCATGACAACATAACTCGTAGCTCTTACCAGCTTGTAATGCATTTTAATAATCGACACAAAGAGTGGAAATCGTTGAGATATTTAACCTGAATTTGACAACTATTTAGAACCCAGACTTGAGCTCAATTAGCCACAACATCTCGATTCTTTGAAAGTAGTTAAAGCTGTGCATCAATTAATTTCCATGACAGATCTAAAGTGCATCCCAAACGCTTAGCAAATTGTTTAATTTAGATAGTTGCAATTTATACCATTTTATATATTTTATGTAGCAATCTCTTCACGAATTGTGTTCAACAAACAAAAAGACCGAAACAAAAAACCATAATAATAAATGAATAAGTTACACAAATATTTATATGATAATTATTGATAATGCAGAGCATCTAATTTATAATGGAAAAGAATGAAGAGCAGATGCAATTAAAAAAAAAAAACTGAGTACCGTATTACACAATGGTAAAATAAAAACAAATTTATAACAAATAATAAAAATGAAAGGAAAAAAACCGAAGAGTAAAAATTATGAAAACAAGCGCGTGTGTATGTGTATTTTAATACTTTTCATTTGAGTTTCCATTAATATTGCATTGCGCATTATTATTATTATTATTAATAATTATCGATTTTATTCGTTGTATTCGCATTCGCATTCGTATTCGCATTCGTATACCACCTTGCCGATGTGTGTGCCTTGTGCAAATGTTTGGATAATTTTCTCTTTGTATGGATGAAACAATATAACAATTTTTTTCAGTTCTGATTTATTCATGGCCCGAGTGCTGCCCCATTTGTTATGAATTGTTAAGGCTCTGCGCGCTCCCACTGTTAGTTGATTGTTCAATACGTTTTTCCTTCTTTTTTATAAATTAAAACAAACAACGAAAAATGCCCAAAAATATCCCGTACATTAATGTATGTCCTCCAAGTTAACAACAAGCCTTGAGCTGCAGGTACTCGCAATTAGAGACGATGGCAAACTGAAACTCAAATCGACATATACACACACTCACTCACACACACACACAACGACTCACACCTTGGCAAATGTCTCAACTTGCATATACGAATTATCTTTATTCAACTCGAAACTACAATTACATTTGTATAATTTCTGTTATGCGTTGTCCCACCCGATACCGATGCCCATGCGATACCGAACTAGTTAAAAAGCCCCCCAACCAGCTTTAATTTTCACACTTGTGATTGCATAACTATTAATTATGTACATTTAAATTGAGGCCTGAGAATACCACAATATTTTTATTTCATTTGTATTTAATGGATAGTACAGATACCCCTCAAATTGATAGAGAGCTACAATTATTTACTTTTCATTTCCAATTGTTTTTCAAGTTTAAAACTTTGCTTTATGTGGACTTGGTGAGCGCCCCCCAATGTACTTCCTCTCTTGTCTCTTGTCTCTCTCTAACTCTCTCTATATATACGCATATATGTAAATTGTTTAATTGATATGGATTGATGAATTGACCTTAACTAACTATATATATAAATATACACACACAATTATATGAATTATACATATATCTAAATAATAATGAATATATATTTATGTATATGATTATTTTTCTTACTTTTGATGAACTTTGATGATGTAATAATAAGCGAATGAACTGAATTGATTGAATTTTTACTTTGATATGTACATTGAATTGAACATTTATATCTAACAACATAAACCTCACACTATATAAATATATGGGCGTACACACAGTATATACATATATTTATATACATATATATAGACGTAAGGAACTCCGGAAATTGCTGCAAATTCCCTTGTTCCTACGTTCGTTCCCTCGTTCCTTCGTTCGTTCGTTCGTTCGTTCTGCTGATGATCGTGATTTGCGCATAAAGTTTTATATTACAAAACGATACAAAAGACAAAAAAAAAAAAAAGAAAACACAAAACAAAAAAACCAACTAAAAAAATGAACAATTAATAAGCATAACTACATAATAATTGTACTTGTACCAAGCTAATTTCGAGCTAACCTGATTATGATAATGATTTGTTTTTGTGGTGCAACCCGGAGTATGTACAATATATATATAATTACTATACGAACGTTTTATTGGATTTTATTTACTTTGATCGAAATACATATGAATTATTTTAATACTTATATACTTGTACTTGTATACCATATACGTATTTGCCTTTTAACCTATACGAAATCAATATATACATATATATACTTACGACTTAGTCATCTAGTGTACGCATCATCCAATGCATATTGTAATTTTTAACTGAATGTTCTGTGATAACCAGCGAACGCGCTAAATGAGATCCTACAAGAAAGTAAACTCTTTGAAACTTATATCCACACTCACACCACCACCACCACCACACACACACACACACACACCCTACACACTTCACACTCACAAATTTATGAACACTCGCCCTCCTCCCAATAAGTAGGCAATTACACACAAAGACACACAGAACATACACGTTCACATACTTCTTTAATTAGAGCGCACTTCTTTTGTACAATACTCACCCAGATGTACACTAATTAGCACGTTTTCGGTTTAACTATAGTCACGATCATTCATCACATGCATTTCAATTGCACCACATGGCGTATGCTTAATGCCGTGATCTCATCTGGCTTATGGTTGATGACCAGGCACACAGCTGTTGCCGCCGCCGCCGAAACTCATTATAAATTAATTAAGCCAGCAATTAATAATTTCACTTGCCATTTAATTTTCGTAAATGCATTAAAATGACCCACAGAGACTTGCAACAAAAACATGCCACATCGAAAAACACCCTCACACACACAAACACACTGCCTAAAATAGCTAGAATAATATCACCAATCCGCCCCGTTGCACCAGCCCGACTCACCCATTTCCGTTCGTTTTGTTATTTTTTTATCTTAATTGCATCGTAGCCTTTTTTGAACATCATAACTACCCGTGAAATTTAACACCCTTAGCGATTCTAATGTGCACCCCAATGTAATTTGCATATACCAAAGTTTGCATTTCATTTTGGTTTCCCATTTGTGTTTTAATTTTCATTCTTTTTCCATCGTTCTTTTCGGGTATGTGAAACTAGCCAGAGCACAGTTTGAGAACTTTTTAAATATAATTTAAGTTTGAAAATAGTTTAAAAAACGAAGAAGAAATAGCAACAGCTAGCAGCAATTTAATTAAGCAATTTCACCTGCAGCACAATATAAAAATTCATATTTTATTTCCTTTGCTCGTTTCAGTTTTTCAGCTATTTTAAGCGTTTTAAAAAAAAGATAATTTGACTTTAGTTTTAAGTGCACTAATTATGAGTTCCAACTTAGTTTAATTATAATTTCCACAATGCCACCAATGCACTTGCCTCTCTGCCCCGTCTATCAGTTGCACGATAAGTCGCTGCTCTCAGTTCCTGACTCCGCCTTGCCCAGCATCCTCTGCAACTTTCTTAATGCACAGAAATCTGCTCGAAGCACTCACAATTTTGTTACCTATGCACCGATCTAGTATAACCGCATTAACTTGACTTGGGGGATCATTTGAATAATCTGAATGTATTTGTCGCATCTTTCGCTCGTCTCCAAGCATGACTGCATAACTCGAATGCGTTCTATGAATTTCAATCTAAACGGAAGTGTTCTTCTTGAGCTTTGTTTGCAGTTTGACCGTTTGAACTTATAATCTTCCAGGACTTTATCTTGAATGGGTGAAGACCGATCGTTAAAATAATTATGTGAATGCAGGGATGTGTGAGGACTCTTCAATTGAAATTGATATCGATAATAATAGATATTGATAGAAGTCTAATTAAAATATCATATAATAATAATAATAAAAATTCATCATCAACAAATCAAATTCTTCAGACTACTCAATAGTTTCTAGAACACTTTAAAAAATTTATTTAAAATATATTGAAATGAAGAGTTCCTCACATGTTTTGCATTCAATGTTTTCGGACCATCTTTAACAAAAGTTTATTACAATATCGTTAAACTAAATTGAGCTTTTCAGCATAACAAATCAAAAAAAGTAAGTATGTAATATAATGAATAATTGCTCGTTCGCTACGTGAACCGATTTCATTGCCAAAATTAGCATTCAGTATGCAATACTATGAATTATTGCCCATATATCAAAATGTGTCAAAATCGTTATTGATAAGCCGAGAAAAAGACATTTGATGTGATTTCTCATATCCAGTCTTGGCTCAGCTCTCATGTCATTACTTGCTTATGGTGCACATTCGTATCGAACGCATTTCAGCGCCATTTGAATGCCCCATTGCACACTCACACATATCGATACACACCAGTATATTCATATGCAAGCATATAAAATATAATGGCGTAGCATTAATTTTATTACATCTTTTGTGGGGACCTTTTCTTACATCATTTGCTTGGCCCTTGGGCAGGAAATGCAAAATTGTTCAACGTTAATAAATTTTATTATTGTTACTTCTGTGTGTCCTTTGTTCTTATACACCCGGTTCTCTTACTCGCTCTCTTTCTCTCCCACTCTCCCTCTCTCTTTCTCTCCCTGTTTCTTGTACTCTTAGTGCCTCAGCAACCGATGTTGCCTCTGTGTTCTATTTGGATGCGGCATCTTGGTTGCATTGCTGCTGCATATACAACATTTTATTGTGTATTCATTTTAAGTTCAACGCACCATAAATTTCCGAAAGGATTTATGTTTTCCCAGAACTGGCGTCTCTTCTCCTCTGCCCCCGTAGCATCAGCCGTGTGTCGCTTCATTCGGCACCGCAATAATTTATTGCATTCGCATTTCCGCATTGAGTTCATTGAGCTGGCGACTCGACTTTCAACGCTTTTCCGGCCTGCCGTGCTTTGTCTTTAATCATTTTGCATTTTCCTTCTTTAATTTTCTCGCCATTCAGTTCAAAAGCGTCAAAGCCTTATGGCTATTTAAACTGAATTAGAGTGAACAGAAAATGAACTTGCAGCTCTTGGAAAAACTTTGAGCTTGAAGGGCGTTCTGCAAGTTGGGCAAATAAATTTGTGCAGCTGACGCTTGTGGCAAATCGTCGTTGGCCATGGCGCATGTTCCAAACTAATGACAACTCGAAAAATGTGAAATGTAAAATGCAAAATGAAGAAACAATAAGCGCATAAATTACACAACAAAATTGCATAGCAATGGCTATAAGCGAGAAGTAAACGCAAAAACCAGAAGCTCGCAAAACAAACAACGAAATAACCAAAAGAACCAGAGAACCAGAGAGCCAAAGAACTAAACAAGCAAACAACAACGGCAACAATAAGAACAACAGCCGAAAATCTCAGCTGACACTAAAGTGTCGTCGGAGACAATGAAAAACGCATGCGGCAAACAATGGCGCATCAAATTACAACAAACAACAAGTTGAAATGGAAGCAGCGGCGGCAGCAGCAGCAAAAGCCCAAACTGAAGCTGAAGCTGAAGCCAAAGCAAAGACAGCTGCAAAAAGGATACTCCCACTATCCTAGCTAAATCCTGGCCACACAACGCCAGCAACAACAACATCAACTTCGCATTGTCGTGGCTTTTGTTTCAAAGTGCCACGGCGTATACGCAATTTGTGTCTACACACAGATAACGCACATGTGCAGCTCTCTGTATGTGTGTGTGTGTGTGTACGACTGCCTATTGTAATTTGGCGCTATTATTAAAAATCCTTTATGATGCCAGCGACAGCAACAGCAGAAGCAGCAACAGCAGCGGCAGCAACCGCAGCTCAGCTTTCAGCAAACGCATTTTGTGTGCTCTAATTGCACCATTAAAAGATGACAAACGAAAGCCGTCCGCCAACCCAAAAACTTCTCCTCTACCCATCGCAGTAGTCGTTGTCCTGCCCTGCAGACGCTTGCAGACAAGCCAAAAACAATAGCGCCGAGAGTAAGGCATTTAATATGGTTTTTATGCGTTACCATTCTTCTGGTTTCTTTTTTTTCCATCCTTCAGCTTTTAATACGCTGTAGTCATTTAATGAATTTGGGGCATGCAACGCTGAATTTATACTCGCTGAGACTCGGATTCGGGGTTCAGCAATATATAAATAGTTTTAGCTAATAAATTGATTTCCGTTTTTCCTTTTTATTAGTAAGCAGTTCATCCAAAAACAGTTTATCCAAGAACAACAGTATTGAGAGCACTGCCTTGCTTTTTATAGGGTATTTGCTAGTTGCATACTTCAGGACACTATTCCCGTTTATCAGTTTTTTTTTTTGTACATTTTTCGTCTGCTTCTTTTCGGTGCACGGATGTCATAAATGGCATGCTTCATAAGAAGGGGCTTAAGTATGTGCCCTGCTGCTAGTGTAAGAGGCGAGTCTGAGAGTGTGTGTGCTGGATAGGTGTGCTCGACGCTAAAGTTTTCAACAAAAGGGGGACCATAAATGTAATTTATTTTCGTATATTTGTGCAACGAGTATCACCATCTGCAGGTGTTTTTTATTTTTTAATCTACTTAAACGGAGCACAACACAAATTTGCATTTTATTGCTCAAATGTTGAAATAAAAAAAGCAACTGCATAAGGATGAGAGAACTAAACTGAAGCTTAACTAAATTAATGATTATGGGACTAAATTGGGTGCAGCTGCAACAAGTTGAACTATTAACTACTACGAGTAAACTAAGACTGAGCTTAAAGCATTTTTAAATGTTTAGATACTACAATAAAGTACAATAATAGGCAATACAAATAGAATACAGTAGAATAATGAAGGAGGTTATCGATGAAGGCAGATAGTTTTCGCCTGAAAAAGAGATTTCTGAAAGCACATTGACGATTTTGCATAAATACACTATGCTCTCAAGTAACAACATAATCGATTTATACATCTGGATTGTAAATATTATACAGCCGCAAAATAATATGGTATAGTGCTAAGGAAATTGGAAAAGGGAATGGACATACATATAGCAGGTATAATAAATGATTTTTTCCACTCCTTAAACCATCAAAAATTATAAGTATTCAGGTTTGGCATAAGTGGGCTATTATTGTGGTTCGACTAATCAATTAGATAGCTTGTTATGGGAACTCTATCAGCATTATTCTTATCTGGGCCGGGTCAGCTAATTGGCATTAAATTTACACGTTCAGCCTGGGTTGGGAACTTTTCAGCCTTATTGAAAAATTTAACTTGTAATAAAATTTAATGAGTTTGCGCTTTTTAATAAAAATGCGCCCAACTAATGCCCCACAATTTAAGCGCAAATTTGTGTTCATAATCACAATTCGGGTACCTTTTTTTGCCTCAGTCTCGTATGCGTTGTAATGACTACACAGAATTCCTGACGCAGGAGTGTTCTGCAGTCCCTCTGCTGCTCGCACTTATCCTTCGACTGTGGTGCGTGCAATAAAACGTAACGAGGCTGTTAGCATTAAGGCAAACGCTTCGCGGCGACGACGTCGGTGGCGGTGACGGCGGTCAAGAAGTCAGCGAAGGTTGAAACAAAAACCAAGCGACTCATTGCCGTTAAGTCGGCGTTAATATTTAAATTTATATTGCGGCCGCTCGTTCGTGTTGGCCTTCCTTCCACCGCTCTACCCCTCGCAGTGTCCGCTGCCACCTCTGTTTGGCCATCAATTCTGCGTTTAATGCCTGCGCAAATATTTGCGCAATCAGCAAACAAAACAAGCACCGCAGCCTGTCGTCTGTTTGAGCAAAGCAATTGACCGTTCGCTCTGGACACGGCAATTTACGTGCTGAAAGCGGCTCCGACAACAACCTCCACAACAACAAGAACAAGAACAACACTACCGCAAACTCTGCTTCCGCATCCGTTTCCGCTTGCCCTTGAAACGCAGCTAGCTGTGGCCTCATATTGACCGCATTATTTGTGGCACACATACTCGCGCAATAAAAAAAGCAGAACTTACACAGGTGTGCGTACTATTGCCACAACGGCACCTCTCTCGGCTCTCCTCTCTCTCACCGTTGCTGGCGCTGTCTAGCGGCAAATACATGTTGTCAGCCTGGCCCACACATTTGGCTTACAGCGCGAGCCGTAAATAACCTTGTTAATCATTTAATTTAAGCACGAGCATATGATATGGCCGCCACACTCTCTCTCTCACACACACCGACACACACAACTGCAGATCCCATATAAATACATCGCTCACGTCGCCTGCAGGCCGCAGAAGGGCT
The DNA here is from genome assembly GCA_963583835.1 of Drosophila immigrans. NCBI lineage: Eukaryota > Metazoa > Arthropoda > Insecta > Diptera > Drosophilidae > Drosophila > Drosophila immigrans. The sequence continues at coordinate 21,137,244 of OY757142.1, read as the reverse complement.
TTCAGCTTTCAGTTTTCGCATTTGGCTTTGGCTTTTGCAATTTATTGTGATTTGCTTGATGCCGATTGCCGCTGGCCCCGCTGCGGGCGATACCCGCAGAGAGCACGCGTTAATTGCTAGCTGCGGGCTAACATGTGGTATGAGCAATATTACGTATGCAAAGAGTTCACCTGCGAAAAAGTGTTGCATACTTTTGTGCGCTGCAAGTAAATATTACTCGCAAACACTTTGCACAAATAACAACAATTTACATTTTATTTACAACTAACTGAAGTACGTGGCAGTCAGTGCTTCCCTCTCCTCCCTCTGCTCTTTGCTCCCCGAGTTCTTTGTCGAGTTGCAGCAGAAGTCGCACACACAAAAATGCAAAAGTATAAACATTCTTGCACTGGCAGCTGTAAAAGTTTTCGGGTAAACGCATTTCAAACACTCGCTGAGATAGTTATTACAATTGTACACAAAACGAGAGTTGCGGAGTGGGGAGTGGGGAGCGGGGAGCGGGGAGGGGAGAGAACTGGAAAACTTACTGCATTTTCTTCAAATGAAATGCAAAATGCAGCAGCTCCTTTCGCTCTTTCGGTATAATATTTACAAAGCAGCTTTCTTTTTGCTGCTTATTGTGGCACATTCGAGTTGGCTGCCATTTTTAAAGTGCAGTTAGCTTTGATCAGCGTTTGTTGAGCGAGGGTTAGCACGGGGCATGTCGGGGTACACGGAAGTTGACTAGTGCACGGCGGAAGCACTGTCAGGACTCAGACGACTGCGACTCAGTCGACTACGACTGCTGAGCCAAACATCCGCTGGACAATTGATGAAAGCATTGTTGTTGCATGACACTCCACTCTCTCACTCTCTCTCTCTCGCTCTCTCGCTGTCTCTGTCTCTCTTTGCCCGCCACTGTCTCGACGATATTACTGCTAAGCTACTGAAGAGGCAAGTTTAGCGCAAGTCGTGCAACAGCCATTTGCCGTGTGGCAAACTTTGCGCAGCTGCTGACAAGCAGACCGACTGCCAGGATGTTCTGCTGTATAATCTACACGCACATATATATACAGATATATATAGAGCTATATGTGTATGTGTATATACTTCGTCTTGCTCTTGTTGTTTTGGGTGAAGGGTCCTGCGCATCGTTGCCTGGTGTTTTGCCTTTGCTTTCGCTTCGTTTAGTCTCGTTTCGCGCCAGCAGCAAAGTGCACAGCTCAAAAGTTTTGTTTACAAAGTTTTCAAATTTTTGTGGCACTGAGTTGAACTTCCGTAACGCTGCTTGCCCCAATGCCACTGCTGCACGTCAAGCGACACAGTCACTTCCGGCTGTTGATGATGTCGCTCCGCTCTTGCAACAATCCCCGCCAGCCATTGATAATCTAATGTTCCACCTACGACACAGTGTCCGCTCTCCTCCTTAATCTCTCTCTCTCTCTCTCTGTCTCTCTCTGTCACATTGTCGCTGCCATTTGTTGGGCTATTTGCAGCAGAACTTATAATAGGATCAACGTCAGGATCCGCAATCCATCATTAGCAGTCAAGCATAAATTGCAAGCGCCGCAATTATGTGGCAAGTCTATTAAATTTCCATCAATGTGCGCATGTTAGTAAATGATGCAGAAAATGCAGCAAGCACTTTGTGGCGTCTCAAGCCGACGGGCGGGGCAACAGACGGGTTGCACTTACTTACGCGCACTTGAGTGTTGCATATACATATGCAGAGAAAACGGCACATCCTGCGGCTCCTTCAACTTGTCATTGCGTGTAAAATTATGTCAACGCTTGTCAACTTTTATGCGCCGCCGTCGAAGTTGCCCCAAGTGCCACATGAAGTGCCTTTGAGTGCGCATTGAGTGAATGAATGAAACTTTCTTTAGCCCACCCCAAGTGCTCGTGTGTGTAAAATGTCGCCAGCATTTGTTATTGACTATGCAGCAAGCGGCAAGCGGCAAGCGGCAAACGGCGTGTGGCAGTTGCAGCTTGCAACAGACAAAAGTGCCTGTCGCAAAAGGTCGCGCAAAAACTTTTTAAATTTAAATGCTGAAATTTAGCGAACCAGACTCTTATTTATTTACACACGCACACCCTTCAACAAACACACACACACACACACACCGTTCCGCTTTATTTAAAAACTTTAATGTGGCAAGTTTTAAAAGGCGCTGCCACTGCCACGCCCCACTCATTTAGCAGCGCATTAGCGTGCCTCGCACCGCTCTTGCTTTCTTATTAAAACTTATGCTCACTTTTTCAAAATTGTCCCGGCTAATTAGCTTTCTTGGTGGCGCCGCGTCGCGCAGTTCTTTCCATTTTTTTTCTTATTAACACCCTGTAAAATGCGCCTCAATCGGGTAGCTGAGAAATCTGTTCAAAAACTACTATAACTTGCATTAATATTCCCCAAAACTGTTGCCCGAACTAGCAGCTGCTTCTAAATCTATTTACCCCTTTTAGGTATTTATTACAATCTTTATGCACCTTCTCTACTTGTCGTGAAAAAGTTCCAACTTCAGATATATTTTTGTGGCTGCACGTCTTCTTTTTGCATGCAATTGTTGCGCGTGTGTCTGTGTGTGTGTGCATGTACAGGGTATGTACCAGTCGAGCAAGTTGTAGACATGTTTTTTTTGTTGTTTTCCTTTTTGGGCGCTGCTTCATTTGCAACGTGCTGACTGCAGCTTTGCTGGCAACTCGGCCCGTTGCCGAATTAAATAAGTTTTTACACGCCACTTGATGCTGCCACGTCTGCCACAGCAGCAGCAGCAGAAGTAGTGGCTGTGGCTGTGGCAGCAACTGTAGCAGCCGCATCGATGCATGAAATTTCGCTTGGCCTCGCTTGGAATTTATCTCATCTGGATAATGTCTAAAGGACTTTGCTTTACTTTTGCCAGTCCACAAATCTGCTGTATATATGTGCATTTCTCTTTATGTCTGTGAATATGTGTGAGTGTGCGTGAAACTGTGCTTTATGTGTGCGTAAAGTGTAAAAGTAGCTTGAAGCAATTAACGAAATTACTACTTTTATTTTTTGAATTTCTTTTAATATTTTCACCATTGTTCATTTGATTTACAAGCACTTGTAACTGATTCAATTATGCAATTAATCAATTAGTTAGTAAATATATATATTTATTAATCCATCGACACGCCCCTCAAACTACAGAGGCGTGCCTCTCCCCCCAAACCCCCAACCCCCGTTAAACAAACTGACGCACCACATGCAAAAAGCAGAAGACACCAATACAGTGATACTCATAAAGATATACACACACACACACACAGAAATACTAACACACACAGACAAGTTACAGATAAGCAATCAATTTATATATATCTCATACACGACTTATATGATAAGTATCTACTCTTTTCCTTTTTTCGTCTCTTTTTACGCTCTGAAATTTCATTTTCCGATAACATCCACAACAACTGGGCCTAACAACCAACCCAACACACACGCACACTCGCACAACACCAACAACAACAACAACAACCAATTGCTCCATGTAACAACAACAAAAACAACAAACCACCCAACCACACCAACAACACGCACCACCTACTTTCAACCACAATCAGAGCGTGCCAGTGCTGCGCACATTTGGCGGCCATCACATCGCGTAGCGGGAACTTAATGTGGCCACCACCACAGCCACAGCATCAGCATCAGCAGCCACAGCGACAGCATTAGGAACAAATTGCTCGTCATCGGCCACCAGCATTACGACACCAACAGGCACTCCGCCATTGCCGCCGTTGCCCAACACTTTTATAGCGATCAAAACGAAGAACGATAATGGCAGCAACCACAGCAGCAACAGCCTGACGCTGCATAGTGGCAGCAATAGTTTCAAGTCGAATGGCAACGGCAGCAGCAACAGCAACACACACCGACGATCACCGAATGCACAGCAACAACAACAGCAGCAGCAGCAACAACCACCGCCATTGCCCATGAAAAACGGTGCCAAGCAGCAGCAGCAACACAACTCCGATTCGCATTATCAACACTTGAGCTACAACATGACGCATCTGCAACACTTTAATTCGCTCGACCATCAGCAGCAGCCACATCAGTTCCATGCTGTGCGCAGCAACAACACGCTCGATCGCAAGCAACTCAAACAGCAACAGCAGCAAACCGATGTTGGCGGTGATTATTGCACTCAGATCAATCCGCATTATCTGCAGACCTTTGACAGTCTCGATCCCGAGCATTATAGCGTGGCCAATCTGCATGCGCATCCGCATACGCATCGCAGCCAGTCAAAGTCACAGATCTATAGCTACGGCAGCAGCGGCACCGCCAGCGATACGTCACAGCAGCAACATCAGCAGCAGCAGCAGCATCCACACCATCACAGCAGCAGCAACATTGCACACATTGAGCACCACTATCAACAACAGCAACAACACAACAGCCACCCACACCCACAACAACAGCAGCAGCAACAGCAGCAACAACAGCAATCACAAATCACACACCACCAACACCACAGTTTGAAGCACACGAAACACAGCAAGGGTCACAAGAGCAAGCACAGCTCAAAGAACAGCAAGTCGCAGGACGACTTTAAAGCCATGCACAAGCAGCAGCAGCAGCAAAAGTGCAGCAACAACAGCAGCAGCGGCAACAACAAGCAGCAGCAACAACAGCAGCCACACATCAAACGCAATGGCAATAATCAATTGCTGTCACAGCAACCGCCACAGCAGCACTATTCCAGCTCCAGTGATAGTTTACCATTTGATAATAACTATTATTAAAGCACTCACACACACACACACACAGTCGCACACCCATTGTTGTCTCAGCTGCAAAACTGTTGTTGCCGCACACCCACATCGATTGCACCACACACACACAACAAAATGCAATTTCTGATTTTATTATCATTTAAGTTGTGGCATCAAAAATCGTTGCATACTTTTGAGCGCCGAAAAAACATTTACCAGCCGAACATCAACAAAGTGTAGCATACTTTTGTGCGCCCAACTAATTGCGCTCTCCCCGCAACATATATGCAGTTGAAACCCAATACACACACATACACACATACACGCTCACACACACACACACACACACATACACCGCGCTGCTCTGTGTTGTGGGCAGCTGTTTTGTGTTGTTGTTTTATTCAAATATTCCACAACAGCAAAAAATAATAATACATTTAAAAGAAACGGAATTTAGCCTAAATGAATTAGAAATTTAAATAGTCTATAAAATAATATAGCTGGTAGTTGAATTTCAAATATGCAGCGCTCACAAATGAGTGCAAAAATTATTATGATTATTATTAACACTTAATAGAGCCCATAAGATCAGCTAACCAAAAGTCAAAACATACAAAAAAACCAAACATGAAAGTTAATTAAATAATTGTTCGATGTGGTCATGTGTATATAGCTATGCTAAGCGTAAATAGTTGTTAAGTATTTAAGCTATGGCTAGTGCACTAAGTATCTACCCCCGTCCCAAACCCCTCGCCCTCCCCACTCAACTTGGCCCCTCTGCTCACCAACAACTAGTCGTTCTACATACTTTCTTGAAAGACCCTTGGCTAATCAGATTTTATTTATTTATTTCATTAACAATTTGCTTGAAATATCTGCCAACAACTCGTACACAACAACAACAACAACAACAACAATCTGAACAACAACAACAACAACAAACCCTACCACACACACAAATACATGTACACGAAACAGTCGTCAACAGTTGCCAGCGCCAGTGGCCACGATGAGCTCGGCAATCTGTTGTGGCAACAGGAAGCCACCGAATTCATTGAGCAATTTCCCTGTGCCGCCGCCGCCGTCGTCCCAGTGCCGCCCATCCGCCATTGCCATGCCCATAACCATGGCCATCCCCACGGACATGGACATGGCCATGGCCATGGACATGTGCGCGGCGGCGGCGAGTTGTTGTCGACACAGCAGCGCCATCAGCGTGACATGTTTAGCGGCGACCTGGGCATACCGGAGATTAGCACACACGTCGGCAGTGTTGTGCACACCTTTGAAACGTTGGCGCTGCAGCGTCGCCTCGCCGAGGCCGAGCAGGAGCGTGACCGCGAGCAGAGTAAGTATGAGCTGCGCTCGAGCAACAACAGCAACAGCAACAGCAATAGCAACAATCAAGGCAACAGCCAAAGCAAATACAGTCAAGTGAAGCGCAAGTCACAGGAATTGCGACAACGTGTGCAGCACATGCAACGTCAAAAGCAGAAGCTGCAGGCACGGGCACTGGCCCAGGCACATCATAGCATACTAACTAACAGCAACAGCAACAGCAACAGCAATAGCAACAGCATCGCACAACATCCTGCACCCGGCAAGCTAACAAACAGTTGCAGCACCCAGAGTCTGGCCAACCAATTGGCCAACTTGCCACCTGCGGCCGCAATCGCGGCAACAACGGCACATTCCACCGAGCATTTGCAGCCATTGTACGGCGGCATTGCAGCCGAGGATTATCGCAAGAATCTCTTTGGTTCGCTGCTGTCTCAACGCCAGCGCGCCCAGCAACAGACCAGCGAAGAGGAGCTGCAGGACGAGGCGTACATTGTGAACGCGGCCTTTGACGAGATATTTGCACGCTACGACAACGACAACGATGATGACGACGACGACGGCAGCGAAGAGCGGGAACTGGCCACCAGCCGCACCTACACCAACACCATCACCAACACCGACGACCTGTACGACGACGAGCACATGCTCGTTAGCCTCAGCGAGCTGGACGACGATGTGTTTGCGAGCAGGGCGCAAACAGCGTCGACCACGCCCACCACAGCTGGCGCCGGCCGCACACCGAAGCACAGCCATCCGGCACTGCAAAAGTATCCGGCGCCAGCGCCGCCACTCCAACAGCGCTCCAGCACGCTGACCAATCTCTTCGAGCGGCTCAAGAGCAGCTCTGCTGCTGGCGGTGGCGGTGGCAAGCGCACGCACTCGGAGCAGCAGCTGCAACAAGGGGCTGCGCTGGCGGTGGCGACTCCAACGCCGCTGCACAAATACGCCGCACAGCCGCAGCTGAATGAGGACTTCAATCGCGGCTCGACGTTGAGTCAATCGTTTGTGCGGCAACTGAAGCGTGTGTCACACAAACAGAAGCGTGCCCCGCCCGCCCCTCCGCCCAAGCCGCGCTCCAATGTGGCGCACGTGACGCCGCTGCGCAATGCTCTGATCTTCCCCAAGCGTTCCAGGTCGTCCAACGAGCTACTGCTCGACGATCTCAATGTGCAGGCGCGTAAGTATTTCCGCAGATCGGAGCATAGCGCAGCGGTGTAATATCGAGCGAGCACCCTGTATATGTATCTCTCACTGTTTTGCTCACCCTTCGCTCACCCCTCACTTGTCGTTACTGTGACTTAAGAACGCAGAACTTTCGCATGGTAATCACTGTTTTATTGCTTCAATTCTTGGCAGAGGCGACGCTCTTGTAGGCTAAGTGTTCCCCGATTCCCCTCGACCACAACCCCGATAATGACCCGATAACGATAACGATACCGATACCGATATCCAACCGAGGATTGAGCGTAGTTTGACCCGCCGCCCGCCATAAATGATGAACAGCTCTTCCTCAATACTGCGGAAAAATTCCCCAAAGATATTTGCGCCATAATTGGATTCAAATTTGCCAGCACTCATAAAAATCAACTAATCGACAAAATGATTACAATACTAATAAGAAATGTTTTCAATTCGAATTTCGCTCAAATATCTAATGCATATTTTTCGAAGTAACACAAAATAAGAATTTTATGAAGGCTCGAAAAATATGCAGTGAAATTTGAAACAGATCTGTTCTGGATTACCATTTCTCAACGATTTCGAAATGAACTTCGGAACATGTCTCAAGAAAAGTTATTGAGCAGTTTTTAAGAGAAAATGCAGTAAATAATTATGCTTCGAGTTACATAACATATACATATATATGTTACCAAATAAAAAACAAATATATAAAAAACACCGTATATGTATAAGATACAAGATGCATGAAAATCAAATTACAAACATCCAATATATATATATATATATACATATAAATGTACAAAATCGCAACTTTTCAAATCAAATAACAATTTTGTGCCCTAAAATAAAAAAAAAAGAAAATACAAAACAATATGCATGTTATGTATAAGTAAATTTTGTCAACAAGAATTTCATAATGATATTGAATATATATGTATATGTATATGGAAAGTTTGCATTATAATAATATAAATAACTTATTAATGCAGCCAAGTGTATGGCACTTAACAAGCATTTATGTAATTACCATAATCTGTTGTAACTTGTAGGTTAATTAAACCCCCCAAAAAGGAACAAAAACATAACTAATCCTTTATGTGCATGCAATAAAAACAACAAAAATATTTATTTTGCTTTTGTCTTATTATTGGGTACACAACGAGTGTAAAACTTAACAACGGTTTTGAATAGTTGCAACGATGCCATATAAACTTAATGCTGGCTACAAGATAATTCGACCTATGAGAGGAAATATGGTAAGCCCCAAACGGTAGAAATTGAATACAATACAAATGGACTAAAGTTAAGTAGGAGGTTTACTTGTCGGATTGTGCTTGCAGATAGAAAAAGTGTCATAATTATCATAGACAATATTCGTAATAGAAGGTTTTGCGGACAACTAAAGATTTTATGGAAAGGTTTATTTATGAGAGTAAATTAGTATGCTATATGCGAGAAAAAGCATAGTTGACTTCAAAGGTGATTGGTTCTGAAATAGATTTGACTTTCGGATGAAAAGTAAGTTTAATAACATTCGGCAAAAAGATTTTTAGAAGCCGTCAATTTCGAGAGACATAGATATTTAAGTGGGAGCAATTATCGGAGTAATCTATATGTTTTCGAAAGTAGTTGATTCTGAAATTAGTTCAAGGATAGGTTTGTTTGAAATAGAAGGCTTTGCCAGCAGACATCTTTCAAAAGGGAATACGTAAGAAATTGACAGAAGGAACTTACCCAGTGAAGCAGTCGGCAGATTCACTGGACTCACAAGAATTCGCAGAAGCTCTAGGCAAGAATTCACTATTCACACTTTTAAATTACAACTACGAGACTTCCTCGTCGCCGCGTATGGTCACCTCGGAGTCCACCACACACGGCTTCAGCTCATGCTTCTTGAGCTGCATCACGCGGCTAAAGGTTTTCTGGCAAAGGCCACAGCGATGTCGCCGCTCGCCCGTGTGAATGAGTTCATGAGAGCGCAGCACACTCAACTGGCCAAAGCTGCGATCGCAATGACTGCAGGCATAAGGCCGCTCTCCGGTGTGTGTCCGCTTGTGCAGCTCCAGCAGATAGACACGCGAGAAGCTGCGCTGGCAGATGGTGCAGGTGTGTGGACGTTCAGAGGTGTGCAAGGCGATGATGTGGCGCCTCAGATTGCTGGACTCGACGAAGCCCTTGTCACAGTATTCACACTTGTATTCTACCAGCTTGAGGTGTCGCTTCTGATGGGTTACAAGAGCGCCATTTGTCCTGAAAGTCTTGGGGCAAACATCACAGGCAAAGGGACGCTCCCCATTGTGCAGACGTATGTGCATCGCCAAGCTGGCGGCAGACTGCAGGCTCTTCCCACAGTAGACACATCGATGCCCCACTTGCGGCGTGCGCAGCTGCAACGAAGTCGCATCCGGCGCATTGCAGATATGGCGTTGTAGATTGATGCTCTGGGTGAAGCTGTGACCACAGTGGTGGCAACTGCAGCAGTCAGCCGTGGCATGTGCTTTGACGATGTGGCGCTGCAGCGTGGCAGCCTGCTGGAAGACGGCGCCGCAGTCGTCGCAGTTGAAAAGGATGACGACAATTGCTGGCGACGCTTCGAGCGTCTTTTGCACAGTTGCAAGCAATTTATGCTCCTTCTCGTTCGTCTCGCACTCTTCGTACAGTTCCACATGTTGGCTTGGATCGTATTCTATAATGTCCATATCGTCTACATCATCTATGCAGCCTTCAGACTCGTCCTCTATCAACTCCTCTTTGATTAATTCACTTGTTTCCAAAACTCCATTTTGGCGCAACAATTGCTCTGTTGCAGCGCATTTATCTCGAAACTTGGCTGCGATTAGCAGCTCCTTTGTGCACTCTTGGCATAAGTACTTGGGAAACGCATCCGACTTGTCGACCTGCAATTGCAATTGTTAATAAATACAAAAGAAAAGTAAAAGTTTCGGCAACTCACTTTGATGTCGCCACAGCGTTCGAGCAGCGTGCACAAATCTGTTTGCTGCTCTTCCACATGCTCGTAGACGTCAACCATTAGCTCGTCCTGCTTTAGGCATACGCGACAAAGTAAATCACTTAGTTCTTGAGCCATATTATATTTATTTATTTATTATTCAACAGTTTCAAAATTAGGATCCATCGCTTACAAAATGCGGGAATGTGGTTTGTGCTACACGCGCTATGGGATATTTAGTGCTAAATCAAGAACAGCTGTTGCTCGCTTGTTATCGATGCTCGCGAGGTCACAATGGTGGGCGCATAATTAGAAATCGATTTCATTTTTCAAATTCGTATTTAATAGTGAAATTAATAGATTTTAAATAAGTAGTAAAAATGAGATGGGAATATTTGTATTTGTGCGGGTCAATCTATATTCGTTAATTCTGAATTTGATTTGAAAACTATCGGAAGAATGACCACCTCAGGGAAACTTATCGATAACGAACTTCTATAATTTTGAATCGAGTTTTCGCGCTTCATCGATATTTCTACAATTCAAATTTTGTTAGTGACCGGGAAAGTTTTAATGCAAAAAAACTTGAAAAAAGAAGAATATACAAGATCAATAAACTGGTTTTATTCTTAACATATTTACACAATTATGAATTGTTTTCGTGTTTGCTTTAATACCATATGAGTGTAGCTTAAAGTAAAGGGAACACCATGAGTACATAATGCTTATTAATTCATTATTCCAAATTGTCAAAGTATCCCAGATGTAAATAACGCGCCAAGTTATGTCTAACTTCCGAAATATAGTTCTTGTCATAATACAACGAAGATCTCAGCTGTTTGTCTTCAATCATTTCAGAAAAATCATAGTCCCCACTTACAATACCAATAATGAGCGGCATAAAAGTTGTGAGCAAAAAAAATTCTGTGGGGAAAAGGGGAATGTCGAATCAATTGAAATCTTTGTGTAATAACAAACGTCTTACCCAAATATTTGTGCCGGAAAAGCTGCTCACGAAACTTGAGCAATGTGGGTAATTCACCATCATAGTTGATTTTCTTCAAAGTCTCGATAAAGGTAGAAAAATAGAAGTAAATAAATTCATCCCGTTGGTTTTGTCTCTGCTCTGCAGACAGCATATTATAGATGGAATATATAATGTCATTGGGCATGGGACCCACATTGCTCATCTGAAAGTCCAGAAGCATACAGTCCTCCAGTTGTCCACTTGTTTTGCAGTGTCTAACCATCATGTTCCTCAGGTGAAAGTCCCCATGGCACAATACATAGTATGCATCCTCTTGAGGATTCTCCCTATGCTCCCTAAACGTGTTTATGCAATGCTGCATGTAAATGGGACGCATTTTTTCAAAATACGGTTTATATTTCTTCAGATCCGGCTGAGAGTCCAGCAACTTCAGGAAATGGTCCATCCCGGTTGAGAACACGGGATCCTTACTAATCTTGGGCAGTTCCATTAGGCTGTGCTTGAATTTCTGCATCAAGGCAGGCTCCTCTTTGTTCAATTTGTAGCTTACGGCATGCCACTTTGCTAGTTTGGTGTAGGCACCGTGAATCTCCTCAATGGTTGGATCGCGATCACGGATGACCACGTAACCCAGAGGCACGAGATCTTCAAATATCATAACCTGTCGTGGCTCCAGGCTGTGATAAATACAGGGCACATAAAGCGATGTCTCGTCACCAGCTTCGCGTAATATCTCCTCGAACTTGGGCAGCATCTCTGTGTACATGTTAATCTCTGTCTCGAAGATGTGAGACTCTCCCAGCATATCCTTTTTGTGTCCCTCTTTCTCGGGCATAGTCTTGATGATCAACGACTTGTTGAATTTCCCCTTTGTGTTCTTATATTCGACCGTAGCTCTGAACATAATACTCGCATAGTGATCTCCTTTGCCGCTGGCGGGTGAGATCTTCAAAGCGAACACTTCGACATTCTCGTCCTTCTCGTGGCTACTCAATACCTCTTTTAAATATTCTGCATTTAGCCAGCTGGGTGCCTCCAACTCGTCCAAATTAAAAGATTCGCTGTTTGGCGGCATAATTATTCAAATCAACTGGTTTCAGCCCGAAGACGCAACTAAATTCAATAACAGTGTGAACATCTTTTATATAGAGTCTTGCATTATCAGGGCATATCTTTACAGCTCATCTAGACAGTTGTGATGTTGTATATTCAGCTTTCCGCTTTATCTCAGCAAATTTCAAAATGTCATGATTACAATCAGATCAGTCAGAAATTATATATGCGATATACGCAAACAACTGACAATTTCCATATTACATTATATAACTTTTAAAATTTAACAACCACCTACAAAATTTCCTTATCAGCTTATATAACTTTTGAAATTTACCGAATCTGCAAATTGTTAATGAATTTTTGTTTATTTAATTTTTATTGTTCACATGATACCAATCCTAATAGTAGCGATTATTTTTCATACAATGTATAAACAAAAATATATTTTTGTAGTTTTTATACCCGCTACCCATAGGGTAGAAGGGTATTATGACTTAGTGCCAACAGAAAATGTATGTAACAGGCAGAAGGAGGCATCTCCGACCCCATACAGGAATCATTGAGAATATTATTATACCCGCTACCCATAGGGTTGAAGGGTATTATGACTTAGTGCCAACAGAAAATGTATGTAACAGGCAGAAGGAGGCATCTCCGACCCCATAAAGTATATATATTCTTGATCAGCGTCAACAGCCGAGACGATATAGCCATGTCCGTCTGTCCGTCTGTCAGTCTGTCCGTCTGTCCGTCTGTCTATCCGTATGAACACCTGGATCTCAGAGACTATAAGACATAGAGACACCAAATTTGGCAAAAAGGTTCCTTCATACCCTACGCAGATCAAGTTTATTTCAAAAGTTGGATGCCACGCCCCCTTCGCCCACAATAAGCATTAATCTAGAAAAAGTCAAGTTTTTTTTTATGTAAATCTCGTATAACTCCAAAAGTTCTCTGTGTAATGATGTGTAATTTGGTAACCCATCTGCGCTTGGTACTCTTAATATACCCTGTAATTTTGGTACAAATCGGATAAGTAGAACAAAAGTTATTCGTTAAATTATTTATCAAAATTGTTGTCCCCAGTGCATATGGACGTTTTAAGTGTGTGAATGACCTAGAGATATCAAATTTGGTGGCAGTATTCATGTAGGTCTTACGCAGATCAAGTTTGTTTTAGATTTTTGCCACGCCCCTTTCCGCCCCCAAAAACTGTAAAAGCCGTAATAATAGACTCCTGTGAATTTGATTGAGATCGAATAAAAAATGAGGAAGTTATTAAAGAATCAATTTTGTATGCAAAATTCACTTGCAGCTGCTCGCGCTTTGTTTGTTTATTTGACAGTGTGACCATGTCGGTGTTGTGGATTTTTACCCGCTATTTTCAAATATATACAAACAAAACACAAGTTTCAGTATATTTTTGGTATATTTGTTGTTAAAATATCATTAAAATATTTTTTTTTCTCTCGAAATGGGTTGCGGGTATCATACGGTCGAGCACTCTCGACTGTAGCTTTCTTACTTGTTATTATTATACCCGCTACCCATAGGGTAGAAGGGTATTATGACTTAGTGCCAACAGAAAATGTATGTAACAGGCAGAAGGAGGCATCTCCGACCCCATACAGGAATCATTGAGAATATTATTATACCCGCTACCCATAGGGTTGAAGGGTATTATGACTTAGTGCCAACAGAAAATGTATGTAACAGGCAGAAGGAGGCATCTCCGACCCCATAAAGTATATATATTCTTGATCAGTGTCAACAGCCGAGACGATATAGCCATGTCCGTCTGTCAGTCTGTCCGTCTGTATGAACACCTAGATCTCAGAGACTATAAGAGCTAGAGCTACCAAGTTTGGGGACAGTACTCTTATAGGTCCTACGCAGATCAAGTTTATTTCAAAAGTTGGATGGCTATATCGTCTCGGCTGTTGACACTGATCAAGAATATATATAGTTTATGTGGTCGGAGATGCCTCCTTCTGCCTGTTACATACATTTTCTGTTGGCACTAAGTTATAATACCCTTCTATCCTATGGGTAGCGGGTATAAACACTAAAAGATATTCAAAAAATTTTGATATTTTCTATTCATACTGGAAGCGCTTTCGGAACGAACCTAATCAAAGGAATGACATTGTAAGTGCTTTGCCCCTTAGCTACCTCAACAACAGTAAATATAAACATGTTAGATACGTTTTTAAGTTGTATTCATATCTAAGCAGAGACAAATTGGAATTTCTGCTCCCAAGCAGTGCAATTATAAAAGCTAAGAACGAGCTTTTCAGATTTGTTTATAATTGTATTAACTTCCATGTCATGCTAGAAACTTGAATGGGGCTTTTTTTTTCAGCCAGATAACAACAGCTCGTTCAGCAAAAATTAGTGCGAAATCATCGTGTATAGCTAGTTGGGCACGAGCCGGACAGAGAAGATGATCAAACATTGTTATGAATGCTAATTATCTGGCTTATTATAAACAAAATCAACATTGTAATTAATTCATTAATGCCAGTGCCTAACACATATTAAAAAGCGCTTCCTCCCCGGATTTAATAATGATGAATTAATCTTACTCGTAGTTGTAATGATTTATTTATAAAGTTTTTGTTTACTACTCGAAATATCCCAGATGCACCATACGAGGCAGCAGAAATTCTAATTCCTCTAGAAATTCTTTTTCTCGATATAGTTCACGTCGTTTTTCGGGATCGTCCATGAACTCTGCGGGATCTTTTCCTTTACGCATGTGATTAAAGGTAGGCAAAAATGTGCTGATCAAAAAGATATCTGTGCGGGCAACGAGAAATAATTAGTATCGTAATCACTTTTGAAATCTCGTCAATTTACCAATATCTCTTTTTTCAAACAGCTGTCTACGGTAATCCACCAGGCTGGGCATTTTCCCCTGATATCCAATCTTCGATAAGGTGTTTTTAAAGGTCGAAAAGAAATGATAGATAAGTTCATCATATTTCTCTCGTCTTTCCTCGGGGCCGAGGAACATGTAAACCGCATAGAGCACATCGTTTGTCAAAGGTCCTACGTAGGACATCTGAAAGTCGAGCAGCATGCAGTCTGTGCCCTTGAACATCATATTCTTTAGATGGAAATCACCATGGCATAAAACGTAGTACGTATCGTCTTTTCGATTATCACGATATTCACGAATAGCTTTTACCCAGCGTTGAATTATTGTGTCTTTCAATGGCTCGAAGTATTTCACGTACTTCTTTAAACTTTCAACACTCTGAAGAGATTCCACAAATGTTGGGAATCCAGATGTTATCACTTCTTGCTCCAGAATATTTGGCATTGTCGTCAAATCATATTGCAATTTATCAAATAGACCAGATTTTTCGTGCAGCAGCTTGTAACTAACTGCCTGCCATTTCGCCAGTTTCTCTAATGCAGACTTAATCTCCTCTATGCTGGCTGGTCTTTTGCGAATCACTTCGTACTGCTGTGGAACCAGATCTTCGAAGACCATCACCTGTCGAGGCTTCTGAGTGTGATAGATGCACCTCGCACAAAACGTAATCTTATCGCCTGCTTCAGCGAGTATCTCCTCGAGCTTGGGTATCACTTCCGTGTACATGGCGATCTCCGTCGGGAAAATATGCGAATCACCCAAAAACTCCTTCTTATGGCCCTCCTCTTCGGGCATCGTCTTAATAATCAAGGACTTGGAAAATGTTCCATGTTGTGTAGAATACCCGACTATTCCCCGAAACATGACGCTCGCATAGTGGTCTCCCTTAGCAGTGGCTGGAGATGTTTTGAAGTCAATCACTTTCACATTAGGATCCTTAAGATGATGATCTAGAACCTCCTTGAAGAATTGATCATTCAACCATGCGGGTGCTTCCAGCTCATCCGCATTATAATTGTCAATGTTTGGCGTCATTTTTTGCGTTGTCGAGACAGAATTCACTAAATAACTAACTGAGAATCTTGCGAAGGTCTGTATTTATTAAAGTTTTCACAGTTAATCTTGAGCTTTGCAAGCATTTTTACACTTCAAACGAGTGTGATATTGGTAACGATAGTTGTCGAAAGCTTTTAAATAGATCATCAAGTGGCGCTAGACATAAGAACCTGTATTAGTGCACTCTGGAAATTGTATATCAGTTTCCTCAAGTCATTCAAAACGTTTCATAATGGGTAACGATGATGATGCATTACGTACATAAGACCCTGTATTCGTATACCCTACGAAAGGTATATATCATTTTCATTATTAGATTCATCATGTAATTCAAAACGTTTTATAATGCGTCACGATGATGATAAAAAGCTCTTCGAGGGGTTATAGATAGTATTTATTGCGTGCCCAAGACCCTGTATTCGTATGCGCTACGAAAGGTATATCAGTTTCATTATGTCGTTCAAAAAGTTTTATTATGCGTTACAATGATTATCGAAAGCTTTTAAATAGATTTTCGAGTTGCGATAGTAAGTGATTCGAACATAAGAACCTATATTCGTAAACCCTGCAAGGGTTTGTATATCAGTTTCATCATATCCTTGAAAAAGTTTCAGTATACTTAAAGATGGTTATCGAAAGCTCTTCGAGTGATTATAGACAGTATGTGTTGCTTACATAAGACCCTGTATTCGCATACCCTACTAAAGGTATATGGGTTTTATAATGTCATTTAAGACGTTTTATTAATATGTCCAAATATTCATAAATAAGTAACTACAGAGGTCTTGATATTTAAACAACATTTTTAAATCAATAACAATTAACTGCGAAGTGTATGTTTCTAAGGTAAATGAACTTGTCGTATATTGTTTTATCTGAAGACATCGCAAAGTTTACGCTTTTATAGCTTTGTTTCAATTATAAATATTCAAACAAGTGTAGTAAAAGTTTATGTCAAAGCTTTACAAGCTTTTGAATATATTGTTTGTCATGCTGATCATTCAAACAAAATGCTAGACTTTTTACTACTTTTTGCAAGGTAGCCATTGATAAAAGCATCAATTAAAATTACCTAAAGTCTAGATGAGAGTGCTCGAATGCAATATACCAATTAATTAGTAAATTTTACAAAAAAATTCATCCAATCAAAATGTGAAACGAAAGCAGTACTTAGCAAATATCTCATGCATATGAACACATTTCAATGAACGAAATTTAAAAAAAAACAGGTCACCCCATTAAGATAATTATTAGTAAATCTTTGTATGCTATAGCAGAAGTTGTCTACATTTATTCGAAATGCTCAAAGTATCCCAAATGGAGCATTCGAGGCAACAGGTGCTCCAATTCTTCCAGATATTCCTTGTCATTATATAAATTAAAACGTGTTTCAGCGCTTTCCATAAACTCTGATGGATCCTGTCCTTTAAGCATGTGGTTAAAGATGGGTAAAAATGAGCTCATCAAAAAGATTTCTACGAAATAAAATGCAAAGTTAGATTTAAATAGTCATTATTTAGATAATGCTTATCTTCAACTTACCAGTATATTTCCTTTCAAATATCTGTCTTCGATATTCAATCAAACTAGGCATCTTTCCTTGATAACCAATTCGTTCTAATGTATTTGCAAATGTTGTGAAATAATGGTAGATAAGTTCATCATATCTGTCTCGACGATCTTCGGGACTAAAGAGCATGTAAACCGCATAGAGCACATCATTTGTCATAGATCCAACGTAGGACATCTGAAAATCGAGCAGCATGCAGTCGGTTCCCTTGAACATCATATTTTTTACATGGAAGTCTCCATGGCACAGGACATAGTAAGCATCCTCTTGACGATTCTCGCGGTATTCACGTATAATCTTCACCCAGCGATCAATGATAACATCTTTTATGGGCTCAAGGTACTTGCGGTATTTTTTCAAACTGTCTACACTTTCCAATGCATCCAAGAACATTGGGAACCCGGTTTTCAGAATATCTTGGTCCAGGAAATTTGGCATTGTTGTTAGATCATATTGCAATTTATCGAACAATCTTGATTTCTCCTTCAGCAACTTATAGCTAACTGCTTGCCACTTGGCCAGTTTTCCCATCGCCGATTTAATTTCCCCTATGGTCGCTCGTCGTTTACGTATCACGTCATAGTTCTGTGGCACCAGATCTTCAAAAACCATCACTTGACGCGGTTCCAGACTGTGATAAATGCAACGCGCGCAAAATGTAATCTTATCACCTGCTTCTGCGAGTATCTCCTCGAACTTGGGTAATATTTTCGTGTACATGGTGATCTCCGTTGGGAAAATATGCGAATCACCCAACAACTCTTTTTTATGTCCTTCCACTTCGGGCATTGTTTTAATTATCAAGGACTTAGATGTTGTCTTATTTTGTAATGAGTAGTTAACTTTTGCTCGGAACATAACACTTGCATAATGATCTCCTTTAGCAGTTGCTGGTGATGTATTGTAATCAATCACTTTTACATTAGGATCATTATGAATATGAGTAAGAACGTCCTTAAAGTACTGCTCATTTAGCCATTCAGGAGCATCTACTTCATCGGCGTTACAGTTACTATTATCAGCTGACATTATTGTTAATGTTTTGCGGTCCGTATTTGTAAATAAACTAAAAACCTGCTAGACGGCTCTCCATATTTATACACGATTATGGTAAAGGTGGCGAGCTTTTAATTAAGCTTGGTAGTTGGGAGGGCTTTGCAAACTGATGTGCGGTAATTGAAAATATAAGGAACAAGTAAGAAAGCTACAGTAGAGAATGCTTGGCTACTCGCTACCCGTTTTGAGAGATGTTTCTTTACAATATATAAAAAAAAATATATAATTAATATAGGTATATATAATATATGTAAAGGACAGACATACAGACATTGCTAGCTCATCTCGGTTTTTATACCTGCTACCCATAGGGTAGAAGGGTATTATAACTTAGTGCCAACAAAAAATGTATGTAACAGGCAGAAGGAAGCATCTCCGACCCAATAAAGTATATATATTCTTGATCAGCGTCAACAGCCGAGACGATATAGCCATGTCCGTCAGTCCGACTGTCCGTCTGTCTGTCCGTATGAACACCTGGATCTCAGAGACTATAAGACATAGAGACACCAAATTTGGTACAAAGGTCTCTGTATTCCCTACGCAGATCAAGTTTTTTTTATGTAAATCGCGTATACCTCCAAAAGTTCTCTGTGTAATGATGTGGAATTTAATAACTCATCTGCGCTTAACACTCTTAATATACCCTGTAATTTTGGTACAAATCGGATAAGTAGAACAAAAGTTATTCGTTAAATTATTTATCAAAATTGTTGTGCCCAGTGCATATGAACGTTTTAAGTGTGTGATTGACCTAGAGATATAAAATTTGATGACAGTATTCATGAAGTTCTTACGCAGATCAAGTTTGTTTTAGATTTTTGCCACGCCCCTTTCCGCCCCCAAAAACTGGAAAAGCCGTAATAATAGACCTAGAGCATTTTGGTATGCATAATAATAATTATATTCTCAATGATTCCTGTGAATTTGGTTGAGATCGAATGAAAAACAAGGAAGTTATTAATGAATCAATTTTATATGCAAAATTCACTTGCAGCTGCTCGCGCTTTGTTTGTTAAGTTGACAGTGTGACCATGTCGGTTTTAAATGGATTTCTTAATAATATGTATATACAAAAAAAACAAATTTCAGTATGTTCTGTGGTATATTTTTTTTTAAATATCATTTAGACACTAAGTTATACTACCTTTCAAACCTATGGGTAGCGGGTATAAAAATTGTGAAATGCGTTAGGCGGCATTTGGAATTTGCGTTCAGATAACATTCTAATGGTTTCTAGAACTGTCAGTATTCATGTAAGTCATTTTTCCTTATTGTATTGAAACACCATCAATATTTATTTAACTTTTTTGTTAGAATATATATATAATTATTTACCTATTTTTTGCGGATGCGTTTAGATGTGGTGTAACTATTTCAAATTAGGTTTTGAAAAATGCAATATACTTGGTTTGCTGTGCAATTGTATTTTATTTTCCAGAAGAAACATAGTGCAAGTTAAAAAGCTACAATCGCGAGTGCTCAACTATGAGAAACCTAATATCCGTTTTAAGAGTATTTAAAGCAAATATGTGATGTAACAAAAAAATATCCCGAAAAGTATATTTAATATACGAGAATACTTTTATGCCAAAACTCTACCACGGTGAGATGTAATTTGAATAGGTGGATATGTTGTGAATGAGTTGGTTAATCCGTATAGATGAAGTAATCAGCTGACGATGCAATTGTATACCCGCAAATATTTTAAATAATGAGATATTCAGTAGCTAGTTAAACTTGTTAAAAAGCTTTTGATAAAATGTTTGACTATCGGTCATGGAATCAACATGAATTGTTAGACTCAGCAATTCACATTGCTTTTGTCAAGATAGTACTAGTTTTTGATCAAAAGTTATATTGTAGTACTTAATTACTACTGCCATATGACCAAGCAAAATAAAACAATTCTAACATACATCAGATTATTACTCATTTGATAATATTTTGAATTATTTAATCTTATTGGGTTGAAGCACTTCTGATTAGGTATAAAAAAGTGTAGTTGAACAATAATAGATTCAGTTTAGCTGCTCGAAGTATCCCAAATGAAGCATTCGAGGTAATAAATATTCCAACTCTTCATGAAAGTCCTTATCTTCGAACATTTGAGCACATTTTATAGGATCCGTCATCAACTCTCCAGGGTCTTGGCCCTTCCTCATGCAATTAAATCCAGGCAAGAATATTGACATCAAAAAAAGTTCTACAAAAACATATGAGAAAAACCATTATTAGTCAAAAATGAAGATTATTTCAACTCCATTTCTTAACTCACCATGATCTCTCCTTTCGAAAAATTGCCTTCGGAACTCAACCAAACTCGGCATTGTTCCTTGATAGCCAATAGTTTTTAAAGTGTTTGTGAAATTAGTGAAATAATAATAAATAAGTTCATCATATTTATCCCGTCGCTCCTCAGGACCATAGAATAAATAAATGGCGTACATTACATCATTTGTTATGGATCCAACGTATGATATCTGAAAATCCAACAGCATACACTCGGATCCCCTAAACATCATGTTCTTCAGATGGAAGTCGCCGTGGCATAGAACGTAGTAAGCATCTTCTTTGCGATTCTCTCTATATTCACGTATTACCTTAACCCAACGGCTAAGAAGAGTATCTTTTAAAGGTTCAATATATTTCAGATACCCCTTGAGATTATCGTTCTGTCCAATCGCCTTTATGAGGTTTGGTATGCTTGTTTTCATGAAATCCTGTTCCAGGTAGTTTGGAACTTCAGTCAAATCATATTTCAATTTGTCGAACACAGTGGGATCCTCCTTAAGCAACTTGAAACTAACTGCATGCCATTTAGCTAATTTTAGAAGAGCAGCTTTGATTTCCTCCAAGTTAGCTAGTCTTTTCCGCACGACGGAGAAACCCTGAGGCACCAGATCTTCGAACACCATCACTTGACGAGGCTCAAGCGTATGATATATGCACTTGGCACATAAACTGGTTTCCTCGCCCGCCTTCCGTAGGATTGCTTCCAGTTTAGGTAGAACTTCGGTGTACATTGAAATTTCAGTTTGGAAGAATTTTGCCTCGCCCAGAAAGTCTTTCTTGTGACCTTCTTGCTCGGGCATTGTTTTGATGATGATTGGTTTGGAAAACTTTTCTTTTAGTATTGAATAATCAATTTCTGCCCGAAACATGATACTCGCATAATGATCACCTTTAGCGGTTGCTGGAGATATTTTAAAATCAATCACTTTCACGTCAGGGTTGTTATGATCATGAGTTAAAACTTCTTTGAAGAATTGCTCATTAAGCCAATCGGGAGCTTCCAACTCATCGGCATTGTAATTATCAATATCAGCTGACATTTTTGGTAATGTTTGGCGTTGCGTATTTATAAACAGACTAAAAACGTATATGACTGCTCTCTATATTTATACACGATTATTACTGGCGAGCTTTTTCTAAAGTTTGACAGTTGAGAGAGCACCCTCTCTTTAAAAGCTTAAGTGTGGTAAAAGTGTGTTTTGTCATGATGTGTACAATTCTTTATCATGAAGGAGGTATTTTTCGTTTTTTGCTGATTCCCAATATTTATATATACTATT
Source organism: Drosophila immigrans (assembly GCA_963583835.1). Taxonomy (NCBI): domain Eukaryota; kingdom Metazoa; phylum Arthropoda; class Insecta; order Diptera; family Drosophilidae; genus Drosophila; species Drosophila immigrans. The sequence goes on along the minus strand of OY757142.1, from coordinate 21,114,864 downwards.
GTACATTTTGCTAATTTTTTGTAATAATTCATTTTTTTTTGTGATAACAACTATTATAAATTAATTTAAGTATTCTACTACCTATTGTGGAGGCTATATAGTATAGTATCAAACAAAAATAACAGTGTCTGATCACAGTGAGATGAATTTACATATAGGACTAAAAATAATTAATATTCGGTATTTACAGTATTTACAAGCAAATTTAAATTTAATACGTACATAATAAATCCAGTTAGAAGATCTATCGGATGTTTATAATTCATTCATATTAAAATTGGTATTGAATACTTATTTACATTTATTTTAATGTATTTACATACAATTTTTGGAGAACAATTATATTTTATGAATCATTAAAGTATCCCATCTGTTGCATTCGATCCAAAAGAAAATCCACCTCGTTCTGGTAATCCTTATCCTTGTACATGCTAGTTCGACGACGCAGCGGATCAATGGCATTCTTTCGAGATGCGATTTGAATGGGGAGAAATGTCGTGAGAAGCATGAATTCTAGAGATTAAATAAAAACGTTTAGATTTATTTAATACACCAGCTTCACTCCCACTTACCATTGTACTTGTTATCGATCAGCTGACACTGAAACTCTTCGAAACTGGGTGCCTTTTTCAGACAGCCAATTTTTTGTAAAGTATCAGCAAAAGTCTTTAGATAGTGTGAAATTAGTTTATCGCGGAGCTTTCCACGTTCGTTAGGGCCGAAAAACATATACATTGCATAGAGAAAATCATTGACCATAGGCCCCACATGGGAAAGTTGGAAGTCTATAAACATGCAATTGTCTTTTTTGAACATCAAGTTTCTTATGTGAAAGTCTCCGTGGCACAGAACATAATGGGCATCCTTCCGTGGATTTTTGTGATATTCTCCCAAAGACTCTGCCCATCCTTGAATCAAATTTCCCCGCATCGCTTCAAAATGCTTCTTATACTTCTGTAAGCTTTCCACCTCTTGCAACATGTATATGAAGTTTGGCAGGGCGTTCGTGAGAAAACTTTGATTCAGAAAGTTGGGAAGTGTCGAAAGATTATACCGTAAGTTATCAAACAAGTGCGGTTGCTCCGTTATAAATTTTTGACTAACTGCATGCCATTTGGCCAGTTTCTCGAGTGCAGTGTGGATCTCCTCTATGTTGGCGGATCTGTCTCGTATCACTTGATAACCCTGAGGCACCAAATCATCGAATACCATTACCTGCCGTGGCTCCAAGCTGTGATAGACACATGGCACATGGAGACTGGTATCGTCCCCTACTTTTCGTAGAATTGCCTCGAATTTGGGTAACAACTCGGTGTACATGGCAATCTCTGTGTGGAATATGTGGGAATCATCGACCATTTGTTTCTTTTGACCGCCTTGCTCAGGCATTGTCTTGACGATTAAGGATTTAGAAGTCGATCCATTTAATGTCGTGTACTCCACAGAAGCCCGAAACATAACACTTGCATAGTGATCGCCCTGGACACTTGCCGGCGACAACTTGAGATCTTTTAATATTAATTCCGGAGCTTTCTCAAATTTGATTAGTATTCGTGTGAAGAATTCCGTATTTAGCCATTCAAGTGCCTCCAGTTCATCGGGATTATATTTGGATGACATTATGTTTATGGAAATCGCTTATATTTGCAACACTTCTAGTTTGAGAACATACTAAAAGAAATGCATTGAAAATACTGAGTTTTATTTCAGCGTTTGTCGCTGGAGAGCTTTTAAAGTAAATACAGAAAAAAGCCGCAACCAGAGAGAATGACTAATAACAACAGAGAGTTGAAGAGCGACTGAAAAATATACAGAGAGAACAAGTGAATTCGTGCAATATATTATTAAACAAGCACAGAGCGCGTTATGATTGTATGTGTGATATGTTTATTTTATATATTATATACGTAAGTTATTAACCATTATGCATTTCCAAATAAGGTTGTATTGTAGATAGAGAGAGTCATAGTCGAAATCATTTGTCAGAAACTTAGAGGAAAGACAATCTGAGAGAGATATCAGGCAAGTGGCTGAAAGAGAGAACGAAAGAGAGAGAGAGAATAATAAATGTTGTTTTGTTTACAAATAACAAGCCCAAACATATTGGGAGAGGGCAATCCGCTTTAGCTTTGATAGTGTCCAAAACTTTTTTTCAAAGTAGCAGGGATTATTAAGCTGCAGTGCAAAGCTTTTATAATTTTGTGTGTGGACAATTGTTTGTGTTTATTAAAATTAAATAATAATTTAAAATATATAATTATAAATGATTTAATGAAATAGGCTTGAAATATTTCGAAGAATATTATTTATTAAAAATGGTATTTTAAACACATTTTTTTTTATTAAAATCTGATAAGTTTGCCTGATATTATTTTCAGCAATAAACTAATTTTAATATTCAAAATCAATAGCTGAACATTTTTTATTTTTCAAAATTTATTTTATTTGACGAGCGAGTATCGAAATAACTTAAGAAGCTATCAAACTGTTTGCGGATTATACTGATCTACATCGAGAAACTCTTGACGTTAAATGTGGGTAACACTTAACATAGAACCCTTTGAGTCATTGGATTGTTGAAGCAACCGTTCTTGGAATTAATGCTTTTGATGAAAAGTTTGTTTATTTATGCCTGTACATACATACCTATTATCGGCCATGCATACAACATGAATTGCTAGTTTCAGCGTTCACATGGTTTTTGTGAAGATAATAATAGTTTGTTCTTCAAAGTAATATTGTAGTACTTAATTGCTAGTGTCATATGACACAGTAAAATCAACAATACTACGTCACATTATTACTCATTTGATAATATTTTTGATTATTTATTCTTATTGGGTTAAAGCACTTTTATAATTGATAAGGTGCAAGAAGGTGTAAATACATTAATTAATCAGTTGAAAAATACTACATTTAGTTAAGCTGCTCGAAGTAACCTAAATGAAGCATACGAGGTAATAAATATTCCAACTCTTCAAGAAATTCCTTATCATGGAACATTTGAGCACATTTTACAGGATCCGTCATCAACTCTCCAGGATCTTGGCCCTTCCTCATGCAATTAAATCCAGGCAAACATATTGACATTAAATAAAATTCTTGAAAAAGAATAAATAGAATAAGCATTTTTAAGTCCATAATTTAGATCATTGTAATTCCATTTCGTAACTCACCATGATATCTCCTTTCGAAAAATTGCCTTCGGAATTCAACCAAGCTCGGCATTGTTCCTTGATAACCAATAGTTTTTAAAGTGTTTGTGAAATTAGTGAAATAATAATAAATAAGTTCATCATATCTATCCCTTCGATCCTCGGGACCATAGAATAAATACATAGCGTACATTATATCATTTGTTATGGATCCTACGTATGATATCTGGAAATCCAACAGCATACACTCGGATCCCCTAAACATCATGTTCTTCAGATGGAAGTCGCCGTGGCATAGAACGTAGTAAGCATCTTCTTTGCGATTCTCTCTATATTCACGTATTACCTTAATCCAACGGCTCACAAGAGTATCTTTTAATGGTTCAATATATTTCAGATACCCCTTGAGATTATCGTTCTGTCCAATCGCCTTTATGAGGTTTGGTATGCTTGTTTTCATGAAATCCTGTTCCAGGTAGTTTGGAACTTCAGTCAAATCATATTTCAATTTGTCGAACACAGTGGGATCCTCCTTAAGCAACTTGAAACTAACTGCATGCCATTTAGCTAATTTTAGAAGAGCAGCTTTGATTTCCTCCAAGTTAGCTAGTCTTTTCCGCACGACGGAGAACCCCTGAGGCACCAGATCTTCGAACACCATCACTTGACGAGGCTCAAGCGTATGATATATGCACTTGGCACATAAACTTGTTTCCTCGCCCGCCTTCCGTAGGATTGCTTCCAGTTTAGGTAGAACTTCGGTGTACATTGAAATTTCAGTTTGGAAGAATTTTGTCTCGCCTAGAAAGTCTTTCTTGTGACCTTCTTGCTCGGGCATTGTTTTAATGATGATCAGCTTGGTAAACTTTTCTTTGAGTATTGAATAATCAATCTCTGCCCGAAACATGATACTCGCATAATGATCACCTCTAGCGGTTGCTGGAGATATTTTAAAATCAAACACTTTCACGTCAGGGTTGTTATGATCATGAGTTAAAACTTCTTTGAAGAATTGCTCATTAAGCCATTCGGGAGCTTCCAACTCATCGGCATTGTAGTTATCAATATCTACTGACATTTTTGGTAATGTTTGGCTTTGCTTATTAGTAAACAGACTAAAAACCTGAATGAGTGCTCTCTCTATTTATACTCGATTATTGCTGGCGAGCTTTTTCTAAAGTTTGACAGTTGACAAAGTGTGCTTTGAAAGCTTAAGTGTGGTAAATGAAAATCAAACGAAAATTGTGAAATGTGTTGGGCGGCATTTTCAATTTGTGTTTAGCTGACATGATTTGTATAATTCTTTATCATGAAGGAGGTGTTTTTTTTTATATATTGCTGATTACCAATATTTATTTAATAGTTACGAATTGCCTTTTGTGTTTTTTGCAATTTTTTTTAGTAAAAAATATTATAACACAAGTTAATTCAAGTAGCAAGTATTCAGCAACTGTTTGTGGCAGCTTAACATTTTAAATATAGAAACAAACAAAAATACCAGTATCTGACCACAGCGAGATAAATTTACATATAGTTGAATACATTAATTTTGTTTACTTAATAAATCTCGTTATGTTAATAATTTTTACAACACAAAATTGCTACTAAGAAATGCAAAAAAATTATTAAAAAATAAATAACTTTTTATATTTTTATATTTGGAGAACAATTATATTTTATGAATCATTAAAGTATCCCATCTGTTGCATTCGATCCAAAAGAAATTCCACTTCGTCCTGGTAATTCTTATCCTTGTACATGCTAGTTCGACGACGCAGCGGATCAATGGCATTCTTTCGAGATGCGATTTGAATGGGGAGAAATGTCGTGAGAAGCATGAATTCTAGAGATTAAATAAAAACGTTTAGATTTATTTAATACATCAGTTTCACTCCCACTTACCATTCTACTTGTTATCGATCAGCTGACACATGCAGACAGGCAATTTTTTGTAAAGTATCAGCAAAAGTCTTTAGATAGTGTGAAATTAGTTTATCGCGGAGCTTTCCACGTTCGTTAGGGCCGAAAAACATATACATTGCATAGAGAAAATCATTGACCAAAGGCCCCACATGGGAAAGTTGGAAGTCTATAAACATGCAATTGTCTTTTTTGAACATCAAGTTTCTTATGTGAAAGTCTCCGTGGCACAGAACATAATGGGCATCCTTCCGTGGATTTTTGTGATATTCTCCCAAAGACTCTGCCCATCCTTGAATCAAATTTCCCCGCATCGCTTCAAAATGCTTCTTATACTTCTGTAAGCTTTCCACCTCTTGCAACATGTATATGAAGTTTGGCAGGGCGTTCGTGAGAAAACTTTGATTCAGAAAGTTGGGAAGTGTCGAAAGATTATACCGTAAGTTATCAAACAAGTGCGGTTGCTCCGTTATAAATTTTTGACTAACTGCATGCCACTTGGCCAGTTTCTCAAGTGCAGTGTGGATCTCCTCTATGTTGGCGGATCTGTCTCGTATCACTTGATAACCCTGAGGCACCAAATCATCGAATACCATTACCTGCCGTGGCTCCAAGCTGTGATAGACACATGGCACATGGAGACTGGTATCGTCCCCTACTTTTCGTAGAATTGCCTCGAATTTGGGTAACAACTCGGTGTACATGGCAATCTCTGTGTGGAATATGTGGGAATCATCGACCATTTGTTTGATTTGACCGCCTTGCTCAGGCATTGTCTTGACGATTAAGGATTTAGAAGTCGATCTATTAAATGTCGTGTACTCCACAGAAGCCCGAAACATAACACTTGCATTGTAATCGCTCTACTATTAATTCCGGGGCATTCTCATAATCGATTAGTATTCGTGTGAAGAATTCCGTATTAAGCAATTCAAGTGCCTCCAGTTCATCGGGATTATATTGGGATGTCATTATGTTTATGGAAATCGTTTATATTTGCAACACTTCAAGTTTGAGAACATACTAAAACAAATACATTGAAAATACTGAGTTATATCTCAGCGTTTGTCGCTGGAGATCTTTTAAAGTAAATACAGAAAAAAAAGCCGCAACCAGAAAGAATGACTAATAACAACAGAGAGTTGGAGAGCGACTGAAAAATATACAGAGAGAGCACGTGAAATCGAGCTTTATGTTATATAATTTAACATCCACAGTTTGGCACTTTGAGTGTATTTGGGTTATGTCTAATTCATATATATTTTTATTAACAATTATGCATTTCCAAATAAGTAGACGATAGAGAGAGTTAGTCAAATTCAATTGTCAGAAACTTACCGAAATCCAAGTTAAGAGAGGCAGAAAGAGTGAACCAGAGATTAATCAATATTGTTTTGTTTACAAATAACAAGCCCAAACATATTGCGAGAGAGCAAAAAATATATAGCTTTGATAGTGTTCAACACTTCTCTCTTCTGGTAGCAGGTATGATAAAGCTAAAGTTCAAAGCTTTTAATTTTTGGAAAGCGTAAGTTTATCAGCTACACATGTGTACATTATAAGGTACTTTTATAATTTGTAATATGTTATATACATTTCCATTTTTAAACAGAATACACTCGAAATATTTTTTTAGAATATAATTTATTCTATTTATTTATTTATTTTATGCGGATTTTAAATTAACAAATACTAATAAAAATAATTGCTGTGTAAAAGTAGACATTATTTTCACAAATTCAATAATGCATTTAATGCTAATTCATTTAAATATAAATAAAAATTCTTGAATATTTATATTAGTTAGTTTATTTTCCAAAATGTATTTAATTTGATATAAAATGTATTAAATTTATATGAGTATAAAAATAACTTAAGAAGCTATAGAAGTGTATGCATGTTATATGGAAATATCACAAAAATACAATTATTAATATTTTACTGATCTGCATCGAGCAAACCCTGATCGTTAAAGATGGGTAACAGTTTCCTTAATACCATTTGAGTTATTGGGTTGCTGTAGCAACCGTTCTTGAAATTAAGACCGCGCTGATTAGTTGACATTAAAGCATTAAAGTCCGCATCGGCTGTTTCGACATTTCGCTGAACAGCAAAGACATTGATGCTAGTGTGCATTGCTGAAATTTGGGAAAACGAAATTATTATTTGCCCAAATAGAAATATATTTTGCAGACTACTTACCATAGAAGGACTTTCGCTTTAAATCCAAATGAAATTTGTGGAGGCTTGGAATCTGTGCCTTGTAACGAAGCTTTCGCAGAGTCTCCGAGAAGATCTCAAAGTAATGGTGAATGAGCTCTTCTTGATGATGCACATGTAAGTCGAATTCCAGTGACGAGTTCAAAAAATAGAACAGATCAATTGCTGGTGATCCCCAGGCTGCATACTGGAAATCAATAATGATCACATCCTCTGCTTCTCCCGTGACCTTGTCGTACTTGACCAGCACATTGTTCGTCCAGAGATCGCCGTGAGCCAAGACATTAACGCCCGGACAGACATCAAAGACCCGCTTGCCCAGCTCCATATAAACAGGAAGAAGGGCGTCCAATTTCGCCGCATATTGCTCGTATCCTGGCCATTGCGAGACGCGTCTGCTAGCTGCCTGAAGCAAGCCCAGAAAACAGGGCGCATAGTTGTCAGTGTGGCGATTAAACATGCCACGATCATAGGTCTCCAGGGCGCCACACTCTCGCTCATTGAGCACTGCCGATGTGGCATGCATTTTGGCCAGTTTATGCAGCACCAATCGGGCTAGCTTCATGTCTAGGCCTTTCAGACGATCGGGCATTACGAAGCCACGTACACTGAGATCCTCAAAGATCAGCGCAGATCGATCATAGTCGACGGCCATTGTTTCTGCAAAGATTTTCTCCTCATCATTGATTTCCAGCAGCAGGGCCTTCAGTTTTGGAAGGATCTGCTCATAGATGGACATTTCCCGATTGAATATATCGTAAGGCTCCATGGTTTTACGTGCAAACTCGTCGCTTTCAAATGAGGTTTTGATTATATAATGTCCGATCTGCGATCTGCCGTCACGCCTCGTGAACTCCGCTTTGATGCGAGTCAAGACACCTCCGTAGTTTTCCCCTCGTCCTAGAGCAGGACAACCATCCAAGGCTGTGATTTTCAATTTGTTATCGCCATAGAACTTGCGCAAAGCATCCAGTAAATAGTTTTCTGTTAGCCACTCGGGTGCATCCAAAAAAATAGGATTTGAATCGGGGACCACGGTGTTTTGCTTAGGTATAGCATCGAGTGCACTTATCAGATCCGAAACCGACATTGTGAGAGAATAATTCAAGTGCTCTTGAGACGCTTGGTTTGTGAATGGGTTGAAAAATCTGGACCGTTCGGGGTTTTATACATATGTCGTAGAGGTTGGCATATCGTATTCCTCTCTCGAGCGTAATTTACACCCACATATGTCTATAGAAATGCAGATTAGCTGATTCCACAGCTGTAAATATAAAAGAGCGTGTCTGATGATTATTACTTTTATTAGTTCTGCCGCCCTCAACTCGTACAGTTGACGTGTCCACTTCTTGCTACTGCCTAATTGAGGCTGTTGACATACGTAGCTTTTAATAGATCTACCTTAGTGTTAGTCGTAAGACTTTTAGGGTTGGGCATATAATTTACACTAGCGAACACAAGATTTCAGTTCCCTTAACCTTAGACACTCTACAACAACCTATACTTTTCCATTGGTAACTTTTCCCATGGTAACTAAATCAATAGGTAATTATTTTTTATGAACTCGTACTCTACAAGATCAAGGTAGCTCTTTCATCCAAGTAATAAAACAAACTAATAATACTAAAATCAGAAACAATAAGCAATAAATGAATTTAATTACTTTTAAATTATTCATAATTAAAAAAAAATGGCATTAATGTATATTCTGTAAATGTTGATACAATTCTTAAAACCGTCTGGGTAAATATGCATCCTAATTTACTGTACTTGTACTCTTATCGTCTTTAACCTTAAGTCTAAATGCGTCATTTGAATACAATGATAGAGCCTATAGTATGGATCATTCGTAATCGAGTGGAAATTGGCAGAATATAATTTATAATAGTTGGGCACAAACGTGTTACACTTATCAACAAAATTCAACAATCATTTCTATTAAGTAAAATATGGGAAAAATAAAAAAAAAAACATACATTCTTGTTATGTAGTAAGTTGTATGATGAGAACTCGCTTTAAATACCGATGTTCCCAGCTGTAAATCACGCTAGATGACAGTCGGACTTATTAACTTTTCCATGCGACAGTTATCAGCCATTTGTCCGGCACACGTCATTTGTCGGCTCTGGCGTGAGACGTGTTGCCACACGGCGTTAAGCCTCGGGTAAACATCATATAGCGGATAAGCAAAATTAGTAGTTGAAGTGCATATTACTTAATTGTGGCAGAGGGTTGTACTAATCAACGGATCAAATTAGAGCGATGTTCACCTTCACCCAAAGACGGATGGTATAAAAGATGATGCACTCGTTGCGATTGCATTAGAATAGTGTATATCTCTAAACCAGCAAGACAAGATGGCAGCAGCACCTGAATGGCTGACACACGATTACATTGAGCTGGCCCTCTGTTCTTATTATAAAGATGCCAATTTGCGTATCGTGAAATTGGAGGTGAATCCCGCACTGGGACCCGGAGAGAACTACGGCGGTGTTTTGACCAGAGCTCGAGTGCAATTTACACTCTCCCAACGCCCCGAAGAAACCCTAAAACAAAACCTGATTGTTAAGACCGCTATTGAGGATGACGAACTGACCAAAGAGCTAATGGAACCCTACGATATATTCAATCGGGAAATGACCCTCTATGAGGAAGTCTTGCCAAGGCTAACGGAGCTCCTCAAGGAAACGGACGCATTTGAACCGCTTTTTCCCACTGCCGTCTTTGTGGATCGTGAGCGCTCAGCTATCATCTTTGAAGACCTGTCGGTTGCAAATTATGTTATGGCCGATCGCGTGAAACGACTGGATAAAGAACATGTTCATCTAATACTCCGAAAGCTCGCCAAAATGCATGCGACTTCGGCGGTTTTCAATGAACGCAACGCTCTGCACTTGGAGACTTATGATCGGGGATTCTTTAACAATTACACAAATGCCTATAGCGGGTACTTTGTGGGCGGTCTTCTGGCCGCCGCTCGCTGGATGAGCCAGGAGCCAGAGTGTGCTTCATATGCCCAGAAGCTGTTTAAGTTGGCTCCACACTACATGGACATTGGACGAGAGTGCTTTGCCCCACTAAGTGACGCTGTGAATGTCCTGGCCCATGGCGATGTGTGGACGAATAATGTGATGGTCAAATATGATGCTGCAACTGGTCGGCCAGAGGATATATTGCTGATTGATTTTCAGTATTCCTTCTGGGGTTCGCCCACAATCGACTTGCATCATTTCTTCAACACATCGCTTAGAGAACCATTGCGCAGGGAAGAACAGGGTGATCTCTTCAATTTCTATCACAGCATATTCACAAGCATTCTCAGACAACTGAATTACAAAGCGCATCCAATTCCAAGCTTACATGAATTTCAAATCCAGGCCGAGCAGAAACGTTTCTTCGGTAAGTGATCATTGTAGTCCTGAAGTACCCTCAGTTAATTTGTATTGGTTTTACAGCCATGCACTCGGCCGTTGTTGTCCAGCCCGTGATGATCAGTGAGGATTCAACGGATGCCTGCTTCAATGCTCTTATGAATGATGATGAGCGGGGCATTCGCTTTAAGAATCGTCTCTATAACAATCCAATTGTTCAACAGAATCTCAAGGCTCTGATGCCCATGTTTGACCGTAAAGGCTTACTTGAGGTCAATCAATGCTGCTAGTGAAAAAATCAATACTATATGTTGTTAATTATTAATTAATTTGTAAAATAATAAAGTTAAATTATTAAATTTTTTTCTGATAAAAATCTATTTATATAAAGTTGTTAGCTTTCACATGCACTCATGCTACGATGCCGCAGTTTTTTCACAACGTATGTTATATACCAACCCTTGGAAGAGAATATAAGAATACATTCCACGAAATATCTATTTTTTCTATTATTCATCTCAATTAAAAAGTAATATTAAATAGCTTAGGTTTATGTTTGGAATAACAAATTTCCATTGATGCCAGTCAATAAAATCAATCCTGTTAAACAGTTTATAAAATACAGAAACGAAATATACTGCAGCAGGAGGCTTCAATTTTTACTCAACAATAAAATCTTATTAAAGTGATGTTAGTTATTGTGGCACTGGTAAATAATAAAATAAAATATTCATGATGCAATCAAAAATAATATAAAATAAAGTTTGGCATAGAATTCAGAGAAGGCATGGTGCTAAAGTATAGTATACTTTTAGGTTTAAATAACAAAAATGTAACCAGGAAAATAGATTTACACAAAACTAGATTAAGTTGCCACAACAAGAACTTATTTTATCAAATAAAATAAAAAAATTAAAATAGACGAAGAAGAATTGTGCTTTTGTTGTATTTTTCATGGCCCCTAAATGGGTTTGGATGAATCCGTTGAAAGGGATGATAAAAATATGCTATTTACATACATATGTATATCTACACATCATAACAACAAAAATAATTAATAATCGTAATAAAACTGCACATAATCTTCATTATACTGTATTATTGGTCAAATTACATAGATTCTACACGAAATATATACAATCAATGAAATAATAATAATAAAGCCAAAAACGTTAACGTATTGTTAATAAGAAGTCCTACCCAAGTTTTATTATAGAGATTGCATTTTAACGCAGTCTTTTCAGAGGATTATGTATATATAATATTTTAATCATGATGACTTCTTGGGAAATCTTTATTGAAGAGCGAGTTTGAGAAATTTTTTTTTTAAATATAAGTCGCAAAATTATTACTATATTTAATCCACATGTTAAAACTTATTTCTTATTTCAATTGCGCAATAAGAAAGCCTAAAATTATAACTGGAAGTGAAGGCAAAGCTAACAGGACAACTTCGTATTACAAACAAAACACCTAGTCAAACTAATTACGTTCTATATGACGTTATCCCTAGAACGTGATAATCAAAAGCGTTGCCCGTTTCGCGTTTCTTTGTGTTACTGTTTGGAAAGAAAATCGAGTTGTAGTATTCTAGCGCTTTCTTCTCTTATCAACTCCATGGTGGCTTATACAGAATGACGAGTTTGAAATCATTTCAAAAGCGACACGTCATCTTAATAAAGGGTCGAGATTGTAAGGGATTTTGCTTTCATCCACAGATTTTTCGCGAATAAAGCGTTAAGCCATATGATAAAAATAAATTATATAAATTTATACCGTTCCACAACCAGAAATCGTGTCTTATTTATGATACAGGAGACATTAAACATAACCTAACAAAATATTAAGACGTCATCATCCATTTGATAAGCTTCAAAGCGTGCAAAATTTGCCGGGGGCTATCTGGATGATAAGGTGGGAAATACTTATGCTAAACTAACAAGTGAGACTAAATTAAGACACGTGTAAATAAAGTCTCGCGGTTGATGGTTTATAGTTTTATTATGCAAATAGGTCGACGGGTTTATTATTCGTCAAACAGATAAAACAGTCGCAGATGTTAATTTGATACGATTTATATAGGCACGCGTGATCTGCTAACTATCTATAGCTTTACACAACAAAATTGCATTTTCTTTTAATCATAACTACTATCTTATATAGTTAGGCATAGTAGTTGTCTCTGTTCTTCGATGACTGGGCAGAATATTGAGATTATATATGCATGAATGTGCGATATGTAAAAAGAAAGAATGAAAATTCACAAACGCTTTTATATTATACATTTATGTGCGAGAGGATCTCTAAAAGTTTGACAGCTTTAAAGGAACTTTAAAGTACGTAAATTCTATTTTACCACTTCTAGAGCTTTCTCAACTGCTTACTGCTCCATGAAAACTCATCTCTTAAAACATTTATAATTTTAATTTCTCTTTTGATTTATTAATTACAAAATATTTTAATATACTAATATAATATTTAAAATAAGAAAAACAGGCGTCCTATATTTGTAAGGAAAAATATAATGCATATATATTTTTATTTTAAAACCAAATAGGGTTTTTAAGAAATGAAAACGAGAAATTATTATTTTTTTTGTCATGAACAATAACGAACTTCATTTATTCTTCTCAGTGAAATCAATTAATATCAAAACAAACCTTTCGTATTTCGATTTATCAAGCCAGTAAATATAATTTTTCAAAATAATTTCCTCCTCCGATTAGTTTGCGGATCTCAGATAGATAATTTAATAATTTTCTGTACAGCCCTCTCATGAAGCTCGTTTCACGGGGATTATATACGAAATGCGAGCGTTTTGCTCTCGAGACAAAGGTACAATTGTCTAAATCTAGCTATTTTACAGCGACCATAAAGCAAAATATGTATTACGTGGTTACGTAGGCGAGTACGTGGACTAGGATCACTTGTCGTTCTCATATAAAGCGACTGCTGTTTGGGTCGATGATACAGAATCTCAGAGACATGGGCGAGACACGGAACGGCAACGACTCTGACGATTTCCATCCAGCACCACAGTGGCTAACTGTGTCCTATGTGGAAAACATCCTGCGACGCTGTAAAAAGGATGAGGATCTCAACATCACCGATCTGAGCATCAAGCCGGCAACGGCTAAGGGTGAAAATTATGCCAGTGTTATGACCAGAATCAAAGTGGATTACGTTCGCAGCGGGGCAAATGTGTCTGAAACCGAGTTCTTCATTGTGAAGACCACTTATGAGAATGATCCTTTCATTTCAAACATCTTCGCCAGCTATCAGGCTAGCACCACCGAGATGATAATGTACGACAAGATCCTGCCGAAGTTGAGCGTCCTCTTGGATGCCACAGATCAATCAGAGAAGCTATTCGCGAAGACGCTCTACGTGGACTACGAACATTCGGCCATTATCTTTGAGGATCTTGCAGTTTGCAAATATGCTATTGGAGATCGTTTAATTGGCTACGACCTCGAGCTCACAAAGTTGGCGCTAAGGAAGCTGGCCAAGATGCATGCAGCTGCTGCAGTGTTCAACGAACGCCAGCCGGGCTTGCTCACCAAACTGGATCATGGCATTTTCAATCGCCATTCTCGGGGATTCGCTCCGATGTTTGAAAACTTTATGGGGGAGGCTGCAAACTTTGCCGCCGAGTGTCCAGAGCTGGGCAACGTTTATGCCGACAAACTGAAGCGTCTGAAGAAATTGGTTATGGAGTACACCGAAAGGGTCTGCGATCCTCAACCCGATGAATTCAATACCTTAACCCATGGTGATCTATGGGTCAACAACATAATGTTGCGACAAAAAACAGAGATCAGCGATCTGGACATGCTGCTCATTGACTTTCAGTTCTCTGCATGGGGTTCTCCGGCCGTGGATCTTCATTATTTCTTTTGTACCTCGCTGCAACCAGAGGTGCGAATCAAGCACTCTGATGCGTTGATCGAGTACTATCATGCTGTTCTTGTCGATACTCTGCGAGTTTTGAACTTTACCGGATATATTCCCACGCTTCGTCAGATGTGGCTGCAACTGGAGAAGGGAAAATTCATGGGTGAGTACATTGCTAAATACATATAGTGGCAAAGCGAAAGAAATAATTTCAAAATCTCTTTTACAGCCGTGACAGCCTCACTTACCTGCCAGGCTATCATGCTTAACGATCAGACTGCCGACGCCGATTTTAATGCCTTGATGTTGGACAATGAAAGGAGCCGTAACTTTAAGAAGGTTGCTTACAACAATAAAAAACTTCGGGATATGCTTAAGCATTGGCTGCCCATCTACAATCAGTGTGGTCTGCTCGATGTGCAGGAATAGGATTAGTTGTATATTTTTTTTATATAAAAACCATATGTACATATTTTTTTGCAATCCTGGTATATTTTTATATAATATCTAGACTATTATTTTGCTAAATTTAATTGGAATATAAAACAATGTAGTGTACATAGGTTCTAAGTATATGTTTAAATACAGTTATATTTTAAATAAAAATTACATATCGTTCCTGACGGATAAGTTTAAAAACATTTAAAAAGAAAATGTATTATTTTTATCAAATACCTATCCAATAGAGCGTTTTGCGATACAGCCATTAATCAAGAACCAGAACCAAATTAATTGTGGTTTTGTAAATTTTAAGTACTCCCCTTACAGATTTAATAGCAACATTAAAAAGGTAAGCGGACAACTAAAACCCGCGATAACATTTAAATAAAACATTTTCCTGTATGAACTCACCTAGTATGAAGATAAATGTAAAGATATAGCTCTCATCATAAAATGATTTCATCACAATGTGAAAACTTTATATATATACAATAGTCCTCAGTAAAAAGAAACAAAATAGCAAAAATCCGTTGTGAGTAATATATATGATAAGTGATAAGCTTGTCGTGAATCTACCCAACTGCTTTTATATTAATTTTATTTAGTTGGTTAATAACTGACTATCTAATAACAAAGCCCTGCCATAAACTACTAAATCCCAGTACAAAGAGATTTCGTAATAGCTTCTTGGCTAAGTACAGAGTTCATTATTATTATCCGATGGCGATAGCAAAGATAGAACAGCATATATGCATTTAGTTTTTAGAAGAATCTTTAATAGTTAGAGAATCTCGACCACTCAATGGAATTAACAAATCAACATATCGTCTAATTTAAAATACTTCAACGCCAATTTAATCAGACAAATTCATTATTTTAGGTATTTTTTATTAAAAAAAATTAATTTATCGTTTATTAATCATAAAATTCTTATAAACTGAATTACATTTCATCGAGCAAACCCTTCTTGTCGAAAAAGGGCAGCAGTCGCCTCACTTTCTGTCTCATGATATCGGATTTAAAGAGCAACACACGAACTGCTGCATCCTTCTCTGCAGAAGACATTGCTCTTTCAATTGAGAACTCCTCTTTACCATTGTGCAGCATTGCTGGCAGGAAAGCAAAGCTTGAAAATATAGCTGCAAAGAAATTAGAACAGGAAATTGACATTCCGAATTTCAAATGTATCAGTTGAATATCGGTTACTCACTATAGAAGTATCTTGCTTGGAACTGCAACTGGAAGTCATATAAACTTGGAATGACACCCTGATACTTGAGCTTCTTCAAGGCCTTGACAAGTTTTTCATGATAAAACTGGACCATTTCAATCTGGCAGATATCATCCTGCAAGGATGTGCTGAATAGGTACTGAAGATCGATAGCCGGAGAGTTATAGACACTAAATTGGAAATCAATGAAGATCACATTTTCCGGTCTTCCTTGTGCATTGTTTTTGAACATCATATTTGTCGTCCAAAGATCACCGTGGCACAAGGTGACAAAATCATTAATCTTTGGTCTCATTACCCTTTCACCATAATCCATAATATGCTCGACGACCCCCTTGAGTTTTTCCGCATAGCGGTCATACAACTCCTTATCATCTTCCAATGATCGTATCAGGGCTTTAATCATATTCTGCATGACCGGCTTATATCCTCTAGTGTGGTCATTAAAGAAGCATCGATCGTACTTATCGGCAAAGATTCCGGGCTGCCTTTCGTTTAGCACCGCGGAGGCGGCGTGAAAAGCAGCAAACTTCTCCAACACTAGTTCCATGTGCTCCCGATCCAGTTGCTTGATACGATCTGCCACAAAGTACTTTTCCAAAGACATGTCCTCAAATATGATCGAGTCGCGTTCCCGATCCACATTCACCGTCGCTGCAAACAGTTTTCTACGGTCACCCAGCTCCTGTTTGACAATCGCGGCCAACTTGGGAAGCACTTCCTCATACATATTCATTTCACGCACATAGATGCCGTAAGGTCCCAGTAGATCGGCAGCCGGGTCCTTATCGGCGAATGTGGTCTTCACTAGAAATGTGGCCTTTTGAATTGCCAGATCCTTGTCCTTGTATTCCACATTGATGCGCGTCATCACGCTGGCATAATTCTCCCCGTTGGCCGTTGCTGGGGTGATCTGCAGTTCCGTCAGCTGTAGGTTGGCATCTTCGTAATACCCACGCAGCTGCTTTTGGACGTAATCTCGAGTAAGCCAAACGGGCGCCACATGGAACTCATTCACAATTGGCTCGGGCATTATCTGTCTGCTAATCTCACGAAACACAGTTTCACCTTAACGTCGAGAATTCAAGTTTGCGTTTGCGCTGCATTCGCATTCGGTTGTCTTTTATAGGGTAACGGGTCTGCGATAAGACGGCAGATGGGTCCACGTCTATGACTATATAAAACTTACGTCTTTTATTTAGATTTAACGTCTTTATTCTCCCATATAGATGTTTGTATATATCTATAATTCTGGCTTGTCATCGTCACGCCTTAATTAATCTGTCCAGATCGTCAGCTTTCGACGTGAGCGTGCATGTCTACATTTTTTTTTATGGATTCCAAACAAGGTCTCACTTTGTTTTCAACGTGGACAGAGGTTACAACATAACAAATCTTCTAAGTTCTAGAATAACATTTTTCGTTTTTATGTAATCATTTAATTTAGCAACCCATTAAGGGTTAATAACTGATATACTTATAAAGTGATTTAATGTTTAAGTATTAGGAATGTCCCGAAAGTAAACTTCAATATCACTAAGAAAGCAACAGTCGAAAGTGCTCGCCTAAGAGATACCCGCTATTCATTTTGAGAGAATACAAAACTCTTATATGATACTAGCAGCTTCGTCTGAGATGAACTTTGCTCAATTTATTTTAATTTGTTATTGTTGCCTCCCGGTGCAGTCTCACGCTTTTCGACGTCGACACGGAAGTTATTATGTCGGGGATCAAACCAACGTTCTCCACTTCCCTAAGAATTAATGCACATAGTTGTTATTGAAAATAATTTAAACTAATGCTTGACTATTTGAAAAGATTTTGTACGGCTAATAAAATATTTTCATTTTCTCCTAAATCGAGACCTGAATCCATTTGGTCAACAGTGCTGTTAAAATAAAAGAACGCAACTACATATTTTTGAGATAACTAACAAAAATACATATAATTAAATAGAGCAAAATTTAGGAAAACCCATTTAATAACTACAAACTACTTTATACACATATACATATGTATATAACATATGTATATATACATAGATATAGATATAAATGTCGGAGATGTTTCCTTTTGCATTGCAATCGTCGCGTTTTCAAATGGGAAAAGATTTTCAAATAATAATAAATACGAAATTATGAAGGAATATATGGAAAGCTTATCAAAACAACAAAAAAATATCGTATTGATTGTATTAATTTTGTTTTTTGTTTTGTGATGTCATTTTCAAAATAACTCCCCAATACACAAAGTATTCTAGTTATGTAATACAATATTATAACCAAATAACCATCAACGGATTACAATTCACAAAATTTTATATTTTAGAATCCATAATTGTAGAAGAAAACATAACAAAAGTCACAATGTTGAATGTTTATGTAATAAACAGAATTGCTTAATGTTAAATAGGAACTGGTTAATAGTTCGATTCCAAGGACCATGATCAATGGTTCCACGCTGATTCTCTCCCCGGCAGTTGGTTGGTTTCTGATATAATACAAATGAAGTATAAAAGTGAATTTAAATTGACTTATTATTTGTTGTCTGGTTGAAACACGTAAAGTATTTAATATAATATTTAACATTTTTCTATAATAATAAAACTATTCAATTATCTTTAGTGAATATAAAAAGAAAAACCTACAAAACGTTCAGAAAAGCGATAAGTTTACCGTTCATGTACACAACAGTTTTATTCAATCAAATATTATTCAATTTGTGTTGTTTGTTCAGTCAGTAAGCTAATATCATGCTATAAAGCCCAACCTTATAAACACTAAATCCTTCTACAAACACATTTCGTAAAAGTCTCTTGAATGACTAAAGGTTCAATCTCCTATGGTAGGGTTTGGATAGATAAAAGTGTCTATTGTTATTGCTCATGTCTTGCCTCAGTTGCCCAAGATAGTCAGACACGTATTACTACACACAGCCTCATTCTGCTTAAATTTCTCGTATGCTTCAGAAGCAACATTCTTTTAGATAAAATACGCATTTAACTGTGCCAAAAATTAAACATAATACATGTTTTTATTTATTTACACCAATTTACATATCATCCAGTAAACCCAAACGATCAAAAATAGGCAGAAATCTTCTGATTTTTTGTTGCATAATTTTGGTTTTGTATAGAGAAACTCGGACAGCTTCAGCTTCTTTTGAGGAGCAAATTGCCCTTTGTAAAGAGAACTCGTCCTTTCCGACGTGTAACATGCACGGCTGATGACAAAAGGCTGAAAAAATAGCTGTACAAAATAAATTGATTAAAATTTAGTCTTCATTCGTGAGATCAGATACTAACCATAAAAAGAACGAGATAGAAACTGTAACTGAAAGTCAAAAAGACTTGGGATGGAACCCTTGAAATTAAGATTCTTCAAGGCCTGGACAAGTTTCTTATGATAGTATTGGACCATTTCGGTCTGACAAAGATCGTCTTGAAAATATGTGCAGAAAAAGTAATGCAGATCTATAGCCGGCGAGTTCCAGACACTAAACTGAAAATCTTTTAAGATTACATTGTCTGGTCTTCCTTGATCGTTATTTTGAAACATCATATTCGCTGTCCATAAGTCACCATGGCACAAGGTCAAAAAATCCCCCTTCTTGGGTTCCATTAGGCTTTCGCAATATTCCATAATATGCGCAGCTACTCCTTTGAGCTTATCTCCATAACGTTGATGCAGTTCATCATCATCTCTTAATGATAGTTCCAAAGCTTTTATCATGTTCTCCATCATAGGCTGGTATCCTCTGGCGTGTTTGTTGAAGAAGCATCGATCATATTTATCGGCAAATATTCCGGGCTGCCTTTCGTTGAGCACCGAGGAGGCAGCATGGAACAAGGCCAGCTTTTCCAACGCCAGTTCAGCATGCTCCCGATCCAGTTGCTTGATACGATCAGCCACAAAGAAGTTTTGCAACGACATGTCCTGAAATATGATCGACTTGCGCTCCCGATCCACATTCATTGTAGCTGCAAACAGTTGCTTATGATCCCCGAGTCCCTGCTGGAGAATCTCTGCCATCTTGGGAAGCACCTCCTCGTACATGTCCATTTCGCGGACATAAATGCCGTACGGTTCCAGCATATAAGCCGTTGGATCCTGGTCGGCAAATGTGGTCTTCACTAGATATGTGTCCTTCTTGTTGTTCACAGTTTTGTCCGTGTACTCGATATTTATGCGTGTCATCACACTTGAATAGTTCTCTCCATTAGCTGTGGCTGGATGGATCTGCAGTTCATTCAGCTTTAGAGTCGCATCCTTCAGATGCAATCTTAGCTTCTGTTCGACGTAATCCCGAGTAAGCCAGACGGGCGCCACATGGAACTCATTAACAATCTGCTTAGACATTATTCTATAGATCAATTGCTTTCTCTTGATCTTGATTTTAGGAAATGTCACTCTAAACTGTGCCTCAAACGGATGATCACGTCTTTTATATTGTTAAGATTTCGCTTGGGCCACGTCTGCTATTTACATATTGTCTTTTTTATCTGTAAAGATATGATAGTATTTGTAAATATTTTTTTTCTACGTCATCACCGCATCTCAATACAAATCTATCTCAAGGGGTGTCTAGGTGTTTATGAGCCCGTCTGCTTTTTATTTCGAGATTTCCGTGCTATAGAAGAAACCGTAATTCTAGATTGAACTGTTTGAAATTCTATCAACGGAATCCATCTGAACGGCATCTTACATCACATTGAATAAATAGAAATGTTTTAAGTTAGGTGAAGAACTTATTTCACCACAAATGTTAATTCTAATAAATGCAGTGAAATCTCGCTACAGGAAATTGCAATTCTTTGAATGATTACGAAGTCATGCTAAGATATTTTATGTAAAAGTTGAACAAAGTTGAATAAAGAATAAATGTAAATATATTTAAGTAGATTTTAATCGATGGTTATATACATTAGAGTTGATCGAAGTGAAAAACTTAATTAAAAATCCCAGCCCGCATATTCCTTAACCACATCCTTGTTCTCCTTACGATGGCGATGCACAGCACTTGCTTCTCCCTTGGCCACACAACGCTTGCGCTGCTCACGCTTCTCCCGCACATCCATGTTACGACGGATGCGATCCGTGATGACTGACGGAGCTATTGTGCTGGCTGTGGTCGAGTAGGAACGCTGACTGCGTGCATCGTTGAGCAGTTGTTCGACCATTTTCAGCCGATACATGCGTGAATTAGGATCGAGGCCAGCCAGTTCCGGCATCTCATCCGTTTCCAAGTCATTGGAACTGATGGAGTGCGCATCTTCCGCAACTTGAGTTGGAATTTCCAATGGAGTCTCCACAGATTCAACGGGCTTCTCCTTCACTTCTTCAATGGGGACGGTAGTAGCATCTGGTGCGGAATCAATGATTTTTGGAGCTACAACTAAGGGCTGATCAGGGACTTCAGGACCAACACTTAGATTCCCCAAGTACTGTGTGCACGATTCAATGTAACGCCTAATGGCATCATCCGATTTCTGTGTAACCTTCGTCTCACTATACGAGACTTCGTTTTCCAACTGTCTGCGATACTCGTCCAACTCGTCAGCGGCAGCAGGCACCAAAGCTGGTGGCTCATCATCGGCAGCCTGTTCGTCATTCTCTTCATCCTCCTCTTCCGCGTCGCGCTCAACCATGCCATATTCTTGCAGCAGCTCATGTTCCATTTCCCTGGTGAATCCATAGCCAGTGCAATGCACCTCAGCGTCCAGATCGTCGTCTCGGACCAGATCACTGAACTTGGGGTAATCCTCGCTCTCGTATCCAAACTTACGACGGAACATTTCACGTACACAGGTCACGTCACGCTCGAAGAAGCTATCAAGGAGAGAGCAATAAGTACATAGAGCTGAAACATGTAAGGCTTGACTTACAATTCTGCGTTTTCATGGGACGTCGACATCATTTGGGGGAAATCAATTAAAATGGGTTTGCCGTCATCGGTGACCATCAAATTAAACTCATTGAAATCACCATGAATAACACCAGAGTTGCCCAGACGCACAATGAGGTTCATGAGGTCATCATAAACCTGCGGAGCATCCAGCAGCTCATGTACTTGTGTCCTGCAATCACAACATTAATATAAACCTAATCTCTTTCGAAGTCCTACTCACATTGGCCAGCCTTTAACCAGATCCATCAGTACGCAGTGACGATTGAAGTCAATGGGTTTGGGCACGGGAAAGCCTCGATCGTAAAGCGCCGACATGTAGGCGAACTCCCGAGTTGCCGAGATACGTGACAAATACAACCAGGATGCCTTATGTCTGCGTCCATGGTAGTCACGCTTCGACTTCACATTGCGGAAGCAGGTGCGACCCAGGCGATGCAATTTAAGACAGATGGGAGTGCCATCCTCGTCGGCCACCACATAGATGTTGGACTCCTTGCCAATGCCAATCTGGTTGCCAAAGGAGCTGACAGAACCACGAAGAGTGAGCGATTTGAGAGCCAGGTAATCGTAGCCAGTGTTCGTCAGGCGATAACCGTCATCTGATAGGAACATATCAGCTGTTGCATATTTAGGCATATTTAAATAAAGTACTTACACTTCTTGCCGCGCTCGTAGGACAAGAGTTTGTGCTTGCAGAGCTCCTTCAGCAACTTGTGAACTCCGCCTGTTTTGAGGTTCGCAATGGCAGCGGCCAGGGGACCAGGAACCAGCTCATGGTTCTTCATGCCCATCTCGATGGCTGTCAGCACACGAAAGTCCTCTCTGCTGAGGTAACGCAGCACCGTAACATTTAACTTGCCCATATTTATTGTTGCGCTCTGCGTCTCAATGAATTGCGAACATTTACACGTGCAGGCGTTTCGATAAAACGTAACAATGTGTTATCGATTGCAGTTACGGACAGGGCTGTCGCCTCTCAGTATTTAACAACTACAAAATACCAGATTTTGGAAAAATCCCCTTTGCTTAGAGAGAGCCCTGTTGTGTGTGTGTTCACTTTGCATTTGCATAGTTCGGCCACACTGCGTCCCGTCGTCGTGTACAAAAATCAATTACTATTACTGCTGAAACTGAATATACGCAAAGCGTTTTCGCGAGTAAACAAAACGGCAGGCAACTACAATTAGCAATAGAAGTTGTACGTGTACAGATTATAGTTGGCGACAAGTATTTGTGTGTGTGTGTTTGTCATTTGGGAGCGGATGTGTGTGTGAGTGTGTGTGTATGACTCGTGCTTTTTGCCGACATGCAACAAAAAGAAAAACTGCTTAAAAAGTGGGCAGTCAAAGGCCGCCGTTAACAGCGTACCCAAATTAATTGCATATATATAAGAAGTGTGGGAAAACGAGGCATCCCCGTGATCGCGTGTGCGAAGGTTGCATTCCAAGTGCAACACATTCAAATTCAAAGAAATCTAAAACAAAATTTCCCCTCTCTCTTCCACAATCTCTCTCGCTCTCGCTCCTGCTCGGTGTGGTGCCGCCTCACAAACAAACAGTAAATCAACGCAGCAATTTCGAAGCAAACAAAATGCAGATCAAGGAATTGTAAGTATTTTCTCTTCATTTCGATTGTTTAATAAATAACATTGTCAAATTGTTGCCAACTGAGGTGCATAACGTTAGCAAGCCGCTGATTGTGACAAATCGATTTTACGCTCTTTCTCGCTCTCCCACTCGCTCTTGCTCTCACGCGCGCGTTCTCTTTCATACTCGTTATCGTTGTATTTTTTTTATTTTACAATTACTTGGAGCCGCGTTGCCAACTACTTCAATTTATTAACTTTCTTTTTTAATATTATTATTGATATTGTCTTATTCTTGCTCTAGTCAACATTAACTATTCGTTTTGCTCTCATTCAGCAATTGCGTTTTGTTGTTGTTTACATGACTCCACCGATGACGTAACGACAGAACGTAATGTATTCAAAGTTTTTTACGTTTTTGCGTAGCACTCGTTTCCGCTATCCATAAATAAAATTAAGCAAAAAATACTTTCATTTGCATGCGTCGCCAAAAGCGTCTCTGACGCTGCCACGTTACCAATATTGCTCGTTTGTTGCTGTTGTTGGCTGAAAGGAGAAGTT
Source organism: Drosophila immigrans (assembly GCA_963583835.1). Lineage (NCBI taxonomy): Eukaryota > Metazoa > Arthropoda > Insecta > Diptera > Drosophilidae > Drosophila > Drosophila immigrans. Next base: position 21,090,579 of record OY757142.1, on the reverse strand, counting down.
TACAATGTTTTTTTGTTGTTGCCATGACTCATCTGTCTGACAGCTGTCCTCTCTCTGTCTTCTTCTGCCTCTTGACGCTCTCTTGCTCTGGCTCTGGCTCTCTTGCTGTCTTCCTCGCACTCTCCTGTCATTTTCGGCCACACTTTTTATGCAACTTTGCGCGCCGGTTTTCCAGCTGCGTCGCTCGTTATCAGCAGCAACGCTTTAATCAAACAAGTTGGCCACAGTTGATAACGACTCACGACGTGTGCTTTTTTACCACCTACTAGCCATGCATTTGTGTGTGTGTGTGTTTATATCCGCTACCCATAGGGTAGAAGGGTATTATAAGTTAGTGCCAAGAAAATGTGTGTAACAGGCAGACCTCGTATGAATTATATATATTCTTGATCAGTGTCTACAGTCTAGACGATATAGCCATGTCCGTCTGTCTGTCTGTATGAACACCTAGATCTCAGAGAGTATGCGAACAAGGGATATCAAACTTGGCGACCGTACTCGTGTATGTCTTATGCAGATCAAGTTTGTTTTAGATGTTATACTTTTCGGTATAGTTTTGTTCAATCATAATATTTGTAACATATTGGGTAGCGGGTATTTTACGGTCGAGCACTCTCGACTGAAGCTTTCTTACTTATTTTTACTGTCTCTTTTACACCTTTGTGGTTGCTGCCAATTGAGCAATTCGCTTGCCAAGGGCTATTTCAAGCATTACTTATACGATTTTAATGCTCAATTAGCCTGTGTGGACTTTGCTGATTATCAACTTGCATTAAAAATGTCGAATAGTTTGGAGATGGATTGAAATTGTTCAGTTTTTGCAATAAATGCTGTTCGTCTGGTTGACGCATCAACTCTCGACATCATTTCATTTTGCCATTTGCAGGTTGCTCACGTTAACGTTAAGCGTTAAAGCCATGTCTCCGGCCATCTCTCTGTGCCTCGATTCATTTTTCATTTATGAGCGGAAATTGCCAAAAATAAAAGTGTTTTAATTTTTAATTGATTTGACTTTGTGCGGCAATTGAAGGACACACAGTGCTGTTAAAAGTCTGATTAACAGAGCAGAAACATGTACCGAGATGTACGCAGGCACCACAGATAGCATCTTCTTCTGTTTTTAATCAATTCATCAAATTGCCCGACAATGTTGTTATTCCAGCAAAAGTGTAATAGGAAAAGTTTCATTCAGTATACATTTATTTCAATGTACAATATATGAATAAATCCAACACTGAAACAAATAGAATTCAAATTATTGGTCTAGAAACTCAGCAGATTCCGCTAGAATTTATTATTTGTTTGAGCCTTTTGAAGCTATAAATATGGCTTTTTTTGGTTGATCTGTATTGTTTTATTTTTTTTTATTCATTATACATATGTAAAAACTTATCTCGTTTGCAGTCGCAAATTTATAACAAAATGTATGAAAAAAAAAACAATTAAATAAAAATAGTTTTTATAAATGAAAGATTACATTATTTGATTATGGTTTTAAAATATTTTCATACAAATAATTTAACACAATTTGCAGACTTTCACAATATTCATTTTCAAAAAATACTAAGCATCTCTAAATTTTATTTTAATATAAATTTTTTCCAAATTTGACTTTTAATCTTTATTTTGATAAAAATAAATGGCATTATGCATAAAATGCATATAGTTGGTAGCTGTTTTGCGTTATCTTTAAGTTGTATTTAGTAAAAAATCATGTAAAGAATTTCAAATTAATCAAACATTGTTATTTGCGAATTTAAATTTGCTAAGAGCTTTTGCCACCCAAAATGTAGCTTTCACACAGTCTTGCTAATTTCATTTAGCAATCTTAAATTTATTATTTAAATATTTATTTGCCTCTCGACAGTTGTTTTCGTGAATTACAATTGTTACAGCTTTTAACATTTTCCAAACACTTTTGCAGTAAATCAAAGTAAAGTTGCCAGCTCGCCATAAATTGTATTATACTATTAACGTGAGCATGAGCTTAACACAGGAAAATCCAATTAAAGTTAAGTTATCCAATTGCTGTTGCTGTAATCCAGTATGGATCGCAAATGTTTACATGATATTAAATTATAGTGAATTTTTAAAAGCGGTAGAAAACAAACATTTACCTCGAAAGAAAAGGTAAATTCAGAAAACCGCAAAACGCGAGCAACAATAAACGGCTGTCGTTAATGAAATGCTGTGGTCATGACGACCAAGGAGATGGGAATAGTCAAGAGGGGGTTTTGCGGCTGTTGTTTGCAGAGTAAGCGATATATTGTTTGCCATTTATTTTTTTTATTGTATTTGTTATCGCGATCTGAATGAAAAACTGTCAACGACAAAGTTAAGGCAAACAAATTTGAAACACACATCAGAAATTAATTACTGCCCAGTGCGAATGGCGAGCTGTCGCTTAAATTAAACAATAATATATTTATGATTGCTGGCTGCTGTGCGTTTTGTTGTTTTCCACTATTTGTTTTATGTCATTACCAATGGGCATTGAAATATGTTTACGCGTTCCGCAGTAGGCGCACTTTTTGCTTCATTTAACAATGGCGTTGAAACTTTTATAATTTCCACACCACTGAATCAACAACAAGAAAAACAATTGGGAAATGTTATAACGGTATTTAATCGGCAGCATGATATGCATATATGTATATTTTCCATATCATGCATTTGATTGTTTGTAGTTTAAAATTGTGTTTCATATAAATAATTGCGGCTAAGCTAAACAAATATTTTTATTGCAATATTCGTATGCAACCATTTGCCTTAAGTTGATCGTAGTCTACATCCTTAAGTCGGGTAGTATCGACTTTAAAAGTATGATGGTTTATCAATATATATATTTCTTCAATTTTCGGTATTTAATTGAAAAAATTGGAAGTGTTACAACTTACTCCAATTTTGATTGTGTTTCAATTCCATTTTAGTTGCCCAATTAATATTATTTTTCCGAACTTTCCTATAGCTCTATCCCAAATAATTATGTTGATAAACTTATTTTTCTAGTCATTTCAACTGTTGAGATTGATACTTTATTTTAGAGAAATATGCTTAATATTTAATTGCTTGAGGTCAACGTTGATCGCTTCAATAAACGAGCGTAAAACAAGTTTTCGGAAGCGATTAACTTCATCATAGCTAAGCAATTTACTCTAAACTGATCTCTCTTTAATTGATGTTACTATTATTGTACATTAAGCTAGTGTCATTGTGCCATTAACGAGCACGTGCACAGCCACTTTTAAATAGAACTTTGAACGACCGCTGATCTGATAGGAAATTGCACCTGTAGCATTTAAGGCAGCGACTCGACTCAATTCAGCTCAACAAAAAAAACAAAGTCGATCTAATACTGCTTTGATTGTATTAGTTGCCCGCGTGAAAGTTATAAAACTTTAATGATTGACCACGATTGGCTGGAATAAGCATTACTCGTAGTGTCTGTCAGTCGCCTGCATAGTGCTCTGTTTGTATTCAATTCCGAAATGACGTCGTTTGTTAATTTTCCTAATCAGCTTTACAGACACCGATACATATGTGTACTTCGTCGGGCCGATAAGATAAGAGAACTAACAGTTTAACAGCCATTAAACGACACCATTACAAATTGGGCTTGAAAAATATAAGCACAAATTTTGTACAGTAGAGCATCTGGAGTAAAATTTGTTGGCTATAAAGTACAAAATTACGAAGAGAATGAAGAGTGAAAGGATAGAAAGATATAAATAAAATAATGGATACGTAAATTATTATAATTAAAAGATTAACTTCAATTTCTTTAATATGTTTTAATTATTTTATTCTAATGAAAAACTAAACTGAAATTAACTAATTAAATTATTAATAATAGGATACAATGATATTCGAGCTATGTGATTACTTTTCTGGGAACAGAACTGAGTGTAGGTTTGGAGATTACATGAAGTGAATGTCTGTTTTCAATCAATTCCGACAGACCAAATATTATCATATATAGCGCCATATCCCATATAGATTATGCATAACTGATAATAAATATGGTCTGATGATGCCATAAAACTAGCCATATCAATAGCAATGCTTCGAAATAGTAACTACAATGGTGAAAATGAAACTATTTTCACATTCAAATCACAGGGTATGAGGCAATCAACGCCAATAATGACTATTTCCTCATTCTATGTATGTTGCTGTGGCCTTCACAAATACTATTAAGCCAATCTCTAGAGCTCATTGAAGTGGAATCCACGCCCACAAACAGACCACAGCAGCAGAAGAGCCTTGGCCAAGCGTGTCTCATCTGGCCAACAGACACACACCACAAACACTCACACTCACTTAACCGCATATTCACTTTCCATTTTCAATTATGACAACAAAGACAATGCCATTCCCCTTGTGTGCTTGGACCTCTGTACTCAATGGATTGCCCTTGTGTCCCGGGAAGAGTGTGTGGACTTTTGCCCGGGTCTCTCATTAAGAGTACTTCAATATTTTGTTGTTTTATTTTCGTGGCTCTCTTGACTCATCCCCATGCCTTCTTTGCCGGCCCCTTTCGCTGTCTTTTCCCCATGACAACTCAAGCACATCGTGGCAATTTTCAAAGTGCCTCCCACTTGTTTTTTCTTTTTTTTTAAGCCAACTTTCTGGCTGTATCTGCACTTCAATACCGCTTCCCCCGCTATTACAAATTCTGCATAATTTTTGGATGCTGTTATTTACTGTATTTTAGCTGGCCTTAGTCTTAGTCAGCGTTTCGCTGTAGCAGACACATTTCGTTTGATCTGTCGCCATTTGATTTTTGACCTAGTTAGTTTGAACCCTGCTCCAAAAAACTTATTTACTTATCTTATTTGCCGCAGTCATTTATCTACTCTTGTTGTTTGTTCGCTTGTTTGCTCGTGCTCCATTTGTTAATTTATGTGTAGCGAGAGAGAGAACACACTTTATGAGCAATTTACTTTATCAGAAACTTTTGTAATTTGAATTGATTCAACGGCAGCTGATTAAACTGGCAAGCAAAGCGGAAAATTTCACTTTAAGTTTGTTTCAATTTATTTAAATAGACAACAAAGTTTTCAAGCAATCACTGAAAATGGCCAAAAGTACAATGAAAGCAAAATGTTGAAACTCGAAACATTTTTAGGCAATATACCTTGTGCTTTTAAGCTTATTAAAATAAATTGTATCATTTAAATTCAGTTAAATTCCGTAGCTTCCCGCTCGAGCAAAACTTTGTCCTAAGCAATTGTTTTGCTCAAGGAATAAGAGAAATATCTTACAAATTCAATTTGCAGCAACAACAGTGCAAATAAATTAAGCCCCTTGATAATCGACCCAGCTGACGCATTTAATCTTCTAATCCATCCCAACCACGCTCAAAGGTTGAGGATTAACTGTTTTGCACACCAAATTAAGTGTAAATAAGTCAATTTACTTGGCACACAGTTTGTGAATAAATTGCCCAATGTTGCCACGCCCACTACGCGGGCGAAGAGGGGCAACTAAGCAACTGTGCGTTGCTGTTGCTTCCAGAGGTGTTAAGTTGGCTGAACTTTAACCTTTATTAAGTTGCAGTTGCTGAGTCAACTTTTTGGTCGGTGGCAGGGACAGAGACAGTGACTGAAACTGAGATGGCTACGGCGACGGTGACGACAACAGAGGTTAAGTGAGTCCACGAGTCCCTGAGTCCAATAAGACAGGGCCACGCCCACAAGGTTCCGTGTGGCATTAGGCAGGCAATTAGCAACACGTCATTAAACGTGTCAACAATGGCAAAAGGTTAATTGCTACTGAAAGTCGCCTCTAAAACGGCAGCAGCCACAGTCAGAGGTGCCACAGTCGGAGGTGCCACAGCCGCATCCCCAGCTAACAGGCTGAAGAATCTCATTGTTCTTAATTCTCATATTGTTGCAGGCAGCTCTCTGCGTGCCTCAGCGTGATAATGACAACAACAACGACGACGACAAAAAAAATATCAACTCGACGGCAGCTCATATAACTTGGCCAAATGAGAAACTTAACTACCTTTGTTTTATGGGCCAAGTTTTGCACCTTGGCCAGGTTTACGGCTGCACCAAAATTACGTCACGGCCAAAAGTGCCACCACTTTCTTGCCAATTTCTCATTTCCTCATATTGCAATGAGCTAAGCATGCCCAATACTTGTCTTACACTTGTTTCTTAGACCTTGAAAATAAAATTATTTTTTTAACAAGCAAACCCAACTTATTTACTTAACAACAGCAAGTTAATTCCGTTGTTCTAATTTGTATAATACATAATAACAGTTTCTGGAACATTTTTAGATATTTCATGATTTTATATTAACTCGTAACGATATATTATTAATTTTAGAGGGTTGGGGCTTCGCAAATGTTTTGTAATTTTGTGTTTACAGTAGTTGACTTTTTCAATTTGTGGGCTGTGGGCCAAGCCACAAAAACCGCAACAAAGTGAAGCCAGTGCGAAAAAGTTTCAAGGCCGTCGCAATTATGTTGTGCTCTCTCTCTGGCTTTGCTTCGGTCCCGGTCTCAGCCTCTGCTGTGTGAACACACTCGCTTATTCGAAAGTGTGGCATACTTTTAGGTTGTTTTTGGAAATGAATTTGGCCAACCAACAAAACTTTGGAGCGTACATTTAATTAAAAATTGAAGCACATATTAAAATTAATTAATTAAAAATACCTTTTATATTTGTTTAACATATATCCTCTCTGTGTCTCATTCCAGCCGCGTGACTTTACCATTAACCGTGGATGAGGTAAGAGATTGAATTCTTTATGCCTTTTTCGCTTTTAATGATTATTCTCATGCCCATTATTCTGCTCTGTTTACAGTATCAAGTAGCACAATTATTCTCAGTGGCAGAGGCGTCGAAGGAGAACACGGGAGGTGGCGAGGGCATTGAGGTATTAAAAAATGAACCCTTCGAAAATTATCCACTGTTGGGTAAGCAGCTATTTGAAGCAAACGCCACTTTACACTTTTATTTGCTGTCTCCCTGTTTCTGTTTTTCGTTTTAATTCTCAGGCGGCAAATACAATTCCGGTCAGTATACATATAAGATCTACCATCTGCAATCAAAAGTTCCAGCGTACATAAGACTATTGGCGCCCAAGGGCTCATTGGAGATACATGAGGAGGCATGGAATGCTTATCCTTATTGTCGAACGATTATTACGGTAAATATATATACACTCATATATATGCGGGGCAAAGGACATAAAAAAAAACGAAAACATCTCTTGATGTTATCTGTATAAAACTGAAGAGTCGTAACTGCAACAAAGGGGTTAAAGGGCTCGCAATCCGCTTACAGTAAATTGATTTCTTTTCAATCGATGTTGAGGGCCTTAAAGTGAATTCTCCTTTTGTGATGATGAAACGTGAGCATTCAGAGTATTTATCGATATATGTATGTATTTAACTGAATACGTTGGGTAAACTCAGTTGCAAATTAATTAAAAAATCGCTCAACATAAAATATATTTCCCTTTGACCTACAAATTCAATTTGAGCTGTTTACAGAAAACGATCTGTTTAAAATTGAATACTAGCAGAAGACTTTTTATTTAATCATTTTAAAAAAAAATTTAATTTAATAGATTAAAATGGAAAATAGTAAAAAAAGATTTATCATTAATACAAAATTATTATTAAACTATATGGACTTAATGCACACTCTTTTAGAATCCCAAATTCATGAAAGATGCATTCAAAATAATCATCGACACGTTGCACGTCGGAGATGCGGGAGACTCAGAAAATGTAAGTGAATTTTGAATACAGTATTTAACTAATTTGTGTGTTTTGTATTTCTCTATTTCTTCCATTACTTACACGAATATATACAATAACAAAATCTGTTAAAAAAAATATCAAAAAATTTCTTCAAAATCCTTCGTTCATTAATATTGCAAATTCGTTTTTGGTTGTGGAATTTTGAAATTGAACATTGCAATTGTTGGGTGCGTTTCTTTCGGTATTTTTGTTCATCATTTTTGGCTGTTCAATGTTAGAATCCTGGCTATATGAATCAAAACTTTGTAATTTATGTCGATTCCCACCATTTTGAAAACGATCATGGTGATTTGCCTAATGTGAGTGATTATTGGAAATTAACTATGATTTTACACACGTTGCGTTCTTTATTCATTTATCATCTCGACCTCTTGCTTTTAGGTTGTCTAAAACATGGTTAACCTATGCTAATCAAACCCTTAATTAGTTGATTTAGCTTTAATGTTGCTTTAATTGTGCTGCTTAACATTTATCACGCATGATATTGGATTCTATAACGGCGATTCTGTCTTCAATCCATCTACTTGCAGGTTCATGAACTGACGCCCGATAAACTGAAAGTGCGCGAAGTTATCCACATCGACATTGCCAATGATGCGGTTCTCCCTGCGGACTATAAACCCGAAGAGGATCCAACAACGTAAGTTACACATTTTTCAAATTCGTAGGATTTTCGGAATATTAAAAAAAAATTGATCGTTTTTTCACAGCTACCAATCGAAGAAAACCGGGCGTGGTCCACTAGTGGGCGCTGATTGGCGAAAACGCGTTGATCCCGTGATGACCTGTTACAAGCTGGTCACATGCGAGTTCAAATGGTTCGGTTTGCAGACAAGAGTAGAGAGTTTCATACAAAAGTCCGAGCGACGACTCTTCACAAACTTCCATCGGTAGGAATAACATTTGCCAATTATAATCGAATACACATTAACAGAAATATGTCTTCTCTGATATTGCAGCCAAGTCTTTTGTTCAACTGATCGCTGGTACGGTCTAACAATGGAGGATATTCGCGCCATCGAGGATAAGGTCAAGGAAGAGCTTGATAAGGCGCGTATGGTGGGCGAAGTGCGGGGCATGCGTGCGGATGGTGATTAAATTTAGTAGAAAATGTAAAAAATATGTAAATGTATAAATCACATAAAAGAAGCAGAATGCAATGAAACGATAAAAAGATCATAAATAAATTTAAAAAAAAAATCAACTTATACAATTGGAAAAAAGGAAACGGAATCGATAAAACAATTTGCGTCTACAAGGAGAACAACAACAAAAACACCAAGTGTATAACAACAAAATTGAAAAAGAAAAAAAAAACAACAAAACAACAGCAAAGCTTAGATCTAGTGTAGCTCCAACTTAAATCAACAACAACAAGCAAAAAGCAACAGCAGCAGCAGCATCAACAACACCAAGCAACTACAGTGCCCTTTAGTTAAGTTTTATTTTGTACGTAAAATGTAATCAGGATATAAACACCTAAACACACTTACACGAAATCCATTTGATCCCTTCCTACATAAAAACAAGTCACATAATTTAGCATTAATATTTAAAAGTTGTTGCCTCGAATTCAATTTGTATTATTGATATGATTTGTTTACATTGCAACTGTAAATGAAATAAACTAAATGACAGCAAATGTAAAAAGTTTAATAGCAAAAATGCAACACAATGTTGCATGACAAAACAAAAATAACACACAAACAAAAAGAGTCAAATAAAATGAATAAAAAGTGCATCGAAGCCAAGTAAAACCAATAAAAAGAAAAGCCGATATCAACTTGTCTGATATATATAATACACAAACAACCCACACACACGAAACACACACAAACCACCCAACGCCACAACACATATGCGGAATGATCTGCATATGTAAATCGTGCAACAGAGTTGTCAGATTTCTTGATATATTTACATTGGAAAGCGTATGTGAGTGCATTCGATTAGCATTCAAAATTGAGAAGATGCGGCGAAATGGAGTTCGAGTTTCAAATTCATGAATTAATTAGAACCGTAAGACTAACGGGGGTTGTTACTTCATTTCCGGTATTATGCCATATAGCATATCAATTGATCAAGCTGAGACTCTCCCTCAACCCCTAATTTCCTTCCTCCCAAACCTCTATATCTGTGTATTTGATTTAAAGGTGATCTCTTTATGTTTAGAGGATATGCAATTAGATGAGCAACAAACATAAATACAATATATACTGCCAGAATTGATAGCTATGTCTAAATTTCGATTAAAGCACGTAAATAAATGATAAATGTACATGGCACCTCCTCTAGTACCAACTTTGAATGCTTCAAACACTTGCCGCTATTTTCTGCTCAAAGTATTAACTTTATCTATCTATAAAACGTCCATTTTAAAGTAAACCTACGAACGGCTTTTAACTGACACAAACAAATACATAATAATATTAATACTAATAATAAAACGAATATAAAGCACGGATAGGAATCCAGTATAAGAGAATAGTAACTATGAAATATGAAATACGAGTACTCACACAAAAGTGAATTTAATTGAACCTCATAAGCTTAAAGCATGGATTTTTCATATGTAACTCCATGAAACAGTTAGGACAAATCGCACTGGCAGCAAGACAAAAATTTACATAATGCTGGGAAAGTATTGCATATTTAATGGGGCGAATGCTTTTATTTTTATAGGCAAAATCTGAGCCGGGTTTTTTCGTTTTAGCCAAAACACGAACACTCGCACACACACACACACACAAACACGCAGACACAGACTTGAATCTACACCTATACGCAATATATATACATATAAAAAGTATACTCTTGTAAGCCATGCATGGGCGCAGTGTAGATGTACGCATGTATGTATGTATGTGTGTATGTACATAATACATAGACAGAAAGAAAAGGGGAAAATCCTTGAAAATATATTACAAATGCGTTATGAGATGATATTCAAATAGTTGTAAAAAGAGTATATTGTTATTTGCTGTGAGTTCCCGTTCAATTTCGTTGGTTGGTTGAATATTTTATTCAGCAATTGTACCGAAATACCATATACTAAATAAGTATATAGGAAATTTACATATACATATATATATTACACTATGCAAATCGTTTTCCCCTAAAACGCGCTCTAAATGTTTATTCGAATTTATTCGTATTTCGAAATCTGTATATTCTGCGTATTCCTTGCAAAGATTGAATCAACGAATACACCTCTTCTATATGTGTAGAAATTACTTACTATATACTTTTCTCTTCGTCCTAAAGATTCTTTGTGAGGAATCTAATAACTTCGGCCTTGTCGGGGATAAGTTTTCTGTTTTCCTTACTAATTTGTAGCAACTGTCGAGGGACTCAAGTTTCAACAATAAATCTTTATAGGTCCCCATTAAAGAAGCCCATAAGCTAATCCCATTGGCCTTGGTATAACGAAATTTATTGCACACATTCTACAAGCAAAATGCAAAACAAAAAAGGATTATATTCGAAATACAATTTTAGGCATTAAAATAAAATATACACAAGTCAAAGAATGGAAAACAAACGAACTAGAGAAATATAAATAAATGGGAAATAAACAAACCAATTAAGAATGAATCTAATTAATTATATAATTAAATTGAAAACTTTCAACTTAATTCGCGTTCAATTTTTCTCAAATAAAAAAAAAAACAAACAATGAATTCATTTTAATTAACGACGTTAATTTGATAATGTAATACAAATGATAATAATAATTATATATAAATCACTTTAAAGTAAGCTAACACAAAGTAATGTATGTATGGGTTATATAAGCTGTTAAATTGAAAATACAAATTGTATTGTAGCAAATATTTTAATTAAAAAATTACAAATTAAAAACAGAATAAAGCATTATTAATGATAATTGAGTAGTGATTACTTTTATTATATTGATACTGGGGATATTAAAACAGACAAATTTGGTATGAGAAACATTATGCATTGCAACCAGCTCAGCTCAGTCGGCCAGCCAAAAAAACTGACGAACCTCCTCCTCATTGGACGGTCGACAATGCGGCGGTGGAGTAATTAGCGAACTTCTCAGCGAATTCATGGCCAGCGTATTCCGTTTGCCGGCCACCGAGAGATCAAGTATACGCTCCGGATAGTGCACACCGATGAGACATTCGTAGCGCTCCTGCTGCTCGGCTGACATGCGCCAAGGCTCATGTCTGAAAGAATTAAGTGCAGAATTAAGTGGAAGTTGAATAAATTAATTATATAGAATACAAGAAACAGAAACTACAACTACCTTAAATAATTACAATGGATTTGAATTGGAGCTTTAAAAGTATCAATTTTGATTTTATAATAAAGGTTCTATGCAGTTATATACTTATATTCCAAAAATAAGAGAAATATTCAAAATGTTGGTGCCTATTCTGATAATGTTCATCAAAGTTTCAAATTGAATGTAAACTCACATGAACTCCTTGGGCACATTCTGCAGTTCCGGAACGTACTGCTTGATGTAGATGCCTTCGGGATCCAGGCGCTTGGCCAAGGCAACCGGGCAGGTGACCAGCGAGGAGTCAAGCAGACGCTCAAATGCCGAACTCGATACCCACATCCAGTTGCCGGCACAAACAGACCAATCGGCATCCAGCAGATACTTGAGAAAATGCTGTACGCCGAACTCCCAGTTCTGCCAGAGACCGCCGCGTGTTAGGAATGTGGCAACCGTGTTGCGCAACGTGTGATGCAACCAACCCTCGGCCAGTAGTTGCCGCATGGCGCCATCGATTAGCGGAAATCCGGTTTGTCCTAGACGCCAACGTTGCAGCTGCTCGTCATCGGGCTTAGCCCACGGAATGCTCAAACAAATCTCGTTGCCTTCCATGCGGTCATAATTCGGATTATTCACCGACATAGTGTAGAAATATTCACGCCAGATAAGTTGCCCAGTGATATGCGCTCCGCCCGTCATTTGCACGCCACGCACACAGGCACGTAGCTGCACGTTCTTGAAGAGATCGTGGACACTCCAATAGAATCTGCGCACCGAGAGGCAGCCAAAGCGCAGGTGAGCGCTCATCGATTTGGGCGTATCCAAAATGTTTGGCATTGCCTGATTGGGCAGATAAAAGCCACGCTCGAAGGCGTGCTGCTCAATCTTCAGCCGCTCGCCCAGCAGCTCCAATGCCTGTGACTCGCCACCGATCCAATTGATTTTGGCCAAGTAGCCCATGTTATCGCTGTATATGTTGAAATGCTCCGGCGTTGGCGTCTGCTCGAAGCAGCCAAGATCTCTTCGCAACTCTTGCGACAACTGCACAAAGCTCACGCCCCCAAAATGCGGATCATGCACAGGCCGCGGTGGCAAACCAATAATTTGCACAGTGTGCTGCGACAAGAGTTGAATGAGCAACTTGCAACAAATTGGAGATGGCAACACGAACTCACCAGGAACATTTGATAGGTCAATGGTGCAATGCCGCCATTCGTATCAATCACTGTGCGAGGATCCCACAGAGTGTGCGACACCTTCTCCACATACTCGATGCCCAGCTCGCTGCATAGAGTCTTGGTCGCGTCGTCGCGCTCGTTCCAGATGGGCTCGCAGTCCTGTTCCACGCAGATCTTGTGGAGACGCACCTGCTCGTTGAGACGCCGGAAGATCTGCACTGGATTCCCCTGGAAAATGAAGAGACGTCCTCGTCCGTCGGTCTCCGACTGCAGCTGCTGGTCGATGTCCTGCAGCGAGTCCAGCAAAAATCGCATGCGATTAAAGCCCACGCTCTTGGTGCCTAGTCAAATAATTATACAGCTTATTTAAAATATACAATTTATGTGTGAGCTACAAATGAAATATTTGATTCCAATTTTTTATTTTTCTTCAAAATGAATTATATACTTTGTTAACAGAAATGCAAAATTAAATTAGATTCATAAAATTAAAATAGAAAAAGATACAGAAGAAAATATATATTATTCGTTAATTGTACATTTATTTATAAAAATGTAGTTATTAATACAAATTTATAATACGTGTAAATATGTATATAATTTAAATTAAATAATTCACAAAACAATCTATATAAATGAAATATATATGAACTGATACGAAAATCCTAAGCTTTAGATTAACTCATGTGTCCATTTGGAAATTGCAGTGCTCCAAGCATTTAAATTGATTTTTAAGTGAAATATTTTTTTTTTATGTTTAGCTTTGTCAATTCCTCAATTTTATATATATTTAAATTTATTTCCATCTATAAAAAATTCAACCGCGAATAGTTACAACCATTAAGGAATTGCAATGTTACATCTGTTTAAATAAATTTTGTTGTGTGACCATTTTTTTAAGTCTATTTTCTAATGTGCGCAATCGTTTAGCCAATCTGCTTCACATAGTCCATGTAGCCAATCAATATATCATGATAGACACGGCAGTATGATATTGGCGGGACCGAAATGAGTGCACATGTTCTTCTCTGGGAAATTATCATATACAAATGTGTCAGGCTCAATAATTTTATTTTTAGTTTTTAGTAGAAGAAATTTTCGGATTTCCACATTGACCATTGACAATCTTTAATAATCGCATTATAATCAATATAAAATGGATTAAACCGATAAAATTGGCTTGAAAATCGATTGCGATCAAAGCACCTTTTCGCAAATAATTAAAATCGTCGACTGTACTTATAAGTAATTGTACATATTTACTTGCAATTTACATATGTACGCCGGCAATGCACATTACATTATATGTACAAACATGTGTCTATCTTATCAGGCAAAGTCTCTCTGAGCAGAAAATTGCATTGTTTCTCTCTCACAGTCTCTCTCGCTTGCTCTCGCAAATTGGATTAGAACGCATTGCTGTTGTACCTAGGTCTGAGAACGAATATGGATACAAACGAGTACTCACAGTACTTGCAGTACCCGCTGCCGTTCGCCGCTGTTCGCCCCGCGAGCCGCGGCCAACACTGCAGCGTTTGCAAGCACGAGCAGCGTAAAATGATATGGCCAACTAAATATTTGGTAACAAAAAGTCGCTGAATTGCGCTATTAGCTCACTGATGAATATGTAATCGAAGAGGCTGCAAAACGAGATATACAGATGATGAATAGTTGCTTTATTTACCAGCACTCTCGCCATCGAAGATGAAAATGGGAATCAATGCAACGCCGTGATCTTTGTCCGCCAGCGCCGACAACAGAGCGGGATTATCGTGGAGACGCAGTCCATGGCGAAACCATATCACGTTCGCACTACGCAAGGCCATCTCTGCTCTTAATTCCCGATGATTTGTATAGCTAAATTATTGACGAGTGCAACAAATTGATCGGTTGTGCTCAGACGTATTATCAACTCAATTGCGAATAACTTGTTCTCCGTCTTTGTTCCGTACACGCGACGCGCTCGCCTCAACGCTCAATTGTCGACTGCGACTGCGACTGCAGCTCACTTGGTACTTGGATTCGGTTCGGGGGCTTATGGGCCTTTGACGTGTTCTCATCGCCCCGTCGAGTGCGTCAATACAAAGCTGAGCGCGTGTGCACGTCTCTCTTCCAATCTGTGTGTGTGAGTGTGAGTGTGAGTGCCAATGGCAGCGGGAAGCACTTAACACACGGCTCGTTGCATTTTGAGCACTGCACTACGCTCAGCTAAACAGCGCGGAGCAGCGTTGACGTTCGCCCCCGCCGTCGATAGAGCGCTGCGACGACCCAGAAGGAGAACGGAGACTCGCGCAGCCACAACTGTTGCTGCTTATTACGTCGCAAGTATTCTTTGGAGCGGGCATATTCACAACGCCACACAGTTTGCACTGTCGGTAGAAATGTAGATGTGCTACTTATTTTCTTGTTTTTGTGTGTATAACTGAACAAAAGCTTAACAAAATCAGGTGCGGAATACATTTATTTACAAAAAACATAAGCAAACCTAAAACTAATTTTACAAAAAAAGCTTTTTCATTTAAGGTTGAATTGGCATTGTTAAATTTGACCTAACAATTTTTGGTGGAAATTAACTTGATAATTGTCAACATAACATTTCACATTCAATGAAAAGTCGCTTTACAATAAAACTAGCTATTAAAAATTGTTGACTTTTGATTAATATTTTAATTGTATATTAGCATATTACATAAGTTGTAAATATATATACTGTTATGTCAAATATACAAAAATAAAAATATTTTTTTTATTATTAAAATAAAAATCAATTCACGTTATTTAATTTATTATTAAGTTTCATTTAACTATGCACATCAGAGAGCTGGAACTGCACATCAATAAATTCTCACAAGAGTGCATTTCCAAATAAATATTGCGTATACTCTATCTCCAGGTGAATATTGAAGCAAACATAGCATACTTTTCAGCTTGTTTTAGGGAAATTTTGAGGTTATATGAGGAAATGTAACTATAAACAGAAGAGGAATATAATTATACTAAATCAAATAACAATATAAGAGACTGAATTTAAGTAATATTCACAACAATTGATAGCTATGTAATAATGTGTTTAATATTAAAGTGCAATGTAGAGTATTTATTCGGCGTTGACGAACATCATTTAGACTTCTATTCTATTTTGCATTTCAGCATGTGGTGGGATTGACAGTTCATTAGTATTGGCAATTGTAAACCTAATCCGTCAGCTGACTTTATACCCTCAAACGACACCCCTTCGATATCCACACACGCAAACACACGCAGTCTTTTATGTGTGTGTGTGTGTGTGTGTGTGTGTGTTCGGACGCGTGTTTTCGCAATGGAAAACTGCAGTTTTACATGTTGCTCCGGCAACCGAATGTGTCGCAACGGTAACGTGGGGGGTCAGCATGGTGCAAGCATTTACCGTTTGGGGCAAAGACCAACGACGCACGTGGCACACGTGTCCACCTCCATGCAACAACAACAACAACAACAGCCACATCAGCAACAGTAACAAAGCTTTACAATTTTCAATTGATGAAGACCAAGAGGGAAAAGAGGAAAACGCCAGAGGGGCGCTGATAAGAAATAAAGGAAAAGCACAATACAGGAAGCAGACCCGTTGCCAGAGAAATATTCTGACGTCTTGCTGGTTTCAATAGGGCTAATTTCCAAGTACAGATTGAAGCAATGTTGATGACAGCACTGAATGCTGAATGAAGGAATGCTGAAAATTCTTCAACGAACTTAATAAAAACAAAGCTCTACAGGTTTATTACGCATAGTTAAAATGGACGGAGCATTAAAAAACTGTATACAATACTTATACAACCGAATTCTTCATAGAGATGGATGCAGTTGAAAAGGTTATTTTATCTGAGAGTGTCAAAAAACACTATATTAACAAAATAAAAAAAACTTTAAGAATGCAAATTAAATTAAAGAGGTAATTTAAAATTGAAATTTAAAGTTATTTTTGTCGATTTTTTAAGAAAGATTTCACTGCGTACGTAAACGTTGATAATTTAATGCTCTTAAACTTTAAGTATGCTAATTAAAATAAAAAGTTAATTTAGATTAGAAATTTAGAGCTATTGCGTTTAAATTTTCAAGACAAATTTCACTGCATGATGAAAACAATGGTATGTAAAAATGAATCAAATGACCCCAATAATAATAAACAATAAAATAAATGGGTAATTTAAATCAGAAATGTAGTGACATTTTGGTAAAATCTTTTCCACTTGTTTTATGTTTCTCCTAGCAGAATCTCAACTGTCGCATGATTTGACATGATAAATTACAGCACAGTTTTATCACATAAATGGTTGCTTTTCGACCACTGTGCTACCTTACCGGGCGCAACTCAGGTGCGCCACGTCCCTGGTGTTCTTACTGTTCCTTGGCTCTGCTAACACTGCACAAGCCGGTTGCTTGTTTCATTCTTTCGTTCAACACGTCACCAAGGACTTGACGGGCTTGGTTGCTTTGTGCAATCAACACACACACACACACACCCGCTCTCACACACTCACACACACACATGCACAGAGCAGGTGTGTTGCCTGGCTGCAGTTGTCGCTGTTTGTGAGGATGCCTCGTTGCTTAACATCATTCCCAGCGAGTCCATGTTCGTGACACCAAGGCGAATTGTGAATTGCAGCTTGTTAAAGCAGATTGTATAAGAAATTTCTTTATATAAATTTTTCCCTCCCCTGCCATCATTTCATTTCTTTTCTTTGTGAATTGTTTATGCCCAGTTGTGTGTGCAATCTTCCATTAGATAACGCTGCGAATATTACATGAAATATGAAAAAGGGATTATATTTATGTATAGTATATACATTTAATCGCCCGTGCCCAACTGCCAGCAATTTGCCAAACAATCCCTCACAGATTTGCCCGAGCATAAGCAAACCGAGCAGACTATCAATCAAAATTGTTATACAACAGCCAATAAAAATAGGTTCGCACATAAACAAGAGGGAGTTCTATTTCCCCAAACCATGAACTTTACAATGATTGCAAATATTTCGAGTGCTTCTCACCATTCGATGATTGCACAAATTACGCATATTTTATTCATTTAAAAGATTTTGATTAACTAACACATTTTACAGCTCAATTATTAATTGCAATTTATAAATTATTTAATGAATATTAAACGTGTCAAAGCAGTTTGATATTAAACAATTTGTAACTTGAATCCTGTGAAAGAATTTATTACATAAATTTATGTGGTGTTATTTAATGTAATATTGTGAATTTTAATGAATATGTTATGTTAGTTGTGAGTTATTTGTGTGTAACATAAATATTGCGAGCAAAGGTGAGGGTGACAATGGTCGAAAGAATTTAATGAAATTCTTACCCTTGTTATCATTTCTAAAACAAATGCGATCGATTTATTTAATTAAATATTTTTTTTAGTTAGTCGGTTAGAATTAAAAGGTTTTGTTAGAGCTGTTTAAAAGAAGATTGAATAAATCGAACAGTGCGTAACATTTCAACAAAGTTGAAATATGATGAAGCAGCATCGACAGCCTAGTATACTATATGTCCGAATGTATGAAAAAATATATCTTAACAACTATAAAATATAGACTCAGAACACCAACAAAAAACATTAATTTACGAAAGGATAAAGAATTACATTTTATGTGCATGAGTTTAAGGAATAAAATTGAATATAGATTTTTATTGAGAGGGATAAAAAATAAAATTGCATTATTTGCCTTCACTTACGCTTTTTGTTGAAAATAGAGGCTGATAAATGATCAACATGCAAACTCTGTATACTTACAGACAAATTTACGTAGAGAATTTAAGTCAAATATGAGCATTGAATTCGAAAATCGAATTGTCAAAAATGGAAAAAAACAATTGTAGCTATTAGCATCTGAGTTTTCGTGCCACCAGTAATATGTATAATTTGGATAATATTAAATTTCGGAAATATAGAACTTGTTCGACTTGATTTGAATGTCGTTATAAAAGGCTTTGTCTGTAGCACATAACTTAACTTATATTAATATGGAACGTCGTCATAGATTGCCAAGCAGCTGCTGAAACTTAGTCCGAATATTGCCTTACTACTACTATTTGTTTGCTTAATAGTTGCTTTGCCATGCAACATAAGGCGATTATAAGCATGGAACCAAAAGCAATATCGAATTGGGGCAATAAGACGAAGAGGCTGAGGGCCCTGAAGCACAGCAATCAAAATAAGCTGGTGAGCTGCGGCAAGTAGCAAGTGGCAAGTGGCAAGTGGAAAGTGGAAAGTAGCAAATCCTTTGACTTAATCGCCTTCGAGCTCATATATAACAATGTTTACTCACAGCGCATTGCAATTTCTATTTGTTCGGGCAAGTCATAGTCATGACAGTTAACTAACACACATAAACATGGCACACACACACACACATACGCAAATATGTATATGTATATGTTTATTATTCTTTTTAAATGTCTGCAGTGTTTTTGTTTCCCTATTTTTCTGTGGAATCGACTCTGTTGGCATTGTTGACTTTACTAATACAACTTAAACAATCACATGCCGTGTGTGTGTGCGAGGATTGTAGATATATTTATAACAATCACACGCACCGTTGAACATTTGTTGGATACTTGGAACAATATTTAATGTTATTGTGCTCTTGTTATAAGGGTTACACACACGCATACTTATACATACAATATATGCATACCCTTGGCATGGGCATAATAACTTTATTATGCAGCTGAAATCAATACGCGATCTCGTTGACAGTACTCTGTTGAATCAATTTGGACAATTGGCTTCATTGGCATTCACTCGTTATAGCCATTAAGTGTGAAGGCTCGAAATCATCTGCACTTAATTGCACACTTCATACGCATTTCTGCATTCAGCGACTGCATTTAATTGTGAATCGAAATTAAATTTTGAAAATGTACTTATGATATGATGGACTTCACACTGAACTGGGTATTGCGGAATAATAATAACTACACCCTTCGTTACTGCAATTTCATTTGTGCAATACCCAAAACAAATGATCACAAGTAATATTAATGAATTACTTATGGGTTCTCAATGTCTTACAAATATTATCTAGTGTTAGTATTAGTCTATTGCAAATAGCTTTAACTAATCTAATTATATTTACATTTCTTAAATTTAATTTACCTTTAAATCATACAAATTTAAAATAAAACTTTAATTTTGAATATGCCTCCAAAAACTCTGCTATGATTGCATCTCTTACACAACTGTTTTCCATTATTTCATTTATTATTAATAATTGTTTAAATGCTTTCGTCTGTTTTGGCTATCACAAATAATCAGAATGCCGTTCAGTAACGAATCAGGACAAATTTCAATTGACTGATTGGCTCGGCATTTTTGACAGCATAATCAACTAACGAGTTAAGTAGGCCAAATAATTAATCATATTAATTGCATTGCTGCATTTGCAGCTCATTATTGCCACTTGAGTCTCGCTCACTCTTAGAGTATTTAAGCATCGCCTCAACTGTTTAAGGCTGCCTCACTCACTTTTGCAAAATCCAAGTTGTTCTTGTTGGGCTATTGTTTACTTTAAGGCAATTGCTGTGTTCATAAACACACTGACACATGTGTGCGAGTGTGTGTGCGTGTGTGTGAATGTTTGTTCACGTTGGCTTATGGCTGTCAGCAGCAGGCGCCACAGGAGCTACCTGCAGGCGTATGGACAGCACCAGACACACACACACACACTGGCAGAGAAACAGAAACAGAAACAGAAGCAGAACAGACGACGACCTTAGTCTCTTTAGATGGTTGTTTTCTGTTCGGTTCTGCTGTTGATGGCACAGTGGGACGTCAACCGCAAATGAAGCCAATCGAGTTAATTCGTAGTTCGTTTTCAAACTGTAAATATTGTTTCATGTCTGATTGATCGCACAACGCAACCCCTCGATTTCAACACCCTTCACTGCACTCCACTTCACCTCTCTGCCCCAACCCCTTCGCATGCGTGCCGACAAATTAATTCGCATAAATATTTATGTAAAGCAGCTGCAGAGCACGTCCTTTGAAGTCAACTGGGCCAAGCCCGAAACTACGAGTAAACCTGAGCCTGAGCCTGAGCCCGAGCCTCAACCTCAGCATCAACCTCAACCTGGCCTGACGTGGCAGCCAGCTGTGCGTTGTCCACTGGCCATGCGAACGTAATTCAATGAGGCCTGAAAGTAGGTCGCCAAAGGTGATAAGGTGGTTGGCTGCTTTTCGATGGGTTGCCAAGGAGGGGGCGAGAACGTGAAATATTATTGAACTGAGTGGAGTACGAGTCGTAAGCCAATTAGACTGTGATTGAAAGGCAGCAGTTGGAAGTCAATGAGGTCTGTTCAATTATACTGCGACGACGAGATGGCTAATTGCTGTGGGATTCTGTGGCAACCAATTGCAATTCCAGGCCATAAAGAACCCTAGACCGAAGAATTAAGCGCATCAGGAAAAATGCGAAACTTGCAATTTAAAACTTTAACTTTCGCTTTAACTGACCTCTTCTGAGATGCACGCAGAACTGCGCAAACGTTTACGAAAGCCGTGCAAAAAGAATAATCGAAAAGCAAACTGCTCGCCAGAGAGCAGACGCTCACCATATAAACAGCCTAAGTACGCCAAAGTGTGAGTTGGGAAACAGGCAACAAATATTTGTCCTCACCTAGCTGCGTTTGTGTTTGATAAACTCATGTCCTTGAGCCCACACACACCCGCACTCACTCTCACACTTGCTGGCTGTGTGTGTGTGAGCTGTCGGAGGCGGCAACTGAAGCGATATTTCTTCAGTTATTCTGACTTATTAAAGGCGTGCCTCTGTGGTTTTGCTGTACTCGCAACATTCCTCCCCAAGCTTAATTTTAGTAATAGCTTCCAAGGATGGTGCGTACTCACAACAAGTACTCACTTCAGTACTCAGCGCAAAAAATACAATACAACTTAAAAGATAAACATTTTGCTTACTTCTGCCAAAAAAAAAAAAAGAGTTCCCTTAGAATCAAATATTTGGATTTTTGAATTGTAAAGCTTAAAGATATGATCCTTTCTATTTATTTATTTACAAAGGCAACTGCTTACTTCACGAAAAGGTTGCTGTGCTTTTTGGGCAGCTGCTTAAACTCTTAGTGTATGTGAGCAGCAGTGAGGGCAAGTGCAACACCCGGCCAAACTGCTTAGCCATAAAGTATGTATAAAGTTCACGACATAATGCCGCAACAAGGGACAGAAATGATGAAAGCCCTGCCAAAGCCAAGGTTTTACCTTTTTTTTATGGTTATAACAATAAGAGCACGCATGCCCTTACAAAGGGTAATGCTTCATTGTTGAGTTCAAGGATACAAGAATTTAAATTGTGAGTGGCTGTGGGTTGTGAATTCTGTTTTGGAGCATTTTGACAAGCGATTAGACTTCATACAATTAATTAAACTAAGCATTTCATGAAATTTAAATTATATTGTGCTAGAATTAATACTTTACTGCAATACTTTGAGTTAGAAAGAGAGATGTACTACAAAGTACATTTCAAGAGTATTTTGAATTCGCATTGCTGCTCGTAAATTTCTGTGCTATTTGCCTAAAGAATTAAGCCACATTGTGTAAAACATTTTATGACCCGTCAAGTAATTTGGACAAACATTTGGCTTTCATTTCAGATTTTTTCTGCTAAATTTGGATGTGTGTGTGGACTCTTTTTGGCTGGCTGGCAAGTTAAGGACCCTCTTTGTATATGCCTGATATATGAGCGCCATAAATCGTTGACGCCAGTTATTATTAGTGCAAGGCTTTTTCTGGCCCAGGCTTTTATTAGCATAAATGGAAAATGTCAGTATCAGCATCAGCATCATCTCGTGGTCATATTGTCTGCTGCTAACTGAATCTCTTGCCATTACAAATTAACCAGTTAACAACAAAATTAATCATATTCTATAATGAGATAAAGTTCCAAGGGAGATTTATGTGCCAGATGAGCGCATTGGGGACACGTTTAATGAATATGCCACGAATGTGTCTGGCAGCTGGAACAAACAAATATTAATCACTTTTAATGAATTTGTTTGTCAGTAGTCTGTGAATATTATTCTAGTATTGCTCTCAGCTATGCACGCTGTCAGCCATCAGAGGCAGTCAGGTACGAGGACCGGAGTCTGAATATACAGCTTGCTTTGATTAAAAACGCTTTCAGTCAGTGACATCCCGAGGCATTGGGCCAAAAGACATCGTTTGTTCCCTGGGCATTCATAAAAGTAAATTATATGCCAGAAACTTTGCTCTGTCATCGCCTGTGTAAGAAATAAGTTTCATTCTCGTTTCTGATTTTCATTTCGATTTTCATTGCAGCTTCAAGCTTTATTTCCGTTTACTTGGGCCCCATTGCTTCAATGCTAAGTTCAAATAATTGTTTTGACCCGACACACAAACTCAACTAATTTTTCTTTTTTTCTTTGGCCAACAAATTTAACTTTTCTGCCATTCACAAAGTCCTTCCTATCGTAGTTTATGTTGCAGTTCTTTTCTTGCACGTCTTTACCTCAACGAATGTCAGGTAAAATTTAGGGCACACAATGCCAAAAAGTGAAATCGATATCAGGAAAATGCTCGAGCGTGCCATACAACAAAAAGAAAAAAAAACTAAAATAACTCGATAGTCAAAAAATTCCCGCATTTTACTTCATTAAATATTCAGCACTGTTACAAGTTCCGATTTCATGTTAAAATTGAGTTGCAATATTTCTCATTGCCAAAAGTCATCTATTTAGGATGCAACCCAAGTGTAATATTTCATAACTTTGCCTCGAACTTGTAAAGTTCTCTAAATCGAAATCATTTGGTAACCTTTAGAATATAAACTTGCACAAAGCCGCCACATACTCGAATATTGACTATTTGGTAATAATTTTGGGTTTGTGCTTTGTTGCCGAACGCCATCAAAGAGTTGCTAAAATGGCCAACAATTTGATTATTTATCACTTAATAAAAATTCATTGAAAATTCATAAGAGACTGAGTTTTGAAGTCCCCACTTTGCAATCTCACAAAGTGCTGTATTATATGGAAATAAGGATGTGCTTAAGCAACGTTGACAGCCTCGCATTGTGCAGCAATTGGTGGCATGGCGCCAAAGCCAAAGCCAAAGCCAACGCCAAAGCCGAAGCCAAGCGGGAAAAGGCGTTGCTGCAATGCCGGGCTTGGGGCGACTTAAAGACAACTTAATCTTTATGCTCAGATCAGGATTGAAAAATGGCTTGATGTGGTGTTAAAAAAGATTTGAACGCATTAAATGCTGTCGTTTATCTCGCAGCTCGTTATCAACACACACACACACACACATACGCCTGTATCCGCTGGCCTACACTTCACTTGCCACTTTTTTGGGGGCAAGTGTGTGTGCTGCAGGGGCATGGCTACAAAGGGCGCTGGTGTTGCCAGCGGCGCTGTTTGCTTAATACGCTTCAACTTCTTTGCCCATAAGCCAAAACACAGACGCACCAACACACTCACACACACACACACTCAAACATACTAATACGAGGCAATGTCGGCATGTCAAAGGCACGTGCAATGCAGTATAAACAATTTCATACACACACACACACACACACTCACACACACAACCAATTCACAGCATACCCGTGTGTGCTTTATGTGTGGACGCTGGACGCTGGACTAACCGGCGGCATTTCATTTTCCGTATACACATTTCTTTGCCCAATGGTCCTGCTTCCTGTATACAAAAATATTTCTTTTTTTCCTTTTTTTTTTATAAAATCCGTCGCAAGGGGCACTACTAAAACACACACACACACACAATGACTCACAACAAGCAGCACACAGCACACGCGGCGTATACACATTCACAAAAACTATCGATGGCGAGTTTACGCGCTGTCGTCGTTGCTGCTGCTCGTGTTGTTGCTGTTGCTGTGGTCGCCTTTGCTGTTGTCGCATTAGTTCTTGCATTCGCACCAAAGCTTATTGCATGTTGCTATACTCCTTAAACAGAGAACAACGTTGGCATATTTGCATATAAAGGATATTACAAAATAAATTGTATTATTACAAATAATATCTAGTTAAAAGTTTTTTTATTTTTGTTGTTGCATGTACCCTTTAAATTGAATAAGTAAGACACATCGTTATTAAATTGAAATGAAAAGGATAATTAAACTATTACAAATAATATTTATGGATTTATATTTGTATTTTTACCGTTGATTGTTCCTGAACCCCTTAAAAAGAAAACAAGTAAGATTTGGTCAAATAAATTGTAAATTAAAAAATAAATTGTTCCATTATATGAAGGTATAATTAAACTATTACAAATAATATTTATGGATTTATATTTGTATTTTTACCGTGGATTGTTCCTGTACCCCTTAAAAAGAAAACAAGTAATATTTGGTCAAATAAATTGTAAATTAAAAAATAAATTGTTTCATTAAATGTAAGTATGTTCGAAAATATTAAAATATTTATTGTACGCACAGTAGAAAAACTACAAATCATTAATAATATTTATAATTTTTTTGTTGTTTGTTTACTTTTAACTGCGAATGATAAACTTATAAAGATTGCTGGTACCTTAAAGTGTCAAACAGTTATAAATCTTAAATACTGCATAGATGCAATCAAAAATATAAATAACGTTTTACATAAATTCTATTGATTTGAATAACAAAAATAGCATAGGATATATTTCACGTTGCGTATACTTAATAGTTTAGTGCACACATTTTTTGCCTTTACGTTGGGCGATCTATCGCATATTTCACTACATTTTCATTTTAGCGCGTTCTCAATACTCACACACACATGCCTATGCACTCACACACTCACACACATTGGCGCATTTCCTGCTTCCGCTTGTAGCATAGTCGCCATGGCCAACAACAACATTAACATGGGGTCAGGGGGCAGTTCGGGGAAATTTGCATAAATTTTACGTACTTTTCGCACAGAAGGCAAATTGCATTTTCAGCACAACACGTACTCCATTCAACTTCCACACCCTCACCCACACACACACACACACACTTATACACATTGTCGTAGTTTTTGCTACTCTACATGTGAAGGTAGGCCGCATGTCCTTGCCTGCTGCTGCTGCTGTTGCTGCTGTGTTGCTGCTTTCCTGGCCGCCTCGTACTCCACCTGACAGTTCGAATATACTATGTGTGAGATTGTGTGCGTGTGTGTGTGTGTGTATATTCTTGCATGTGTTGGTTTAAGGCATGCAAATGTTACGAAAATTGCTTTTTACTTTTCATGTATGTGAATGAGTTCGCACACACTCTCACACACACACGTTGGTGTGTAAAGTTTGAGCTGCGGCCCCCTGCAGCTGGAATCGAGATCGAGGACGAGAACGAGCGCGAGAATGAGAAGGAGGTCCTGGACAGACACACACAAAGTTAGTTAAGTGTTTGCCTTCAAGTTGTTACTACCAAATTACCTTTTATTGTCATTTGGGTGCGAGTTGCCTCACAATGGCAACAAATGTGATAAAGGAATCAGAAAAAAAGAGCACCCGAAATATATAAATATATAATAAAAATCATAAACTTTGGGGATTTGTGCAAAAAATGAGCAGCGAAATGTGCGAATTATTCAATTGAAATATCTCGATTACAACAAGTTTTTGTGCGCCAATTTCATGTTAAATTATTTTGCAATTTTTTCTATTGAATTTCATGTGGCAAAAATAGAATTAAGCGTACATGCAATTTTCAACATTCAATGGATTATCAATTAAACAATAATATTTAAATTTCTGGGTTAGCTGAAATTTGCATATGAACTGTGTATTTGAACGGAAAAGCAATGGAAAAATAAATAGGAAATATTTTTAAATCACTGCCGAAAATAAACCAAATATTATTAAGGGTTTGTAACAATACAAGCTTAAACAAACTCGAAGCACACTTACATAAAAATGTAAAATGTATTTAAAAGAAACATTGATTCAAAATAAATTTAGGTTTTAAAACATATTAAAAGGAATTATTATTTGTAGAAAAAAAATACAAGGTTTGTTAATGTATTTTAAATAAATACAAATATGTACAAAATAGAAAGTGCTCATCGCATCTGGCTTCCATTAATTTCAGTTTTAAATATATTTATTGTCTTTGCTATTCGGCAATTACGAAACTTTCCAAACAATTCGAAGCTGACCAAGCGAAAGCCACAAACATTTCATTCTCAGCCATTGTGCCAAATTGTTGTCGACTTTCTTATGCGGCTGCCCTCGTGTAGCTCCAATCCTGATGTCCTTGCCGCCTGCTAAATGATGTGTTGTTAGCCAATTTAACCAAAAACCTTTATGGTTATACATTGTTACACAACCGAAAGAATTTAAAATGATTTATTTTGTGTAACTTTAAATTTGAATTTAAATTTGAACACATTTAATTGCTTTCAGGCATGTCCTTTTTGTCTGGCACTGCTGTAACGTCCTTAACTTCTGGCGGTTTACTTTTGAGTGTGTGTTTTGGTGTTTTTCTGGTTTTGTTTTCTCTTATCCTATAGCTCCTCCTCCTCCACCTCCTCCTCCTCCGCCTTCTTATTATTTGGTTCTTGATCCTGCTGTATTCTCAGTTATGCATGCAAAATGTTAAATGCAATGTCAGGCGCCGAAAACGTGCTCAAATCATATTCCGCATACCAAATAACAGAGTTCTCTAATGGCTGGATTTTAAAATGCATGAGCATCCCTCTCCTCTGCACCTCTTCTGCCTACAATCGCAGTGTGAGTGAGTGAATGAGTGTGTTTCTGTTGCTGTTTCTGTTTGCGTTTGTGTTGTTTTTGCATACCCTGTACTCAAAAGAAGTCTCTCATCATGTCCGTCGAAACGTTGATTTGATTACACGACACTGTAACATCAGTTTATTAAATAAAGCTTAAATACATACAACTATATTGCAGCTTCAAACGTGATCTATATCGTTTATGACTATGATCAGGGGGTATCTGTGAGCATCACGTTTTCAACTAAATATTTTCAGTTGTTTTGTTTTCATTTTGTGAACTGTTGAAGTTTATTTTCCGAGATTTTAATATGTATGAGTTGAAGATGAAGCATTTATGGCAAAGACAAACTAACACACGCTCACAAACACACACACACACACACACACACACACACACACACACACACACACACTCACACACCCGCACACACACCTACAAGCACATTCATACACGAACAGTTACAGATAGCATTGGTCTATGTGTCTAGCATATTTATGCTGGTTCTTGTTGGTTCTCTCTGGTTTTCGTGGTTCCTTGGCCAGGGCTCTTCAATAATTTTCTGACTTACTGCCATGGACTCCTCAGGACGTCCCTCGTCCTTCAGACCATTTGCCATGCTCGGCAAAAATTCCGGTTTGACTAATGTAACTTACGTGTAGAACATTTTCTACTCCCAGACCCAGCAGCTCGCTCTTTCATGTCCACGTTCCGACCTCCGACTGCCTGCCTGCTTTGTGTACTAATAATGCAAAACATTTGTATGGCTGAAATGTACGAGTACCAGGCGAGGGACTTCATTTTATATCGCTCACATATTGAAGGTCCTGGGCTCTCCTCGTTTTTGCGGCTCGTTAAGTTCGCCTGATGCCATTTGTTTTATGTTACCAACTCAATTTATGAATACCCCAAAGAGATAAACAGAAATTGTTATAGAAATATTAAATAATGACAGCCACAAAACGCTAACTCAAAAGAAGTACTCACATGGAAGAACCAAAGTAGCTTTCCTGCGAATTATGTTTTCAGCCATGTTCAACCCTTGATGTACTTTCATTTCAATTTAATTAACAACATCACAAGCAAAATCAAAGGCATTAGCAATTCTTTTTAAGCGCCATTCTAGCGTGATCGTTAATAAGATACCCTGCGTCCAGTACTTGAACAACGCAACATATGCTGTATATAAATAAACACATTTCCGCTTGAAAATGCTGCGAATGTAAATTTAAAATCTCTAGAGCATTGATACTGTCAGACAGATTGAGAGACAGCCAAGGTCCCAATAGAATTATTGCTATGGATATTACATTTTATATAAAAATAAAGGCAAGAGATTTAAAGCTGGTAGCCTTTGAGACAATTAAATAGTGAATTCGCAGCATTTTATTTAAGATATTCAACATTAATAAGTGTTGAAAATCGCTCATTCAATCAATTATAATTGCTTAGATTAATGTGAGAAACCATTTAAATTAAAGTCGTAAACAAATGGAATTAACTTTCAATTTCTTTGAATTGCCGTTTGCAAAGACTAATTAAGAATTGCTGATAACACAATTAAAGTGGATAATGAGCAACTGTTTGGCAACTTTGCTGACAGCCACAAAACACCCAAAAACACAATTAACACTACAGTTGACAGCATCCGCATAGAGCAGAGAGCACAGAGCACAGAGCACAGAGCACGGAGCATTAGGCATATTGTAGTGTAGAGCATTACAAAGCACAAATTGAATATTGTCATTGTGTTCTAATTTGACGCTCTTGCTCATGTTTCGGATTGTTTAAGCCGCAAACGGGTTCACGGTGATGCATTGCTAAGTGGTGACTATAAAATGGCATTGCTGATTGCCAACCAGCATCAGTCAACAAACAAACCCAGAAACCAACGAATCCAATATGAAATTCCTCATCTGTTTGGCCCTTTGCATTGCCGTCGCACACGCTGGCTTATTGGCTGCCCCAGTGGCCACCTATTCAGCGCTGGCTCCAGTTACCACCTACTCGGCTGTGGCACCTGTCGCCACCTACTCGGCTGTGGCTCCACTTAGGTCCTACTCCACCTACGCCGCTGCTGCTGCCCCCGTTTACAGGACTCCCGTGACCACGTATGCTGCTGCTGCTGCTCCTGCCGCCGTCTACTCCGCCCCGTTGGCCACCTATGGAGCCACTGCTGTTGTTAGCCCGTTCTTCAAGAAGTAGAACACGATAATACATTGAAGATGTGACCATTGAAATAATTGCGAAATAAAACGAATATACGAGAGTGCACAAACTAATTGCGGTCTTATTTCAGCAGCAGCAACAGGCAGGAGTTGACAATTTATGGGGCAATAGATAAGGGGAAGCTAGGATGCATATCAAACATAATGTAGCAGATGGTTATGGACTATCAAATTCTATATTAAATGATATGACAGAGGTGGAAAAAAAAATCGTCTAACAAATAATTGTCATGCAAATTGCCATAGACGATCCGTCAACAGAAATATAACATATAAATGGAATAAGATAAATTGTGGATGACTACTAATTGACAAATACTTAAATAGCCAATACATAATCTAAGAACCAATAAACTGATTTGTCCATCACACTACTTGCAAAGCAACTACAGGGTATTCCTGTTTCCTGCTGACTTTATTATCTTAAGAGTCGAAATGCTGTTGTTGTCGTCTCCGTCTGCGTCTCCGCTTCCGTTTCCGCTGAGCTAAACAAACAACTGGTCAACGGTTACACACGCAGATAAGCACACACACACGCACGTTAATGTCGGACTGTCTGTGTGTGTGCGTGTGTGTGTGCGTGTTTGTGTGGTCATGTTCTGGTCATATCCTGTCCATGTTATTCCTTGCGTTTTACGTGCTCATTATCTGAAGCTTCCGAATAATTAGATTCAATTACGCATTCATCTGCCTATTGCTATTGCCGACTATTGTCGGCAGCCCTTTGTTAGATTTCCACTCCCTCTGCCACAACCCGATATCCTTTGGCAACTGAGAGCTTGTCTGGCTTTAAGATGCTCTTTAGTAATGTTTTATTCCAAATTCTGTGAATTTTCTTTCGAATTTTTATAAAAATAATTTCTTGTTCGTCCAACCGATCGAAATGCGATGAGGCGATTAAAGAAGTATTAACACCCATCAGTAAGTCAATTGCCTGTTAAATTCCCAAGGATATTCATCAAGCTTTGGCAGGCTGCTAGTCCGAGAGGCGTGGTTGCCATGGGCATCGAAAGAGACACGGCCAGCGGAGTGGGACAGGTTTCTTGCCATTTTGTTGGCCATGCTCAAGTGCCACTTATTTATCATTTGTCTCCTCTTATTTATCTTTCTGCACAGCAGCAGAAGCAGCAGCAGCAACAGCAAGAAGAGCAACAACAAATTGAACATGGGATTATGTTTAATGACGTCGATTTGTCTGCTGAGCGGAAAAACAGGACGGAATAAGAGGCTTAAAGACGTTGCCAAATTAATTTCTTAACATGGATAGCACGACATCTAATGGCTGTCATATAAGAAAAACAAGTACTTATGACATGCTTGAAACGTGCTCGAGTGTGCTCGACTAACAGATACCCAGGGGAGGACGGGCAGGCATTCCAGAGCGGTGCTCAAAGCAAACGAAATCAGTGCCCAGTCATAAATCTGTTTGGACATGACCAAATTAGAGCTAATTTTCGTAACATGGTCAGCTTGTAAGAAGGATTTACTGGAGTTCGTTATCAAAGGAATTTCGGAATATTATCGAATTCTTAGCAAATAGTTGACTGACGAATCAGGGATAAAATATAAAATTAATTAAATGGTAATAAATAATAACTAACAAAAAATAAGTTGAGCCAAATATGATTTAATTTTTTTTAAGAAATTCGTTCTGGGGTAATTAATAACATTTTAAAATTAATTAAAACCAAATAAATAGCAACAAACACAAATCAATTGCCGTTTGCAGTACAAGAATACGTTGAGCCTGTTATGATTTACATTTTAAAAAAATCGAATTAAGAATAATGATTGAGTGATAAATCTGGAGTAACAACTAATAAAAATCATTTGCTGTGCGCATTACAAGAAAAGTTGAGCCACTTTTGATTTACAATTGTGAAGAAATTTACAATAAATAATAACGACCCAGTAACTAACAGAAATCATTTTGAACGTAATAAACAAAAAGAATAATTATAAAAAATCATTGGTCTACAAAATTTGAATTGGAACCGAAAAAAACACTTCCTATTCAATGAAAAAAACATTTATTGTGTTTATGTATTTTCATAAAATTACGTATTTTATTATTTATCATTACTTCTTTTTTTTCAATTTTGGAGTATTTGGTTTCCAATTGCTTTGCTTACTTAAGTAAAACTGTTAATTAAGATCACACATTAAATGAATTGCCTCTTGCACTTAATGGTTACGTAGTACAAAGTTCTAACAAAATTATACCTAAATATTATGTTATTATTATTGTTATCCATAGTAATGTGTGTATTGTATTTTATTATTAAACATTAGGTGCAACAACTTACAAATTAATATCACTATAAATGCACAAAGATTATATAGTTTTTACTTTTACTGATAGATGTGAGCTGGAATCGTTCTAGATCGAACTGGGAGGGACGGTTGCAGATGATGTGAAGTGTGTGAAATCAAGATCATCTAATTAGAATTCGGTGTGAAAACTATTTGCAGTATCGATCATCTTGGACTGCAAAAATATCTCCGCATTGTCAGTCATCTAAATTGTGAAGATTCAGTTAGATATATTATTTTCTTTAACTCTAGAGTAAACTCGCCTCTTTGAGAGTTAACAACTCGTCTTTGTTCTCATCACACAAGCTGAATAATGTGGCCGCCTCCTGAAGAGCATAGCGCGGCGTCTTGGGATTCACATAATCAAGGAGCTCACCACGATCAGCCTTGCCGTCGTGATTCTTATCGATGATGCGCTTGAACTCCTCGCGTCGCTCGACCAGCGTTTTAGAGATTAAAGACTTGCGCAACAGATCCTCATCATCATCCACATTCAGATCGGAGAACTCCTCCAGCGTCAGCTGATCGTCCCCATCCTGATCGAACTGGCGCAACAAATCGTCCACCAACTCCAGCAAATTGGCAACGCTCGACTCCGGATGCCTAAAGCTCAAATACTCATCGATGGTCAGCGTAAAGAGATCGGTTCTCGCCGCCTCCGACCAACGTGCCTTATCCCTCATCATATCTTCGCGTGCCTTGCGATTCAGTGTCGTGTGTCTGATCTCATCGTGCTCATCGATGTCCGCCTCTGTCATGCCGTGTTCGCGCAGAAAGAACCGATGATACTCATCCCAAGTGATCAGCCCGTCGGCAGGTGCAATATCCACTCGTCGAAACTCGCGGGCATTGTTCATTATGGCAATGTCTATATGCTCTACAATCCGTCGATTTATATACTGGCCCAGCTCCTGTATGGACACACGACCATCATGATTACGATCAGCGCTGCAAGGGAAAAATAATACAAATTAATAAAGTGCTTTAAAAACATTATAGTTGACATCAATTTTGGGAAATTTCAGTTAAAGTCATTGCTTTTAAGATCTGGGTTTCATATTGCATTATGCAGATTTAAAGCTGCGCCGACTAAATCTTACTTTGAATAATTTTAATTTATAAACTTTTAATTTCAATTCAAACTTTTAATTTCAAGTCAAACTTAAACAAGCTAAAATATGCATAGAGCCCCCATCAACAAAGCTTTCTAAGTTTCAAAGTGTTTCATGTGCATAATTAATATTCCCCATACAAAAATGTGTTTTGAAATTGGGACCCCGATTATCAATTTATACATTTGGTAGAAGACCCATCACACATTTAAATATTGAAAGAGATTTTTTCAAACAAACATGTAAAATATCTATAACTAAATAAATAAGTCTTAATCGTTTTTAATTTGAATATGTTTTGTGTTCCAATCCTGTATTTAAGTTCGAAACAACAAATATCTTTGAATTTAGAATGTGCATCTCTGAGACTAGCAATCTCTTTGGTATTTGAACAATGTATTTTAAAGTATATACATGAATTTAAAGAAGAACAAATTAAATGATAAAATGAAATGAATGAGCATCTGCAAGGGAAACACTTTTATTTAAAATCTGCTTTGACTGCTTTTCACTTTACTTAAATTAAGCTACAAGTTTATGAAAACTACGCGCGCTGACTGAAATCATAAGGGGAATTCCATTTTAGAGATTCAGCGATCTGCTGATAAAGCAAAGGAAACCGATTTATGGGTTCGAGTTGTCGCCCAGGCATTAAACGGCAATTACTGACCGAAAAATGTTGTGATAATTGCGTGTGATGAAATTAATAGCCATCATTTGTGGCTTTTGCATTTAAATTTCATTTTAATAATGTGAGAAAGGCCGCTTTTGTGAGAGCCACAGCGGAGTTGCCGGTTGCCCATTTGGGGGCAATTACATTGTATCTGGAATCGCCATGGCAACATCGCGACACCGACTATTGTTATAAATTTTAATTGTGCGTTTCTCTGGCGGGGGGGGCAGCTATCATCACACGCGGCACATTAACGTCCTGTTGGGGGCATTCCAATTAGGCCAGCCTCGTGCTGTTCCTGTTCGAGTTGCTGTTGCTGTCGCTGTCGCTGGATGGTAGTACATGCGACCCTTGCGCTGCTGCCATGCTTTTGGTTTCTACATTGATTTAGCACTGCGCAAAAGTGCCACACTTCCGCTTCCGCTGGCTCACCCAGTTGCATGCCACAAACTAACGCGCAACTTGCACACAGGACACGCAACGCAACGCAACGCAACGCAGAACAAAACTTCATTCGCACTCGCAAGTTTTGCAGAATGGAAAAGTTGCGAATAAGACTAAACAACTTGCCAACTAGACACTATGGAAACTAGCAGCGGAAACTATATCATTAGTTGTGAGATGACTTTTGATACGTGAGCAAAGTTTGCTCGAGAAGCTGATTAATTAATATCACTGAGAAGACAATGGCCCGCAGGGTCCATGAGCCAAATGAACTAAGAATACGAGCCGGCTAAGCCATGGCAATATGCATCTCCCTTTCACCTGCAAGCTTAGTGCTAAAAGTTTCTTTTTAATTCCGCTTCATGCGATATTCCGATACAGGATTAGCAAAGTGGGTGGCACGATATATGTAGTTGCTGTTCACGCCCTGTTCACACGCTCCTTTCCTTCCCTTCAAATTTGCATTATTTGTTTTGCTTCAATGCTTAAAACAAAGTACTAAAGTAAAGAAAATATCTCTTCGGACTGCAAAACGTATCCTTTTCATGTTTCTTAAGTACTCGAATACAGCTGCTTCGCTAAATTTTTGTAATTTTAAGAAGCTTTTTATCTATGTATGCATTTGCGCAGCTTATTAAAAAGTCTCTTAAAATGTTTAGCTTTAGTATCGGATTAGAAAAATGTTTCAGCCGTAAAATTCACATTACATTAAATTTACTTCTACATTGAAATGGCGGTCAAAATATTTAAACTGATGTTTTCAGATTGTTAAGCACTTTGTTTCAATTTGCCATTCGAATTGATTTCAAAATTAAGTTTTAGATTCAATTAGTTGACTTCCAAAGTTACTTAAGATATTTTCAATTTTCATTACCATCACAATGTCGTTGCGGCGCACTTTGATTTTGTCCTGACAGCGAGGCAAGACTGTCATGTTGTGAGCTCTGCTTGCATTTGATTTTATTGCATTGCTAAAAGGATATCAAGGACTATTTGCATGCGCACAACTTTGACACAAATGGCAGACAGTCGTCTAAGACAAACCCAAGCAAGGATTTCATTTCACAAAATCTTCTTCGATGTCTCAAATAAAAAACGAAAAAAATACCAGAATATCCACAACTAGCAATTGGGAAAGGAAAAACCACAAGGCTTATGCAAAATGCATTTTTGTCTAGTAACGAAGCCCGTCGTGCTCTCCTTGCCCCCTTGCCACATTGCCCTCTTCCTTTGGCAAACAAATATAGGGAAAAAATGCAAAAATGTGCAAAACGCAGACGACAAATGAAGAACTTTTCAGCCAAACTGTGCGTACAAGATGCGAGAAGAGTGCACAAAAAAACTTCTACACTTTCCTCCATTCCTTTTTTTTTTGGCTTATTTGTTTTTATATTTTTTATGCTGGCGAGGATTTGTACGCTTGGGGAAGCTTTGAGGTCAGCGCAACTCAAACTCCGACTGCGACATGGCGAGACCACAAATGGAAGAGAACTTTCATGCCAACAAAAAAAAATAAAAAAATAGAGGCAAATTTAGGGAAAACAAACAAAAGTTTTGCGGAAGGAATCTAACTTGAAATCGCTTTAGTTGCCAGTTTATTTATTTAAGTTCTAATGCCTCAACTATATGCTAATGAAACCACTGTGCCCACACATACACACACACACACACACACACAGTCAAAGGGAAATACCACACACACCCACATATTCCCCTAGCTGCCATTTGTTGATTATTTCGTTGGTTTGCCTTCCTCCCGCCGGCACTTCTCTCTGGCTGCTGGCACTTTTAATAGCTGACACCTGTTTGGGGCAATCTTATAGCTGTCATCTTTCGGGCCCAGCCCTGCCCACCTGCTGAGACTTCCTACCTTATATTATTTAACTGTCCTTCGCAACACCTCGACGACGACGACGACGACTTTCCTGCCACCAAGTCAGTCGCTCGGTGCTGGGAATACCTCTAGTAAGTTTATGCTCCCCTCGGGCAACTAACAGTTAAACACTTAGTTTAACATCAAGTTCTCAAGTTTATGCGCATTGTGCTAGAAAACTGAGTGTGTTTACTCACTTTAAGAATTCAACAAGTCCAAGACCATTCTATATTTAAAACTAAAATTAATGTTGAAGATTTTAGACCAATCTAAAGTGTTTATTCAATTAGAAAGTCCCCAAAATTTGCTAATTTCTTTGTCTGCCATCCAAGTACTTGAACTTCCTCAAACTCAAACAAATGCGGAACTATTTCATTTCAAAGCATAAACGATTAACATGCTCCGGCAGATTTCCAACGCCCAAATCTTATGGTCTTGTAAGATCTGCTTCAATATGAATTGCTTAGATATGTGCACATATTTGTAATACAATTTGAGAGCGTCTCGAGTTTGAGGCAAGGACCCTTTGTGTTTATTTGCTTGAATACACATAATTACCCCCAAGTGTGCAGCTGTAATCGTTATAGAAAGCACTCGGAGTCCACAGCAATTACTTTACTACTGCTTGAGCTTCTATGTATTTGGTGTGTTGCCTCTCCAATTGGGTAATTAGCTGTCAAGTGTTGGCTCATGTCGAGTGCTGGTCAATAGGTAAAACCCATAAAGTGCAAATCATTCGACTTCGGATGCAATTTGAGCTGTGAAATCGAGCAAAGTAAATGCTTTAAATTCCTTGCCACTAAAACAAACTTGAAGTCTGGCAAGTGATTTGCGAATTTACGGATAAGTTCGTCACAGGCAGCAATCAAAATCAGCATCCAAATCGAAATCAAAATCGAAAATAAACTTTGCTCAGTTGCTCTGAGGAATCTTCAGTCTGCAATGCAATTTCACATACATTTCTTTTTCTCGTTTTGGCCAAAAACTTTTTGGATTTTCTACTTACAAATGGCAGGCAGGGGACATGACAAAAAATACGAATTTATTCTGCACACAAATATCCTGGAAGTGAACAACATTTTTGGAGAATGTAATTTTAATGTTCATAGCACAAAACTAATCAACTTCGATTCATGGAAATTAAAACTTTATGTCGGTAAATATGTATAGACTTTGACAATGTGATTCAATCCACCTATTTATTAAATTTGATAATACCCCATTTACACGAAAAAATGTACAGAGTAGTGGAATTGGCATCAACACATACATATATATTTATGCTGGCCTCATCTATTCAATAAATATTAAAATAGAATTTAGTAGTTTTGAAACTGATTAAAGTGGGAATGTCCTTGGTGGCAGTCAACACAGGATGCGCATAAGTAAACATCGTTATTTACATGGCGTTTGCCTAATCAAAATTAATGATAGTTCAATACTAATTCTGCCAAAATAGAAACATGAAAATTAAATGAATTTAAAGCCATGGTACAGCTGCCATTGGTGCGTGTGTGTGTGTGTGTGTGTGTTTGTGTATGCATTTGGTTGTGTTAATATTTGATTGAGGATTAAATATAAAACACAAATCGCACAAATGGAAAGCCTTTGGCGAGCCCGAAACACCTGACAGCAGTTAGGGGAATATCGTTGTTGTTATTTCGAATTCAAATAAATATATACAAATTTCGGGATTTTTAGCATTTACTTATCGCAATTAAATTTAATTGATATCCATAAAACCGATTGCAATTTTAATTGTTCAACATAACGTAAAATAACCAACTATAATTCTTGGCTACGAAAACAATTTGTAAGCAATCAAAATATGAAAACAACACAACAAACACATTTATTTCGGCCTGTTCGTTCGCATTGTCGCATGTTGTACAATCTGACAGAATTGTCAAGCAGCTGTGTTCGCTTCGAGCTTTGATACCTGTCAATGCCAGGTTTATTTTTAGATAAACATATTAATAAATCGTCTAAAGGTCAAGTTGCACAAATGCCATTATTGAAATTTCTCCAAGCCTATGCACAATCTTTTGCTGTCAGTCTTTATTTGTTTACGAGCGTGCGTGTTCATGTGTATTTCAGATTTGTTCAATTTCATTTGAAACACTTGATGGCTTTAATCTAGCTTTAGACAATTTTGCACAACATTTATCTTGGCTAAATGGGGATTATTTGGTATTAAATATCAGCTGGCTTAAAGTGCCTTTAAATTCACAAAGCATATTATTTAGTTTAAATTTGTTTTTCATTTTTATGAGTTTATTCTTCAAGCTGTTAAGTGTTGCTTAAGGATTTGACGTAAGCTGTTAGAAAATTATTATTTATAAGGATTCTAATTGTCTCATTATCAAATACTTATTTAAAAGAAAACAATACTAAATAATCGTAAACATAATATAATTTAATTACAGTTCTCCCATCTTCTCTCCTATTAGCTGTCTTTAAGTGCCTTAAAACTTTAAAATTATATTATAGAAATTTAAATTGAAACTAAATTTTGTTTCCTTCAAGCTGTTCTATCAAAAACAGAAAAATTACATTTATTAGGATTCTAATTGTGTCATTATGAAATGCTACTTTAAGAAAGGTAATAAAAATAATAATTTATTTAAAGTTCTCCCAAATATATAATAATAATAATTTAATTAGAATTTCAATTACATTTATATAGAATGCGTCTTATTAGACCTTAACAAACCCCTCACATTACTCACACGACTACTTTGCCATTACTCATACGCCTTGTTGGAGATATCGCAACAACCGCCATAAATTTCACGGGTCAGTTGCAGCAGATACATGATAAATGTGAAGCGCAAAGCGTTCGCAAAGAATTCGGGCATAAGTCGTTGGTCGAGGTTTTAAAGTTTTGCCTAAGCAAAAATGATAACTAAAAGCCATTTGGCGCTGTCATCACGTTTTCGCTTTAATCAATAATTATGATGGGCATCGGCTGTGCTGTGCTGTGCTGGGCCCGGTAATCCGATTAGCCGACGGCCAATGGCAGCAAATCAAAATCATTCGAAATAACAAATTGGATTCGTGAGGTCCCAAAAGCACCTTTGCGAACATCGATCAAATGCCGCTGCCAACTCAATGGCTGCCATAAATTTCACAATTTGTCGTACACACAATTATGCTACGCACTGTGTTGGCTTCCCCCGCGCTCTCTCTCTCTCTCTCTCTGCAACATTTCTAGCACTGCCGTTGTCAGCCTCATCACGCCCCCAGAACGCAGCGTGAACAATGGCCACAGGCAACAACAATGGAGCTGGCGCCAAACTAGCGCCAAATTATCAAGCGTACACCCAGCGGAAGCCAGGGTGACCAGACCTGCCATAGAGCAGGCCATAACTCAGCCGCAACTTACCGTTTGAAAGCTTTAGCAAGTATTTGCTTCTCGTTCACATTGCTGGTCGTTATTATAACTGTTTCGGGCTGTGGCCGTTGCTGTGACTTGGATTTGTTGCTGCCTTTGCCTCCTTCATCTCCTCCTCCGCCTCCTCCTCCCACCTCATTAGCAGACATCGGTTGCACTTTTTGCCGCTCCTCCTGCTTCGTCTGAGCATTGCCCAAATCCAAATTGTTCGGCTTCAGCTTTTGCTGTTGCTTTTGCTGCTGCTGCTGCTGCTGCTGCTGCTGCTGCTGCTGCTGCTGTTGCTGTGGTTGCTCCAGTTCCTGGTCGCGGCTGTTGGGCGTAGACTTGGCCAACACTGGGGCCTGGTCAACTGTGCTCAGCTCTTGCTGTTGCTCCCCCCTCTGCTGCTGCTGCTGCTGGGTTTGCTGTTGCTGTTGCTGTTGGTGCTGCTGCAGCTTGTGGCTGGTGCTGTGCAATATGAGGCCAATGAAAAACATATAAAACAAAATGGCGCACAGCGTTGAGCAGCGCAGCCAGCGGAAGCTTTTGCTCAGCTTGTTAACGAAAGTCATTTTGTGGCCGGCAGCGAGCATTGGATTTGGTATTGGTCCTCACACCGCACACCGCACTCCCCTCAGCCTCCTATGCAGGCGGCTGCTTCTTCTTGCCTTCGTCGTCTCTGTCTCACGTTGCGTGTAATTTGAAGAAATTTCTGTTGCCTGCCGCTTCCGCTCGCTTATCCTTTGCTTTGACTGCGTCTCTCCTCACTCACGTCTGCTTCGCAAACGTTTTGTTGTAACTGCTGTTCTCGTTCTTCTTCTTCTTGTTGTTGTAATTGTACATTAATTGACTTTTATGTCTGTATATCGGCGAGTGTGTGTGTGTGTGTGTGTGTGCGATGCAGTCAATGCTTGCTGCTAACGTCGCTTATTGCTTGCTTCAACGTTGCCACGCCCAGACGGTCGTACGCCCACAAATTTCAGTTGTTGCGAACTGTTGCCTCCTCTCTTGCTGCTGCAATTGCTTGTTAACCTCTAATACCAATTTGATGCTCTCGCTCTCTGCCTTGCCGCACACTCCATTTCCTGCCATTTGCTTTTAACGCAATTTTACATGATTGTTACACGCGTTTCCATTATGCATTCCGGCCAACTGCAATGGTGAAAAAAGAGAAAAGTTTAAGAGCTGTTTTATCGACATTAAATATTATATTGTCGATTTTTACAAGTTCTGAAAAATCCTTGAATGGTATCGCGCGAAACACGAATATTTCACATATACGCATATAGTTGTATAAATTAATTATTGTAATTTCAGAATTTTGGTGCCCACATACCAAGTTGCCCAATATAATGAATACCTTAATAAATCATCAGACAGTTTAGTCCGTAATAAATACGTTTTGATTATTGTGTAATTAAGTCAGTATGGATCAGTACAATGTCGTAAAATTGACTTTTAAAACTTTTTCATCAGGCTTATATCAAGTACAAGTAAGGGCAGCGACAGACAATCATTGGAAAACTGGAATATCTCTCAATATTTTCTTCAAAATAAATAAATGAAAAATTTAATTAATAAATGAAAAATAAAATACTTTCACAAATATTGTTTCAATTGTAATCTGTTCAAAATTTTAGTTGATATCGAAAATATCCACTCTATTTGTGAAGTTTGTAATGAATATGTTTATGCTATGACACGCAACCATCTGGAAAGTAATTAGATGTTTTTATTTGATAAATCATTCATTAGGCAGTTCAATCCATTATATTTTGTAAATAGCTATTAATTATTGCAGACTATGTTATATTCTATTCTTAATGTTATTCGCTGGATCACTTGATGGCTCCCTTTTTACAAATATTGTGTCGGAGGAATAAATGAAGAAATTGTTATACCCGCTACCCATAGGGTAGAAGGGTATTATAACTTAGTGCCAACAGGAAATGTATGTAACAGCCAGAAGGAGGCATCTCCGACCCCATAAAGTATATATATTCTTAATCAGTGTCAACAGCCGAGACGATATAGCCATGTCCGTCTGTCCGTCTGTCCGTCTGTATGAACACCTAGATCTCAGAGACTATAAAAGCTAGAGCTACCAAATTTGGGGACAGTACTCCTATAGGGCGTACGCAGATCAAGTTTATTTCAAATGTTGGATGCCACGCCCCTTTCCGCCCCCAAAAGTCTGTAAAAGCCGTAATAATAGACCTAGAGCATTGAATTTTGGTATGCGTATAAATAATTATATTTTCTATGATTCCTGTGAATTTGATTGAGATCGAATGAAAAACAAGGAAGTTATTAAAGAATCAATTTTATATGGAAAATTCACTTGCAGCTGCCCGCGCTTTGTTTGTTTAGTTGACAGTGTGACCATAACGGTGTTGTGGATTTTTATTCGCTATTTTCAAATATATACAAAAAAAACAGTTTTAGTATATTTGGTATATTATTTGTTAAAATATCATTTAAGTTTTTTGTTTTCTCTCGGAATGGGTTGCGGGTATCATACGGTCGAGCACTCTCGACTGTAGCTTTCTTACTTGTTTTTTCTTAGCAGCATGCTCCTAACTATCTTTTAACAGCTACACTATCCGTTTATAATTAAAAAAGAATTTAAAAAATGGAAAATACCAAATTAAATAGCTAGTTGTCACTTTTACACAGTCCTGAAAACAGCAATGTTCATCACACAAAAAACAAAATTATAAAAAGCCATTATAGATGTGATCTATTTCATGGAAATTTTAGCATAAAATTACATTGTGTGATTTGGTATTTAAGAGAAATTTTTGCTATTATTGCAAAACATTATAACATTTCTTGTTTAAATAAAATGATAGAAAAAACTACTTCATTTTAAACCATACATAACTTATATTTTGCTAAATAAATTTCAATTAATAAAATTAAAATTTAACAACACTACTTAAAAAACTCAAAATGTACAATTAAATGACAATCTGTGACTTGTATTTAATAGTGCGTAAACAGTCAAAGTAATTTGATGAATTTAGAGTGGTTTTTGTTTATTGAAAATTTTATAAAAAACATTATGAATCAGTTATTTGCCATATCTTTGAGGCAGACAATGTCAGCTCCGTTCTTGCTCTTTCTAATGTCCGGCGTCATTGTGTCGGGATTCTCGGGGCGTTTCACAAACTTAAAGTGCGAGGTATTGGACCCGACTTATTGTGCCTATGAAAAATGTGAGCTCAAGTTACTTGGGCGAGGAATTGTTGCCTTAAATGTGCACGCAAAACTGTTAAAAGGACCTATATACAATATTCAGGTTAGTAAAATATAATTATATTTCTGCGAATAAAGTAAATTTTGTTGATTGTTTATGAAATCCAGGCTAGTGTCAGTTTATGGAGAAAATTCAATGGATTCCGACCGTTTATGTTCAATAAAACATTAGATTTTTGCAAGTTTGCGCATAATCCCCGGAAACTATCATTCGAATCAATAATTTACGAAATTATAGCCTCACGATCTAATATAAATCATTCCTGCCCTTATGAGGTAACCCAATAATTCACATGCGACATGACTATAATTTAATTATTGAAATTTCAGCACGATATTATTGTGAGTAATTTGGTATTTAGGGAGGATTATTTCAAATTCTTGCCATT
Source organism: Drosophila immigrans (assembly GCA_963583835.1). Lineage (NCBI taxonomy): Eukaryota > Metazoa > Arthropoda > Insecta > Diptera > Drosophilidae > Drosophila > Drosophila immigrans. The sequence goes on along the minus strand of OY757142.1, from coordinate 21,046,957 downwards.
ACCATCGGCAGAGTACCAAATTCAAATAATGGCAGCAACCGACAACCATTGGAAAACTAGAATATATATCAACATTCTGCTTCAAGAAGATTTGCTAAAATCTTAGAACACTCGAAGAATATTGCCTACAATATATACATATTACTGAATGTATATCCAGAAATATAAATGTTTAAATTTGTCATCAGATTGTTTAATACACTTTAAATACTTTTCTTTTTTTTTTGTGAAATGCAATGCTTTCAAATTAGTGTAATTTGAGAATATTTATGATGTACTAACGATCTTCCTTCAACTATTGTTTGAACACAGAATGGTTTTGTCCATTCATAATACATAACTAATTACAGAAAAATCCAAATACTAAAATAAATGTAAGTTATTTATAAGCATTTAATGATCCGGAAACGGCAACGAACAGTTAATTATATGAAGTTGATTTTGTTTATTGTTAATTAAAAACAAAATCATTATGGATCAGTTTTGTGACATTTCTGTTGGACAGACAATGTCGGTTCCCTTAACTTTTTTGCTTTTATCAGGCGGCATTGTGTCAGCCGGACTGGCTCGATTTACAAATATTAAGTGCGAGGTATTAGATCCATCTTATTGCGCCTATGAAAAATGTGATCTTTAGATAATCGGTCGGGGCATTGTTGCGTTGAATGTTCTGGCAAAACTGTTAAAAGGGCCTTTTTATAATGCTAAGGTTTGAAAAATATCAATGTTGGATGTAGTTCTGTAAATTATGACAATTAAGTTGTTTTAAAATTCAGGCCAATCTCAGTTTGTGGCGTAAATTTAGTGGATTTCGACCATTTATGTTCAATAAAACTATCGATTTTTGCAAGTTTATGCGGAGTCCTTGAAAGCTGTCATTCGAAACATTAGAAATCGATAATTTATTCCCAAGATCTAATCTGAATCACACTTGTCCATATGAGGTAAGTTCATCGTTCTATAAGTTCGAATATTATAAATAAATGAGTGAAATTTCAGAATGAAATTATTGTCAGTGATTTCGTGTTTAAGGAGGAGTTTTTAAAATTCATTCCCGTACCAGCTGACGAGTGTCAAATTCAAATAATGGCAGCGACCGACAACCAGTGGAAAACCCTTATACTCGAAGAATATTGATTACAATTTAAATTGTTCAATTATGTGACAACCAGTGGGAAACCCGAATATCTGTCAAAATTTTGATTTAAGAAGATTATTTAAGATTAATACACTCCAGAATATTGTTTACAATTTAAATTGTTCAAATATATGTTCACCAGACAGTTTATTACCTGTTAAATACGTTTTAAAATTAATTTAATTCTCTTATCTTTTTACATTTTTTAACTCAAGTTAAGTGAAAATAGCCATGTTTAACACACACAAACTCTTTTCATGTCGAAAAAATTATAAAAAGCCATTATGGATCGGATCTATGTCATGGAAATTTTAGCATAAAATTACATTGTGTGATTTGGTATTTAAAAAGGAATTCTTGCTATTATTGCAAAAGATTATAATATTTCTTGTTTAAATAAAATGATTCCAAAAACTACATTTTCAAACCATACATAACTTATATTTTGCTAAATACATTTTAATTGTTAATTTCAAAGTTAACAACCTCGACACATCATAAATCATGTAACCGTTAAAATTCGAAAATTAATTATTACAAAACTCAAAATGTTCAATTAAATGGCAATCTGTGACTTGTATTTAATAGTGCGTAAACAGTCAAAGTAAACTATGCTTGATGAATTTAGAGTGGTTTTTGTTTATTGAAAATTTTATAAAAAACATTATGAATCAGTTCTTTGACATGTCTTTGAGTCAGACAATGTCAGCTCCGTTCTTGCTCTTTCTAATGTCCGGCGTCATTGTGTCGGGTTTGTCGGGACGTTTCACAAACTTAAAGTGCGAGGTATTGGACCCGACTTATTGTGCCTATGAAAAATGTGAGCTCAAGTTACTTGGGCGTGGAATTGTTGCTTTAAATGTGCACGCAAAACTGTTAAAAGGACCTTTCTACAATTCTCAGGTTAGTAATATATAATTATATTTCTGCGAGTGAAGTAAATTTATTTGGTTGTTTATGAAATCCAGGCTAGTGTCAGTTTATGGAGAAAATTCAATGGATTCCGACCGTTTATGTTCAATAAAACATTCGATTTTTGCAAGTTTTTGCATAACCCCCGGAAATTATCATTCGAATCAATAGTTTACGATATTATTGCCTCAAGATCTAATATAAATCATACCTGCCCTTATGAGGTAACCCAATAATTCACATGCGACATGACTATAATTTAATAACTTAAATTTCAGCACGATATTATTGTGAGTAATTTGGTATTTAGGGAGGATTTTTTCAAATTCTTGCCATTACCATCTGCCGAGTACCAAATTCAAATAATGGCAGCAACCGACAACCATTGGAAAACTAGATTATATATTAACATTATTATTCAAGAAGATTTGCTAAAATCTTAAAACATTCGAAGAATATTGCCTACAATATATACATATTACTGAATGTATATCCAGAAATATAAATGTTTAAATTTGTCATCAGATTGTTTAATACACTTTAAATACTTTTTTATTTTTTTGAAATGTAATGCTTCCAAATTAGTGTAATTTGAGAATATTTTTGATGTACTAACGATCTTCCTTCAACTATTTTTTAAACACCGAATGGTTTCGTCCATTCATAATACATAACTAATTACAGAAAAATCCAAATACTAAAATAAATCTAGCATTTAATGGTCCGGAAACGGCAACGAACAGTTAATTACATGAAGTTTATTTTGTTTATTGTTAATTAAAAACAAAATCATTATGGATCAGTTTTATGACATTTCTGTTGGACAGACAATGTCGGTTCCCTTAACTTTTTTGCTTTTATCCGGCGGCATTGTGTCAGCCGGACTGGCTCGATTTACAAATATTAAGTGCGAGGTATTAGACCCATCTTATTGTGCCTATGAGAAGTGTGATCTCAAGATACTCGGCCGAGGCATTGTTGCTTTGAATGTTCAGGCAAAACTGTTAAAGGGACCATTCAATAATGCTAAGGTTAGTAAATAACAATTATCGTTTTTATATAAAACACACAATATTTAGCATACAATTATCGTGTTTTTTTGTAACTCAGGTTAATCTTAGTTTGTGGCGTAAGTTCAATGGATTTCGACCGTTTATGTTTAACACAACATTCGATTTTTGCAAGTTTTTGCGAACTCCTCAGCAATTATCATTCACTACAATTATTTACGATATCATAGCCCCAAAATCTAATCTAAATCACACCTGTCCTTTTAAGGTAAGCCTATAGTTTTGTAACTGCAAATACTGTTAATGAATAACTAAAATTTCAGGATGAAATCGTTGTACGTAACTTGATTTTTCAGGAGGAATACTTCAAATTCTTGCCATTACCATCTGCCGAGTACCAAGTTCAAATAATGGCAGCAACCGACAACCATTGGAAAACCAGAATATCTGTCAACATTCTGATTCATGAAGATCTAAAGAAATCATAGATTAGTCCAAGAATATTGTTTACAATAAATTGTTTTAAAAGTGTATTCAAAAATAATTGTCCTTTATTGCTGCAGGTGTATTTGGTGTAATAAATATTATGCATTCATCAGACGGTCTAACCAATATTAACTAGCTTTTATAGCCTCTGAGATCTAAGTGTTCATATGGACGGACAGGCAGTCGGACATGCCTAGATCGTCTCGATCATTGACGCTGATCAAAAATATAAATACTTTATGGGGTCGGAGATACCTGTTTCTGCCTGTTACCTACATTTTCTTTTGGCACTTAGATATAATACCCTTCTAACCTATGGGTAACGGGTATAAAAATTCAATTCCTTTCAATTCCTTAAAGAATTATCCGAAATTATAATTTAAAACCATAATTTTCGAATGTGGAGTCCAAAATTCTAATCTATATCGTACATGGCCCTATAGGATAAGCAAATTGTTTGTGAAATTGTGCTTGATTTTGATAAATTTATTAAATTCATTGGAACCATTGGAAAACGTTGCCAATCAAGAAAATAATGCTTTCACTATTAATCTGTCGAAAAGTGACTTTAGTTAACAAAAACATCCATTTATATATCCACTTTACGAGTTTGTTTACTTCTTATATAATCGTGTTATTTTTTTAAATTGTGAATATTTATGTGGTATGGCGCGGAACCGTCCAGAAGGTAATTAAATGCTTTATTAACTATTTATTATGCAGCTTAATCTATTCTATTAATATATATGCATATCGATGAATTAGAAACATTAAACGTTGTTTAAGTATTTAGTCATAAATTTTGTTAAATCATCTTTATATTATATTACCGATCGCTTATTGTACATTTGTATTTGGAGTTTTGAGCTTGACACACAATGTGGACCGTATTTATGTTTTTTTTTAATATTTTTCGCTAGATCACTTGCTAACTCTAGATCCCTTTTTACAAACATTGAGTGCGTGGTGTTAGACGCATCCTATGTTCATTTTGATCAGTGTAACCTTAAGCTACTGGGTCGTGAAATTGTGGGATTAAATATGCATGCTGCATTGAAGCAATTACCCGTACTAATGGCGAAGGTATACATAAAAATTATAAATTGACTAATTACATATTGATGTGTTCATTTTCAGATAAACCTCAGTTTATTTAAAAATACAATGGATTTCGTCCATTTATGTTCAATATCACATTCGATATTTGCAAATATTTGGCTAACACAAACAACAAATTATCATTTGAAAAAAAAATCTTCGATTCATTGCTCGAAAATTCAAATGTTAATCATTCATGTCCCTATAAGGTGAGTAAGAAATTTTAAACTTAAAAGTCGTGTATATATGATATCCTTTGAAAATTTTGTAGAATGATTTAATTGTGCGTAATCTGGTGTTTAAAGAAAAATTTTTGAAGTTCTTCCTGGCGAGTATAAGATTCAGCGAAAAGTGTCTGGTGACAACGATTGGAGAGCAATTGTCAAAGTGTACGTCTCCATATATATCCATATCCAGGAATAACTATTCAAATTGTCAATACTATTGATACATAAATGAGAAGGATAACCTCTACTACATACATACATGTGTAGAAAAAGGACTTTCACTCTTACCTCATATTTATTAAAAATCTTTATAATTATATTTACCCAAAATTTCTCCACCTAATACCCAAATACCCTTTAATCTGGGACATAGATCATTGTATCATTTCCTTATAATTGCATTGCAGTAAATTAAAGCTGATGCTGCACAAAGTCATTAGTTTATTAAGAAACTTTCATCTTTAGTTAGCCATTAGAGCTTTCAATTACTTTTGTGCCCCTTAACCTACTAATTGGTCCCCACTGTTTGCTCATTGTAATGCCGCAGGGCTCATCCATTAAGAGACCAAAAGACGAATTAAAAAAGAGCATAAATTCCTTGTTTCCCGCCTTTACTTTTACTTGCAAGATTTGTTTTGCGAAATGAGGAGCCAAGGGACAGTCATTAAACAGGGCCACAATAATGACTGACATTACGACGAGCACTAAAAATCAGTCGTAAAACGGATAAGATGAGATGCGTTGTTAATTCCGAAGGCTAAGGCATAAAATGCCTACCAAAAATTGAGTTACTCCTGGGCGAATTTCACTGCTTACTGATGCTACATAAATAATGAACTGTGCTAAAGAGGTACTTTATCTTAAATACTAAAAAAAAATCTATTCTAGACGTACTCGTATTTATTATGTATTAAATACTGACAACAAGTAGAATTATACCAAATTTAAAAACTTGTTTTTGGGATAAGTTAAATTAGCCAGCCCTGAGAGCGTTTGAGAATTTAAAGTCAAGACATCAAATTTTATCTTACTGTAGCCACAGCTAATGCCGAGTCTTAAATTTGAAACACATCCTTTCGCTGCTAGAAATCTTAGAAGAGCTTTTAACAGGTAGATCCTTGATTTGTAGCGTGAACCTCATTCTCAATCTGTCAAGAAAATTTAATTTGAATATTATATTAACATTCACTGACTGCAGCTGTGTCTTATCGCAAAACTTATTCGACTGTAGCATTCTTATTTATTTTCTCTGTGATTGTCAGGAATCATTCAAATAGGTATCCAATATTAGCCAACCAAGTTTTCGTACTCGCATTTTCTCAGAGTGTAAGAATTCATTCATTCCCATTCGCCCCGATTTACTTATGCAATATTTACAGTTGACCAATACGCAATGCATTCGCTTTCGATTTCATTAGCACAGCCCCGGCCTCTTTATCACTCCGACTCCACTCGCAATCAGCTTGTATTGACTCAGTTTTCAGTTGACTAACTGACTCAATTTATGTTTTTGATTGTGTTGCTTTACTATTTACAGTTATAGCACTCAAATATTGCCGTCGTTGTTGTTGTTGCCTCGCTCTTTTAGCGCTTTTGTTGCGCGCCGTTTACTTTTGTTTTCGCTTCGCCTCGGTTCGTTTCGTCTGTCGCCGTTGCCGTCGCCTTTGTTGTTGTCTTTTATTGCTTTAAGCAAACCAGTTGAACATCTTTTTCAGTCATCTTTACATACACACACTCATACATATGAAAAGCTCTCACACCTCGCAATGGTCAAAAGCTCCGGCGCCAAAAGACTGCGTCGCAGCTGTTTACTGTTTGCCATTTGTTGCTGTTGCGTCTGTTGCTGTTGCTGCTGCTGTTGCTGCTGCTGTTGCTGTTTCTATTGCGTGTATTTTCTCATCTTTTTTATGAACTGTTCATGTTGTCTTTGTTTTATGGCCCTGTGTGAACTTTCGCTTCTTATTAGTAGCGAGTGTTGTAATGAAACAGCTAACAGATGACAGGCAGGCAAACAAAAAAAAAAGTTTGCAATAAATTTTTAATATCATTTATGTTCAGTTGAGAACGTTAAAACGCACAACGTACAAAGTACGAAGAAAAAAGATTCTTAATGAATTTACTTCATATCGCAAAATCTAATCCAATTAGCAAGTTTATAAGCCCTCGCCCTGCGGGAACGAGCCAAGTGGATTTTCTGTCTGCTCGAGTTGCTGCTCATTAAAAGTGTCCCTGACAAAATGCTACACTGATTCATTTCGCGCACACCTCCCACCCCCTGCAACCCCTGCACACTCATCCTTCTCCACTCTCCCAGCTTCCTGTCCAGATAGTGTCAATTTCAATAAAAATTGATGATGAAGCAAAGTGCATGAAGCAAAAAATGCGTTAAACTTTATTGCACAACTTTGTAACTAGAACGGTCGAGTGGCAAGGAGGGGTGTGCCAGGTTGGGGGGCGGGTTGGGGCATGAGAAGAGGAACGCCTGCAGCAACATCGATAAGCGCGCAGCTCGGACAACTTTAAAGATTTGATTTGCAAAGCTCTCTTTGTTGTCGTCGTCGTCGTCTATGTATCTTTATGCGGCTGGACATGAATGGATAAAGTTACTACTAGAATCCTCTTCGGCTCTGTGGCAAATGGATGACTGGATGAATGGCTGCAACGGCGTTGATGATGAAATGAAATGTTTGCTTTTCTCTCGATAGATCTCACATCCAACCCCACACACTCTAAGCCAGCCACTAAGCAAAGAGCAATCAAGAATAACTGCAAGCTGCTCTTTTTGTTATTGCAAAAACTTCAATCCTTATGTAAATCACTTCAAACAAAAACGAAAGCTCTTTTAGCTAATAAATACTCAGTTGCATAAGCAGAGTTTGTTCAATGCACGTGCTGTGCATAAGTACTTGCAAAGGACTACAAACATATAAAGGGCCGACTATAGGAATTAAGTATACGTTGAAACTGAAAGTGCCACTTCTCTGAACTGAATGATTAACGCTTATATCACTGTTATACCAATGACAAAAAAGGAATATTTAATTTTTGCGTTATTAGCGCAAAGCACATAAGTCCTTGCGAAGGACTACCAGCAGGTGGAGGGCCCACAATGCGTATGATTTCTCTAGGTGCAGCTTTAAATTAAAGGAATAGTGCATACATACATCAATGACAAAAATAGAATAATTACATTGAACATTACATTCGTGCATGTAAATATTTTATTAAGTCAGCTATAGTATGAAAAAAAATCTAAAAAATAATGTTAGTGTCAAAGCTAAGCTATATATTATAAATATTCAATGAACAAGAAATGTTCTTCTCTTCAATAATGCAACAAATAACTTTTTAATTTTGTTGCTCATTTAGTTAATTAATTAGTAATATTCCAATTACAAGTACATTTCGTGTTGTTTCAAGAATATAATTGATTAACAAGTATTAAGCGGTAGTGTGTATATATTATTAATAATCAAAATAATTTTTTAATAATTCAAAATGATTTCGTGCTCATAAAATTATTTTTGTATAATTAAATGTAATTTAGATAATGTTCATAATTTATGCTTCACACACTTTATGCTACCACAAATGTTTATAAAAAGGAATTCACTCAAATATTATTAGTTACTATTTTAATTAGCCGCTGAACATGAAAATGGCTGAACATGAAAATTGCTGCAAATTCCATAGAAAAATTTGTATTTTAAGCACGGCAGGATAAAAACAATTTCATGTTTACGCCCATGAGTTTGATTATGACAGACAGATGAGAATGACGGGAATGTGCGATGCAAGGGAAACGAAGGCTGATGATGGACATACATTGCTGATAATTTTAATTAAACTTTTTAATTGAGTTGAAGGGCCTAAAAGTGCCCAAAAACAAAAATGCCGGAAATCCCAAATATCAATTAAACATAATTTCCCTTTTTCTTTGAAAATTGAATTCTGGACAGTTTGGAATGACAGGGGATTGGCTGGAATTTAATATTCTTGGCATAAATTCTCAATCAAATTCCACATTAATATTTCGATTATTTTTGAAATTGAATTTTCCCATAAATGGATTTCTCGCTATGTTTTTTTTTTTGTTTTTTTTTTGCTATTCGAATTTGCCTTAATCGCTTTTCGTGTTCCATTCGACTTTTGAGTTGGCCACTCGACCGGCTCTTTGGGAGGCCATGAGCCTGATGTGTGCAAACTACACTCAATCAGTTCAGCTCAAAGCAAACAAGCTCCAACATGACCAGCAAAAACAGCAACAACAACGGGGGCAATAACGGCATACCTCTCTATAAATAGAGCAGTAACTGAGAATGAGCTGCAACCAAAAAATGCTGGCAAATAAGTTGATTTGTTTGTTGTTTGTGCATATAGAATGAAAATGCTGAAAAAGCGCAATGCAAATACCACACAGAGGATGAGGGAATAAGCGAAAGACACGGTCAGAGAGACAGTGAGAGAGTGAGAGAGAAAGTGAGATGGAGACGTAATAGACTGAAGAATGCAGCTGCCAGTCGACAGAGCTGCCTAGAATCAACAGTGTGCGGGCATTTAAAAAACAACGCTTGTTTGTCTAACGGCTCTCACATGACGTATACGCAACGTGCAACGTATCAGAAGCTACAGCACAATTACCATGCCAGCAGCAGGTGGCTGCGTTGCACCCAGAGTATGAGAATGACAAGCTTACACTCACACACTGACACACACACACGCACACACGCTTTACCACACAGTCAGGGCCAAGCGTACGCATGGTGCGGGCAGGACCACATGAGTTGGTCCTTAAAATAGAAGCACGGCAAATGCACAACAAAACTTTGCGTGCACTTCAAGTACACAAAACACCTACACATACAAACACACACACACGCACACACTCGCGCTCACACGCGTGCATGCAAACAAAGTGGGCAGATCATTAGACGGCTGAACGATATTTAAATACCCTGTACAGAAGGATGGGTATGCGTCAGCAATTAAGACAGCCAATAAGTGAAAATGTATTGAAGATTATTATGGACGTTGACGTACATTGTATGCACATTCAAGTGGCCCAAGCGATACCAAGCCAATGCTTGTTACGCGCGGATCCCAATAAACCCTCCTCCCGCCCAACCGACCGAGAGGCGCTGTCGCAGGACGAACGACACGATTCGCGTTCGGACAGGATAGATTCGGGCATGCAAAAAAAAACGCGGATAGCATAAAATAGAAATTCAGGATCGGACATAAGAAATAAACGGGTGGAATGAAAATTATTTAATTTATTACTATAAGCTAAATTCGGTCTAATTATTAATTAAATAGGTTAGTAGTAAAGTTTTAAGATTAAAAGCAGTGTTAGCGCTAGAAAATACATGATAAAATCTATTATAGTTATAACATAAAACTCTAAAAGGGTCATGCAATGCAAAATTAGATCTACATAGGGGGAGAGCAAGCGGGATGTAACTACGGGTTAGTCTAGATGGAACGGAAAAGTTTAGTCGCGATATTAACTCTGAAGAGTCAATATCACCATTAATAAGATTAAAAATAAATAAAATGCCAAGCATTATTCTACGGTTAGCTAAAGAAGGTAGGTTAATTAAAAGAAGTCTACTACTATATGACGGCAATCTCACTTCAGCATTCCAGTTCAAGCCACGCAAAGCAAATAAGAGAAATTGTTTTTGAACAGATTCAATGCGATCTTGGTGCACAGAATACTGTGGAGACCATACGCACGAACCATATTCCAGAATCGGACGAACAAGTGATGTATAAAGGGTCTTAGTAATATAAGGGTCATCAAATTCCTTTGACCACCTCTTAATGAAACCGAGTACAGACATAGCTTTATTGACCGTTCTAGAAATGTGGTCTGAAAATTTAAGTTTATGATCTAAGAGAATACCTAGATCATCAACAGCAGTAATTCGTTTTAGATCGTTACCGTTCAGTAAGTAAGAGGCCAAATGTGGATTAACTCTATAGAAGGACATGACAACACATTTAGCAAAGTTTAAATTTAACAAGTTCACTTTGCACCATGACTGGAAAGAGTCAAGATCTCTCTGCAACTTGATATGGCATGGCCAATCCCTGTACTGCAGGCATATTTTAACATCATCTGCATACATTAGTACGCGAGATTGTGTCAAAACAGTAGGTAGATCATTTATGAACAATGTGAAAAGTAAGGGACCGAGATGGCTACCTTGGGGAACTCCAGAGGTAACTCGGAATGTATTAGAAAGGAAATTATTAAAAGAAACTTTTTGCGTTCTTTGGCAGAGATAGCTTGAAATCCAGCAAATCAAATTATTGGGAAATCCAATTAAGTCAAGCTTATATAACAAAAGAGAATGATTTACTGAGTCAAAGGCTTTACTAAAATCGGTATAGATGACGTCAGTTTGTTCGTTTTTAAGGAAACCCTGGTTAACGAACGAAGAAAGCTCAAGAAGATTAGTAACAGTGGATCTATGTTTCACAAACCCATGCTGGTAGGGGGAAATAATGGAACTACATAAATGTTGTAAATGACTTGTTAACATCTTCTCAAAAACTTTTGGTATAGCAGACAATTTACATATCCCTCTATAGTTTTTGGCGTCAGACTTACTTCCCTTCTTATGGAGAGGAATAATGAATGATTCCTTCCATAAAGAGGGAAAAGTAACGTAAGTAAGTAAGATTAACCATTCGAATTTCAAATAAACCAATGAAATAATTATAGCTTACAAAATTGATCAAAAATTAAAAAATATTTAACTAGGACAAGAAAAAAATAATAAGTTATTGAAATATAAACGCACTTCTTGAACATAAACGACTGCAAAATTTATAAATTCAAAAATGTTTCAATTAAGGCAAGCAATTAATTAAAAGTAATTGAATATTAAACATACTTCTTAAGCCAATTGTCAGGTCAAATTGGTAAATAATTAAAATAAATGTCAATCACAAATGAAAAGTTACTATGTCTCATAAATGTTTCTACTTAAATGCATTTACTTTTACTCATACTGTTATTTTGATTTCGAACTTCTAATTTTATTTTAGAATTTGTTTTTTTATTTTATTGAAATGTGTGTCAGATCAGTTACATTATTATTTTCGACAGCTTCATAGCAACAACTATTTCATTTGTAGTAAATACAATTAAAATTTCTCTAGTTGGTTTGACCAGTAACCGACAATATACCCAATTGCGAGTCGGCAAGGGGTATGCAAACTTGCTAACCTCACGCAAATTATAACCCTTCGCTACATCAACTAATGACACCCCTTACTACAATGCACATGGCCACCTCATACCACGGCTTAGCATCATACCCCGCTACACACCTCAAGTGCTGGGTATTAATACACACACACACCCACACACACACACAGCCAGCCAGCCAGCCAGCTGAGGTGCTATGGAAATGCAGCTGAGTGCAAGCAATGCTGCAGGTTAGACATTTGCACTTGTCACCCCGCTTTATTGTTGTTGCCGTTGCCGTTGACGCTGCTGTTGCTGCTGCTGCTGCTGCCACTGCTGCTGCTACCTGTCATGGCAACGTGGCAGCCCCAATGTTCTGCCCCTTCTGCTTGTACTGCTGCCATTTTTTATATCATTTACACGTTGAATGTTGTGTACGTTGTGCAGTCGACACATTTCACACTGCAGCTGCGAGGGAACTGCGAGTGAAAGAATAAAAAGGGTAGCGAATGTGAGGCATGTTGATGGCAACGTTTAGGGGCGACTATTTGCACGTTGCAAGACCGCAAAATAAAAATAAAAATAAAATTACTAGAAATTGAAATGTAAGCACTTTGGCATTAATATTGATTCACCTCGGAGAGTTCTCTTGGGGAGTTTCTTAGGGAGTTGAAAATCTATATTATTTCCTGCAGTCCACATGGTTAGAAAACTAGATTTGCAGATTTTTCCAGCAATAAGAAATAGAATTTAATGCACGCAAAGTTGAAACAGAGCTGAAGGGGAAACCTCTCTCGTTTTATTGATTACATATTAAATATTTACCATTTGATTTATTTATGGAATTATTCTCGTAGCAAACACTTTACACAATTCCGTGCATAGTTCTTAGCCGATTTCTGACATTGATGTATTGCACCAGCCAAAGTTGCAGCTTCAAAATCTAACAACTTAACAGGCCCAAAGCAAGTTGTAGTCTCGGCGTTCCCTACACACAAATCAATCATTCTGACGCCTGAGCGAAATGTACAACAAATTTGTGTTAGAACGAATTAAAAATTAAGCAATGCTACAAATGTTACACTGGATGCAGTCTGAAGGATCTATAGGATCCAGATAAAATAAACTATTTATGCAAGTTAACTTTGAATTCGATGAATTCAATTGATTCTCCTATTTTCTACCTTAACTTAATTTCCTTTTCTATATGGCCAACAGCTGGATCATTTCCTAGATTTAGATCTGACTTAGACCCAAGTTTTTTGTTAATAATGGCAAAGCTATATTTATGTATGAATTATCGGGCTGAATGAAATTAAACAGTTGCGGTCATGCGGCGTATGCGCAACATACTGGTAATGTGATTGGACAATTAGGCGTATGATTAATATTGATCGAAATGTTTTTGCGGCCGACATCAACGGGCAATTAGAAATGCATTTGCACCCACCCCGAAAGATACTACCTTTCGTTCACGTGCATGTTGCAATTATAATTTAACCCGCAGCTGCGATGTTTCACCCTCCCTTGCTCCTCTTTTGCATACAACATGCCGCAGTTTACACTATGATTATGTTACTTGGCCAAATGTTGATTGCTGTTGCACAAAAGTATAAAAAATGAACATGATTGGTTTAAACTCCCCTCTCTTTCTCTCTCTCTCTCTCTGTTTTAAGCTGTCTTTGCTCCATCTTTCTCTCTCTCTCTCACTCCCGCTCTGTGGCAATCATGGCTATTGAATGAATGATTTAGAGCCCAGCAAAATGCTGAACATGAAACTCAATACGGAACTGCAACTAGAGCTGGTCGCGTGTCGTGTTTCTTTGGCAAGGCACATAAGCAAAGGTATCGAGATGTACGACTCAAATGGCCATTTAATAAATAAACCAATTCAATTTATTTACAAAATGTGTTTGATAAACATAAAATTAAATAAATGGGAAATAAAAGCTTTGTAAATGTTTGGATATTTAATGTGTTAGTTGTCAGAACCTGTTCGCAATTTACGTTTATAAAAAAAATATCAGCTTTATTCGCGTTTCAATAAAAGAGTTTCATACAATTATTTGGATATTATTATGTAATTCATACTTTACTTTTATATTCCAATAAATTACCCAAAAGAGTTATACATATATAGGATTTCAAAGGATATTTTATCCTTATAAATTTTTTGTATATTCTAACTTCTTCTACATTCAATCTTAAAATAATTGGTAGAATATTTTTCACACCTAACACGCGTCCATCACCAACTGAAACTGAGACTTAAAAACTTAAACCTGATCACGATTGTCGTTTTGCCAGTTTTTGTTTATTCGCAACGGCATAAAAAGTGAAAGTGCACACTTGGGGCGAGCACACAACAGTATGAGTGAGTTTATGCTTCAGAGTTTGTATGTTTGTGTATTTGTGTTTGTGTGTATGGACCGGCATTTAAACGTAACAGATACTTGAGCTCTGACAGACACACCATGGAAATGTCAGGCCGACTGTGGGGCAAGTCAAGCCTCGTGTTATGCATGGAACAACATTGCCAGACCTTCATGAATGAATGACTGTAACTACAACGGCACACATACGTTCGCTCAGATGTGTATTTGTGTGTGTGTGGGGGTTTTGTGTCTAACAATGGGGCATGCAGCAGTGCAACAAAATGCATGAATAAGCAACAACTCAATTTGAATAAAGCAACAGCAGCGACGCCTGCAGAAGTCAGCCGGGTATTTTATGAGGCATTTGTAGAACTTTGGCAATACATAGCCCAACATACTCGCACAATTCTCTCACTGATTCATAAATAACTATGAATCTACGAATAAACAAATACGTGAGTGTTTCGAGTGTTTTTCCAAGCAGAAACAAATGATTCTACATAACAAAACAATACTGTATCCATTTCTCCCTAGAGCAACAATAAATAACCAAAACTGCATGTTTGCCTCCAGTGTGTTCGACTGTAAGGCACCCTGTTAATCATTTTACATTCTTTACTTCACTAAGCTTCTTTTAAAATAAAAAGATTTAAAAATTCACCTTAATAAATATTTATGATATACAAGAGAATCTAAAACAAAATCTAAGCAGGAAATATTCGGAATTTATTTATTCTTTTGTTAATACAATTATATATTCCAAAAAGTATTTCTTTCTGCTTTACTCTAAAGAATATTAAAAAAAATGTAAATAGAAAAAATCAAAAAGATTTTCTTAGCATATGTATAATCTTTTTTCCATTCAATTCTACAGGGTATTTTAATCAGAAATGAAATCTTTTGTACAGCAGACCACGAATAAAATATCACATTGTACGTTATTTAGATTTGAGATATTACATTTGCTCGCAGTCCAATTCGAACCCAAGACTTATTAAGCAAACGTGGAAATACAACATTCCAAATGATTGACAATCAATGCAAATAAGATGTTTTAACATTAGCTTTTATAGTTATTTTTAGCAATTTCTTTGAGTACACAAGAAAACTAATTGATAACTCGATGTCTGTGCGCGTGAAATACAATATTGATCCTGTGCCTTTCTTATGCAATATTTCGGCCAGAGCTAGGTTTTTTTCTTAATATATCGCGGTGTCCCAATCCCCTTCATTTAATTATATTCATCGTCATCTTGAGTACAATGAGATTGAATGAGTCATTGTAAATAATTGGACTTTAGATGGAAATGCTCGACTTTTCTAAACAAACCCCATAATCATTATGAAAATATATTCATTTAGGAAACATCTATCATAATGCGTCCCAAATTTTTTGGAGATTTAAATTTACTATAGAATTTGTAAACCTAAAATGATGGAAACTAATAAATATGTAAGTTGCAAGTTCAACTATTTTTAGAAATGATAGGCTAAATAAACTCTTGATTTGTTTGTCTAAAGTCAAGAACAGTGAGTCTATAAATTTTTCGATGACTCGAAAATAGATTTTCTTTTCAATTTTATTGCTTCTGTCGTTAACTTATGAAATGGATTTTCGCGATGATTCGAGTATTTGCAGAACAAACAAATGCAAATGAAAGAGGGAAAGCACTTAGCTCAGAGATTTGCTGATGGGTCGCGGTATGGCACAATATAACATACACATACACACATACATACGCACACACTTACATACATACATACATATATTTAGTCGTACAAAGTGGCTAGTTTAAAACAAACTAAATATTGGCAGACACAAAGGAACTTCATAGACACACACACACACACGGCCAGACCGACAAAGTATTAGTTGGATGATACGTAGAGTGCCTGAGTGAAAGGGAAGGGTGGTTGGGGGGCTGACTGGATTGCAACAGAAATGACAAACGTACTTTTGATAGACTTGTTGACGACAAGCTCTGGCACTTGGCAGCTGTCAGTTACAGCCAAAGAGGACGACGTCTGCCGTTTGTGTGCGAGTGTGTGTATGCGAGTGTGAGTGTGTGTGCGTGTTGGCGCCTGCTTGTTAGCATGACTAGTGTGCGAGTGTGAGAGTGTGTGTAGTACATGTGCGAGTAACGGTCCAAGGCACGGACACATTTTCGTTACAATTTTTGTTGCGTTTTTTGTTTGTTGTTGCTGTTGTTGTTGTGTGTTGAGCATTAATATATAATGGCGAAAATCAATACACATGATTTCTGGCCAATTGCCGCAAACATTTCATGCACAATAATCGTATATTTTGTGGTTCAATCTTGGTAATTGCAATTACATGTTTGTTGCAATTAATTTGTGATGTTTATTATGCCCCAATGCACGCGGTTGTAGCCACCACAAGAACAACAGCAACATTAACACACAACTACAACAGTATATATTTATTACCACAGTAACAACATAAGCAGCAACAACATTGTTACTGCCCGCTTATTGCACTCACTTTGGTTTGTTTTGCTTTTTTACGCGCGCGTTGGACGGGGAAACGATGACGAAATTTTAACGTGTTTTTTGCCTCAGTCACTGGCCCGACGACTCACTCACCGACAACACGTCCTACTTGCTGCAGCGACGATTACGTACTAAGTAAAGCCGAAGTTGAGGCGACCCGAATTGGGCCGAATGACGACATTTAAAACGAAACTTCAGCCGTGCTTATGAGCAGAGGCAGCGAATGAGTGTGAGAGTGAAAGAGAGGCAGCATAAAATGCTGGTTGCCTAAGCCTAGCACAGCCAAAACTTGTTTTGTGTTGTCTCAAATGCTTATTTTAATAATTTTCCATGTCTTAGCTAATAACTCACAACAGAACTAACTCACAAGAACTCATACAAACAATGCAAAAAAAAAACAAAAAAAAAACCCTTCTCGTTTAAAATATTTCTGCTGCTATGAAGCAACATTCAAAATTCACTTTATTTCAGAATTGTAACGTACATTTTAGCTTTTTCAGTGTTGTTAATGACAAAACGTAATCGATAGCAAGTCGATAACACATAGTATTTTTGGTATATTTTGCTTTAAAGCTTAAATACGGCACATAGACAATTTACGAATCATGCAAATGACTTGAATAAATAAATGCAAAAATATATATTGTTTTTGTCATTCACGAATGCACCATTTCCAATTCGGCTTTAATTTGCATTAACGTTATTTTTTCTTTCGGTGTGAACGGTAATTTCGTAGTGGTAAATATCGAAAATCGAATATTATTTGCCATAAGCACTTCCCTAGCAAGTGGTATATTTACAGAAAATATCACACGCAAAAGTCCAAAAAAATATTTAAGCTTAAAAAGTTGCAGCAGCGTAGCTTAAATACGTTCTACCAGCAACCATAATGTTGTAAACAAAGTGGTGTGTAACGGAACAGCTGTTTTTGTTACGTACCACTGTGAATGACTTGCACTCTTATCAAAACACCCTTCTATTATTGATAAGCTTTTAGACAGTGAGCATTGCGACGCGTCGCGTTGTCTCATCGAATGTGAATGTGCGTGTGAAAGTAATCAACAATAAATGTCATGACATAGCGAATTGCGAAAACTGTGTCAAACAGTTGTTGGTTGGCAAGGAAGCGCGTTCAAAGCAAAGAGCGAGCGCTCCAGCAGTGATAAATGCAAAATATAATTACGACACGGCACAATTGATTTTCTAGCATTATCAAAACGCAAAAGTGTCTAGAATTTGACTCGTCTCGTGTGTAATGGCCACAATAATAATAAATTGAAACTGGTGATCCGCAGTTGTTGCCGCTTATTGTTGTTATTATTGTTGAATCACCAAGATGTTAACGCTGTATTACGTGAGCGCAACTGTGTTGCAGTCCTGGCGTATCCAAAGGGCATGCAACAAAATCGCCGAGCAGTTGGCGCAATCATCGAGCATTGCCTTCTACACACTCCAAACGGGCAACGACGACGGCTTCGGTGAGTACCAAGAACACAAATACATTCAAACAATGTATCACGTTTTATCAAAGCAACAACTAAACAAGTGCTGTGTGTGTTTGTGTAGATCCTACATTCGCCAGCTCGGAGCTGTGCGGTAATCGCAATGCGGCCAAGGTCACGGATATATTGTGGTTGCATGGCAACCAGCGCGGTTGCTGTCTGCGTCCCTTGCAGGCGGTGCAAATTACGCCATGGATTAGCTTTCCCTCGGCGCCCAGTCTGCTGCCCTTCGCCTACGCCGCCGACACCGCAACGCCAACAACCACGCCCACAGAGGCAGAGCAGCCGCTGGCCAGGATCACGCTGTCATCAGACAAGACGCAGCATTTGCATTTGCTCGTCGAGTCACACATCGAGCTGCAGCGGGACGCCGGTCAACCACACACCAAACCGTTGCGGGTAAGTCACTGAATTTGTTCTATTAATTTATAAATTATTGCGTGGAATGGAATATGTTGAGGTTCACTGAGGTCGACGCAGGTTTTGTCTAAGCAACGACATATCAGCGCTTCCGTATTTTTTACCCGGTATTTTTAAGCTTAAAAGGAATATACAAAATTTATTTATTATTCCCATTTTGTATTTTGTGTTTATTAAAATGAAACTTTGAACAACGAAACTAAAACTGAATTATTATGTCCTTGAATCCTTGAAAGTAAAAGTATTTTTGCTTCAACAAATTAATAATTTGTTTAACAAATAATTAATATTTAATTATAATACACTTTTTCATATTACTAAATTCGTTTATAAATTAATGCGTGGAATGGAATATGTGAAGGTTAACTCAGGTAGACGCAGGTTTTGTCTAAGCAACGACTTATCAGAGTTTCCATGTTTGTTTGTTTACCGGTATTTTTAAATTTAAGGGAAATATATATCATTCACATACTTACCGACACATTGAACCCCTTTTTTTCGAAAATTTTAATTTTTATTGAAACTTTAAAGAAAGAAATTTAATTTTTGTGTATTACCCAGTAAAGTAAACGTAATTTATATTACATTACATTACTACAATACATTATTAACAAAATACTACAATTTCAAAATAACATAATACACGTTTTCAAACTATAAATACTCTTAACACGACGTAACACCCGTGAAGAAACGGACTTCAAAATAAAACAATAGATTTATTTTTGAATTAATTTTTTTGCATAAAAATAAATAAACGATAATAAATACTAAGAAATGCCATTTCTGTAAGATTCGAATTTCAGAGAATTATAATTTCCCAGCTTGTACTGTAATATCTTTCAAGATATCTTCAGGACAAAATGATCAAATTCAACAACAACTTTTGGATCAATTCAAATGAAAGCTTTAAAATGTTGATTAAACACAAACTAAACTGAGATTCTTAATTAAATTGTTTTAGTCATGTAAGATTTGAGTATTAGTTTTTCGACATGCATGTGAATTTATGCGTTAGTTCAATTATTTGATAATTATAATGTTAATTAAATGCAGTTCCGAATATCATTATTATTAGCATGCAACGGCGAAATCAACTAAAAATGATTGTGAAGGAATTAACAGGAGAACGTCAAGGGTCTTTGAGCTCTACTCTCATTAATTCAAATTTGTGTTGCGGTGCTACACGCTACTCGAAAGGGAAGTACAAGACTCATTTATGTGTGGCTCTTTCCACACCTTCCTTTTTCGCGAGTGTTTTGCGATCACATAAACTAAAATACTCACACACGATCAGGACTTGTGCGTAAAATCACTCAATCAGCCAAAACTACTCGGCTACCTTTGCCACTCGGTTTAAAAAATACTCATAAATTCCGAGTGCACTTGTAACTGTGGTGTCACTCTGTAGAATACATTTTCTTGGTGTTACCACTTGGAATGTTGTCTAACAGCAAGTCAGTCACATCGAGTAACTATATATAAAGAACATGGCCAATCTTCATACGTTTTTCAACCAGTCTATATCATCGTAGCTTATATCCATTATTGAATATCACAATATCAATAAAAAATGCAATTTAGTTAGTTAATTCTTTCTTACCTTTTTCAACAAGTCTATATCGATGTGGGCTACATCCATTATTGAATATCACAATATGAATAAAATCTGCTATTTACTAAGTCAATACTTGGGGTAATCGTCTTCTTATCCCTGTTGTGTGAATCATAACTAATCATTGACTACATTAACCCAGTTTTGGGTAGGGACTTTCTTTTACTAGCATCATGGAGCGTTCTTATCACAAAAATTATTAAAAAAAAGAATTAAAAAATCAACTGTTTTTCCTCTCTGAACGTAAGAGAGACGTTTCAGGGCATTGCCGTTTTTGGTAATTCTAATCTCAAAACAAATTTCAATTTCTTAACAATTTTTTTATTTCATATTTTAATGCATAAATTGAAAATGGTCAAAAAGAACTTAAAAATTAAATAATAGATTTATTTTTTTTTTTTACTTATTGAACTTATTATCAAATGTATTGAAGCAGTTTAAATGACAGCTTATTGCTTTACATTTGAAACTGTATTTCTTTGCTGCCTTAGGGTAAACGTAATTTGTCAGAATCTGTAAGACATAACATGTACTTCGATATCAAACAATCTATACAAAGTTTAGATTACTCATTAAATACCAATACAAATATTGCAATATAATGACGACATTTTTTCACAACGATCTCTCAATGGTCAACTTACACTATTGCGAAAGGTTTTTTTTGCAGTTGTTAATAATATATACCAGTCTACTCATACTTGGCCGTCTTTCTGGCTTAAGCTCCCAACAAATCTTAATTATTGGTTTTAAGTACGTATCTAGGTGGTTCTTGATATCAGCTATATTCGGACGTTCACCTGTGAGGAAAAAATGATAAAGAATTGCCATTGTATTATACATTTTGTTTACCTTTACAAATTCTACGCTGCATAGCATACGGACTTATGTCTTTGCAATCGTAAAAGGGCGTCTTCCTTGCCAGTACTTCCCATAAAACAATGCCAAAGCTAAAGACATCGCACTTTTCCGTATATTTTCCATTTTTGTCCTATAAAGTATGTTACATATTTAAATTTATTTGAATATAGATGAGAATTGTATATTACAAACTTACACTAACTTCAGGTGCCATATAATAAATTGTCCCTACAAATTGTGTATTAGTTGTTGTAATTTCTTTCACGCAGCCAAAGTCACAAATTTTCAGAGTACGACAGCTATTAAATAGCAACAGGTTCTTTGTCTTAAGATCCCGATGGATGGTTTTTTTACTATGCAAATATTCCATTCCCTATAAATTGTGTGAAACTGATTTAGTAGCTGGGTAATAAGCACAAATGACAAAAAACACACCTCGGCCAATTGAAGCATCCAACTCAGCGTAATATCAGCGGATAGTTTTTGTTTCGATTTATGCAACACATTGTAGAGTGATCCACAGTCTGCATACTCCAATATAATGTATGTTGCCTTATTGTGATCTTTACAGTCGCCATACAATTTTACAATATTCTTATGTTGCAACTCTTTAAGATTTTTAATTTCATTGCGGACTTTCACATCCTCAGTGTTGTTTTTAATCTTTTTTACGGCAATTACTTCTGCAGTGGATTTCAAAATTGCTTTGTAAACTTCACCAAAGCTACCTTCATCAATCTATAAAACCCAATAATATAAGTGATTAATATACAGACAAAAACAAAAGTGCATTGGTTTGTTTTCCGACATAAAAAACGTGTTTACGTGTGTAAGAGAGTGTTATCATATGTTATAATATTGTTGTGTTTCAGATTAGAGCGTGGGAATGTATTTTTTTCACATTGTACCATACTGCTGTATGTTCCATAAACTGATGCATTAAAACAACTCATTAATAACAATAATATTGACTAAAAGCATTTGGAATTGGAATTTGAATTTACTAAAAATGATTAAACTTTCTTTGTGTTACCATCTGAAGTGCTGTCGATTGCAAGACAGTCAGTCAAAGCAAACAACTAACAACTGAATATCCATATACTTTTTCTTACCATTTGCAAGAAGCCTATATTGTCGAATCTTATGTCCATTATTAAATGTCACAATGTGTTTCAAATTGCCAATATACTAAGTAAATACTTGACGTAGTGCCGGTTATCGTCTTCTTATCGCTCAGTGTGCTGCGAATCACGAAGTAACTGTCGACCACTTTAGCCGCCGACTGTTGGATGAAGACTCACTTTCCAAATATATAATTTTACTCTTGGGAGGTTCTTATCGCAAGTTTTTGCACTCACATTCGAGTTGATAATTTAGCGTTCACCAACATAAAAATGTCATTCGCACCGAAAATAAAAAGTGTAATTGGCGGGCTTTCAAAAATATAATGTTAATTGTACGACTCATTAATCACATGTATAGTATAGAAAATAAGCGGTAGTACTTTAGGTTGCACAATTAATTAAATATTATAAATAAATGTGTAGTTGATAAGGTCGATACTTTAATCAAAAAAATACAACAGAAACTGTTTTTCCTACCTGACCGGAAGTGTGTAATACAGGTTGCAGGGCGTTTGCAGTTCGATAACAGCTAATCTAAAATGATGTAATTAATGGCATTGGCATAAAACTAGAAAGTATCAATTTAATGATGATTAATTAACCAATAGTTAACCAATAAATTAAAATTATATTTTTTGAAGTATAACGCTTGTTAAGCCATTGGCGATATTTCTCATGGACGGTCGAATATCAGAATTATTGTCCCAGCACAATTCAATTAATTTAATTAGGTAACCATAATCTTTTTTTAAGTTCATATCCTTTACATTGGGACGATTACCTAGGACGAAAAATAAATGAGCTCGAATAACTGGACATAAGTAATTTATTTTACCATCTTGAAGTTTTTTTTGGATGGATAGTGGATCCTTGGCTTCAGAATCGTAAAATGGTTTCTTCCTAGACAATACTTCCCAGAACACAATGCCATAGCTAAAAACATCACACATTTCGGTGTATTTGCTACTTGAGTCCTTTGCAAATAAATTCTGATTGAAATTGAATGCGTGATCAAATCTATAATTATACTTACGCCAACTTCTGGAGCCATATAACCATAGGTTCCAGTTCCGGCCGTATTATTTGATCTGATTTGCTTCACCGTCCCAAAGTCACATATTTTCAACGTACAATAGCTATGGAAAAGCAACAGGTTATGCGGCTTAAGATCGCGGTGGAATGATTTATTTTTATGCAAGTACTCCAAAGCCTGCAATGAATGGGTACCGAATTATTCCATAGGTCAGTTTTAAAGGGTATTACATTTTTAAGTATTTACCCTGGCACATTGCGCCATCCAATTTAGCTTGTGAACCACAGATGCTTTCTTTTTCGTAGCATGCAAGAAATAGTGGAGCGATCCACAGTCTGCATACTCCAAAAGCAGAGAAATTCTTTTGTTGCTGTCTTTAGAGACACCATATAAAGCGACAATATTCGTATGGTAAAATTTTTGTAGACTTCGGATTTCCCTCATGAGGTCATCTTTACATTTCTTTTTTTCTGATTCAGAAACTTGATTGTTGTACCGTAGAATCTTCAGAGCAATAACTTGTTCCTTGCCTTGAGATATCCATTTTGCCTGGTAGACGTCACCATAGGAACCACATCCAATCTGTGAATATTACAAGAATCATTAGCAATGGTTTATTATCAAGTTGTCTATATTTGTTAACCAAATTGCCAAGTTGTATATCTTTAATGTCCGCGGTAATTTGAACGGGCATTGTTCATATTTGAGCGACTAAAACCGACTAAAACTAACAATCCACTATCACCTACTATATGTAATACAAATTGCTTATCAAAATAACTATCAACATTTTAAAATTTACAGAGTGCAGAATATATATGTATTTGCTTTTTGATAAACCGAGTTCAAATGAGTACGCGGATGTTAACCGTTTGTCTGTTATATTGATTGTATTTAATCGAAAGTCTTGTCCTCTCTTTACAGCTGGAAGATTACGGTAAGCTAATAGCATGGAAAATTGATTCCCACCTGGCGGTGCTCATCGAAACGGATATTGAGCATTTCACCAAACTACTGATAATGACATTTTTACAAAACAATTTATGCATAAATGATAATTTGCCACTGATGCGGATTGAGTGTAAGCCCCGTAGCTGATTAGTTAGCTCAGTTGAATTAAATATTTACTGACGTGAATCTTTTTTTTGTGTGATGTTGTAGCTGTACAACGTGAAGGACAACCGCAGCCCATTGAACTGCTGACCAATCATGTGAAGCGCCAATCGAGGACAGCGATGGATATGAATGCTGAGAACTGGCAGAAGCATTTGAAGGATCTGCGTGCGCTCAGTGTGCTGGCCCATCAGGCCACCGAGTTTGAGCTGCAAAAGAACCGCACTGAAGGCAAGATAGGTCTACCAAAGCAGGAATTGACGCCACAGCGTCAGGTAGAACCGTCAACGACTGGAACAACGCCAGTCAAGGCGGTGGCTGTGGTGGAGCCAACCACAAAGGTCACATCCCCAGCCAAGCCCATGGCCATGCCGCTGAAACAGGCTTCCCCAGTGCAGAGCCCATTGAATAAGCCCAGTGAGCTGGAGAAGATTGCGGCCAGCAAGATGCCGTCTCGCCAGCAACCTATCGATGAGCTCGACAAAGCAACCGCACCAGTTGCGACTTCATCCACGCCAGCATCAAAGACGTCGACGCCCAGCAAAAGCTTTGTGGCCGTTAAGCCCAGTTCGCCACCAACAACTCCAGCTGCTGCAGCCTCCCGACCACGTCCTGTGCTGCGCCGCAATAAGGATAGTCTGGGCGAGAGCAAGCCGCTCAATGTTCTCGTCTATTCGGACAGCGCCAGTGCACGGGAGTCGGCAATTGCCACACTGCGGCAGCTGCTAGAGCGCGATGTTTACACCATTTATGCATTGACGCCACAGCAGGCGGCCCAGAAATATTGGATCGAGCAGACAGCTTTGCTCGTTGTCTGTGGCTCTGTGGCGCCGGGCATTGGCCAGGTCTTGGTGGATTACTTTCTGCAAGGCGGCAGAGTCTTGAGTCTCTGCTCGGACATCTTGCACTTTATCTTGCCCAACTATCGCACAGCAGAGGTGAAATGCAGTAAATTTTGATTATATTCAGTTGCTACAAATGTTTTTTAATTGCAGGTGCGGGAGCACGAGTTGGTTCAGTTTTCCTACGACAAGTGGCAGCGTGTCAAGATGATGCACCACATCTTTTGCTATCAGCCCTCGCCGGTTAAGAAGAACTTCTCCACCGACAGCGAGGAGTCCGCGGGGCCAAGTCATTCGCGTAAACCGTAAGTTGTGCTCTGATATATCACCGACACTCTGAATAGATTTCACAATGATATCCTGCATTGGAATTGTTTGAAATGCAGTTAACGTGCCTCATAGTCAACGACACCCGAGTGTACCACTCCCCCATAAAATCAGCTAATTAACTAACGACTTTAAACATAATCCATGGACAACGATCATCCATTGCATGTCAAATTTGCCTGTGCGAGATGCGTTTTATTTTGCTGCATACTTGCAGGCGCATCTAATAAATTGAATTTAACCTTTTTACATTGGAATAGGTATATTTAAGAGAACTACAAAACTATTGTGATACCAGCTGTAAATATCTAATGTAGATGAATATTGTGTTTTTTAATTATTTTACCCAACTTACTATCAACATTTTTCTTACTAATTCCAATCTCTTTTGTGTTTCTCAAACGTTTCATGCTCAATTGGCGTGTTTCTATAATCGAATTCATAATCTGATATATCGTGTTTCTGTGTGTTTTACTCCTTCACAATAATTGCAATATTCTCAACTGATTTATCGGTATAACGCACTGAATTCTCTCTTAAAATTGAAATATAACTTTTAATTGATTTCGATCCCGCTTGGTTTATTTTGATTATCTTTTCATTGTTTCCTCGTGTGCCGTCCACCGTCTTTCTCTCTCTATCTTCGCTGTTTGTGTGTGTGTATGTGCTTGTATGTGTGCGCCCTCTACTATTATTATCCTAATTGCCATTAACAAAAACTAACAACAACCAAAAAACAAACTAAACCAAACCAAAAATAAAAAAAAACCAAACAAAACAAAATCAAAATACGAAACGAACGCCGCTTAGAGCTCTAGTATGTCCAAGGTCCATGGAACTAAAGGATCTCAGCGGCCAGACACACAAGCTGGATGTCAAAGTGCTGGGCACTGAGGAGACCTGGAACACGCCCAGCCTGATGCTGGCCAACAGCTTGCAGAGCGGCGGCAAAGCTGTCTTCTCCCAGGTAACTTGCGGGCATTCCCCAAAAGAACCGCAACTAAAAATCATTGCATCTGATTGCAGGTCCATCTGGAGACGAATCCCAGTGAGTTTGAGTTTGATGAAGTGAAATTTGCCATCCTAAAGCAGAACGAGAGCACTCGTCTTGAGATCTTTACGGATCTTTTGAGCAAGTATTTAGGCGTCCAGGTGCGAGCAACTGAATCTACAGATCCACCTACTGCGGGAGTCGTCTTTAAGCAGGCATATTTCTTAGGTCGACATGAGGTAAACTGTAACGTATAATTTATCAAATCCAATCTAAAATTGACATTAAATGCAGTCGAAGTTCGAACTGCTGGAGAAGCTGCGTCCACGTTGCAGCGGCACTGAGAACGTCATTGTCACGTCCAAGCTGATCATGAAGTTCTGTGGCAAGGATGACAAGGCGCCAGCGGCCAACACGAATGTGTTGCCCATTCTGATACATTCCTGTCCAGATGATTTCTCCACCGTTGATTATTTTGATGTAAGTGCTGGAATCTCAATTTTAATTTTAATCAGAAACTGCAAAAATTAAAGCAAAATTTGAGTTTAAAAAATGAATAGTTGGATTGCAAATATGAATAACATATCAGCCAATTTTTATTTTCCAAATTTATGTTTTTAATTCTTTAATTAATTTAATCAAGGATAATAATGTTTTTTTTTTAATTTAAAAAATTAAAAATTGTTTACTTATTATTTTGTATTTTTATTACTTAAATCAAGTTGAACATATAATTTTTTATATACAATAACAAATCTTATTCAACACTTATAAAAATATACAGATACTGATTTTGTGTAAACTCATTGAAATTCCAGAACCTGAAAACAGACCACATTGGACGCCTGGTCATCTATGCGCCCGTTGTCAGCAGTTCGATGCATGTGATCAACGATCTGGAGCTGGTGCATGGCATAGCTGTGTTGCCACTGCAACAGACGGCAGGCGTGGGTCGCAGCAGCAATCAGGTAACCACTTAAATTAAACGCTAAAAGTAATAGTTGTGTAAACAGTTTAAATTTCTCTCGCTTTTAGTGGCTTAGTCCCTTGGGTTGCGCCATGTTCTCCACTCAACTGCACATTGCCACGGACTCGCCATTGGGTAGCCGTCTGCCATTGATACAACATATTATTGGAGCCGCCATAGTGAATACTCTACGAAGCCATCCACAATATAGGGTAAGTTTTAGACTTT
The DNA here is from genome assembly GCA_963583835.1 of Drosophila immigrans. Classification (NCBI taxonomy): domain Eukaryota; kingdom Metazoa; phylum Arthropoda; class Insecta; order Diptera; family Drosophilidae; genus Drosophila; species Drosophila immigrans. Next base: position 21,018,979 of record OY757142.1, on the reverse strand, counting down.
AGACGACTATCCCATTATTTACCCAAAGATTGAAGAGTACATTTGCAAGGATGATTCTTCATATTTATCATAAGATCTTCATAACAGTGTAATTATTTCAACATTGATATACTTCACAAAACAGACTTTGCAATTGTCTTTACGTTAAAAGTTAGACGGAGAATTCATTGCATATTTCTTTGAGTATGAGAAATTATGGTACATATTTGAAATGATTGTAGTATTTGTATCTTACGAGAACCTCTTTTAAAATAATTATTTGAAATTCTTTCCGTTTTCCCCTTAACTCATGTTGCGGTTATTTCGTGGTTTTTTCGTTAAGTTCAAGAGATATTTCGAAAAATTATTATACAGAGTAGTAAAATACAAAAAAAAGGTATAAAATGGCTGACTTTTTTGTTAAAAAAATGTAACAAAGAATCTCAAATTAAAGGCCAAGTGTAATTGGTATGTTGGTAATATAGTATGAGTACTTGTGATGACCATAAAAATTGTTTTTTTTTAACAACAGTCGCTGACTTATAATTGAGCTACTACAGCAACAAGAACACTAATAAGCTTTAAATCGAAAATAATTTTTTTTTAATAGAACTTATTCTTTTATAACGGCTTTGGTTTTTTAAATTTGTGTTTAATTTGAGTGAATAAAAATAAAACCAACAAATAATCTAAATTTTCGACATATAAAAGTACATCTGAAAATCATCTAAGATTAATAAATTGAAAAAAATTACAAGGCCCATAAAATAATCATAAAATGTAACTTTTTAATATAGGCTTTAATGATTACTTCCCCTGGTAGTTCTTGCAATACAAGTATTATAGTATTTGTGGTAACATAAGTGGTAGTAGATGTAGTTGTGATGATAGATGTAGTTGTGATGATATTACCATTTGTAGTGAAGGTATTAGGACTATATGTTATAATAGTCGTAGTATATGAAGTGATATTAGAAGTTTATAGTGTTAGTAGGCAATTTCGGTGGGGAGCAGCTGTAGATAGAAGTTTGAAATTCCAATTGCAGAAATTGCATGAATTTTGTTGGCCAATAAAAAATGTTGCATCGAATGGGTATGTTTAGTGATAGTTTTTATTTTGACAATTGTTCGTATATATATATATATATATATATATATATATATATTTGTTTTTGTTTTTTGCATCAACTCGTTTGCTAATTATATACTTATATTTTACAATACACAATTTAATATACACTTGTATGTATACGTTATATATATATATATATATATTTGTTTATATTTAGATATATAGAGCTTTGCTTACACATAATTAACAATTTTAAAATTGCTCACCTGAATTACGTTTACAGTTAGATTTGCCACAGTGCTTGCTTTTCATTATGTACATATGTATACAATATACATATGAACTATGCATTTTCTCAACTTGTTGGTTGCTTTCTTTTGTTTTGTTTCTTGTAACATACATATTTCAACGTTGTCTTTTCATGTGTTTGTGTTTAATTTAACATTTGATTTGCATACATATGTAATTTTAAAAATTAAATTTAAATATATGTATATATATATATATAGTTTTTACAATGCCTTTGTAAATTGCTAGAATTTTGGATATACATAGTATCGGTTTTCGTATTATATTTACAGCTATCGCTTTGTTTTTGTTTTTTCTTTTGCACATTTGAACTTTGCTTTGAGAGTCGTAGAGTTGCGTACATGCTACATACATAGTGGGGGGTGAGCTAAGCTCTGCGTCTCCTTCTTACAATATCTCTCTGCTTCCCATTTGACATTTTGCACGCACACCGTTTGTAAGAGTGAGTGCAGGTTACATTTACATAGAATATGGAATTGTGCTAATTAGAAACTGTGCCTGTGTGTGTGAGTGTGTGTGTGTGTGACTGCTTAGAAGACAGACTCCGCGGAGCGCGAGAGATTGACGGGATGCGATGGACTGCGCGCCAATCGTTTCTTTGGCAAATGCTCCAGCATGGAGAGGAGACGCGCAAAATCCGGTCGCTGCTCCTTGTCGTATGCCCAGCACAGCATCAGCAGATCCTTGACATCGCGGCCAGACTGCAGATTGGCCAGCGATTGCTTCATGCCGCGTCCCACCTGCCAAATAACCGATTCCGCCGGCTGATCCTTGAACGTGAACTCACCGCAAATGAGCTCGTACCAAACGGTGCCGAACGAGAAGACGTCCGAGTAGCAGGTGAACTCCAGGCATTCGCCACGCGGCTTGGACGGCTGCAGGGCACGTATCAGCTCGGGCGCCAGATAGCACAACCAATTCTGTGGCACACCCAGCCCCATATCACAGTACAGCAGCTTTGTCGAGCTGAACAGTCCAAAATCCGTGATGATCACCTTGCCGTTCTCAATGAAAATGTTCTTGGTGCGCAAGTCCTTGTGTATGATATCGCGGGCATGCAGATAACCCATGCCCTGGGCAATCTGTTGGGCAATCAGCAGCGTGCGATTCATGGCGAACTTCTCGCGTCGCTGATGGATGTACGTGTAGAGAGTGTTGCCCTTGCACAGCGACGTCACAATGGCCAGATGCGGCGGATTCATGCAGGCACCCATGAAGAGCACCAGATTCTCGTGTCGTGTCTTCTTGAAATTGGTCACCTCGTTGCGAAACGAGTCCAGCATATGCTCGTCCTGCAGATAGTCCTCGTTGAGTAGCTTCACAGCCACATCGCCGTGCCACAGCGCACGATGCACGGTGCCAAAGCGCCCTTGGCCAATGCGTTCGAGTAAATGCAGATCGCCATAGGGAATATCCCATTCCTTGAGCGATATCGAGTTCTGACGCCACTGTCCCGAATCCCCATCTTCGGTGGAATCCAGACGCACCGGGGTGCGATCCGAATCGGTGCTGGCGCTGCCCGACAACGACACCGTCTTGTCGCTGTCGTTGGACTTGTGGGTGTCGCTATATTCGCTGGTGAAGGGAATCCGCTTGTCGACGCCCGCGTTGCTCAGTTTGCGGGGAAAGAAGCTGCCGCTGTTGACCAGGCTGCCGGTGTAGGTGGCACTGCCGCTGCTGCTCACATTCGATACCTGCGACACTGTCGAGTGCGTGGACACTTGGCTGCCCGTCAGCGAATGAATGTGTCCGTTGTTGGAGCTGCTGCTGTTGTTGCTGCAGCTATTGCTGTTGCTGCGGCTGCTGCTGTTGTTATTGCTGTTGCTGCAGCTGCTGCTGCTGTTGTTGCTGTTGCTGTTGGCATTGTGGGCGCTCGTGTTGTTGTTGCCATTGGTCAGGGATTCACATGCCACACCCACAGCTGTTGTGTCGTTGGAGATGAGCGTTTGGGCGGCACTCGCGTTGCTGTTGCACGCATTGCTGCTCGTGATGGTCACGTTGGGGAAGTTGAATTGACTCTGCTGCTGCGGATGTTGATGCAGTTGTTGCTGCTGCTGCGGCAGTGCTGGCAATGGCTTTGCATGGCAGGCAGTTGGCGTCGACAGCTGCAACTGTTGGTGCTGCTGCTGCTGCAGTTGCTGCTGCTGCTGCTGGAACAGCGCTGGACTGCTGGGCGTGGAGCTGGTGCAACTGGAGCTGGGCGAGCTGCTGTCGCCGTGCTGCTGCAGCTGCTGTTGCTGCAACTGCTGCGGCTTTCCCAGTTGGTTCTTGCGCAGCACCGGCGACGCCTTGCTATTGCCCCCGCCCAGCTGCGACGGATCCCACCTGCCGCCCACCTGTGTCTGCCGAAACTCGTGCACATATTCCGGTGGCAAGCCGCACGACGGCGGCACATGTGGCGCACAGGATTTGTGGCAAATGTACTTGCAATCGATGCACTTGAGGCCGTGGCTCAGCATCTGCTTCTGGCACAGTTTGCAGGTGGCCATGAAGCACAGCCATTTGCTGAACCGATGCTTGATCGTGTGCCCCATGCCCACATGGGCAACGCCCGGCGACGGCGGCACCAGTAGCACATTGGAGCTGCTGTTCACCGAGTCCACATAAATGTCCGTCGAGCTCGTCGAGCTGTGGCTGTCGGGACTGGGATCCGTGGGCAGGCGACTGCGTGGCGGACGTGGCGGCTGCTCAGCGCTTCCCACAATGCTGTCTGAGGCGCTGCTCGCCGTGTGTTGCATCAGCAGCGTCTGATGCTTCTTGGCAGGCGGTGGCGTTCCCACTGTTGTTGTTGCTGCTGCTGTTGCACAACTGCGACTGCGTTGTGGCGTGCCACTGGCAGACGCAGTGCCAGAGGCGTGGCTGGGCGTAAAGGGCGAGTTGGGCGGCGATGGCGTCAGCGTTAAGGTCAACTGTGACCCAGTCAACGGCTGCTGCTGCTGTGAACTCGAGTTGCCGCCCACTTTGGTTGCCTTCGTATTGCTATGCTGATGCTGATGTGGATGGGGATGCTGTCGATGATGTGCACGCGGCGACGCTGTGCTCAGGCCAGGTCCGATGTTACCAATGCTGCCGCGATGCACATGATGCGTGGCTGCATGCGGACGATCCCATGAGTCCCAGTGCCATTGCTCCGGATCGAAACTGGGTGGAACGGGGCCACAGTTCTCTAAAGCTTCCATGCATTTACGTAGATTGTGCAGTGCTTTGGTTAGACGACGCAACTCCTCGTCCAGCTGATTGCTGGGATTGTGTGCGAGCAGTTGTTTCAGTTCTTCGTCGCTTAGCTGCAGCGTCTGCTCCAATGTCGTCAGTCGACTCAGACACACTTGGAGCGACTCCGGGCTCAGGCCAACCACACGCAACCATTGCCGCAGCTCGCTGCCCGTCGCTGCCTGGTGATGGGGCAGGAGACCGTTGGCGGGTATGCGTTCGTTGAGCCGTGTCTTGGTCAACAGCAGCTCGGAGAAGTAGCGCACCAGCTTGGACTCCAGGCAGCGTATCTCCTGTTGCGTCAGCGTTGCGCTTGTCGCGCATTGTGTGCGCAATCCCTCCAGATGGTTGGCCGACAGCTCAATCATATCCTGTATGATGATAAGATTGCTTTCACTTGTCGTTGTTGTTGTATTATTGTTGCTGCTGCTGCTGCTGACTGGCGGCGCAGTCAGCTGGGCGGCGGCGCTGCTGCTCATTTTGTTGTTGCCCGCCCGCGCCCCCTTTACAGCAGCATAAAAACTGATTGATTTTTTCAGACGCGTTTATCACAAGCGTTCGTTATTCCCATCACATTCAAATCACACATTCTGTCGCACTTTTCACTTGCTTCTGTTGCCACCAAACACACATGCACACACGGTGCAACAAGATATAAGTAGCTTGTAAGCTTCCGCTTTGCTAAAAACGCGATAATTTTTATAGTTCTTTTTTGGGAGGCACAGACAGAACGGGTGCTCGCTCGTTGTGTTGTTGCTGCTGCACGCACGAAATTTCTCTACACCCAAGTAGTAGAGCTGCTTAACTATCGATAGTATCGATATGCAAATCATTAATCTATCGAGTGCGCAAGCTGTTTGTGCAATATATCGAGGGTTTATTCTGCTTCACATTTGTTTATTTATAGCTTTCAATGTGAGTGTTAAATTATTCTTTAGTATCTATATTTGTTATATCGATAAATGTCAGCTGTTTGTTCACATGCAATTAAATAGTGTGACCTTAATCACGAAATACTCAAATATACCTATTTGACCGCTACTTGCAGGTTCTGGATGTAGCCTTAAAATGGCCAAATGATATTATTGCAAATGGAAATAATAAAATTGGAGGACTTGTCGTCAATACCACTTTGTTGGGTTCGCTGGCCATAGTGAACATTGGCTGTGGTATCAATCTCAACAATTCCAAGCCAACAGTCTGCATAAATGGCATGATTAAAGACTATAATGTGCGAATGCCTGAAGCGAAATTACAATTGCTGAAATACGAGCAGTTTATTGCATTGGTCTTTAATGAAATCGAAAGACTATTGGCCGTGGTACAAAACGGCAATTTCAAGTCTTTCTACGAACTGTACTATGAACTCTGGCTACATGGGTAAAATGAAAATCGAGTAATTAAAATTATAGATTTAGATTGTCGTTTATTTCGTTACAGCGAACAAAACATTAAGATATGCCTTCAAAACGATCAAGAAAAGGAGGCCACCATTGTTGGAATTGATGATTACGGATTCTTAAAAGTGAGATTAGCTAATGACACGATCGAGACTGTTCAACCCGACGGCAATAGTTTTGATATGATGCAAGGATTAATAGTACCTAAATATAATTAGATAAATTTGAAGAAATCAATTCATATATGCATAATACAAACTAAGTTATTCTTCTCTATTTTTATGTAAACAAACATAATCGAATTAATAACAGTTTGTATTTTTAGGCGCATTTAGATACACTTATTATCAATTATCTAAATATACATGTGAACGTAACCTATTTACAAAACGAATTCACTAAAAGTGAATGTTGAATTTAAATTTTAAATCAATGTTTTTTAATTTTATTTAAATCGTTTAAAACACACTGCCAATATTAAGTGTTTTTCTATATGTATAACATCAATATATATATATATATATATATATATATATATATATATATATATATATATATATATAACAGGATTATGTTATTCCGAATTATATATATATATATATGTATGTATTTCGGAGTAACATAATCCTGTTGCAAACTTACCATTGTTTTCAAAGTTTATTACATATTTCACAAATTAACAACCTAGTAACCAAAAACAGCTTCCCTTATATGTATGTATATGTGTTTACAAAAATGAGAATTTAATAAAAATCATACAAACCAAAGTAGCCGTTAAACCGCCGTCAGTATTTTCGGGCCTGTGTGCATTTCAGTATTTTATGGTATTTTGAGGGCATCGACAACATTGCTGCATTTCATAGAGTGGCCATTCTTGAAATTTTTTTATATGAAAACTTTTTACTTGCCGTGCACAAAACTATCCAGAGACAGACGAGAGGTTTTATATAAGCGGTCGACGAAAAAATCAGCAAAACTATGGCGCAACGTAATCATCGCATTGATCGCTTTGCGCAAATGAGCAAACAGGAGGAGATAATCGCCAAGAAGCGACAGGAAATACTAGAGAAACAGCGAACAGCGCAGCTGGCAAAGGCCGTGGCCGCTGCTCAATCGTTAGCAGCGCAAATGAAAACCATGGAGACATTAATACCAGTGCAGCCTGCCGTCGACCACGATGCCGACGAACACGACGAGGAGCAGGAGGAAGAGTTGCCAGCAACAGCGCAATGCGTGGCTCCAGAGGATGAGGCAGGCGAAGCACTGGAGACAGAGAACGGCGATCAATCGATTTCTGTGGTGGGCAAGGGAAAAGCTGATGATTTAACGCCCAAGACATTGAACAGTTTCACCGGTAAAACGGGCAAAATCACGTTCAGCCTCAAGCGACAGCAGCTGCCACAGCCCAGTGTGGAACAGCCACCGCCCAAAGTGAAGAACACGTTCTGTAACGACGGCTCCTTTCTGGAGAACTTCAAGAAAATACTGGAGAAACATGAACAGCCCAAGCCACCGCCAGCCATCATCGTAGTGCCCACAAGGTAAGTGTAAATGGGCTGGTTACCAGGTGACCAATCTCACAAGCATTTATTCGCTGCAGCACCGAAGAGAACACTGCGGATTCGCCCAGTGGTGAGCACAACAGTCCGCAGCAGCAAATGGAGCAGGCTGTGAGCACGATAGCAACGAGCGCAGCGGCAGCTGTCATGGTGACCTCCATGGCGGGCAGCATGACAGTGCCGAATGCCGCACCCAATCCTCTAGCATTTAGTTTGCCTGGCCCACCGCCACCACCACCGCCGTTTGCGTTTAATCCCACACTCTTGGCCCAGGGACCACCACAAATGCCCATGCCAGCCTTCTTCCATGGCCATCATCATCATTTACTCCATCCGGCAGCGGTGCCGCCGCCACCGCCTCCTCCACCGCCACAGCTGCCGATGGCGCTGGCCAATCTGACGCCCATCTATATGCAATTGGGACCAACGCAATTGCCGCCCGAGGCGGCGGCAATGCATCAATTGAACGCGATACCGCAACCGAAAGAATTTGATTTGAATGCGATACCAAAGCCACAGATTAATTTGGAGGCCATCCAAATACCGAATGTCACACAGAGCGAGCAACTGGGTTTGCTGCCCGAGCTGGTTACTGTCAATCCACCGCCGCCGCCGCCACCTCCCATGCAAGCCGAGGAGCCACAGCAACCCCAACAGCAGCAGCAGCAGCTACAACCACAGCTGACGCCTCCGCCACAAGGTGTGTAATGATATCAGAGATTATTTTTTGTGTTCTGTTCTGTTTTTGCCTAAAGTCTCCTCATCAAAACCCATCCTGTATTTAATTATTCCCTGCCAATCATCATCCTAACACCAAATCCACAATATCCTAATAATTTTCATTATCTATATTTATTTATACAAATCGTTGTGCACGATTTTAAAGCAATTTATGTAGTTTTTTCAGAAACGTGCATACAATTGCCAACGTGCATAGAAAACCTAATCGCACTGGTCGCCGAAAATGGTGAAGATTACGAAGATAAAATACGTTTGCATAGAAGCGAATTGCATCCGGCCTTGTGGTAAATCAGCTGCACATTTATCTTGCGCAGGGCATTTAATTTAGTCTAAATCGACATTCGAAAATGCGCTTATGTGGGAGGTGTTATTTGAAATAACTCAATTAGACTTGTTTTTTTTTTTTTTTTTTTTATTTCCAACTAATTGCGATGGGAGCATTACTTTTATTTTAACGACCCACTTGTACTTCTAAGTAATTGCCATACAAATAGCACATTAAATCTGCAAACTGAAAGTGAAAGTAATTCTAATTACCAACAAATTGATTACACACTGACCAACTGACAACTGAGTTGTGGACACATTCAAAATGTAGATATAGTCCGATATATCCCTGAGCCTTCATTGAAACAGTTTGATACGTTTGACAGTTGATACAACGCGCATTGCACCCAAATCACACATCGTTTGTAGGCCGTGAGTTGCCGTCGCCTTTGCCAAGCACTTGGAGGAGGATTAAAAGCCGAAGGATTCTATAAAAACGCACACTACTAAATGGGCGCGCCAAAAGAAAACAAAAAGCAAACAAAAAAAACCAGTTACTCATATAATGTCTTTGTATATTTGCTGCATTTGGGCACTTTTCATTGTATGTTTTACCTCTTTATTTTGAAATTTTAATGTAGGTTTCTTTATGATAAGAGCTGCGAGCAGTATCGAGGCTATCGCTCACAACTCCTCGATTATGGACGGCAGCGGGCCGAGCGACAACGCGAGCAGCAGCTAAACAAGGAGCAACAGCAGCAGCAGCTATCACAACAGCAACAACAACAGCAGCAGCTGCCGCCACAGCAACAGGAGGATAACAACAGCAATTCAGCGGCAGATAAATACGATCCGGAGTCGGCAATGAGTGCCGATTTTGATTCGGACGATGAGTACATGCGCGGCATGATGGATCGCAATCGAGACAACATCAAGCGCCGCATCGAATGCCGCAACGAGCTGAGCGATGAGGAGCGACGAGAACGTGAAGAAGAGGCGGCTGCATTTGCAGCCGAGGGCGAGGGCGAGGGCAATGAGCTCGATCAGAACGAGAGAGACGAAAGAGAGACGCAGCGACAGCGACGCAAGCGTGAGCGCAAAAGTCGCTGGGGCGAGAAGGAGCAGCTACCGAGTAGCTCAAGTGAGTAATGCGAGTATGCTCCGAGGACAATTGATAAAAGTGGCAAATAAAGATTAGAAAAAACATGAAAAAAAACCCAAAGCAGTCAATTTGCATTTAAATTAGTTCCACTTGACAATGAATCTAATACTTTTGGTGCCACTTTAAGCAAATGTCATCATAGCATAGGACAACTTAGCTCCTGGGTCGGCTACAAAACAGTCTGTTCGTTATCCCCCAGATACTCACACCACTTTTGGCAATCAGAACAAACCCATCTTAAGCAGCATCACACGCAGTGATCCGGCTCTGCTGCAGTATGCACGTCTTAACTATGGTTCCACTCAGCTGTCGGAGGACCAATGGAAGCAGTGCGAAGAGCACTTTAAGGTCAATCTGTTGTACCAGGACATGATGCGCAAGCGTCAGGAGATTGATCGTTTGGCTCGAGGCGGCAAATTCAAGTACGAATATGATTCGGATGAGGATATTGACGGCGGCACATGGGAGCACAAGTTGCGCACAGCCGAAATGGAGGCAACCCACTTGTGGGCCAATGCGTTGACCAAGCAGAGCGAGGGCAAGCATCATATTGGTGACTTTTTGCCCCCCGAGGAGCTGAAGAAATTCATGGAACAGTACGAGGCAAAGAAAAGCAATAGACAGCCCGATCTGAGCGATTACAAGGAGTACAAACTGAAGGAGGATAACATTGGCTTCCAAATGCTGCAGAAGCTGGGCTGGAAAGAGGGCCAAGGTCTGGGTCAAGACGGCGCTGGCATTGTCGATCCAGTCAACAAGTGAGTAGAAGCTTCATCTTGATGGAATGAATACTAGAATTACAATTATTTTTAGAGCACCACAACGAGATGGCAATCAGGGTTTGGGAGTCAGCAGCGCTGCCCAGCCGGAGGATTGCGACAATGAGTACGACGCGTATCGCAAGCGCATGATGTTGGCCTACCGCTTTCGTCCCAATCCATTGGTAAGTCGACTCAAATAATACCTAAAAGGAGAACACTAAATGCATGTTCTTTTGTAATTGCAGAATAATCCACGTCGCGCCTATTACTAGAGAATTTTTATTGTATAACCAATGCTTTATACTCCATATATATTTATGAACATATACTTCTATGCCCATTTCTATCCATCAAATAATAGACAAACATATGTATGCGCAAATGTTGACTGCTGACCACAAATGAAGATTTGCTGAATCGCTTTAACTGGATTAGATGCCACAAGTTTTAATTGTGTTGTTTATTATTACTCATTATATTTAGACAATATGCATAACCAGTATAATTCGTTATCAACTTACAAACTAATTTGGGTTTGGGTTTGGGTTGGAGGCTATAACGTACATTCTAGGGACTATCAAGTTTTGGGGGTTCCATCCGACGTGTGTTTCGTGTGTGTATATAAAAAAGTACATAAGTATATAAGTAGTTTTTTGTAGTTAGGTGGCTACGCGGAAGTTGGAAACGCCTAAACGCTAATAATACTAAATTGTACTCGAACTGGAAACGTTGCGCTTAGCCTAAGAGTAGAGTGTCAGCACAGGCGTCTGGTTGCCGCGTGCCAATGCCACAGGACATTTAATATCTGACGTCAGCATCTCCAGCCACGACATGTACAATGGAGCCGAAATTGCCTCCTGCAAAATGTAAAATCGAATTATCTGAATGGAATAAGGATAGAAGTCAAATGTATTTACCTTGCGGGGCATAGGCAACGACATGACCACCAGCGAGGCGTTCGATGAGTGCTTAACGACAAGCTCGTGGATGCGCAGCTGTCGTTGCGTCTTCTCGGCCATGCTGTGCAGCTCGTCGTCGGTGATGCCGAACTCGTTGCGGGCGCTGCGTCGGAAGGGTTCGATGAGGCGCTTGTGCTTCAGCATGGTGTCGTGGCGCGGCTGATCCGAGACGCCCTTGAGCATGATAAGCTCTGAGTATTTGATGCGGAACTTGGTCAGCAGACTGGCCATGCTGTAAGCAAGTGATTAATTCATCAAATATATTTCATTGCTAATGTTGTTTAGACCCTCACCTCTTCTCCTCCTGCTCCTCGTCCTTGCCATGGCACATGGTAAACACACGCAATCTGCAGTTCTGCCAATGCGAACGCATCGAGATGATGTATGGCAACAAGATTGTCAGACCTGTCAATAATTGTCAAACTTTATAAAATCGATTGGGAAACTCGAGCATTATGCTGTCCCACCTCCGTCATCGTACAGCCAGAAGACATCGATGGTGCCCTTGGGCTGCTTGCGTGTGAAAATGGTGACGGCGTCGAGCACATTCTGCGGCACCTCGGAGCCTCCTTTGGTGTGATACGTGATGGCAGCGGCTTCGCTGTTGTTCACTTTGTAGCTGCGGGAAGTGCGCTGCATGTTGGGCATCGGAGCGGGCTGTGGCATTGTGTAGGAGGAGTTGGGACTGGGACTGTCCATGCTGGCCAGATTCAGATTTGAATCGATGTGCAGCAGCTCGGAGGCAGCGTTCGCCGCGGGCATCAGCTCATTGGTGAAGCCCTGAGCATTCGCTGTGTTCAGGTGACTCAGACTGCTGGGCGGAATCGTGACCTCGGGACTCAGCTCCGAGAAGTCCAAGCCATTGGGCAGACGCAGCAAGGCGACGCCCATGCGCTGCGAGAAGGCATTGCTGTAAAAGAAATACAGAGTTTATTTTGATTCCAGTTGATATAATCTTATTCGATTACTCACTGCAGTATGGCGAAGTAGCTCTCCACCTCCTCCTTGCGACAGCGATTCCAGTCTGGCTTGTAGCCGACCAGCACAATGTTGGGCGACATTTTGCCAAATCCAGTGGACTTGATCATCGCATTGATGCCATCCTCAATGCTGAAGCCATCGATGACATTGTAGAACGCCTTCATCTTGCGCGCATCCAAGTACTTCTGGCCATCCTTGATCAGATTCTGGCGATTCTTGTAGCCCACGCGCACCTGAGTATCGGCTAAATAGTTAATACATTAGAAATTCCAAGAGACAGCATTGTCTTACAGGTATTATGTTGCCCACAAACATGAGGGAGTTGTTCTTGGTCAGCAGATAGCCAAAGTCAACGAGTGGCGGACGCGTCTTGGGATCGCCGGACAGCACAAGCACCTGCGGATGATAGTTCTTCACGTGATCTGACACATTCTGCAGCCGATGCACAGCCATGAGCGCAGCCTTGTACTGCTGAGCCTGCGTTGTGGATCCCCAATTGGCGTCGGGCTTGCGATACATGACCACGAGATAGAGGGCGAAGATGATGCCGAACGTGAGAATGGCGGCCACATAGTTGATGAGGAACATGATGGCCACGCACAACGCGAAGCCGAACAAACTCAGCCAGGCATTGTAGTACTTGAAGGTGGGTCTCCAGCCCAGAGGCTTCACGAAGGCCGCGTGGAAGGTGCAGAAATTAATGAGCGCGTACGAGGCCAGGTAGAAGGTGGAGATGAGCGGCGCTATCAGATTGAGTTCACCAATCAGCAGGAAGCCCGTGGAGATGAAGAAGGTCAGCACATAGCCGCGATAGGGCTCGCCATGCTTGCCGTACGGCTTGGAGAAGAAGATCAAACCCGGATAGATCTGATCGATGCCCAAAGCCTGCACCAGACGCGGCACAGACAACAGATTGGTCAGCGCTGTGCTCAGCGTGGCGGCAAAGCAGCCGGCATAGATCAGCGGTCCCCAGAGCGACATCTCCTGCATCATCTCGTAGGAGTTGAACAGACCCCAGGTACAGTTGCCGCTCTGCATGCAGGGCAGCTCCGAGGAGACAATGGTGCCGTTGACGAGATCCTGCGGGAAACCGGATGCGTCGCGCACAGCTGCGCCGCCAGCGAAGAGCACGAACAGAGCATACGATGTCATCGAGATGAGCAGCGACCAGAAAGTGCCCTTGGGAATGGCAGCACCGGCATCCTTGAGATCGCCGCAAATGTTGGCGCCCGCCTGGATGCCCGTCACGCTGGGAAAGAAGATGGCAAACACGCTGAAGAAGTCGTGATCGACGCCCTCGGCAAAGCGATAGTCCGACACAAAGTTCTCCTTGAACGTGTCCCCTGCGATGAGGTGGAAGCAATGAGCAACGGATAATTAAAGTCGAAGTGTGCTCCACTTACAGGAGAAGCCAACGAAGCCCTTCGAGATGAGAGTCTCGTCCCCGCGCGGTCCAATGGCGGCTCCAATCAGAAAGTTGAATATGGCCAGCACAATCGTGACGATGAGGAAGTTCTGCGCCTTGGTCTCCCACTCCATGCCCACGCAGCAGATGAGGATCAGCACAAGCAGCGTCACAGTGCCCACAATACGAATGTCGTTGATGCCGTTGTCGAATATCTTCAGACCGTTGGTCTCTGCGCGATGGCAATGGACGTCGTTATCGTTATGATTATATCTGTATTTCTATTTTAGGCGAGTTGGCTACTTACTCAGAAGGACATTGAGGGACTCGCAGAAACCGATGGTGTTCATGGAGGCCGACACGGCATTGGCAAAGGCAAAAACAACGCCAACAGAGGCGCCAAACTCGGGTCCGAGGGAGCGGGAGATGATGAAGTAGACGCCACCTCCCTTCACCTCGCCATTGGTACTAATGGCCGACAGCGAGAGCGTCGTTATAACGCAGACCACCGCCGAGATGGCGATTATAATTAACGACCACATGATGCCGGACTCGGCGACGACCCAGCTGAGACGCAGGAACAGCATGACGCCCCAAATGTTGAGTAGACATGGTATGAGGACGCCCACAATCCAGCCAAGCTTAATATGACCGCCGGTCGGTTCCGGTTCCGTGGCATCTGGTATGGTAATGCTCTACAAAATCGAATAGCAAATAATTATTAAGTGGAAAACTTGAACAGTTTCTCAGAATAATTTAAAATATATAATAAGTAGAATAATATAATTATTTTTATTGACTGATGGAAAAAAATCGAAGGCTAACATAGTAATTAGTTAGAATATTACATCATTTTATGAAAATAATGCAGAACAGATCAATTTAATCATATACATTTTTTAATTAACTAGCACTCTTCTGATGAACAAGATATAGAGGCATAATTCATTATACATATTAAGTGAAATTTCATCATATTTATTTTTTCTTAAACTATCATCGACTGCAGCAAAAAATCTAGAGGTAACCTATTAATTTATTTTGTAAAAGTACTCTAACTTAGGTTGACAAATATTAAGTCAACTGGAAGGGAAATGAGTTATAGGATCGTTAACATTTATAACTCATAACTCAGTATTGTACCTAAATTAATTTACAGAGCTGAACTCCTCCGTCAACTTAGTTTCATATAAGTAGCTGTCATAAGATTTATTATACTTTTACAGGCCGAAATATATAATTAACGTCTCAACAACAATTGAGCTCGTGGTTCATTTAGATTTTATAACCATTCTAAAAGTCGCACATAATCGAAGCCAACTTGTTTTCCTATGCATCTACTCAGGAGATCAAAATAACCATATAGATTTATTCTAAATAAGTGATAAATCCTCTCATTAACATTAATAATTTGAACGTTGTTAGCATTATCTACACCATTCAATTAATTATTGAGATAATTTTCGAATACTACACTATTACTTATCTTTAATCAAATGATACTCATAACTAAATTATTCAGTTAGTATTTACATTATTACTGTGTCCGACAGAATTATTGATGTACCTTCAACGTAATTTGCACAAATTAACTCATGATTACATTTTTCGCACATTGCTTTATTGGTTTTACGATCAATTTAGCACCTTGTGACTTCGTATTCATACATTTATTTTTTCAATTATCAATGAAGAGAACAAGATGTTAAAAAATGTTGAAGTAAATCAAAAACAAGAGAACGGAGAACAGTAAACAAATTTCATGAAAGATTTAAGCTTCTTGTAGCCTGGAAAAGTTTTTATGATGTCCGAGTGAAAAAATAAACTGAAATTGAAATCGAAGTGGAAGTGGAAAACAAAAACTGAACAATAATTTGACCTAAAGCAGACAAACAATGATCCAATTGATTGTCTGTGTCCATTTAATCAATTTACAATGGTGACAAATTAATAACTTTTGATGGCAATCGCAATTTTATTCCTTCGCAATTCACAGGTTGAGTTCAGTTATTGTTTGGATATTTATTTGTCATCTTTTCGGCGCTGTTCATCTATTTTATTGTTTGCCCACATAATTAAATTTTTGTAAAATGTGCGATGTCAGAGGGCAACACCACAACATTGTGTGACACCGATAGACATTGCCATGGGCCATGGGCCCCAAGTGCACACACCCCATTCAACTCTGTTGTCCTTCCCCAGACAGTTGCTTGGTTACTCAGCCAGGCTCGAGCTGGTTCTGTTCCTGGCTGTGGCTGTGGCTGTGGCTCTAGCTGTCCGTGGGTGGTCAATGTTGATTGTTTACACATTTTTGGCGGCGCTCAGCGACTGGCAGACAGACGGACACACGTACTCGAAACACACCCACGAGGAAAGAGTCTCGACCCGACAGACACCACAAGCTGTTGGACATCTATAGAGACAGATAGACGGACGGACGGACTCTCTGCTTGTGTGGCGTTCGTCAGGGCAATTTAATTTAGTTTAGTTAAAGGCGTTTGGCGATGCGTGGAAAATTTCTTCAGCCGCAAAAGCCACGCGCAGCAAAATAGAAATCGAAATCGGTATTGGAATTGGAATTGAAATTGTGACTCGTGTGATGCGATGGGGATTAGATTTGACAGCTATTTGAAGATGCGACAGCAGACATATTATATTTTTGGCAACACGATTATTATCATTACCATAGATATTGACATTTGAACTTCGCTTAGCACTCAAGATACACTCGTTTCAAGGCGAAATTCCGCAAGTTTCGTCAACAATAACAATTACATTATTTATGTATTTTGCGTTTCAATAGGAAAAATTATTAATTGAAAATTGTTAAACTCGCGATTGTGGAAACATTTTGGCAATTGCACATTAAAGTCGTGAACAACTGGAATAGGGGCGAAAACATTGAGTTTGTATTGTTAAACGATTCGAGAAATATGTGTTAAATAAACAGCAGTAAAATCGTATAAAGGAATCGATAAATGTTGTAAATATAACAACGACGCTTTTGATATGAATTGCAAATTAGAATTGTAATTACTACAATGCCCCCGGCAAGTGCAGCACAAAGCACAAAGCGCAATTCAAATGCCAAATGGAAAATAGAAAATGGAAAATGGAAAATAGAGAAACGCAGAGCGGGGGAAAAGAATAGAATAAGAAAAAATGCCGGTCGCTGCTGCGGCACGAGCCGTTACCAAATGCGCCACAGGCGCTGCTGATGATGTAAACACACAAATGCAAAATAAAACGCTCATACATGCTCAAAGAATTTTCCCCAAATCTATCTAAGCTATCAGATGCGCGCAAAACATGTTCGACGTACCTAAAGGTATGTGCACATGATTTATGCATATTACTGCATACATAAACAAAACGAGGGCTGTCACAGCAGTAGTCTAAAGTCGATAGCCATGGAAGCAGATTAATGGCTTGTTGAGTGTGCTGGAAGTAATCAGACGTTGTCAAATTATGTGTAATCAAATTGCTATTAAAAAGCTGTCAACAAAAAATGGCTGAAAAACTGCCGAGAACTGGAGTGATTAAATATTTGATTTTACTGTGTAGTGTGAGCTGCTGCCACATTTTAATTTATTACCAGTTGAAAGTAAACAATTTTTCAAGTTGAATGCTTATCGCATTGACAAACTGTCGGCGCATTTGACAGTCTCTCAACTCACACACACACACACATCCATATGTGAGCTTTAATAGAAATCCTCCGTTGAACTATGAACAGTGACATCGATCGATGCCAGCGACAGCGCCATCTGCCGGCTGCTGCTGTCAATTTTAATGATACGCGATGTGCATTTTTCACACTTGTAATGTTGTTGACTAACGCCTTTGTTGCTGTTGCTGTTGTTGCTGTTGCCATTCCCATTGTGCCAAGTGGTTATTGTTGTTGGTGTTGTGTTATTGCTATTGCCATTGTGGGCGGCGTTGCCGGGTGGCCAGTTAAAACAATGTCCATGCGGCGCGGCGTTGCATGGCTGCAGCCATCTTGTTGACATTTAATTTGGCTTCAAGGCTGTCATTGGTGTCATCTTTCAAGACACATGTCGAACGCATTCCCCCTCCTCTTCCTCCCCCTTCTCACAGTGGTCTGGAGTGCAAATCTACTTAAGACGTAGCATGCAAGCTCACACAGCCATTAAGATATCCAAACGTTCATACTGAAAACTATCTGCCCGGCCATTTTTTAGCATGTATAATTATTTACCGTGTTTTAAGTCGATGCATGTTGAAGTTAACATGCATGAAATTTGGCAGCTGGTTAGAACACGTGTTGTTCAATATTCAAGTATTTTAAGATTGTTACGGAATTCCTGAATAATGTTCTGGCTCTTCACACTTTTGTATTTGAAAACAAAATATTTGAGGGAATTTAATTATTTTATTGAGTACTCGAGGAACAAGTTGAACAAATGACCTCATTACCTTTTACTTTTGATCTATTAAACAGCAACTGCTGTAAGTATTTAGATACATGTAGATAGATATAGATATTAACTCCCATTGGTTGCAAATTAATTTGCAATTTTCTGGAGTTTGTAAAAATAAATAAAATTTAGTTTTCTTTTCCTAAATTTCCATATCCTGCCAGCTAGCTTCCGTGCACATGCAATTAATATTTAAATATCTGTAAAGATATTCCATCATTGCCGTTCCATCGATTTGCAAAATACAAAGTGCAAATGCCACTGTTTGGTTTGGCACATCTGTTATTTGTGCATCTGTCTGCGCTTACGCGTGAATAGCTTTTACTAGTTGGAAGTTAAATTAGTTATCAGCTGTAATAATTGTTGGTTAAGCTTGTCTGCGATGGACGCTTAAAGCCGCCTCGTCAATTACAGTTTATGCGACGCATTTCATTGGTATTCCCCTAATGAGCCCTTGGCGTTGTAATGCAATTTTTACGATATCTATCATACGCCGTGTTGTCCCACCACGCGTCACAGTAGCCCGCTCAGAGTGTGCGAGAGAGAGAGAGCGAATTAATTAAACAATATACGAGCAGACGAGCAAAATGTGTGCGACCGCAAGTCGCAATAGACGCATAAAATTTACTGCTTTGGCGATAAGCATAAAAACCGTGGCTCTGACTAAGTACGAGTATCTGGAGGTTCTTGGCTCGACTTCTCCTAATTGAATGATAAGGCGCCGTGTCGCTGAGTTTTGTGCACTCAACAAAGGTGGCATATACTCGTACACCAACTATGCAGATAATAATAATGCTAAAGCTAATGGCAACGTCATCATTGCGCGTTTTGTTTACACGCACAAATCTGTGCGAAGTACGTTGGAATAAAGGGAAATATTATTCCGTATACGTCATGGAAAAACGCATTGGAAATGTGAAAATATTTCAAGTAAATAAATAAAGCAATCGTATTAATAAACTATGTACATACACTTAGACAACATTCAAAGCCAAGTACGTACTCTTCTTTCTCTTGTGTCTATATGCTCAACACAAAGCAGCAGCAGCAACAACAACAACTACATCTGATTTTGGTTTTTTGCTGAATTTTGGTTTTCATTCTTTATCTTTTTCTGATTTGTAGGCGTCCCACAAATTTTACTGTTTATTCCTCGAGCACTTGAAATGTTTTCAAATATACATAAACAGATGCAGCTACAACATGGCAAAGTCCGCACAAGTTTCGATCTATTAGGGAAATATTCTGATTTCGGTACGAAAATCAAAAACGTCACTAATCATCGTGGAATATCACAATATTTACAAGAATCGACAAGTTCGATAAATATATTTCGAAATGTAATTGCAAATGGATAATTTAATTGGATTGTTAGAATGTAAATTCACATATTACATCTCTTCTATTTAACACTAATTCTTATCATTTTTGGCGTATTATTGTAAAGAAGTTTTTAAAGAATATCGTGGTTTCATTTATGATCAGTTCTTATGTGGGCTTATGGCCAATGTTGACCCTATTATGTGATATCAAGTGGCTAAAGACACTCGTTAAACTGGCACGAGGCTGAAATAAAATTTCATTTAATTCACAAAATCATATTTCGAGTATATCTTCCAAAGATATCCTACAAATTTAAAAACTTGTTTCAAGCATTCTTTATATTTTAGAACCCTTTTTTTACACATCACAATCGAACTAATTTTCCATGATAATATAATGCACTGAATACGTTATGAAACTCATTAATAATTCCAGTTTTTTAACTACTGTACTTTTCGCATTTATCACTGTCAACTTATATGCATTGTTTAGCACTTGAGTCGAGACTTACCTGATCAGCTGCCTCGCCCTGAAGTTCACCAATGGAAGGGCGCTTCAAGTTGCGCATAGAAATACGATAGTTGTCCAATCGCGGAAGCGTTTCCCTGCAATGATAAAACAGAAGCTGGTTAATAGAGATCGGTTTGGGCTGCGAATGCAGTGATTGGAAAATTATCATACTGATGAAACGGCAGCAGCACTATCATCGCCTCGGGCAGCATGACCGTAGCCTGCAGCATGCGGAGCACAAATATCCACTAGAGACCCGAAAACAGAAACACACTCGATACCAAATTCCAAAAAAAATAAATAATATAATAAAACACGCAGAAATGAGTACAGCGAGTGGTCAAGGTGGCCAGAGGGAAATGCTCACAAGATGGAACAAAAAAATTTATGGAAAATTTGCCTAGTCTTTGCTTCATTATTAGCTGAACGAATTACTCCTCGAATAGGGGGGAAAGGGTATAATAATTCATGGAAAATGTATGTAACATTTTAAGCCAAGCTTCGAGATCAAATAAAATAATTAATTGAAGAATGAATTGTGATTAATTACAGGGTATCTTTGCGTTGAACACTCTAGTCGACAACACTTCTTACTTTGTTATTATTGATCTGTTGCTGTCTGGACCGAAAGGGAAAAAGACTTTAGCCCCTCTGAAACGTGCAGACTCTTTTAATTTTTATTATGTATATTTACTGATTCGAAATGAAAACAGAAACAGAAACAGCAATTCCAAATCCAATGCCAGAGATAATTTAAAAGCTTACGGATGAAATTGCCAAAAGAAATATCAATGTGGTACGTGTAAAATTGGTGAGGGAAGAGGCGACTGTATTTTCTGGCGCCATTGAACCGGAAGCGCATCTTCATTATTACCTTTGTGAACTGGGTAAAGGATGTTGACACTTAATTAAGATTTATTTATATTTGACAAAGTGCAGACATTTTTTGTTGCATACTTTTTTGGCAAGAATATAACAGATAAAGGTTTAGTATTGAAGCTCACAGAGTGTGTTCATTTCCTATTGATTTAACTTATCATGCGACCAAATGTAAATAATTTAGGAGGAACAAACTCAATTGGCATTGCTCAGATACAAATAGCTGATGAAAATCCCATGGCGAGTCAATTAGTTGGGCCTAATGCTGTTGCAATTTACAGATGTGGAGCAAAAGTCATTTGTTGTTATTATTTTTGATTTTCCTTAATTCCCAATACACAATAATTCATTCAGCGCGCAGACAGCTCACATACAAGTGAGCTACGATCGTATAAACAATTCTTATTACATGTCGTAAGAGTGTGAGTGTGAGTGTGAGTGTGTGTGTGCACATATGTATATTGATCTATTGGTTGTGCGGCGGTTTCGTTGAGATTTAGCTAGTATAATTTAGTTGGACAATTGGAGCCGCAGAAGCTGCAAGACAATCGAAAGAGAGCGAGAGAGAGAGGGAGTGAGGAAGAGTGATGGGACACTCAGTCACACTTGGTCCGTCCGTCTGTCTGTCTGTCCGTCCGTCCGGGTGTTCGATCAATTGAACTCGTTTACGAGCGTCTGCCTGGTTGTTCCTTGCGAGATGATATCACACACATCGCTGGGGAGCTGACAATGACTAATTTGTTGTTGGCACACAGAACTCATCAGCTCGTGAACTCATCAACTCCACAAACCGATTCCAACTCGCAATCTGAATCCCCCTTCGAATCAAAACAAAACGCATCCAGTTGAGGGTTATGCGTGCTACAAATTGATTGCCTCTTTCAACTCAATACATCGCTCCAAGGTGCAAGATGTTAAATGCGAACCCTGCCTGGCCAATAAATTGATCGATTTCCAGTTATCAGTTTTAATGCTACAACTGGTATTCTAAAGTGTTTTCCTGTCATTTATCTAATCGGAAATAGAATAGTTTTCTAGCACAGTCAAGTTAATCGATAGCAGGGTATCAACAGGTCGAGCAGTGCCGCTTGTAACGTTCGCACACATGTTTATTGATTTGCACTGGACGCTGATGTAACTTGTTTTGTTTGTTTGCCGTGCGCAAAGTTTTTGAAATAAAATTTACGTCTATATTTCATACAGCAAATTTTTGGATGGCTTCTTGGCATGTTTTTAATTGAATTTAATTCGCAGCTGGTTTTATTGCTGGAAAAGTACAATTCCCCCGCTGCACGAAATAAGAAAGCAACTGTAATTTGTGCACTCTGCTCCCAATTGTAGCCTTCTCTCTTCTGTACTCTTCTCTCTTCTGTTCTTTGATTAAACTGATCTTGGCCCATGGGTCGAGAGTGTGACTTCATGTTGTGTCTCGTGCTTAAAGTATTTCTCAATGCCATAATTTCCAAATTAATGAGCAACTAAAATTAATATGAATAAATTATAAATATGCTAGATGATGTAATTGAAGCGGTCAAATTTTATTATAGATCGGCTAGGTTGATCACCTCCAGCTTAGATTGGGATTTTGCTGTTTGGGAATCTTTGATACGAGCTTATTAAAAACTCATCAATAACAAGCTAGTTTTTCTCGTCGAAGCTTTTTCAAGTTGTTCCCATAAGCTAGTTCCCACTGAAATTAATTCTACTTATGTCCCGTGTGTATAATATTGTAAATACATCACTTTATGATTGGAGAGAAGGATTTATCTACATATGTATATTTTTAATGTGACATGCACTCCTCGTAATGCGCTTTTTACTTCAATTGGAGTTAATGTTTCTGTTTTTACATGTGACAAACGTGATTGCAATTTATAATATATTCTGAAATAAGCCCATTTCAGTTTTAAAAGTAAATAAACATTCAATCTCGTTTTTGGCAGCATTTTGTTGTCGTTAAAAGGTCATTTCACAATTCACTCATTTTTAGCCAAAATAAAAATAAAAATAAAAACAAATTTTGTTTTCAATGTTTTGTTATGATTCGCTTCGCTTTGTTTGCGTTGCTTTTGCTGCTCTCTTTCCTGCCTGTTTGTGTTTTTTTTTGCAACAATATTATACGGAGATCAGGTTTTTAAGCACTTTAGCCAAACAATAAAATACTACTAGCAATATTCAAAATGTGTAAGCATTTTTGATTATGCAAATTGAAAGTTGTCTAGATATCATTATCATGTGGGATTTACTGAGTCTAAACTGAATGTGTGAAGGGAAAAATTATTATAAAACTTGTCTTGTAAGCAATAATTAATTGATCTAAAGCGTGAGCAAATAATTAGTTTTACAGCAATTTAATTGATAAACTCATATAAAAGGAGATTTTTATGTAAATTGTAAAATTAAATTATAGCTATGAGATTTTTACTAAAACAAAATTACAAAAGTGTTTACGAAGTATGACAGTTTAAGTTCATTAAATAATTGGATTTCTTATTGAGCGACATATCAGAAAAACAGCAATATAATTACTACGCTTCTGGTAATCTTGCCCGATAATACGAGTATAGAATTCAGGGGCGAGATAATGAATTGAAACGGTTTTGATTCACATTTGCTCTTGACTACACAGCAATTCTATTGCACTCAAGTGCTACACATGGGATTTTAATGGAGAGCGGCTACATAAAACACTGAAACACTGAAATATATCGAAATCGAAATCGCAGAGCAGTGTCTAATGCGGGTCGTAAAACTGCGCACTTGAGTCGGCGACACAAAAGGGCAAAGAGTGTAAAGTAATTACGGTTGAGAACATGGATGAATGCGAATGTGAATGTGAATGTGAATGTGAATGTATCGTGTGCATAGAACACCCACTTTGTTAGCTGGGCCAGGCTGAACTTGCGCTCGGCGTCGGATTTGCGCAGGAATTGTCCAAAGCCACGGAAGGATAGACGCGATGTGCGACGATTCTCGCCCTCGCCGCCTGCCTTGGGCTGTAGATGATTATCGTGGGCATGACAGCTCTCCGCAGCAATTGTCGCCGGTCCATTCGCGGGGTGTTCGGCGTTGTTGCTGTTGACGGGAGCAGGCTCGCCGTCGAAGGCGGCGTTAACGTTGGCGCTGCCATTAACCTTTGAGATCTGGAAACGATCTGCCATTGTGATGAATCAACTTTGTTTTTCTCCGAATAAACTCTTTTTTTTTGTTTCTTTGTGGTTGTTTTTGACAACACTCGTTTTTCGGGGATTTTTGTTGTGATTTCAACAAAATAATTAACAGTTAGTCAACGCGCACTCTGGGCACACTCGAGTCGGTCCGGCAGGACCTTAACCAATAGAAGACTCCAGTTTCGGGTTTGTCGGATAAACGGAGCCGTAACCGTAGCGGAGCGTAGCGTATACGACGTGTGTTCGCGACGAAGTTTCAACGGCGTTTAACTGCCAAAACGTAATGCTGGCACATATATATTTAACACAAAAAACACACAGTAAATGTGAATGAATGAGTATGAATTCGTATTTAGCACATCGATTTGTTGTAGGGCTAACAAAATGCTGTACGCGCCGGTTACAACTTACAACTTAACGCGCTGGCTGTCGCACGACGTTTGAGTGTTCTCGAGTTTTTGCCGCTTGATTATTATGGTATTTTTGTGTTTTTGATTATGGACACCATTCTGACTGTTTGCTGCTTCGGCTTTGGCTTGATTACCAATCAAATATACGTACGAGCGAGCGCACAGCGTAAGAATAAGCGCAATGCGCCTGTGTGCGAGTGAGAGTGAGTGTGGTGAGTTTTCAACAAGTGTTTGTTTGCTGCTCGCTCACACACACCACCACACCACACACCACACTCAGCAGTTGCTGCACTGGTGAGCTGCTAGTGGTGCGCTCTCTATGGTGATTATGCAGGAACTACAAAAACAAGCAGCAGCAGCCAGTGTCAAGTGTAAACATTACAGTTGGTAGTTTACAGTGCATTAACAGTGGGTGGGCTGCAGTATTAACAGAGCCAGGACCTGTTGCCTGTTTGGTATTTTTGTGGTATTTTAGGCGCAGTTTTAAAACAGAATATTAATTAGCATTGTTAACACTTGTTATCTAATTTCACACGCACTTCTTTTTGCTGTTGGTTTTGTTTTAACGATTTCCTCTTTGCAGTGCCTATGGCTGCTATTAGCTTGTTTCTTTTGTTTACTTAATTCATAACAATGAGACGGCGACACTTGAATCACACAAACACTTGCTCACACTCTCACTCACATCACAACATCTTTACTGCCCAGACCGCAACAGCAACAACAACAACTACACAATCTGGCCAAAGAGCGTAGCGTAGAAACCCCATTAATCGAATTAAAATCGGTTTTATCTGGTTTGATTGGCTGGCGGCTGGCAACTGGCAACTCGCTGCCAGCTGAGCCAAAAGGCAGTTACAATTCATATACAAATACTGAAATACGTCGAAAAGAGTTGCTTCTCTGTTATTAAACAAGCATATGAAAGTGGCTCTTTGCCGACACCGCACCGAACCGACTTTGCCTCTTGTCGTGCCAAGAATGAAAGACGCTAATGTTAACGTTAACGTAACATAATCGTTAACGATATGCCGCTGCTCTGGGACTCCAGCTTCTGGCTGATATTGTTAGCAGCAGCCCATTTGTAGTTGCTCTTGTACTCGCCCAGTTCTCTTTGCAGTTTCAATTGACGCTCTTATTGCCACACACAGTAATAAGAAAATGTGTAAGGCGTCTGTTTTCTCTAAGCTTCCAATAGTTAATAGTTAACATCAACTTAAACGTAAAGCAAACTAGTTTTAGCCCTAAATTAGTGCTGCTTGTTTCTTGTTTGTAACCCGAAGTTACATTATTAGTTCATTCTGCAGGTTATTGAACCAAAACAACCTTCGCATCCCCAAATATTTACGCATTTACAAATGTCGACATTCCCCACAGAAGAATGCTGCAAACGTTTACAGATGTAATCGCAGAAGATCTTATCATTCGTTATATATGGTACGAGTAGATATACTTAAATATTTTTGCGCTTCTTAATGTGGGTTGGCTTCTAACCAGATTTGCTAAATATTGTTGTATCTTATCTTGGTTTATGCCTGCGGGGCATGTGCCAAATAACTTATGCAATATATAGTGATATTATTGACGATTATGGGATCGTATAAGTCGAGTAATCCTTTGTTCCCAGAGATATCTTTCAATTATTTTATCTACCCCAAGACACAGATTGACGGAATGAGAACAGTTCGAAATACAACATTTTTGTACATTTTATTTTGCAATATATTTGACAGCGCATTACTTCCGGTATATTGGAAATTCGAAAAATTTACTCCCACATCGTCAACGTCATGGTTTTCAGTTTGAATTCACCTCAGAGCATGACGATTACGTGTTCTTGATGATGATTGCGTCTAACAGACGAGAATAATCGCATTCGTATGTGTACAGAGATAATTTCGAATTGTGTGAATAAAAAATATTTGTTAATTATCCAAACAATTGTATCAGCAATGAGTTTAAACATTTTCGTTGCGCTTGCTGCGTCACTTTTGCTTATTATTATTATTTTGCTTTTGTCGTCGTTGTCAATCTCGATGTTAGTTACTATATTTATATATTGCCAGTGCGATTGGCATTGTATAAGTGTTATAATTGCATTCACCTTATTGCATTTACCTAACTAACACTCCACCACCAGAGTCGTAAATGCTTTATTATATTATTAATAAACGCAATTCGCATATAAGATGTTTACGAGTACGTAACTGGAAGTTTTATACTTTTACGATGTATTTTTCACACCCATTTGGCATTTGTATTTTCGGGCAATTTCTCATGCCAATTATTAATAGTTTACACATTGTTTATATTTTTCAATGCGATTCGCCGCACATTTTGATACGATTTAAATTTCTTTTTATGCATTCGACTTAAGGCACCATCAATATTGCTACTCAGAATTTGATTGTATGTTTACAATTTACCCAGCTATATATAGGCAAATACACATACATATATATTATATATAGTCTATATATATTGGCAGTGCATATGCTGGCAACGGGCGTGTACTTCATGGTTTACTTTGGCTGTCATATTTCAATTGTTTCCCTGCTGCTGGATTCCCATTAGTCTTTCCATGGCATCTATTTGTGGTCGCAATTTTAGAACTGGAAGACTAGATTCCCAGAGCTAGTATACTCTATCTTCTTGGGCTTCAAACGCTTGAAGGCGCAATTATTTCTCTTTAAAGAAATAAACTTAATTTGTTTATGGGTAGGGGGCTCATAAAATCCAAATTGTTGGCCAATTAAAATGTTTTGCTTTGATTTTCATTATATTTAACGTACACCCTTTACTTAATTTCATCATGGTGCTATGAAAATATACTCAAAATAAAAGGCAATTCATTTGCTTTTAAACTTAAATAAATGTTCTATAAAAGTGCAGCTTTAGTTTAAATCTAATTTGAAAGCAAAAATGTACTAAATTTTTTGAATATAGAGTAACATTTAGTCCAGCCCATCTGAAAAGGCATTTCCAATTGTTTGTTTTAATGTGAAAATGTATGTATATAAGTGCATTATTATTGTTGGGCAATAAACTTGGGTATAATTAAGATTAGTTTTAATTTTAGACATATGTAATTTCCAAAGATATTACTCAGTTTAAGGTGACTAAAGTTACGTAAAGTACTTGGAACTGGTGTCAGCTATCGACTTGTGTTCTTGGGATAGGTTAAGCTATCACGAACTGAAGAACTGTTCCACGATTAGTACAATATCGACCGACATAAATACATATTGTATACTGTGAGTTCTTCGATGGAAATCGAGTCAATCGCAATCGAACCGAATCGAACCTGTTGCAAGCAGTTCGGTTGACATTCGAGTCGTTTGCTGCACTTATTAACACCTTTGTGGACAGTGTCCGAGTGTCCAGTATATATGGGGTATATATAGGCCCACGTGGGCGCCGTATCTAGCTGGCCTAGGGACAAATTTGTCTAATTGAAAGAGACAACAGTTGTTGAAATAGACGAATTTATTGTTTTATGGCCACGAAAATGAAATGCTTAACAGTTGACAAGTCATTTACATTGTATAACAGATTGTAACTGCTAATTAATAGCCTCATATATAGGAGCGTATAACAACGAGTATTTCAATATCTCGATAATAGCATGAATCAAGTCGTATAGTCGATAGATCTTGCATCATCATCATCATCATCAGTGGAGGGGGGAGGAACTCGCTTCGATTGCGATTTGGGGGTCTCCAGGCGGGCATATGGGCAATGTCGGCACCTATCAATTAGCTGCGGCTTTGGGTTATTATAAAAGACAACAAAATTGAAGAAAACAACAATGGCACTTATCAGAAGACAAGAAAAAATTATTTGACACTTGATTATTAATTGAATTAACTGCTTTATACCACTTTAAAAAGGTTTTAATTTAACGCCAGCGATGCGACAATTCCGCAGAGATCGGGTAAGTATCTAGATTCATTCGCTTTGCTGAGCCTTTGTCCTCTCCTCCTCAATTGTTGCGTGCCGCGCTGCGTGTGACTCGAACTCATGTCCGATGTCTTGATGTTACTTGAGTCGACGCGAACGCGGATGCCTGACGTCAATTGGTCTGTATCTTCGGGTCTGGATCCCTTTTCGATCGATATGTGTTTATGGAGCCACTTATAACTAGCTAGCTGCTGGATGCGTGTTAAGTGATTAGATAAAGAACAGAACAGTTGAGTCTGTCAACGTTTGCCAAGATTTCAATCATATTGCGCTGGCATCGCACTCGGCCTCCTCATGCGTCTCGCTTTATGGCATCGAAATCAAAAGTGTGGCATTCCACTGCCAATGGCGCATGTCAGTTTCCAACAGACAATTTCATTTTCTACGGAATGTAAATAATAGAAGATGCTAAATTCTTAGCAAGGCTGCAAACCGGTTTCAACTGCCACAAATCGCTCCAGAAGTTCACCTTAAATAGAAACTGTTGTTCCAAAATGTAAGTGACCCTTGAACCGATTTGGGCATTTTCACTTAGGAAATTCTTTTTGTAAGCAGTAAAACTTGGATTCAATTGTTTTGGCTATTTATATTTACTATCCAACCATTTAAACTATTGCTATCTGGGTTCATGTCGTGCCAAGTCTCAATTTATCGGCTGTCACTTTTCTATTAAGTATTATTGACTTCCGATTTAGATAGTGGACCGAACTTTTCCGGTTTCCAAGAAGTACTGAAAGCGCCCTCAGGCACAGCAAAGTCCAAGTTCTGTTCGTCATGCGATGAGTCAACGTCTTCCAAGTAATTCCACAGACACAAAAACGTCATCGAATGCAAATATTTGAATTGCTCAATATTCTAATCGATATATTTATTTTTTGCTCGCCTTTAATCTGTGCATGAGGCTAACTAGTTTTGTGCTTGACACACCGCTTGCATCTCCATCTTCTATTTGACTCTCCATTTGGGACATGGACTTGGCACCTATCATGGGGATTTTTCTGACCGCCTGAGCTCAGCGCAGTTAATTCATTTCAGTTTAAAATTTTCCTTTTGAATTTGTATACTCTGTAATTTAAATACTATATAGAGTATTTTAGTTTTATAAAAGTAGTGCTTAAAATAGTTATATAAGCTAAACCATATTACCAGCCATTAACAATTTTAATTACACCAAAATTATATTAAATTGATTAAAATCATATATTTATTGTTAGAACTAATTTTGTGCTTGACCCACCGCTTATATCTCCCATCTTCCATTTGACTCTCCATTTGGGACATGGACTTGGCAAATATCATGGGGATTTTTCTGATAGTTCTTTTCAGTTTAAAATTTTCCTTTTGAATTTGTATACTCTGTAATTTAAATACTATATAGAGTATTTTAGTTTTATAAAAGTAGTGCTTAAAATAGTTATACAAGTTAAAACATATTACCTGCCATTAACAATTTTAATTACACAAATTATATTGAATTAATTAAAATCATATATTTAACAATTGGAAATACTTTCAATATTATTATATTAACAAGTAGTATTTGTAATTATTATATTACATTAAATTAAATCATTTATTATATATTTAGCAATCACCAAAACTTTCTACATGGTTATATTTATTTACTCTATTGATAATTAGTTATATTTGTAATTATTCGATTAAATTAAATAAAATCATGTGTTATATATTTAACAGTTACAAATACTTTCTATAATATTATATTTATTTAAGTTTATAATAAGTATTAATATTTTTAATTAATCCTATCCGTTTTACTGTAATTTATAATCTTAATTGTAGAAATAAATTTGTTTATTCGTCAAGTTTAATACGAATTGACACATGCTGCATGATATTTAATACTCGCTTAACTGGCAACTATGCGTATGATTGATATTGAAACTCATTAGTGCCGCAGCAGGGTATCTTGTAGTCACGCGTTTGCAATTGCAGCGTCTTTACTCATTTTTATTTCTCCTTTAGCAAACGGCTAACGAAGCATCAGCTTCGCCAGCATCGCCCAGTCATTAATCGGACTGATTCGAACCGCTTTGTTGCAGTTACAACTCGCTCAGCGTCGGCTGGTCTGGTTGGATGGCTCGACGGTTCGACGGTTAGCTCTGCTGTCCAGTTGTCCGTTGTTCAGTTGTCCAGTTGTTCAGTTGTCCAGTTGCTTCGCTGGTGAGTTGCTTGGCTGGTTGTCTGGTTGGATGATTGCTTGGTTGTAGCAGTTGCTGTTGTTGTTTGATGGCCGGCAAGTGTGACAATTGATAAATGCAAAATAAAAAAACCCACAAAAAATACAAATATGAATGTGAATAAAAAACTATTTAGAATGAAATATTTAATTACCCTAATTATATTAATTTAATATTTTTAGACAATGTGCACAATCTCCGAGGCTGTCAGCAGTTTTACACGTGTTTCCACAACTTTATCAGATGCAGTTCATTTGTTTTCCAGCGGTTTAGTCGATAGGTTGAGTTGATTAATTAACTATAATATAACATATATTTGTGGCAACAACTAACCCCAAAAAAATAATGAATTAAACAGAAATATTAACTTTTCGCCATATTGATTTATTACAACGTATCCTACAGTCGAGCATACTCAACTTACGCCTCCCTTTTGGTTTGTTTATTGTTCTTATAAAACCAACAGAGATTTATGCATCTCTCTTCGCTACCAGTTGTCGCAAGTTGTTGGTAATATTTCTCAGGCACTTTCTCGAGAACCTGTTCTGAGCTTCCTTGTTTTGGGCTGCCCTAAAAAAGGGTCAGCCTTTATGGGTTTTAACGGCGTTTAAAGTTTTGTTTTAATTAAATAAAAGGTTATGCACAGAGGGGAGGTGGAAAAGAAGAGTTGCGTGCTCATAAAGTGTTTATTTAGTGCGACTCGTAAGAGTTCCAGGGGGAATCTTAAGTGGCAAACATTGTCTGTGGCTTGCATAAGTCGATAAGGTGAACTAACTAAATCTGGTAAGGACTGGGTCACAGGCAAGGCCCCCACAGATAGGCAATACTGATAAAAGAAAACTTATACCTGTTGATTGATTGTGATTTACGCGCAGATACTGGCAGTCGATGGAGGTAAACTATTATTGATCTAATACATTTGCAGAGCAGTCGTAAAGATCGGCCCATATGGATATGGAAATGCGAACAGATTAATGAAGCCATCAATCATCATTATCGGCAAAACGAATATTCATTTAGCTTGTCAATCATTCGTGAATGCTAAAAATAAGAATTGAGATACAACAGAGAAAATGTTCGCTGGAAAACTCGCTGCGAATGGATAAATATTTATTTGTTGTTCGCTCTGATTGGAAAAGGAAATGATATCAATGAATGGAAGCATCATCAGTGTTGATCTTGAATTGTGAATCGATTCGCCGCTTTAATTAAGCGTAAATAAAATAAATGTGCGTGTATTTTCTTCTAATAAATATTTATTTGGTTTGGCATAAATAGTTTACACATTCAAAACATTTAAAATTCTTGTTTGTTTTCTTTTTGTTTGTTAATGAATGTTCCGTTGATCCACATTTATGCTGTTAACTTTCACACTTATAACTTATGAAGTAGACATTTTATGTACTTAACTTTGTTGTTGTTCTCGCCTCCTTGTGTTTTTAACTTTTTGTTTAAATGACTTTTAAAGTTTTTCTTTTAGGTTCTCGTTTCGTTTAAGCTGTAAATTTATTTTATTGCTATATTTGTTTAAGTGTCTCGTTTAATTTTGGTTTGTTTATCTTCGATTAATACAAATCCAGCCAGTTAATGAGAAGGTGTATTAACAATAATAACATTCACATTCACATCGACATCGACAGCTGTTCGGACATAAACACTTTTTTTTGCTTTGAAGTGTATAAATTGTAGAGTATTTTTTGTTCGTGTTTTGCAGAAAATCGGAGCTTTCGTTTTGGCCCAAATATATAGCCAGAAAATCGTTTTCGAGTTTTGATTTAAGAGTAATAACAATGGGTGGGTTTTTTTGTGAAGATGGGATACTTAAGATGAATCGATTCATAACAACAACTTGGGATTAGAGTACGATTAGATGCTGAAGCGGGACATATACATAGATAGTTAGTTGAATATACATAGCAGTAAGCATACGAGGTTGGAAAGCATTTCGACAGAGTTCAACAAATACTTATCGTCTACGAGGAATCTACACAAACTTAACCGCAGTAAAATAAATGTTGCTTAATAATAACAATACGATCGTACATACAATTCTTTTCCTATATGTTTTGTAAACATCTGTGGCATCTGTTTTGTTTTTATTATTTGCTGGGACTGAAGAGAACGCTTGATTATGTTTGATGAAGAAGAGAGTACTTTTTGAAAATTACAACAAATGCTTTTAGAACATATTGGGAATGTTCGGAAATAAGCTTGTAAAATAATATTGGCTAGGCATTTTTGATTTTGTAACTCAATAATTTTTTAATAAATTGTTATTAAATTATGTCTAAATTCAAATATTTAAAAAATAAAAATTAAATATATTTTTTGAAGATCCTGCAGATATTATTTTAGAAGCTATAACAAAATTTTAAAAAGCATTCAGAACTTGAGATTAAATAGTCTGCTTGAAAGTGGACTCCCAGTGCGTGATCCGCGTCCCAGCAAATTAGTGGCATGCAATGTTTAGGTATAAATTCTCATTGGCTAGTAAATCCTCAGTATCAGGTAGTGAGCATGGGACACACACCGATGTATAATCGTTGGCAATAATCATTATTACAATACTATCTTTGGTTTTGCGATTCGCCCAAAGGGCCTTCAAAATGTTAACTTAAACGACCAAGTGCGACACATCGCTGGTGTAGCCGGGCGAGTAGCGCGGTGGCAATTGATTCTGCTGCGGTCGCGTCTTGCCCAGACCCAGCTGAGATGCTGCCAGACCCGACTTGCCCAGCTCATAGGGTCGCCGGATGCGCAGCACGTCGGCTGCATCGCCGGGCCAAGCGCGCTCCGGTCCCAGACGTTGGCCCAGGCGGGGATAGCGTCGCTTGTCCACCGCCAGGCTGATGGTGCCGGGTGCGTGGGATGCCATGAGCCCCACATTGTACTGTCGCTGCATGGCCAGCGAGGCGCGTATAGTCTTGCGTTTCTACAGACAGAGACGGAGAGACAGAGAGATTAGTCTGGCTGAAGTTCGGACTGGAATCCAGGATTACCTCAATGGTGCCGCGCCACTTGTCGGCGGCGTGGCGCGCAATGTCCAGTCGCTTCTGCTTCTTCACCTGATGCTTCTTGTAGATGACCTCGATGATGATGAGACCCACGCCGCCGGCGATGCCCACGCCCACCAGTATGAACACGCCCGCCATGTTCTTCAGGCCCAGCGTGTTGGGCGTCTTCTCAAACAGCTCGCAGTTCTGCTGCACGTGACCATGGAAGATCCACTGCTTGTCCAGCTTCTCCATGAACCCACCTGGCATGCACAACAAAATTAAAATAAAATGAAGAATGGGCTCCACTGTGAACTTACTCTCGTGGAACTCGAGTATGGCCAGCGTGACGGCATCTGTCCAGGGCGAACCCTTCTGTAGGCCAATGCCGTAGCCACTGCGTCCGAAGAGCTCGCCGGCGGTGACCAGCTCGCAGTCCTTGGAGGCCTCGTACTCCAGCCGCGACGAGTCCCAGATGAAGGCCATCAGCTTGCTGCAAGAGAACAATCAATTCCGTTAGCAGCAGGACAGGATTGGGAGCGCAGTAAATACAACACATATGGAGGAAAGTTGATAGAAAACATTTAGAGGTTTAAGAGGGGGCTCAATACGAATACGAATACAATTACGATAACTACGATAGTTACTAAACAGAGAGAGAGAGAGAGAGAGAACAGAGAGAGAGGAGAGAAAGAGAGCTTGAATTGAGTGGAAAGTGAGATTTGTTGTTGTAGTTAGTTGTTGTAGGTTGTTGTTGTAGGTTGTTGTTGTTGTGGTGATGGTGCCAAAATCATGCGACTATTTTCAGCTAGTTTGTCAGAAGGAGAAGGAGAGCGATCGCTGGCAAAGTTTACCCCTTCTTCACGTCCTGAATGGCCTGCTCGGCGGTCACATAGTTGTTGGACTCCATGGTGCGATACATATTGGAGAGCTCCACCTGGCGTCGGAAGTACATGTCCACCGACGACCCCTTGACCGTGGCACACGTCAGGTTCTCCATGGTGTTGCGCAGTCGAGCATCATTGATGCCGCTCAGCTTCGTCTTGGGCCGCTCGAGCACGAGGAAGGCCGCCAGGTTGGCGGTGTACGAGGCGACAATAATCATCGCGAAACCAGCCCAGACCATGCCCAGCACCCGGGCCGAGAAGCTGCGCGGCGTCCCCTCACCAATGCCGCTATTGAGCAGCACACCCCAGGCGAACCACACAGCCGAGCTGAGGTTCAGCGCCTTCTCCTCGTTGCTGTCCGAGTGCGAGAGCTTGAAGCGTCCAAACGGTGAGAATCTATGTGGCGGTATTAGAGAGTCCACGTGAGTTAAACACAATATATTTTGGTATGATCTGAGTGCTACCATGGTCGAGTGATGTCGTGGGAATACTGAACAGTCCAGTGTGCTCGACTATCAAATACTCGCTACCCAATGCATATCATTATTTAATTTACAGCCTTATCAAAATTAAACCCTTAGAATGCATAAAGAATTAGATAGTGATTAAATTAATAAACTATCAATATTAATTTTCAAAATATAAAATTAATTAGTAATTCTTATTTGCAACACGTTGTTAAAAATTTCAGTGTGAATTGCTATAGCTCACAACATCCTAATGGAGTAATTATTCTCTTTTTTACAATCAGATAAATAAATTTGTAATATATTTAAAATGAGTAATTCCTAATCTAAATTGAATAATAGTATTTTTTCCAACTTTAAATAAATAAATAAAAACATAAAACAATACTTTAAGATTCTTGTTACTTTACTAAAAAATATATATGCCTTAAAATTCAAAGTTTTGTTTTAAAAAAATTATATTTAATAATTTTATTTTAAAAAGACATACATTCCTGGAATTATTTATGTAATTCTTTGAAAACCAGAAATTATCCTTATACTCGTCCATCAGTTTCTAAGGCCTAACGACATTTTGAAAAATTAAACTAAAATGAAAAAGGTGTTTTAAAATATAAAAAAACTCGAACACTTAGAAGAATTGTATCCCAATTATATATCAATATATTTAAAATCAAATCTTTAAGATTTAGGTATTCATAATAACAGACAGAACTGCAGACAGGTGTTACTATATCGCAAAAATATTATTTTAGTTTATGGGTAGCGAGTATAAACGTGAAACGAGAGGATGTTCGGTCTGCTCGCTGCGTTTCAACCGCCAAATGCAACGAGCATGTTCATCAATCATCCATTCCTCCCTTGGGGGGATGTGTCTGTGGGGTGAGTGTGAGGCGGGGAATGTGGGAAGAGGGATCAGATATTACGCACCTGTCGAGCAGATAGAGGACGAGCGCCACAACATGAACCGACACCATTACCAAGATCCATAGCGTGTTACTAAATGGCTGCAAGAAAGACACAAGAGTACTCGATCGGGACGGTTTCTTCTCGAGTATTGTAATGCCTTGGTATTTGAATGGTTTCGAGAATTCAATGTACTCGGCACGCTCCGGATTAATGGTTAGTGGTGCAACGATCATGCTGAAAAATAAAAGAAACATGCGTTAGACATTTATCAATGCGAAGAAGCAACAATGACTGCCAAGGAAGCAGATCTTACTCGGCACGTTCATTGACCAGCTCGCCAATCAGTCCCGTCCACTCCTTGCGCAAGGCCAACGCCCCAGTGCTGTTCCTCAGTATGTAATGCCCGAACTGGCCATCCGGCGACAGGGCCAGATCGTAGGTGAAGTTGATGCGCTTCGACAGCTCGATGAGCAGATCAATGCAGTAGCCACGACAGCAAAACTCATTGGCTAATCACAAAAATAAATCAATTATTTGAATTGAATATTTAGTTACAGAATTCTTGTTACTTGAGGCATCGCTGGCATTGAAGAGCGGACAGGGACGCTCGTCGGGCTCGCAGCGGAACTCGTCGTCGCCCATGCGCCGCACATAGACGAAGGGCTTCTCCTCGATGGTGAGCACCTTGAGGTGCGTGGGTATCATGATGCCCTCGGGCTTGCGCTTCTGCTTGCCTCCCCAGATGATCTCGCTGTCATTGATGCGCATCCGCATCTTGCCCTTCAGCTGCATCAATGAGACACAGCTCATTACAACTGCAGACTGATTAAACTAATATAGTACTCCAACTTACACTGTCGAAGCTGAACTTGCCCACAGCATGTTGCTCCTGGCGCTCTCGGATGTTGATCACATCGTAGCCCGCATAGATGCGATCGCCATTGTCGTCGAAGGCCACTTGACCCGTCTCGCCCGTGAGGTTTCTTGTCTTCAGGTACTGAAACAGGCGTTTGCCTATCGCGCACTTTGATTATACCACATTATATATGAAATATATTTCAGTGGCTCACCTGATTCCCAGTTGACGGCCGAATCGCCGCAGTCCTTGGGCGCCTCGGCGATGGTTTCGTTCGATATCATTTCCTTAATAGCCGATGCCAGCACATAAACGCTATCCTGCATGGACAGCATCAGCACATCATTCATAATTCACAATTAAAGTGTTTGTCAGACTGTGTCGGTGTCTGTGTCCCAGTCACACTTAACTTACCCTAATGTGTCCCTTGTCGCCATGGGCGTGCTCCAGCTTCAGGCCGAGCACGCCGTCCGGCGTATTGTTCGCATGCAGCGCCTGCTCCGTCACAATCCACACATGTCCCTCGCCAGTCATATTGTACTCGCCAGCATCGCGGAATATCACTTGCGCATCCTCGGTGCTGTAGGCAACAGTGGAGCACAACAATGGCCTCTCGTTAATATATCATTCATGCCCGGGGCTCGGGGACCCATCACAATGGCCGTGTCATGTAATGAGCCCGCTAGCCATCAGTGCTTTATAAATGCATAAAAATCTGAACGCCAGTTCCAGTTTTTTAAACCTACTTCCTACTCTTAGTACGCCCGCCTTTGAAATAAGAGAGACCAAAAAATAAAGTATACTTAAAATCAAGTGAAATAAATAAATAAAATAATTCAACTCAATTGAAATAAAGCAAGCGTGGAATCCTATATTGCACCGTTAATATTTATTTTGATGTGAAATCAAATGTACCAGAGAAAAATTAATATATTAAATACATTAATTCAAAGAAGACTATATTCGTAGTTAATTTTTATAAGTTACATCCGTAGTTTTGCACTCTAATGTGAATTTTGAAATAGTAAATTTCGCTAAAGCTGACTAAAATAATTGTCTGTAACATATTTTAATAATTTCTAACAAAATAAAACATTTGCTTTGTAAACTACATACCGAAAAATTAAATAAATTTTAAATAAATCACTTAATTATTAATAAATCAATTAGCCAGCGGAAATCCCTTTTAAAAGTTAATAAATCTGTGCAATTATTTTGTGTTGCATACTTCTAGGCTGCGCACGAATGAAATAAATATTTCTGACAACTACGGCAATGTTGAATGTCGCAGTGCACTTTATATTTCTTCCTCTCATTTTTATTTATACAAAAATGAATAGCTAATTATATAAATTGATAATACATTATACAGCAAAAATAATAATAATATCAGGAAATCTCTTTTTAAAAGTTCCACAATTGCAATTTTTATGTAGCACTCTTTTCAAGCAAACCCATTCACATAATTG
Organism: Drosophila immigrans; assembly: GCA_963583835.1. Lineage (NCBI taxonomy): Eukaryota > Metazoa > Arthropoda > Insecta > Diptera > Drosophilidae > Drosophila > Drosophila immigrans. The sequence continues at coordinate 20,980,701 of OY757142.1, read as the reverse complement.
GCAATAATTTCGAAGAGCTATGGGACGTCCCTTAAAAGGGTCAGCGAATTTGTTCTCGATACTTTCGGCGATGCCCTAACAAAATGTTGTATCTCTCCAAGGAAGGGTCATTTACTTACCTCGCATACATGAGATAGACCCTGGACTGGGCAGTCTTCATGTCTATTAAATGCTCCGTAAAACTCTCCAATTTTGGCTCGAATTCAACAATCAATTCAACGGTTGCGCGCACATCGACATCATCGTAGTAGGTCTGCGATGTGGTCTGGAAGCGGCCCAGAATGGCGCGTCCATCCGTGTCGGAACTGTGAATGATGATTACCTGTCGATGGCAATGACAATGCCATATGTCAACAAATCATAATTCAGAGCATTTTGGTCCTCGTTTCGCCTACCTTCGTGTACAGAAAATGACTGAGCATTTCCAGCCAAACGTCCGCCTGATGATAGTACGGGGGAACGGTGCGCAGGAACGAGACGTGTATATTCTTGTCGGAGAAGGCCGCATCTCGGGAGGATATGCCAATGACGGGTATGGAATAGAAACCGCTTGTATAGCTCACAGCTGCCGGCGACAAATCGCCTGAGGTTTGCTCATGCGAAACGACAACCGCGTAGACCTGAAAAACGACACAAAATCAATGGAAATGAGCAATGCGCCAGGTAATGGGCGAAAGGGGGAAGGGCGGCGCCAGAGGCGGAGAAAGAGGCAATCGGCAGACAAGCGGAAGTGTAAATCGAATTGGGCGTCGCCAGGATCTGCAATTGACTGCCAAAAAATATGTACATCATTTGTTGCCAGCAACCTGACGCCTCACCAGACTCGACTCGACTCGATTCGACTCTCGACTGACACTGATTCGTTCTCCTGGGTGTGTAATGAAAGGTTAAAAGCGTCGCGTCCGCATCTTGGGTGGCAAATGATAAATGACAATTGCGTCGTCCTGGCAGCACAATTCCAAATTGATTCGAATGGAGCACACAGCTGAGTTATGTACTAGGCAATGTTTGATTAATGAACCCTCAGGGTATTATTCTTAAGTTACTTCATTAAGCATTTCCATTATGTTTGTAAACAGTTTGCAGTCTATAAAAAAGTAAACTTTAAGATGAACTGGGACAATGCCGGCTCATTACATCACGATGGAGCACACAAAATCAGGAATTCACAACCATGACTTTATTAAATCTCTCATCGTTTACTTTGCTCGGATTTACTCAATATGCTGGACGACTCTGTGTGTGATATGCACGGCCGCATTACCGCTTGTCATCGACTCATTTCCGAATCATTTCCTTTTGAATTATTAAAATGAAGACCCAGCAAGAGTCGGCACGCAACAAGGGAAATGGCACCGTAATTGCATTTGCATTGCCACCTCCGACACCCACTGCCTGTCTGTCTGCCAGCTGTAGTAGAGAAAATTAATTTTCTTGTTTTAGTACTTACACGTTTTTCAATGAGCTTGTCGCACACATTAAATACGGTCTTAATTGGGTTCTTGTCCATCCGTATTGTCTTATCGTAGTAGGTCACCTTGCGTGGCACATATTGCTGGTCGAAATTTAAGTGCTGCAGAATGAGGAATGATAAATGGAAATGGGGGAAAATAAGAAAAAGCGCATTGGCAATTGGCAATCCATTTAGGGGATAATACGCTTACCGCTATTGTTGTGCGAAAATGCGCCTCGCTGTCGGAATTGCTCAATACACCGCCTATATTGTATGTCGAGGGATTATCGGAAGCTGTGTGCCTTTGTGCTCCAATCGGCAGCACATTAACAATAGATGCCGCAGACAAAAGCAGGCGATAAACAAATGCAGCAGCCATATTGCTGCAGGGGGACTTTTGTATTTACAAACTTTTTGTAGACTGTGCGCGTCAATTGCTGAAGCTGTCTCCCACTGCTATTATTATCTATCTGCACATTTTCTGTAATTAAAATATTAAGTATTAAGTGCTTTTGTTTTCTATTTTAATTAACGAGTTTGATTCATGTTTTTTAAATTGCCCGCCAAACACGAAAAGAGTTGCCAGAAACGATCGCGAGTGTGTGTGGCGATGCCCAATCTGGGGCGGCAAAGCTACATATGTGAATGTGAACGGGGTGCTGCCAGACTTCTAGAAACTTGACGATCATATGTTTTTGACACTTGTTGCTCGCAAGCAAATGTTCAGTCTTCGATGTTGTCGCGTGTCGCTTTGCCGCGATTTTCCTTATCGCGCAAGCACAATTACAAACTTATCGCATTCTAAAATCGCATTTAAACAAAATTTAAGCTGCTAAATTGTGTATTTAATTATTGAAAAAGTGCAACGCCCTGTAGATGGCACAAGTATAAATGTTGACGTGTTTGAAAATATGCATGGAAATGTGTCAAAATCGAAATTGAAAATTGTCCGATTTGTTGTTTGCTTGCGTCGACGTTGACGTTGACGCTGACGCCGACGTCGCAGTCATTGTCTTGTCTCAGCTGCGGCCAACGGCCAACTCTCGGTATCTCAAAAGTTGACTTTTGGCGTTGTTGTTGTGCGGGGGCGGGGGTGTGTGTTAGCGGCTAACGTTTTGTATCCAACGTCTTGTGTGTGTTGCTTTTCACGGAATTGTTGTCGCGTGTTTTTGCGTTTTGCTCATTGACAGCAACAGAAACAGTGAAACAGCAGCGCTGTCGCCGTTGACGTCGCTGCTCAAACATTGTTATTGTTATTATTGTATACGGTCGCCGTTTTTGTTGCTGCTTCCCCTTTGCGCTTTTTGTGGTTAAGTGCGCGTACTCAAGGTGAAAAATATATTGAGTTCTTTCAAGTGCCTTTTCGAGAGTGCGAGTGTGAGTGTGTATCTATGAGTGTGCGCCCATAAAAATTAATTTGCAATAAAATTATTCGATTTACGAGCTACCCCCTTTTATACATATTACTTATGTCTGTGATTGATCAGATGATTCAGTCGCCAATATAAAGAAAAAATAAATGTGAATATGTGAATATATCTGTGCAAAGAAATCTCAACGCAATTGCTTCGATTATAAAATACGACAAAACGCTGCTGATATTGTAAGTACATAACGACAATTTACACACACACACACACACACACACAAACATTTATCTTTTTGAGCGTGTGTGTGTGTGAGTCCCTATAAAAACCCGTTACACCTGTTGGCTGCTCATTAAACACACGCCCAGACAGCGTCTTGCATGTTTTATGGGCATTCAAAGGGCTCCGGCTGCACTTTTAACCAGGTCAACGTGAAAGTCTTTGATAGTGTGCAGTGCAGCTAATTGCTAAAAACAAGTTTGCTTTCACGTTGAATAATTGAAGACAAATCACAACAACAACAACAACAACAGCGGTGAAAAGATTCGACCTCTCGTTGCCTATTCAGAATCAATTACAAACACTCCAACAACAACAACACAAACACAAACACCATCTCACTCACACTCATACCCTCACATTGCAGCAGACAGACGCGTGCTTAATTAAGCGCCACATTGCTGGAGAGTGAGAGAGAAAGAGTGAGCAAAGCGAGGGCGAAGAGAGCTTTCGTATGCATGTGAGGAGGTCGCTGTCACAGAGCGAAGCTTGTTGTTGCAGTTGTCGAGTGGGGTGGGCAGATGGCGCCACATGCACGATGCGACAGCACGCGCTGCATCCAACTTTTCTTGTTTTCCTTTTCTTTTTTTTGAGCTCGCGCGCGGCGCAAACATTTTCACGCGCATTGCAGAATTTTTAACGGCACCCACTTACATTCACACACACACACACACACACACACACACACACACACATACTCAAAGATACACTCACACAGAAGCCGCAACAAACTGCCGATGACGACTCAATTAAACTTTCAGCGAAAATCAATGACTGAGCCATCGAGAGCACTTTTGTGTTATGCATGGAGCTTACACACACACAGACCCCCATTTATTTATCTGATTTATGTGTACATACATATATCTGAATGTGTATGTGTGTGTGTACTATACATAGTTATGTGCATAATTTGCAGATCAATTGAGCGGCAACAAAAATGTCTTTTGCCTTTTGCCGAGCTGCGGCTCTGCATTATTTCAATATGTGTCCAATCAACATAAAAAGTTAAACGCCAATTTATCTTATAAATAAAAGATACGCTGTGGCAGCAGTACAAATATTTTTAACCCATCGTGAACTGCAACTGAAACTGCTCGACAATTGAGCGCCCTTCAAAGTAATTAGAGCAGCCGTCAAACGGCAAATTTATCGCGTATCTTGATTTATATTCGTTCTCTTCTGAGCCCGTTATAAACTCAGCATGATAGTTTTCGAGTTCTCTGATAACCAGAGACTTCACAGTGTTTTTACTCTTTATAATGTGGACAGTAAAGAAAACAATATATATGTAGATAGAAAGTTATATATATGTACATATAACAAATCATCTGGCTGATTGGGGATTTTTCTAGGGTTTCCCCAACCCCCGCAGTGAATGCTGGATAACATTAATATTGTTTAAATTCCCAAGAATTTATAATTAACAATTTACAGTCAGTTATTTAAAATTTCATATATTTAACCAACCAATACTTAGACTTTAGTCTAAATTTTTTTTGTAAATGACTCTTAAGAATATAATTCATCTTGTACATAACAATAAAAAATAATTAACAGATAATACCTTAAAGCTCAACAAAAATATAAATAAAAAATATTTGAATCAAACGAATTTTATTTTTAAATGGACTGTTTATAATCGACTTCCGCTTATATAAATAAATAAATAATAAATAAATTAATGCAAAATTGATGACCATTTTCCATACAAAGTGTGTAATACAGAACAGGTTTCCCAAGAAAATATACAGAAAAACTATAAAAACAGTGTTTACATTCAGAAAAATGGGTAATAAAAGCCAAAGTATTTTAAAGCACTGTAACCTATATTTTATATGGCGAGGGGATGGCTATTAATCCGCTATAAATAGTTTATTAGGCCATTGTACAAAATGAATTATTAAACTAAGATGCGAAACCATGGCTAGGGAGATAATACAGCAAAATTTAAACGTCTAAGATCTTCAAAGTCTCTTATAGTACTGTAACCTATATGGATGGCTGCATTTCCTCCATCTATGTATTTGCCATTAATCCGCTATAAGTAGTTTATTATGCCATGGTACAAAATTAATTATTAAATGAAGATGCGAAACTTCGACTTGGGACAAGCAATAATTGTAGCAAAATGTAAACTTCGGAGATCTCAAAAGCTCTGTAACCTATATTTGATATGGTGAGGCTGCATTTCCTCCATTTTAGTTTGCTATTTAGCCGCTATAAATAGTTTTTTTGCCATACGCAACTGCAGTGGCAAATCGGCCATCAGCTGCTCTGACTCATATACCAAGTATATCCCCACATATTACCAGACATTGGCGCTAATTTGTAGCGCTCTTTCGTTCATGCCAAACTCTGCGGACTTGTTGTTTATGTGTAACTTTTGTTGTGATGTTTTCACATGGCGAACGTGCCATGGCTTACATTTTGTTTAATTGGTATTTTGTTGTTATTGTTGTTGATATTAGTGCCGTGTGTGGGTTGTGTGTGTTTGAACCTGATTGAAACTGGCAAGCCGCGGACAGCGGTGGCTTTTATGTAATTCCAACTGACATGCAGATACATTGTACTTATATAGAGCAATATACAGAGATACATACGTGTGCATATGTGTTTACATCATACAGGGTGACAGCGAAGATGAAAGGGTTCATAACATATTCAACACGTAAATGAAGCTTGATATTCAAAGAGAATAAAACCATTTGTAGGTCTTGGCTTTATGAAGACTATAAGATATAATTATTCTCGTATTCTTTATACAGGTCCTAAAAACCTACAGCTTTTCTTAATTGTTAAAACAACAATTTTTATTTGTCCATAATTGGTTTATTATATCTCTAATCTGGAGTTTACAAACCAATGCAAACAAAACCTATTAAACACAACTCGACTTTATATGACATTGTTTGTGAAACACCACATTATAAAATTGTTTTTCGCAAAAATTAAAATTAATTTATAAAACATTTTCTATCGTCTCGTACGATCTGCGTTAACTGATACAGAATCACCCTGTATTTTGCATTGAGTCCATGATGCATTGTTATCAATTTAAATTTGTTGCGGCGCTGTTTTTGCAAAACTTTAATAACTGTTGACATTGTGGACTTGATTGTGAAATATCCGCAAACAGGTGCAGAGTGCAAATCATTTGACTTGCATGTGGATTGAGTTTATCATCTCTAACTCATCGTTGACATGCCCGACTCATTCAGCTGATGCGGATGGCGGATGCAATCAAATTGGCAGGATATCCTTGAGCTCATGCTCAACACAAACAGGATGTGCTGCACAAATTTTCGTCCTTTAACAAAATACTCGCATACTGCTATAATTGAATTTACCCAAAATAAACGTCAATTGTTTTATGACGCACAAGGGCATCCAGAGAGGGGGATAAGTCGGGTAATATAGTCCGTTTTTGGGGGAGGGGTAATGGGGGAGTTGCCACACAAGTGTCGCACGATACAAAAGCTTCAATCAATGCCTAAAAAACTTTGAAATTCGCCTCTTTGCTCCTGTTGCTTTAACCTTTATATCCCCCTTTTCATTGTGCGTTCGTCTTAGTTCGAAAGCTGCCTAAGCCAATAAAGAAGCGGCGAAGGACAACGGCAACGGCAACGACTCCGACAAGGAGCAACTCTCATGGAGGACCATTTGCTAAAGCGTTTGCGTTTCAGCTGACTTTGCCAAGAATGGGCGTGTGTGCAGAAAGTTAGTTTGTACGAGTATATACTTATGTTTATATTGCTGATCTGTGGGCATTACGAACTTTCGAAGGACTCAACAACACAATGACAGCCTAAAGGATATTTGTACTTTATGCTACCCTCATGCCGGTCACTTTGCACTGCAAGAGTATTTCAAATTCAACAATGGCTACATTCTTTTGCTAAATTTTCACACACGAATTGCTAAACATATGTTCCTTTTCTCCGCTGCGCATCATTGAATTGAGTGGATCCTTAAGCTGTTTATTGGCAGGTCAGACGACCAATGTCGCTGCGAGAGATTCAAAATTTTGTTAATAATCCCTTTTACAAGAGAAAACTCTTTTATTCCCATTGATGTAGTTTAGCTTATTTCATAAAATGTGTATAAAAAAAAGGATTGAAATTGTTTTGAAAGTAGTGTGCAAAATCGCAACGGAAATCGACAGGATGTACCTGTAACAGGCTGCCTGTCAGCAGCCACGCCTTTAAAAAAATATCCTGGCAAATTGACAGCTAATGTTTGTTGTCGTATTTTGCTGTATTTACGTTACACATGAATCGATGCTTTACACATTCGTCCTATATTTTTGTGGTTCAGTTCTTTTGTGCTGCGACTCGGACATGACTTTAATCAAATTATATTGGCTTTATGCGAATGTGTGTGTATGTGTAGGCACAGAGGGTCGGGTCGCCTTAAGTTATGCAAACACTTTTGTATGTGTGCCACTCCTACGGGATGCTTTGCTTTCTCTATTCCTTTTGCTGTCGCACACATACACACACACTCTCTCATGTACACACTCTCACGAACACATAGAACTTTTGTGCTTCTTGGCTGAAATCTCTTTTTTTTTTGGCCAACGACTTCGGCGAAACTTTCACTGTTTAATTTCGTCTGCAGCCACATGAATTTTAATTTCTTTTGTGCTATTTTTGCTTTCGTTCGCTATTTGTTTTATTAGAAGTTTGTTAAACGAGAAGAAGCTTTTCATTTTATCAACAACAATCGTTTTGCACTCGCACACACACACACACACACACACACGCGCGTAGGGCGGCCAATGATGCTACTCCGCGAACTGTTCAGCCAATAGCTCATACGCACCGTGGTCGCCACGCAATGAACACTCAATAGCTGGCCTGGCTCTCTGCCCTTTGGACCTTCAGTTGGACTGCTCGGTCACAACTTTGCGCCTTGCGCGACGCTTTGCTACTGAATATCCCTTTTGGCGGCGTGAACTTTTTGCCTGTGCTTGCCAGAGCTTTCGCGTTGCCAACAACAGCTTTCGCGGCGGCAGCTTTGCGAGCTTAGCGAAAGCTGCGCTACGCCTGCGCCCTGCCCATGTAAACAAATAGTTTGGCCTTTTTGTTTTGCACGCCGCACGCTTTGTTGTTTTCATTCGTCGCTCAGCTGATTGTCAGCACACTTACTCACGTGCGTTCATTAGCGTCGCTGTCGCCGTCGCAGTCGCAGTTGTCGTCGCTGCCACAGTCAACGTCAACGTCAATTGGCCACTTGTAGCGCTTTTGTTGTGCGCTCTTTTTCTGTGATTTTGCGGTCGACGCACGCATGTGTTAATATCACCGTTAATACTCGCTGCATTAGCTAGTGTGTGTGAGAGTGACTAACTGTTAAGTGCTTTTAATTCCGCATCAGATTGATTGGTTTTTAATTTGAATTTTTTGTGTAATTTGTCTAATTAGATTAGTGACTGCGACATGCCGATAATAAAGCTCTGCTGCTGTCCAGGCAGACTAAGCATACGTACAAATTATGCGCCTTAGTCAATCAATGTCGAAGCATTGTCAAGCAGAGCCAAAAAAATAAACTTAGATTGAAAAAATAAATAGATCTATAAATTTAGAAATATTTGTAGCACAGAACTCAGAGAATTTATTCTCAATACCATTAACGGCATTTTATCTTGCAGTAAGGATAGATTTTTTCAAAATTCCCACTCTATAATTATTGCATTTTTACTTATTTATTTTTAAACACATTAAAAGTAGTATAAAAAAAACAAATATTCTTGTTTTTTAATCAAGTTGGCTCATTTTTAATTTAAAAAAAAAACATTTTTAAATGTTCAAGTTCTTAAATAGGAAAACCTCCTTTAAATTAAAAAGTAACTTCTTTAAAATAAAATAATTGATGTCAGCATGCGAATTTACGCAACAAGCTAGTTAATCTTGTCTTATAGACTTTTAAAGTAAATTTCAATTGTACTCTGAACGCAAATATTACAAAGTCACGCTCAAAGTCCAGACCTTGAGCTAGAATATTTGTAGTAGTTATTACTTGAGCGCTCTCTTGATTTTCTACTACTTCAATTGCTCATCAAACACACGAGAATCCGCAACAGGCTTAAAGTCGTTTGATTTGCGGCGAAATAGAGAAAAGCCCAACAAACAATAATGCATAGGTCTTAAGTTAATCGTGACCCTGACCCGGAAAATGCAATTGCATTTTCAATGAGCATGCAAAGTCATCGGCTTGGCTTGGCTTTGACGAAACTTGCCTCAAATCAAATCAAATTTGCACACGCGTTCACAGCGTTCACATCGCTCAAGCGAAAGAAAGCGTAAGGCATAAGTCGAGAGGGGGGGGAAGGCAAAACTAATGCACAACTAAGAAAGCTAATTTGCAGCGTTGATGCGTAAAGCGGGGAGAAGAACGTGCCACAAAGAACACACATGAATGAAAGCAAAAGTTGTTGTGTGCGAAAAAGCGCTCAAAAAGCTCCACCCTCAACACGTTGATGGTGAGAGCACCAACAACAACAACAACAGCAACCGGAACCCACTGACTTACATTTGTGGAAGCTTTTTCGTGCGTTCGCCTGAGCTTTTTGCAGTGAGCCACTCGACGCTGGAGCTTTTCCAGCATTCTCATTTGAGCGCTGGCCTTTTGTGGGTCGCCATTCGTCGTCGGCATTCAATCGGACGTTAAAAACGGTCTCTCGCCTCCTCTCGTCGTCGCCGCGAAGCATCTGAAAAAGAAGAAAAATTTAAATAGCTAAAAAAAAATCATCAATTATTTATGAGCTTTGCTTATTTATTCTAATCCACGTAAAATCAATTGCGAAAAATAAACGACAACAACAACAAGAATAACAACAAAATATATGCATAAGAAATCAGAAAAAAATACTCAACATTTTTTTCTGTGCCGCGATTTTGTTTACATCTGAACAAATTTTGTGAAGATATTTGTAAGTGTTGTGGTTATTCTTCCTCTTCTCCTACAGCATGAAAATGTGCACCTGGCGAATAAAGTCAAGTGAAGGCTGGACGTGTATGTGTGTGTGTGTGTGTGTGTATATGTGTGTGTGGTAGCATCCGTAAGCTAAAAAAAAATAGGCAAATGTCTGCTGCTCGTCATGTGTATTCATCGCTCCTTCACACACACACACACACACACATGCACAGGCGTCAGTGGATGCCAATGTGTGGGTGTGAAAGGGTGTGTGTGTAGATATTTGATTGAACTGCTTGTTAATTAAATTTTATGCAATATTAAATAAATTATATTTAATTGTCCAACAGCTGTGAATAACAATGAGGAATACACAGACAACGAACTAGAGAGAGAGCGAGAGGGAGAGGGAGAATTAGAGTGAAAGGCAAATAGGAAAATATTTGTGTGTAATTTATTATGATAAGAAATTAATGCACATTTCATGGCTGTGAACTGATTTAATCGGAGTCGGCGCCCGTGGAAAAACCATGTGAAATTTGTATGAGACTATGGATTGAATAAGTGAACTAAAGGGAAAGCGACACATTGACACCCGATTTAAACTCACTTTTTGCACAAATACAATTCGCTTTTCCGCCACAATGTGCCCAGGTTAGTATCCTGCCACATGCTCTTGCCCCCCGGGGGCACCACTCACATTTTACGTGTGACTGACAGCAAAACTTTTGTTTGCCTTCGTCATGAGCCTGTCCTGCTCTCTGTTCGCGTTCTGGGAATTCATTGAATGCCTTTTCCTTTGCCGTGCCCGAGGGAAGGATGTGTGCACATAAATATGAAATTTTAATTTCCCTTTTGAAGAGCCATCCGAAACAGCCCAAAATTGATGGAGAGCTTTTGGGCTAGAGATTTATGCTAATTAGCCAGCTGCCTTGTGGCATCCCCAGAGCCAACTTCCTGGAATTTTGACAGATTACAAAACTTGTCGAGCTGTCAAATAAATCTATGGCCAATTATGTGTCTGCCAAGCTATCCCAAGTTAAGCTCTTCCATCTCATTACTATGCATGTGTCGTGGTTGCCACTCACACACACACACACACACACACACACACACACACCCGCAAACAATTCACAACACACAACACGTGTGGACACAACAAAAATACAGCATAATATCAAATGGATATTCCGAATATTTCTCCCCCATTAAGCTCCACATTTTGGGCAGTGGCCACAATAAATCGTACAAATCAGACGGTGACTGACCCAAAGCAAAATAATCACCTATTTAATAGTTAATACAACAACAAATAGTATCCGGAAATTTCATGTATTTTATTGATTCGATATACCCTACAAATAGTGACGCATGTTTCGAAGACGGGCAAATAGAATTGATACCAATTGAAAAGAATTCACAAATTATGGAGTCTAGTAAAATTAGAATCATATTCCTTCTGAATATTCATTATTTTACTGTATTATTTAGCTATATAAATTAATCACAGGTTACTTAACAATATTTATAACTATCTGTTTTAAAACATATGTACAACTCAAATCGCTTATTATACTGTTTCTTTTAATAACAGGGTACTTTCAAGTAAATCACTCACAATCTCAATGCGCCCCTTGTTTGGTATACTTGAGGCAGTGTTTACCTTTCTGTTGGATCTTGTAATTAGCGTGATACTTCCAAATACCTGCTATTTATTTATGGGAACTCTTGAACGTCAGAGCGTCGATAGATAGATAGAAACCAATAAATTTATTTCATATTGCTTTTATCTACGTGAAATATGGAAACAAAAATCCCCCTTTAACTCAAAGAAGCATTCCGTTTTGCAAGAAAACAAGTCTGTTTAAATCAATGTGGTGTGGCAGCATTAAATCTGTGAAACAATAAAAGCCATTACCATTCGCTTCTTTCATTTTCCTACCCTTCGTTTCAGAAGTAATGCAGCCATTAACTATGGACAATAGTGACAAATCATAAAGATAAAAAGCATGTCGTGCAGAAAGAGCTGAAAATCGTTAAAATAAACGATAAGTTTACATATTCGAAACTGTACATTACTCACAACTGTCGTCAACCCCAATGACGCCACCCACAACAAGAGTCCTTACTGTTAGGGAGCACAAGATACATATTGTATGAGCATAGATACATGGGAAAGTGCTTGACTTGACACTCAAGGAAGTGAAGTTGAAATTTAGATACTCTTTTAACTCGCTTAGCTTTCCTGCCTACCTTTAAAGTTGCCATAGATAAACGTGTTGCAGGAAAACTGCTAGGACTATAGATACATCAGGCGAAGAGTCCGTGAACTGTTCAATTAAAGCAGTTAAATTCGAAAATTCATTCAATACTTTCTCTTATCAATTGAATGAGGTAATACGCACATTGAGAGTTCCGAAATAAATATGACCGCGTTAAGGGTATTCATTGTATAACATACATAGTGACCATATTGAGGGCGAATCCAAATCAGGAAACTTTTGTTCTCTGCGATTTATGCATAATTCAGCATTCGACACGCCCCTAAGCTGGTCGAACGCCACGTTGCTCATACGCACTGTGGGTCAATGACAGTTAAGCTCCTGATAACGCCACGATAAGTTCGCCGACTACTATAATTACAGCCGGGTCGGTTATGTAATACAATTAGTAGAGCAAGCACATGTGATTTGTAATGCCAGCATTATGTTGTTATTATTATAATTAATATTGTTGTTATTCTTTTCTCTTTGCAGGATACAACACAACACAACACAACACAACACAACACAACACAACACAGTAGCAAACAGACGAAAGAGCACAACGAGGACAGCGACAAATCTGTGCAATTAACTCGTATAACCGGCCGCAAGCAAAACAATAGCAAACAGCAGAGGAATCATTGGGGGCTAACCCCACCACCCTCCAATCAACACACACACACTCGCACACACACTCACACACACGCGCACGCACTAGAGACTAGCATACGCTATTAGCACGTGTCCCGCCACGCCCCGCGCTTCATCATGGGCGACAACATAATTGGCTCGGCGAGCTTCCTTCACTTGGGCGACATTGTTTCGCTTTATGCGGAGGGCAGCGTGTGCGGTTTTTTGAGCACACTCGGGTGAGTACCATTCGTCACACACTCACTCTCGCACTCACTCTCACCACTCATCTGTACAAGTACTCATACTCTATGCACTCTATGACATTTCAATTGACAGTCTGCCGAGTGCGCTGCCAACTGTTGCACGATGCCTTAAGGCAGCAAAGGCTCACTTACCTTTCCACAGTACATTTAGTATTCTTGATAGCGCAATTGAGGGACTACTTAAAAAGCACTTTATAATTGATTTAGTGTCGATAGAAAATAATAAAAGGAATTGCCTTTTGATATTAAAAGCTCTGCTTGAGATAAGTTCACCATGTCTTTGAAAATGTCGTTACAAATATCTTATATATATTCTAATTTTCAAATAAAATGCAATTTTATTCTATAAATATTGCAATAATCGAAAAAAGGGAAAGTTTACAAAATTGTTGAATTACTGGATCGACAAAAATTATAAATTGTCAAATCTCAAAAATCGAATAAACTGATCAATTTTCAAAACTGCCAAAATTTGTGAATAAGGAAAATAATGGAAAAATGTAAAATCGACAAATCTTAAAGTCTTTAAAAATTGCCAGGATAATTGATGGTTAAACAAAAAGATATTCCCTTTTTCAAGTAGCTATAATAAAAGTTCTTAGGATATTACCTTAACTCAATTGCATTAAATATGAAAACTTTAACTTCAACCAATTACTATTTATCTATTTATTAAATAGACAGCTTATTAAGGATAAGTTTAGATTTAGTTCACAATAAACTTATACGTTTACTTTCTCATCCATAGCTTGGTGGATGACAGAACAGTAGTGTGTCCTGAGGCGGGAGATTTAAGTTGTCCACCCAAGAAGTTTCGAGGTAAATACTGTAACTTTTTCTTGATTGAAGCTCTATTAATTTAAACTTAATTTTACAGATTGCCTTATCAAAATATGTCCCATGAATCGGTACTCCGCACAGAAGCAGTTCTGGAAGGCAGCCAAGCAATCAGCTAGCTCCAATACAGATCCCAATCTGCTAAAGCGTTTGCACGTAAGTTTGCATCTTGAATTGATTGACTTGCAGCTAAATTCTCAAATCTTTTAGCACGCGGCGGAGATCGAGAAGAAACAGAATGAGACGGAGAACAAGAAGCTGCTGGGCACGTTTATACAATATGGACGAGCTGTGGTGCAGTTGCTCCACTTGAAGTCCAACAAGTATCTGACGGTGAACAAACGGCTGCCGTCGCTGCTGGAGAAGAATGCGATGCGAGTTTATCTGGACGCGAATGGCAATGAGGGCTCTTGGTTCTACATCAAACCCTTCTACAAGCTGCGCTCCATTGGCGACTATGTCGTCGTGGGCGACAAAGTGATTCTGAGTCCGGTGAATGCGGATCAACAGAATCTGCATGTGGCTGCCAACTACGAGCTGCCCGATAACCCCGGCTGCAAGGAGGTGAACGTACTCAACTCCTCGACATCGTGGAAAATCTCACTGTTCATGGAGCACAAGGAGAACCAGGAGCACATACTCAAGGGCGGCGATGTGGTGCGACTCTTTCACGCCGAGCAGGAGAAGTTCCTCACGATGGACGAGTACAAGAAGCAATACCATGTCTTTCTGCGCACCACAGGACGCACCAGCGCCACGGCGGCGACGAGCAGCAAAGCCCTCTGGGAGATCGAGGTGGTGCAGCATGATTCGTGTCGCGGCGGTGCCGGCGATTGGAACTCGCTGTACCGCTTCAAGCATCTAGCCACGGGTCATTATCTGGCTGCCGAATCTGAATCCGACGTGGCCGCTGGCATGCTGCCAATGAATGTGCACGACTCGTTGCTCGGGGACTGCAGCAAGGACTCGGGACTCAGCTGCACCATGAACTCCACACTGAATGGTGGGTTGCACATTACACATCTCATTGAGCACATTGTTAATATCTTTATCTCTCTCTTGATAGACAAGCCGAAGGGCAAGCAATATCGCCTGGTGTCGGTGCCATACTCCGCGGACATTGCCTCCGTCTTTGTGCTGGATGCCACCACAATGGCGCGGCCGGACAGCCTGGTGCCGCAGTCGAGCTATGTGCGACTGCAGCACATCTGCTCCAACACCTGGGTGCATGCCACATCGATACCCATCGATGCAGACGACGACAAGCCCGTCATGTCCAAGGTCTGCTGCTCCCCCATCAAGGAGGACAAGGAAGCGTTCGCCCTGATACCCGTCTCGCCCGTGGAAGTGCGTGATCTGGACTTTGCCAACGATGCGTGCAAGGTGCTGGCGACGGTCACCAGCAAGCTGGACAACGGCAGCATCTCGATCAACGAGCGACGTGCGCTCATCTCGCTGCTGCAGGACATTGTCTACTTCATTGCGGGCATGGAGAACGAACAGAACAAGACCAAGGCCCTCGAGTTTACCATCAAGAATCCCATACGCGACCGCCAGAAGCTGCTGCGCGAGCAGTACATCCTGAAGCAGCTGTTCAAGATACTGCAGGGTCCGTTCCAGGAGCACACGGCAGGCGATGGGCCATTTCTGCGCCTGGACGAGCTCAGCGATCCGAAGAACAGTCCCTACAAGAACATCTTCCGGCTGTGCTATCGCATACTGCGTCTCTCGCAGCAGGACTATCGCAAGAATCAGGAGTACATTGCCAAGCACTTTGGGCTGATGCAGAAGCAGATCGGCTACGATATCCTTGCCGAGGACACGATCACGGCGCTGCTGCACAACAATCGCAAGCTGCTGGAGAAGCACATTACGGCCGCCGAGATCGAGACATTTGTGGGTCTGGTGCGCAAGAACATGCACAACTGGGACTCGCGCTTCCTCGACTACCTCTCCGATCTGTGCGTCTCGAATCGCAAGGCCATTGCCGTCACCCAGGAGCTCATCTGCAAGAGCGTGCTCAGCGACAAGAACGTGGACATCTTGATCGACACACAGGTCAAAGCTCTGCGCGGCGGCGCCGCTGTGCGTTGCTACAAAGGCGCCTCGGAGGATGTCTGTCTGGCCACGCTCACTGAGGTTGCCGGCGACGATGAGGATCGCTCCGATGTGCTGTCCACCTCAACCACCACCACTTGGGACAGTGCGAGCTTCAACGACGAGGATCTGATCGCGCCAGGCGAGAAATACGAGATACACCTGCAGTGGAAGGGTCAACCAGTAAGAACTACAGATCATGCCCGCAATTTATCAGTTTAATACATTTTGTTACCCGGCTTAGTCGTCCCGATCGATGGCGGATCTGGCAAACTGCGTCGCCGATGGCGGTGAACAGGAAGCGGCCATTTTGAACTACTATCGCCATCAACTGAATCTGTTCTCCAACATGTGCCTGAACCGTCAGTATCTGGCGCTGAACCGACTCTCGCCCCAGCTGGACATTGATTTGATACTAAAGTGAGTCCAGCTGTCCTGCCGACAACAATTGCTAATCCTGCTCCATTCTGTTGCAGATGCATGTCCGATGAAACGATGCCATACGAGCTGCGCGCCTCCTTCTGTCGCCTGATGTTGCACATGCATGTCGATCGCGATCCACAGGAGCCCGTGACGCCTGTGAAATACGCGCGACTCTGGAGCGAAATACCCTCCAAGATGTCCATAATGGAGTGAGCACAATTCTATATAATTCTTGTGCATTAATTTAATCTTCTGTCTTCAGCTACGATGGCAAGAATCAGCAGCCGGATCAGAATAAGCAGGCATGCCGTGCCAAGTTCAACACAACCATTGCCTTTGTGGAGAACTATCTGTGCAATGTGGCCACCAAGGTGTGGCTATTCACGGATCAGGAGCAGAACAAACTAACCTTCGAGGTGAGCTTCAATAAACATCATGTTCATAAAGCATAATGAATTTAAATGTTGTATGCCTCCGCAGGTCGTCAAACTGGCCCGAGACTTGATCTACTTTGGCTTCTACAGCTTCAGCGATCTGCTGCGCTTGACCAAGACGCTGCTCTCCATACTGGACTGCGTCTCGGAGACCACAACTGGTGGCGCCTACGTCAACACGGATATCGATTGTGAGTAGCATTTTGGGAATCAAGTAAATCCCTTTAGATTAGATTAGCTAAGTAAGTTCTCTGCATCTCCCAAATGACAAGCTGTCGATGAGGAGACCAATAACGATGGTAAGCTTCGCTGGTAAATTGTTCCATAACTGCCTTAGGCTAATCTGCGGGTTCTCCTTTGCAGCTGAGGGCGGCGTGTTGCGCTCCATTGGCGACATGAGCACCGTGATGACCTCGTTGGCACTGGGATCCGTTGGTCAAGCTATTGCTGCACCTTCGATAGCGCTGCAGCAGCGCAAGTCCGTCTCGCAGCTGATGAAGGAGTATCCGCTGGTCATGGACACCAAGCTGAAGATTATCGAAATACTGCAGTTCATTCTGGACGTGCGCCTCGACTACAGAATCAGCTGCCTGCTTTCCATATTCAAGCGCGAATTCGACGAATCTGAGGTGGTTACCCAAGGTCAGACCACCACCGCCACACCTGTCAGCGAGGATCCAACGCAGCAGCAGCCGCAACCGACGACGCCTGGCAGCGCAGGCACCACGGACTCGGAGCAGATTGCCGCTGCCGAGGCAGCCATGGCTGCAGCCGCTGCAGCTGCCTCAGCGGCAGCGGCGCGTCAGAAGAACATCGATCTGGAGTCGATTGGTGTTCAGGCGGAGGGCATCTTCGACTGCGAGCGCAGCGATGCCGCCAACTTGGATCTGGATGGTCAAGGCGGACGCACATTCCTGCGTGTGCTGCTGCATCTGATCATGCATGATTATGCGCCCTTGGTTTCGGGAGCTCTGCATCTGCTCTTCAGGCACTTTAGCCAGCGGCAGGAGGTGTTGCAAGCCTTTCGCCAGGTAAGCTGATCATGTAAAGACTGTGGTATCCATTAGTGATTGATTTGATTTGCAACAAGGCGGCAAAAGCCTGCAACCTTTTGAGGCACATTCTGTTGAAATTGAGGAGAAGCTAAAGACGAATTCGAACTTAGTCCGCTTGCAGCCTTGTTATGCGCTTGCAGAGTGCATTAGAATGAAATATTTAACGAATATATTAGAATCATTATTGGCAATCGCCTATATAGAATCGATCTACATTATAGATCTTTCGTTTGCTAGAATCATTCAATAAATAAACCACTGTAGTTTTTTTTGACATTTTTTAATATAATTCCCATCCTTGCTATTATTTCTAATACTCTTAAAGCTAATTAATTCAACGTCCATCCGTTTGCTTTATCTTTAAAAACTACACATAGAAATGGTCTATAATCAGGAATAAAATCAAACCAAAATCATGTCATTATTGAACCGCGAGCATAGAAAAGTTACATTAACATAGAAAAGTTATTCATTCTTAAAACAATATTATAACGATTTAAAAATTGATCCGATAATACAAGCCGATATTTAAAATCTCTAGATTAAAAGTTCTAACTTTAAGAATTTTAAAGACTAAACTAATTTAATGTTATAATTAAAATAATTTAAAAGTCAACTCTTTTCTAAGCTATCTCTGCAAGCGCATTAAAATTTCGGTATGCCGAAGTCTATCTTGTTGTAGTTATATATTATGAGATATATAATCTGATTACTTGGGTACTTGCATTATGGTTGTTTGCTCTCTAATTTCTCTCTTTCTCTCTCAATATATATTCTTCATCTCTCTTGTGTTTGCATGCAACGCGCTCGATCTCGTTTTGCGCTCTCGATCTCAACTAATACTCGTTACACGTAACATTTCTCACACTCGCAACACACACTTGTAATACTCGCACAACTAACACACACCAACCAACTAACAAACTAACAAACAAACTAACTAACTAACAACTCAACATCAATCAATTAACCAAATTAACACTAAAGTGGACGTATACCGCATATCGTACTGAAAGAAATTTTGATTTTGTATGTATAATTTTTGCAACATTCAATCAGTGTTTGAGCCACAGGATAAGGTCTAAACTGAATTTTTTCTGGCATTTTACAGGTGCAACTGCTAGTGTCGGACAGCGATGTGGAGTCCTACAAGCAAATCAAATCGGATCTGGACATATTGAGGCAGAGTGTGGAGAAGTCCGAGCTGTGGGTCTACAAGGCCAAGGCGACCGATGAGCTGGGCACCGATGCTGTGGGCGGTGCAGACAGTCTGGAGTACGATGCCACACTGTCGCCAGAGCAGCGCAGCGAGTACCAGAAGGTCAAGGAGATCCTTATACGCATGAACAAGTTCTGCGTAACAGCAGGTGGGAGAAGGAATCGAATTATTTATTTGAACACCTTTTAGATACAAATTGTTTGCTCTTCCAGGTCCCATTGTGAAGCCGCGCAAGCATGAGCAGCGACTACTGCGCAATGTGGGAGTTCACACTGTGGTGCTGGATCTGCTGCAGAATCCCTACGACGAGAAGGACGATGTGCTGATGAAGGAGCTCATGTGTCTGGCCCACGAGTTTCTGCAGAACTTCTGCCTCGGCAACCAGCAGAATCAAGTGCTGCTCCACAACCATCTCGACTTGTTCCTCAATCCAGGCGTAAGTCATCAGGCAGCGCATTAGAGACGCCAACTAACTCTGCTGCCGCCTTTTCAGATACTCGAGGCGAAAACAGTCTGCGCGATCTTCAAGGACAATCTGGCGCTGTGCAACGAGGTGACGGACAAGGTGGTGCAGCACTTTGTGCACTGCATCGAGATCCATGGCCGGCACGTGGCCTACTTGCAGTTCCTGCAGACCATCGTCAAGGCCGAGAACCAGTTCATTCGCAAGTGCCAGGACATGGTGATGCAGGAGCTCATCAATGCCGGCGAGGACGTGCTCGTGTTCTACAACGACAAGACATCGTTCCACCACTTTGTGCAGATGATGCAGCAGCAGCTGCAGCGACGCACCCAGCTGCCCGACGACAGTCCGCTGAAGTACCACGTGGAGCTGGTCAAGCTGCTGGCCTGCTGCACCATGGGCAAGAACGTCTACACGGAGATCAAGTGCAACAATCTGATATCTCTCGACGACATTGTGACCGTCATTTGCCATCCGCTCTGCATGCCCGAGGTGAAGGAGGCGTATGTGGACTTCCTCAATCACTGCTACATTGACACCGAGGTGGAAATGAAGGAGATCTATGCGTCGGGACACATGTGGAGTCTCTTCGAGAAGAGTTTCCTGGTCGATCTTAATCAATTGATATCGAACACAACGGCCACGGCCAATAAGACGCTGCTGGCTTATGTGCTCAATGGGGTCACCAACTTGCTGAGCAGCTTCTTCTCCAGCCCTTTCTCCGACCAGAGCACCATCATCCAGTCACGGCAAGTGATCTTTGTCCAGCTGCTGCAGGCCGCCTATCGTCTCACCCAATGCAAGTGGCTGTCGCTGGGCGATCGCTTCAACGTGGAGAACTGCATTCGCACCTTGACCGAGTCGGCGAAGATGCGCAGCATTGTGCTGCCGCTGGAACTGGAGCAGCAGGTGGCCAACATGTCCAGCAAGACGGCGATGCTGACTCGCCAGACCACCAAGTGGCTGCTGGCCTCCAAGCAGCCCAAGTACGAGACGCAACAGTCGGCGCATCTCATGCGCTGGGACCGATCGATTATCGAGGGCTTGCAGGACATCGTCTCGCTGCTGGAGGATCAACTGAAGCCGGTTGTCGAGGCGGAACTCTCGCTCCTCGTCGACATACTCTATCGCTCCGAGTTACTCTTTCCCGCTGGCACCGAGGCGAGGAAACGTTGCGAGAGCGGCGGCTTCATTCGCAAACTAATCAAGCACACGGAGAAACTGCTCGAGGAGAAGGAGGAGCGCATGTGTGTGAAAGTGCTGCGCACGCTGCGGGAAATGATGGCCATCGATGTGAACTATGGCGAGAAGGGCGACGCCTTGCGACAGACGTTGCTGCTGCGCTACTTCCAGACCAAGAGCGCGCCTAAGCTGGAGGAAGAGCACTCGCAGTTACCAGCGGCGGCTGCGATTGCTGCTGCGGCTGCCGCTGCAGCTGCCTCCGATCCGGCCAAGCAGCTGCATCTGGTCACCCATGGACCGGGTGCCAAATATTTGGCACGTGCCGGCAAAACACTTCACGAGATGCAGAACCATTTGGATCGCGAGGGAGCCTCGGATTTGGTTGTGGAGCTGGTCATCAAATCGGTGCATTCGCCCAACATCTTTGTGGAGGCTGTAGAGCTGGGCATTGCGCTGCTCGAGGGCGGCAATCCCATCATACAGAAGGGCATGTTCCAGAAGTTTCTCAGCGACGATCTGAATCAGGCCTTCTTCAAGGTCTTCTTCGAGAAGATGAAGGATGCCCAGCAGGAGATCAAATCGACGGTGTCCGTCAACACCACAGACATTGCGGCCAAGGCGCATGAGCACAAGCAGGATGCCAATCTGGAGCTGGACAAGATCTCGCGCAAGCATGGCATCAAGAGCAACGGCGTCGTCATCACCGACGAACTGAAGCGAGAACTTCACAATGCTGGATTGGCTACAGCGCGAGCTTATGGCAATGCTAGGAATATACATTCGGGCGAGGAGAGCTCAGCGATCAGTGTGAATAGTCCGCTCGAGGACATACTCGCTGAGAAGCTGGAGAAGCACCGGGACAGCAAGGAGCAGCGCAATCAGCTGTCCAACAAGGTGCTCGTGATGCAGCCCATTCTACGCTTTCTGCAGCTGCTCTGCGAGAATCACAATCCCGATCTGCAGAATCTGCTGCGCAATCAGAACAACAAAACGAACAACAATCTCGTCTCGGAGACGCTGATGTTCCTCGACTGCATCTGTGGTTCCACCACGGGCGGCCTTGGATTGCTTGGCCTCTACATCAACGAGCACAATGTGGCGCTCATCAACCAGACGCTGGAGACGCTCACCGAGTACTGTCAGGGACCGTGCCATGAGAACCAAAACTGCATTGCCACACACGAATCGAACGGCTTGGACATCATAACGGCCTTGATATTGAACAACATTAATCCGCTGGGCGAGAATCGCATGGATCTGGTGCTGGAGCTCAAGAATAATGCCTCAAAGCTGCTGCTGGCCATCATGGAGAGTCGCGGCGACAGCGAGAATGCCGAGCGCATACTCTACAACATGAATCCCAAGCAACTGGTCGAGGTCGCCTGCAAGGCCTATCACCAGGAGGATCTGATCGACGAGCACGACGATGCGGACGAGCCCAGCGCCGCCACAGATGACGACGATGCAACGGTCAGTCCGCGTGAGGTTGGGCACAACATCTACATACTCTGTCATCAGCTGGCACAGCACAACAAGGAATTGGCGGCACTCCTGAAGGCCTCCGAGGATCCTCAGTCCGCCAGTTTTGATGCCAAGACGAGCCAGGCTCTCATGTACTACGCCACGCACACAGCTCAAATTGAAGTAGGTCTTTTATTTTTCGAATTATTAAATAACAACAAATTTAATTCGATTTTGTACTTCATTTAGATCGTTCGCAATGACCGCACTCTGGAGCAAATTGTATTCCCCATACCCGAAATTTGCGAGTACCTAACCACAGACACGAAAATCAAAATACTTAATACGGCGGAGCGTGACGATCAGGGGTCCAAGGTGGCCGACTTCTTTGACAAGGCCGAGGAGATGTTCAACGAGATGAAATGGCAAAAGAAACTGCGAAGTAATTGCTACAAAATTGATTGTGCTTTAATTGATATCTATAATATATATATATATATATATATATATATATATCATTACAGGTCAGCAGTTGCTTTTCTGGATTAGCAGCTATATGTCATTGTGGAGCAGCATACTCTTCAACTGCGTTGTCGTCATCAACATGATTGTGGCATTCTTCTATCCCTTCGACAACACTGTGCCAGGTAGGAAAAACATTACTTTAATTAAGATCAGTCATTAGGTCCTATTTAATCGTCTTTTTGACATGAGATTTTCCCTTTAATATAATTTCCCTTTCAGCAGATTACTAACCAAAATATTAATTGTCTCTCTCTATAAAAAGGGTTATTTTCAAGTTTTGGGAGCAAGAGCTTTATCTATTCTAAATAAACAGGTTCTTGACTAGTTCAATTTTTTTTTGTCGTTATGCATCGGAGAGTTATCATATTATATCGTTTTATGTAACATATTTTTTAATGTGCATTCCCCTCTCATTTTTGTTTTTATATCAAGAAATTAGTTTTCGCTTTTGTAATTATTAAATTCCATTTCCCCCATTTTATATCAACTATTCACTATCTTGTTCCTTACAATTTCAGAACTTAGTTCGCACATCTCGCTGCTATTTTGGGCCATATTGATATTCTCGCTGGTGATTGTGATAACGCTGCCCCGCGAATCGGGAATACGCACATTCATTGGGTCTGTAATCCTCCGTTTCATATTTATGCTGGGACCAGAATCGACACTCTGCCTATTAGGCGTCGTTACAGTAAGTAAATACAATAAATATTTAAGAGCAATCTAATCCATAGTCGTTGTTGATTCCCAGGTGACGTTGAAGAGCGTTCACATTGTGAGCATAATGGGAAACAAGGGCACGCTGGAGAAACGATTCCTCAAGATCATCACTGACTTCCAGCTGCTCTATCACTGCATTTACATAGCATTTTGCTTCTGTGGACTGATCTTTCATCCATTCTTCTACTCGCTGCTAGTAAGCTGCTTCCGTATGCTGTTAAAGTTATCCAACTAATGCCTGATGTGTGTCCTCTTTCAGCTTTTTGATGTGGTCTATCGTGAGGAGACGCTCGTGAATGTCATTCGCTCTGTGACTCGCAATGGTCGCTCCATCGTTTTGACGGCGGTTTTGGCATTGATATTGGTTTACCTGTTCTCCATCATTGGCTACATGTTCTTCAAAGATGATTTCTTGGTCTCTGTTGACTTTGAGGAGGAAACTACCACTCCAATTACCATCTCGGTACCTGTGCCTGTGTTAGAAGAGACCTGCGCCAGGCCAGACGAGCTGGGTGGCTGCAATGGCAGCCCCTCTCAACAGGTGGCTGGCAACGGCGATGCCAAGGAACGTTCCTGTGACTCGCTGGTCATGTGCATTGTGACGACACTCAACCAGGGACTGCGCAATGGCGGCGGCATTGGCGACATTCTCAGAGCTCCATCCAGCAAGGTAAGAGCTCTATTGTATGTCACTCGATCTTCACTTAAATGGGTATTTCTGATTTTCAGGAAGGTCTCTTTGTTGCACGCGTAATCTATGATTTGCTCTTCTTTTTCATTGTCATTATTATCGTGCTGAACTTAATCTTTGGTGTGATTATCGATACCTTTGCCGATTTGAGATCCGAGAAGCAACAAAAGGAGGCTATATTAAAAACCACCTGCTTCATTTGCTCCTTGAATCGTTCAGCTTTCGATAACAAGACGGTCAGCTTTGAGGAGCACATCAAGAGCGAGCACAACATGTGGCATTACTTGTACTTCATTGTGCTGGTCAAGGTCAAGGATCCCACAGAGTTCACAGGACCCGAGAGTTACGTATACGCCATGGTTAAGGCCGGCATTTTGGAATGGTTTCCCCGATTACGCGCCATGTCGCTGGCCGCCGTCGATGCCGATGGCGAACAGATCGAACTGCGCAGCATGCAGGCCCAGTTGCTGGAGACGCAGCTGCTGATCAAGAACCTGTCGACGCAGCTGCACGAGCTCAAGGATCATATGACGGAACAACGCAAACAGAAACAGCGATTGGGACTGCTCAACACGACGGCCAGAGAGCCAGAAATTAGATATTGAAACACTTTGGGTCAACGCAAGACTTAGCATAGCACATAGCTCTAAATGAAATGAAATCAAGTCGATTGAATTTAAAACATTCCCTTGTGTAGAGCATGCACTACATAGATGTTAACTTAAAAGTATTTGGCACTACTTTCCACTTGTAACTCGATCCAATCTCAGTCAGTAGTTGGTCACTCGAGCAAACCACATTCTCAAAAGTAATAATTCCTTTTGTTTTTCAACAAAACTCGGAGCCCGTTTACTGTTCCGGACCATATACTATTTGCATCCCATCTGTATTACTTACAATCGAATGCTGACAAAACACATTTTCTCAAGACAGTTCTTTAGACTCGAACATTTCTAGGCATCAATCAATTCAACCACAAACAACATGTACTTTAACTAATAAAAGTACCTACATACATAACTAGTACACTCACTCAGAGAACTTAGGGCTGTTAAAATGTTATTTAGTGGATTTCTTGATCCGCATTTCCCTATCCCCCAACTATTTCTACAACCCATTTATACCCACTTTATATATACACTGTTTAAATGGCAATTTGTCGCAAGGCGACTTGGAAAATTTACTTAATTCTTAATTTGAGCTGTTTTTAAGTTACTTATCAATTATTTTGTTAATTATATAAATATGCAAAAGTAATTTGTAAATTATAATCAAATCAATAGTTGCAATCAAAATGAAAAAAAAAACAAACAAACAGAAAACTAATTTTGTGATTACGTTCCCTTATATATATACCGTTTCGAATTGTTTCTTACCTTGTACTCGATGCGAGATTTGTTGGTTAATTTTATTATAAGCTAACAATTAATTAATATTCCTAAGAATCTGTTTTATATTTAAGCTATTTTAATAAAAAGAAATTCACAATCTACAAACCCCATTTACAATTTTTAAATTCCTTCCTTTATGACAGATAACAATCAGGATCCCACTCAGCAGAAGCAACGTTGAATTTGTACATTAAAAACTAGGTTTAAGCTACAATTAAAGCACATGGTTTGTATATTTTGTATCCAACATTTGTTTTATTACATATTAATTAAACTACGATTCATTTTCATAAAATTGTTCAATGCGCTCTTGAGATTATCGTTTCTGGTTTCAATCTGTATGGTTTTTGTTTAAGTTGTATAACTACATAATTATGCTTGTATGTATGTATATTTGTATGCATATATATGTATGAATATATGTAAAAATTTCATTAAATTTGTTCATGTTTTGCTTAAAATCATAATTAGGGCTAGTTTGCTGAAATGCTCAATTCAAACCGACCGAAGCATGTGTTCCGATTGAATTTAACTGAACAATTAGCAGATTGCATTATTTTTGTAATATAATTATATAAAAAAGTTGTAGAAAAACCAAACACTGGAAGCTGCCGAAGTTATAATTGAGGTTAGTTAGCAGTGCAAAGTGTGTAAATAATCATATATATTAAAATAATACTAAACGTTGTGGCAGTTAAAATAACAATGTTAAAAAGATTGGAGAGATTTGAATACTTGGAGGGCATACGTAAAGGTAAGAGTGGGCGGGGGAAGAAAGTTTTGTAATACAGATAACAGCTAATTAATTGGAAAGCGGCAGATACCTTGAAAACTCGTTAACAATCATAATTTGTATATTTGAATCTCACTAGATTTATAAATGTGAAAATTTACATTTTAAAGTTATCATTTACTGCCTTTGTTTAATGCTGTTTTTGTTGTACAATAAGTTATTTAATTTGTTGTTATTACTATTTAATTATGTTCAGTTGTGTTTGTGTTTGCATTTTTCGTTTGGAAGAGAAAGAGAAGGAATCGAAGTAGTATTAAAAACATAGTACTTAATATACGTACCGTCTGTTACTATGTGTAAGTATATAAATTAGTTTTTTTTACCATTTTTAATATTAATTAACAATATTTCATTAACTTCTCATAGTACAATTCGTGGCATATAGTATAATTAAAATTTACTGTTACTTATGATTTGTTAAAATTAGGTCCTTGTATTTCTTAGGTACAAAGAAAATCTCATGGCCATTGCACAGTGGTGCCAGAATTTAATCTTCCATCGGTTAAAATTATATACTTCATTTGGAATATGCAACAAAATTCATTCGGGAAATGGTTATAATAACTAATAGTCTTCTATTGTTTATAGTTACTGCTATTCTTGTACTTTGATATCAATTCGACCAGCTAATTTTCATAAATCAAATAAAATTGCAATTGATCAGTTATCTGTCTGAACTTCGATCCAAGGGAGCACTAACATTTTGAGATTCCTAATTGAAAATATAATTTCAATATATACGCTGTATATAGGAACACAATACTTTTGAACCTTCTGTTTTATAATGAAGATGATATTTGTAAATCGGTCTGTGATAATGATCTCTATCTACTCTATAAAAACGAAGTTGAAATTCTTATTATTGAAACTATCTTCATGGATTATAAGTCTCACTATTGTTTAACTCAATGCAATGATGAAATCTATCGTTGAAACCATTAATTCATTTGTAAAAGAAGTTAAACTAAGAAGGTATTTTCAGACAGACAAAAATATAGCGATTGAAATGCCGACGGAATTTGCTGTTGGACCACAGCGCATTATTTGTTGATTTGTTATTGTTCAAATCGGAACAAAAGCTAAAAACTACAACTGATTTTAAATGTTTCGTTTGTTTGTTGAAGCTGTTCGAGCGTGAAGCTATAGCTTTTAGTATTCCTAATTGTTAGTTGCATAAGAAGAATTCGAGTTAAATTTCTGCATAAAATTTGCTTGCGACTAGAAATAAGTTCATGTTGTTTTTGTTTTGTTAGATTTGTTTGTGTGTATGTGTGTTCATGTATATGTATGTATAAGTTTGTATTCTATCAACTCAATTATGTATGTATATCATATACGAATATGTATGTAAATATATATATATATATATGTAGATATATGTATATGAATAAATTTGTTCCATACTACCCTTCAACTAGCATGCCTGCCTAAGCCATTCGAATACCCTTCACACAAACAATCCGGGAGTGCCCAACATAGCCCATCATCAATCGAGCGAGTTTTAGTCAAATAAAGCTATTAATTCGCGAAATGCCATTGGTTATGCGTGTCATATACAAAAGCCAAACTGCAGATAATGCGAATAATTTGAATGTTGTTTGAAGAAACATGTAGGCGAGCTAAGGCGACCAAGCGGCGCTTACACATTCATACATACTCGGATTTGTACCTATATATATATATATATAAATGTATAAAGTTATAGATGCTGATGTCAAGCAATTTAAACTGTGGTGCCGTAGGCATTGTTGAAAACAGCACGCGAGCTATCCGTATCCAGCGATATATCCTCGGGGCTAGCCAAATCGACGCGCACGTTTGAGTTTGTGCGTCGACGCGCCGTTTGCGCGGCGCCCCAATTGCTAAGGGTCCAATGGAAGCCGGAGGCGCTGGGTGCAGGCTCTGCATCGACTTTAACCTGCGTGCAAACCTGATTGGAATATGACACTATTTATCTTTAATCACGTTTGAAAATGGCCAGTTATTTACCTCGCGATTGCCACAGGGTAAAGTCTCGGTGCCGTTGCCAATTGCCGAGCCAGACACTGATCCAGAGCCGGAGTCCCGTGTGCTGCCAATGCTGCTGCTGGAGGCCAGCGAATCATTACTCGATTCCATCACGGCTCCTTGGTAGCGCGCCACTGAATGTACAGCCTGTGAAATGAAGTAAATGAATTAATTCAAGTTCAATGGGTTGATTGATTTGTATACGAACCATTGCATCGCCGCCTTGACAGTCCTCGATCGACTTAAGTATCTCCCAGACTAGCTCCGAGTCCAAGGGTATTGGTTGCTCAGTATCTCGATTGTAAATAGCAATAGCAATGTGTACGGGATGCGGTACGGGCAGCGGTATAAGTAGCTTTTCCGTAACGCTTCGTTCACTGCTCTTTTGCTTCCACGGACGCCAAGGCTTCTGGGCATCCTGTGCCGCTTTCGGCACATGCTGTGCACGATGTGCTCGTACTCGTGGCGTTGTCAAACCCACGGACATATCGCTGCATAGCAAAATGTTTTATTAAGAACAGTTAACAATAAATATGGGGTTTTGCTTACCGCTTCTCGGGCTTGCGGAAAGTTAACGTGATGCGTGAGCGTGGATTGAATGCAGTCACTTCGAGAAACGGTAAATGCACCTGGACATTGCCACGCGGCGCGTACACATTGCCCAGCAAGTCGAGGCCCTTCGAACCGATCACATCGTTGGCATTCTTCACCATCTCAGTGTAGCGTATTAGATCAAGC
Source organism: Drosophila immigrans (assembly GCA_963583835.1). Taxonomy (NCBI): domain Eukaryota; kingdom Metazoa; phylum Arthropoda; class Insecta; order Diptera; family Drosophilidae; genus Drosophila; species Drosophila immigrans. Next base: position 20,951,491 of record OY757142.1, on the reverse strand, counting down.
GAGGCATGTGGTTCTAGTTTAAAATGCGTATCGTTTTCAGTCAATGGCGTTAGAAAATCTAAACTAAATATCTCGGTGTAGATGAGACCAGCGAGTCCCGGCCAATCATTAACCGAGAGACCCTGCAAGCAGAAAATAATACATTAATTATGTTTAGTTTACTTAAATTCCAATTCAGAATCCACTCAATTCATTATTAATACTTTAATAGCACAAAACCAATCTTTGCTGCCATTACCTTGTTATCCCAAAATTCTTCTTCGCTTATCGACAATCTACCGATGACATGCGACGGATAGTATTTCTCGAGTAAATGGGCGGCTAGTTGTATTGCAATCTGTAATAACGACAAATAGTTATTTAAGAGAACTTTGTGTATTAGATTGTAAGTTTTGCAGACCTTCAATTCTTTGGTATTCAGCTTAATGCGAGACTTGACCTGTGTGGTTAAAGTCGTTTGTAGCTCTCTGCGTCGCTTCTCCAGCTTCTCATGTAGTGTGCTCATTAAATCCTGTGCCTCGCGATCTAGCCCCAAGTATGGACCCGTTTTCGAAAGCTGTGCCGAGAAGGGTCCGAAACAGGCTTCGACAAACTGCAGGAAGTCTTGCTGCGGCTGTAGTACGACACGTTCGGTAGCATGCTGATACGCCTGCAGCTCATCCAGTTCCATTTTAGCCTCAAGAGCAGCCAAAGCCTGTTCGGGACGAATAATGAAATAATAATCCAGTGCCAAGCCAGGTCCGGCAATCCGTTTCACAGCAATGCTATCCGAAGCTGGCACACGTCCGCATTTCTTGATGAACAAGTGAAACGTCAGCGAGTCCCACAGCAATCGGAATGTGTATCGCACAACGCCAACTGCAAAACAAAGACACTAATTAGTCGCTGCCTTGCAAGACGCAGATAATTTAAAGTACCTATTAATACAAGACCTGCTGCAAGCGGACAAAGCAGCGTGGCTACCAAGATTGCTGCCAGCGGCTGCAGCAGGCCCTGTATGAGGAAGTTCCAGATGAGCGCCTCAAGCAAAATGCAATAACGATTTCGTGTGTTATCCGGGGCATCCAAATCATACACCAGTATCATATAGATGTGCAGCAAGAGAACAAACACGGGTATCCAAAGCGGTGCACTCAATGCCAGGCCAATGCTGAGGCAACTTGTTGCTAGGCAAATCAGCGGGAATGCAAACAGAATGACAATTGTGCCCAGAAATCCTTTGACAAAGTAGTTCCAAAAGCGATTCAAATTGCGTGTCAAGCCCTTGCCAATGAAGCCTGCAAGCAATATATTAATATTTAAGTGTCGAGTGCATGGAAGTCAATGCTTCACCTGTGTCCGGTTCTGTTTCGAAGTGCGTGCGTGACTTTGATATGTGTCGCCAGAGCTCGATGAGACGCGAGGCCAAGGTCTGTGTGATGCTGGTCTTCCGCGGAAACAGAGTGCCATTGATTTGCGATAGTTCCAGGTCCGGCATAAAGGGTTTGACGCAGAAGAGCGCACGCAGTCCCAGCGGACTGCACCAGGGTACCAGAATGCCAAGCAGAAACATCATGTTCCAAGTCCAGCACCAAGTGCGCTGCAGCAGATTCAAGAGGCGCCAGAAGGGCCAACGTGTACTGGTCGTGCGTAGCATTTCCTTCTCTACTAGAAACACGGGCTGACTGGGATCCGAGCGTGGCGTTACAATTGATGTGGCTTGCTGACTTATCACGGTGGGAATAACATCCGATTGGCCTTGGAAATTGCGCCGTATGATCCAGGCCTGTGGCGACCAAATGCGACAAGCCCACTGGAAACTACGCGTTGGCGTCTTGGCGTTCTTCAGCTCCTTCAGCAGCACAGGCTCGCGTTCCTTCATAAAGGCCAAGTCACGTGACAAAAAGTAGGCGGTCTGCTGCAAATTGTGCTGGCTGCACATCTTCAACGCCTCCTCGTGAGCCGACCAGGCGCATTTGTACAGCTTGTGCTGCTCGGCATGGCGTAGCTTGGAACGCAGCCAAGGCGCAACGCGAGACAACACCGAGTGATCGTTGGCCAGGCACTTCTGGTGATCCTCACGTGTGCGCTTGATATCCTGCTGCACCTTGTCGACCGCCTTGTACATGATGACCACCGACTGCGCCTGCTCCACCAGCAGCTGTGGCACTCCGTTGCCCAACTCTGCCAGCTTGACATTGGACATAATCGAGCTATAAACACGCTGCAAATATTCCTTCATGACCGCCTCGTTCACTTCCTCCTCGATCTCCTTATCGTTCAGCTTCTTGGCACGTAGCTCAGCAATGAGACGCTCTCGGAAGTGCAGGAACCAGCCACGTGTCTCTCGCTCCAATATGCCCACCAGAATGGGCAGCGCTTTGCGCATGATGTCGCGACAGAACAAGCGCAAATCAATCTCCTGGCCCTTGGGAGTGAGGAATAGATATGGCACTGGTTGTGTCACCTCGCAGCTGTTGAAGTCGAACTTTTCCATGGTGGCACGACGCAGCATCTTGCGCACATAGGAGCACAGGCCATCCAGACAGTCCTCGAATTCAGGCTGCAAACCAGAAATGATTTTATTTAGAAAGCAATATTAACAAGCAAACAGTAAAACTTACCCGACACACCAGCTCGGCGATTAGAAAGCGACAGCGTTCCTCCTTGATCTTGTAGTCCAGATTGTGGGCCAACAGCGCCGGCACTCCGATAAACATGTCCGCAAAGCGGATCAGTGCATCGAGCAGCGCATGCGCTGCATGCACCACTGAAAAGAAATGCGAGAAGATTCGAGCTCGGGCCGTGACGACAACAAAGCGAGCTGCCAATGCCAGATCGCTGAGAAAGGAGTCGTGGGCACGCAACGTGCCCTTCTGGAGCAGCTGCGACAAACGCCATTTGTGCACCTGGCCGGAAAAGTGCAAGCTCGGCACATCGAATTCACTGCGTAAACAAACAGATACATATAATTGTTAGGATCCATTGCAAACGGAAAGAGAGATCAAGCGAATGCGTGAGGCAACAGATAAGAGACATATATTATGATAAATACACACACAACTTAATGACAAATTTTTGGCATGCTCAAGCGTGGTCCAGATTCTCAGTGTGTAATGCTTCCAGATGAGTGAATGTGATTTGGATTTGTGTGTGCTTTAGTTGAATATTAATTGGTGGGGAATGTGTATTGTAATGAAATGGAATTGGATTAGTTGTCTTGGTCAGCATAGAAACTATCTCCTAAAACCGACCACTTGAAACAAAAATGAATTTAAAATGTAAACCAAATACGAAACGAATACTTCAATCAACAGTTCACGCTTCAGGGAGCGGAAAGTGATTCTATGAGGGAGAAAACCCATGATAATAATTATGGGGTTCACTGCACCATGCTTCGAGGTTGGAGTTGCTAAGACATTTTGAAAATTTCGCTCATTCGTTTATCATGCATTTTCGATTGTTCGATTTTTCATTTCAGTCATGCATCAGTTTTGACGTAGCTTAATTTATGAGTAGTACACACATTAATGAAATACACAAAACATAATGTAGCACACACATAATGTATGCATGTTGGGATTGAAAATGAAAATACTCTATATATATTATATATGTATGTACATTATGGAGAAGGTAACACTGACTAAATTATTGTAATTGCAAATTGCAAATGGCAATGGCAAACACGCAAAACATTTATATCGTTTTTATTGGTTTTAGTTGTTCGTTGTTTATTTTGTTTATTTACCCATTTTTACGTATTGTTTCCAATTGTTCCAAAGTTAATTTCTTCGGCTTTCCATATTTATCCTTTTGCAAGCTTTACAGAAATATTTCACATACAAACACATTTTGTTTACGTTAATTGCAACTTCACACACACACACAAAACATTTGCGGATTTTTCTTTAAAAGAGTTTAATGTTAGTTGGTAAAACGTGTTTGTTTTAGTGATCAGACGTGTTGCATGCAAATTAAAATTAAAATATTGATGTTTCTTCCCCCAGAAGGCTTGAAAATACATGCTTGAACTTAGTATTTGTTGCTATTTAGCTTTGTGGCTTGGTGCGTGCGCAATGTGACAAATGATTTGTTTGCTGTCTATTTTTATTTTTTGTTTTTGGCGAAGCGTTTTAGACAAATTGCAACAGCAGCAACAGCATATTTAACTTATTACGTATACGCCGCATATACGCACAGCTTGCAGTTAATTGGTTGATGATCAAACAAAATGTATAACACCCTCTGCATGCTGTTGTTTTCTGATTTTTCTCTCTATAAATGCTGCATATTTGCTGCTTGACTGCGCCATCATATTGTTATTATTATTAGCAGCTCTTCAGTTTTGGTTTCAGTTTCGTTTTCGATATCGTTATCGTTGTGTTGCATGCGACCCCAAAACTCACCCAGTTTCGCGTAAACTTTTCAATTGTGCATTCGTGAGGCGACGCGGCTCGCCGCTACCATCGGAGGCGACCGCATCCAGTTCATCAAAGGGCGGCGCTATAAATAGGTCACTCTGATTAATGGGTCGCTTTTTGCGACCACTGACGCTGTTCGTCGCATTGTGTGCGGTCACAATTAGGCTGCCACTGGCCAATGGCTGCGGCAGAACTGGAATAATGAATATACAGAATTAATATATGATGATAGCTGGATTTGTGGCTAAGCATTTACCAATGGGAAAGCTCTTCCAGTGGTAGAGAAACTGCTCGGCAACGCTCTTAATTTGATCCACCAGTTGCTCCACTTCGGGGGGTGCACCAACCAAATTGATGTTAAACTCCACGGGTTCACGATCTGGAGCAGCGAGCGTTTGAGGTCGCAGTAACTGATGGTTGCCATTACTGGCAGCGGCAGCCGCTTGCGCAGCGACAGCGTTTGGCGGCGGCGGCTGTAACGACATGATGTTGTTGTCTTCTCCAGCAGCTGCTTACTCCATTGCCCTGTGGTCTGTGCGTCTTATTGCTGATGTTGTTGCTGTTTGCTCAATCGTTTCAATCGAAAATCAAAAGCTGAAAACAAAAGTATATATAGTATGTATGGAATCTGTTAATCCACCAAACAGCAATTGGAATCGTTGAAATGCGCGCGCCATATTAATATTAATGATCCAATTGAGAATATCTCGCACAGCTTTGCATGTGTGTGTTTCAGTAAAAATTCCAACGATGCGAAGATCGAGCGAACTCATGTAAACAATTAGTTAACTAGCGAATAGTGTGTGTGTTGTGTGTTATGGGTGGAAGGGGGCAGACAGTTTTCATTTCTTTGCCTTTTTGCGCAGGCATATTCAAGTACTACATTTTAATCGCAACCTTTCACAACTTAACGCTGTCCACAATCCAAACATTAACTCAATTTCGTGCTTCGTTAACTCTGACGAGACGGATTCGGACACACAAAAAAAGTTTCGCCTGCCAATTGTGCGTTCCACGCCCAACACACAGACAAACAAACCGCCGCCTCTCCACCCCCCACCCACCAAAGCCCATCCATCACAACACAAACACAAATACACAAACAGCACTTGTGCTTCTTATTGTTTAATTGCGGCACACGCATAGACGCACACACGCACACACTCGCACAAACTACCACTCGAAGTTGTCGTCGTCGGTTTTGAGTTACGCGTTGCCTTCTTTTTTACCTCGTTTTAAATATCAAGTTGCTATTAAAGTTAGTTTTTAGCATGTGCAGCCCACACCTGCTACTCTGAGGCCAAAAGCGGCGACAGACACAACTCGTACACACACACACACAGACACGCATACTGCACATACACAGCTACGATTATTTTAAATTCATCTACGCAGCACACGCTTCACAATTTACAATTGCATATTGTGGGCACTCGCATTGTACTTACAATTGCGTTTTTTTATGCCATAGAAAACATATTCCTGATTAGAAAAAGTACGCGTTTTCCACAAAAAAATTTATTGCCATCTCGAGCAGAAGCGCAGTGTGACCAAACTAGATGTGCTAACGAAATACCATTTATATAGGGCTGAAAGTATCAGCTGGTCTGCAGTTGAGTGCAGCTGTTGTTGCAGACATTATACAACACTAACTTTATGCGATGCGCGGCATATTCAAAACGTGAAATAAATGTGAATATTTGTAATACATTCGTTTTATTGTTTTCAATGCATCAACAGCTCGAGCTGCAACAGCCGCTGGTTCGTGGGGCAATAGGGCATCGTAGCAGCCATGTTGGCAATGGCTTTGGCACGTTCTCGCAGCTGCTGCGTTTGCTCGTAGTGCATTATGCTGACTGGTTCTGTGCCCGATCTCATTTGCTTGTACTTCGTGTGTATGATGTCCATTGCGGCGACCATTACGTCGGGTATCACCTTAATTACCTCGCCGCTCAAACGTCGCACGTTGACCAGACTGGCATCCACTTCCTGAACGTTATTGGGTATTAGACCCGTGTGATCAAGCTGCTCCAGGGCCACCAAATGCTTGCCTTCATTGTAGTTATCGAAAAACTTGAGCAGATCCCGCAGCAATGAAAAGCTCATGTGGATTTTTGGTTCGACCTCGGCATTGCGTGCATTAAGTAGTTTGCTGTAGCGTTCCGTCTCCAAGCTGAGCCGGGCACGCAATGTACCCTCGACTGCCGGCTGCTGCACCACCTGAGCCAAGAGAATAGAGATATGCTTCAGTGCGAGGTTTAACTTGCCAGCCATGTCATACAATCGCACGGCCATCTCAAAGCTGCCACGCGTGACCAGCTCATCAGCCACCAAACCAGCTATGGTTTGGGTATCGAACTCCGGGCAGCTAAACTGACGGAACAGACCGCTGTGGAAACATATATAGTTAAAGCACTATTTTACATGGCTGTAGCAAGTAATTAATCTCACCCGCTTATTTCGTGTTCAGCAACAATTCCTGTTTCGCGTTGTCCGAAGATCAGATCAAAGATGCTGGTGTCCAGCACACCGCTGTCAACAACCAGATCACAGACGCACGTCAAGAACATGTTGCGTCCCTTGGGATCATGCAACTGCCGCAGCGTGTAATAATAGTGCAGCGCCTCGGCGGTGTCTGTGCTCTCGAAACGCTGCACATAATGACGTATGAGACGCGCCAGATTAAGACGACGCAGCGGCGTCGGATCCGCAATGTCAATGATGAGCAGCGGCTGCGCTACGCTGCGCACCCCGCCGAGAATGCCCAGCTCATTGAGGGCAATGGCCATGTGAACGGCATGCACACGATTGACATCGGTACGCGCAAGAAACTCAATAGCTGCCTCAAACTGGCCGGTGAGCGCCAGTGCCTGGAAGTAGAGATGTGGTTGCTGGCCCGCATTGAAATACTTTTCGCCATAGTTCTCAATGAAGGAGGTTTGCAGCTGGCCATAGCCAGCGGCATCTCCGGCTCGCAGCATGGCCAATTTGATCCACAGAAAATCATCGATGGTCTTGGCAACCTCGCCGTGCACTTCGTTCGGATCGCAGCCGAGCAGAATGCAGTAGACAGCCTTCTTGTAGGCATCCGTGGTGTTGCGTATCTTGTTCGCATACTGGAGCTTCAGTTGGCTCTCGATCTTGGAGTTGACCACGCCCGCCTGACGGTCCGCAATGAGTTGAGCGAACTCGTCACAACTCGGCCCGGCTTCACGCAAGAAATCCACAGCAGTGTCGACGGCGCCGCAGCGTAAGCTATAATATATGAGGGGCCACAACGGTTTGCCACCCGCTGTGTCCACCAATCCGATGATCTGCTGTCCGCTAAATCGGCGGCTGACATAGGTGCGCACCAGCTGATAGCTATCGGCGGCACTTGCCTGAGCCACCTGCGAACTGATGTAGAGTCTATAGCGACGTTCCAGGTACGTTCGGGCATGCTGCACAAACTCTGGCCGCTGCTGGCGGCTCTTGATGGGATCACATTGGGCAGGAGCTTCGCCCACCTGTGTCACACACGCGAGCAGCGTCCACATCTCCGCGAGACGAGCGTCGCCAAACTGGCCCGCCAACTGGGCGAATTTCTGCACCAGATTTGGACGTGAGCGACCTCTCAGGACGAGCGCATTATATTGGCACAGTTCCTGAGCGTACTTTAAGCTCATTTTGTCCAGGCAGGAAGGCGGAGAGCTGTCCGGATTGAGTACAATCTGTTCGGGCAGCCGCTGCAAGTCAATAAAGTTCTGCGAGGGCGCAATTAAGGCATCCAGCAAACGTGTTTTCTCCTCGTTCCAACTGCTGATTAAGTTGCCCCATTTCTGTTTATTAACAGACTCGCTAATCTATGAACAAACACAAATAGATGAATAATTAACAATAAATATTTTAAGTTCACTCACATTTTTGTTGGTATCCTCGATGACAGACAAAATCGCGTTTTCTCGTTCGTTCTTGAGAAATGTGGAGACATCTGTGTCGGCATTGGCGACTTCCACGGGCTCGAACGTTTTTCCCGTGCTGAGGGCCTCGAGCTTCTGGTTTAGTTTGGGCAAATCAATGCCCTTGGATCCCAGCAGTATTTGCCTGAGTTACACAAATATTATTATTCAAAAATTGCCGGTTTAGAAATGTGATTTCTACTAACGCTTGTATTTCCTTGGCGCCCGTTTGCGTGACACGACTGTGCAACTGCTCGGTGGCTTGCAACACCTGTTGCAGCGTTCGTTCCACGCCCGGCAATTCGCATTCCGCATTTCCCTTTGCAAGGTTTTGTGCACGCTGTAGCAAAGTATTTAAATCCATTTCTGCAGAAACAAAAATGCTCCACTGCCCAAATAAAAACGCGGACTGACTGTAAACAACGCACAGTGCTAAACAACGATTTTGCTTGCGTTTGTTCACTTTACAGCACAGTTTTTTTGACTGTAAGCACTGCACACTGATTTTAACTTTTACAACACTGCACCTATAGCGCCGAACTTAAAGAACAAAAAATCGCCACTGATGAAGTCATTCATTTAAATTATAGCTCAGCTTGATTGAGCAAAAAAAAAACTGGATTTTTAAATCAGCTATTTTAATTCACTGGAACTTTGCTTGCTTTACAACTTTATATTGGTCAAGCATGCATATGAATGAATGAATGCGAAAGCTTCCCAGTTATTAAAGTCAGATCAACTTGATGTTGATCATGCATTTTAATTGATTAAACAAAAGTGTTCAATATTGACATGCACATTGAAACCCATTTGAGACTATAATTTAATAAATTAAAGTCATATAATTTTTAATACTTTACTTTATTACACATGGAAATGAAAATTAGTGTTCAAAATAAAAAGGATTGTCCATTTTTTGGTGGACGTGATAATGAGCACATCAGTTAAATAAAACAAACAGAAAAATATTGGATTAATAGTACAAACTATATTTAAATTGAAACTAAAAGAGACAATGTAAGTTGCATAGTTTTGCTTAAAAAGTTTTGTAACTGTAATGGTTATTGTGAAAAAAGTTTACTAACTTAAACCTGCTTTGTTTGCTAAACGGTCACCACAAACGCCGCTCTAAGCATTCGTTTGAGGCACCTCAATATTTTGTTAGTTTGTGTGTTTTTTTTTGTTTTTATTTGCCGTATTTACTTAGTACCTACTAGTTTGTATATTTTCATGCTTTTCAGACCAAAAATTCTTTACACAAGAATAGATAATGAACCGATTTCATATTGCCATTGCCAATTTCGCGATACACTTATGATACAATACAACTGCTCTTCTCCGGTTGGCTGCCATTCTCGTTTTCAATTAGCATGAGTAATTGATGAAATATGTCGCCTACAGACTAGAAAAATATTCACAAAATATATCATTGGGTTTAGATTATTATAAAGTTGGTTCTTACTTCGTTTTGTTTAGCAGATGTTTCGAGAAATGCTGCGCGCCAGGATTCAGCCAGTTTCTTCCCCTCCTCTGTGGAAACTGTACGCTCCTGATGCAAGTCCGTCTTGTTTCCAACTAAGACAACAGGTACGCTGCATAATGAAATTCATTGTGTAAATCAAATGTAAAGCAAAATTAATCTTAAGGTTGCATACTATTTCTTGCCCATCACATCCAACAGTTTTTCGTAGATAATTTTGATGACTTCAAAGGACTTTTGACTGGTTATGGAATAGACCAAGACGTAGCCATGGAAATCCATGCTATATTGTACCGGAAATATGCTATACTCGTCCTGTCCAGCTGTATCGACCAGTTTAACGCCATAATCCTGCGAGTTGACTCGCGTAACCTTCGTGAATGCTGCAAAATGATGTAAATCAATCATCAAGTCGAATTGCGCGTTCTTTTCTTGCATGATTAAATCACATGAGCATGAGCATTTGCTGTCATCCTTCACAAATGTTGCTTTTCTGTGACTAATTTCAATTCACTTGGAAATGCTGCTTACGTTTTCCAACAAGAAACAGCTGCTATGTTTATAGAACATATTTATTACTTACTATTTTCAATAGTTGGATCATAAGAGTCCACGAATTGGCCTTCAACGAACTGTATACTGAGCGATGATTTACCTATGTGCAGCAGGTGAAACGCAATTATTTATTATGATGTATAAATTGTTTGCAGCGTTGTTGTATCTCTGTTGTCAAAATACTACGCAATTACAGCACAAGCAACAGCAGCAACAACAACAACGAACTTTAACACTTCAGCAACATTAGTCAGACTGAAGCTGGTGAAGATCAAGATGGACACTCACCGACTGAACGGTAGCCCATCATGGCTATACTGCGTTCTTTTGGTGGCATTGTTATGCACGCCAATTAATTATTTTAACTTTGTAAAATTGTTGTTGCCCTTCGCAAGTACGTGTGTGTGTGTGGGTGCGATTCGGCTGTGATTTCTGATTTTATGGGCTGTGTGATTTGCTTCAAATACTTGTTGCTATCACAGTCAAATTGGTTACAACGCAATGCAAAATTTTCTTTGTATTGTTTAATTAAATTATGTATTATTCCTTGCACTAAGCTGTAGCGACGACAACTAGAATTATCGGTGTTCTGAAAATATCGAAGTTCGCATAAGTTCAATATGCCAACAGAGTTGCAACCGATAACATACTCCAATATACTAAATCCAGAAGCAAATGCGATTTTAGGGTCACTTTAAATTTGTGGTCACGCTAAAACACAAAAAACATCTGTTGTCTGCTCAGCGTTCGCCGTGAAAATTTATTAATTGATTTAATTTCGATTTGTTTACAAAGACACGGCCTTCGCCATGGGCACCAAACGTCGCAACATCGAGGACGAGCTATCGCGCTTCGAAGCCGAGATCTCCAAGCCGCCCTCGCGCAATCTCTTTGTGCCCAATCAAGTGCGTCCCATAATCGCGGCAAATACGTATACCAACGTGCAGCAGAAGCTGCAGCAGCATCAGCCCCGCTTGACGGTGCCCCCGCCCCCGATCCCGCCACCACCAACATTCATGTCTACCTTCGTGCCCACGGGCAGCAACACATCCACATCCCCTGCCAAGACCATGACGGCGACGCCCGTCGTGCTGAGCAGCGCACCCAAGTTGTATCAGTGCCGGCAGTCGGTGCATGTGCCGACGGTGGCAACGGCGCCGGCCATTGACATCAACATCAATACCATACAGTTCGATGTGACGCAGAAACTCAAGAAGCTCAAAGCGGAGAAGTCGGGACCGAATCCTATTGCCGAAGAAGCCATTAAAGCGGCGCGAGCCTCGTCGGCATTGCAATCGTTTCAGACAACAGAGCGCAAGAAGAAGGACCGCAAGACGGTGCGCATTGCAGGCGGCTCTGTGTGGGAGGATTCCTCGTTGGCCGATTGGCCCGATGATGATTTTCGCATATTCTGTGGTGATCTCGGCAACGATGTGAACGATGAAGTGCTCACACGCACCTTCAACAAGTTCCCATCGTTCCAGCGCGCGCGAGTTGTGCGCGACAAGCGCACAGGGAAGAGCAAGGGATTCGGATTCGTCAGCTTCCGCGAACCAGCCGATTTTATACGTGCCATGAAGGAAATGGATGGACGCTATGTGGGCAGTCGACCTATCAAGTTGCGCAAGAGCACCTGGAGACAGCGCAGCCTGGATGTGGTGAAGAAAAAGGAGCGGGAGAAGCAGGTGCTGCTCCAGGCGTTTAATTCCATGGGTTAGAGGAATAACTCATAAACTCATTTTTAGGCTAGTTTCGGTCACAGTTTTTGATGTAGCAAATTTGTATTTACAATGTTTGGATGTTGCTGCTGCAGAATAAGCATAATTTAAAAAATATCAACGCGTTAAAATTTACATTTTAGCCAAATAAAAACAGAATGAAATGAAATATTGAATTGACCGTTTGATTTATTGGAATATTTTGTACGAATTACGTGATATATTGTCAATGTGTGAACTTAGTTGCTTTATTTGTTCCCAAACAATGTTAAGTTTAATTGTACGATCATCTTGTTTCGGCGACTAGCGAAGAAAGCTTTGCGAATTCAACTAAAATTCTAATACCCATTTTGATATTCAGTGTCCCAGCTTACAATATGCTACACTACTAGATACATCTATCAAACTATTTAGGCTAACCTGAACAGAATCCCTGCACAGTGCTGTGCTTTAAAGCCGACATTAAACTGGTAAGCGATTACCTTTTAGGAAGTTGTAACAATACTTAAGAGTAAAGCAAATTATCTGCTAATATTTGTTAGTACCACTTGGACTGTTCCTTGCTGTTGCCAAGCAGTGGTCTTCTCAGCACATCGCCCTCATCATTGTCTTCCGTCTGCCGACGCTGGATACGCGGCCAGCGAGCAAATGGTTTGCCCGCCTCTGTCGAGAAGATCGAGGGATAATACTGTCGGTAGCTAAAGTAGCCGCAGAACAGGCCAATCAGCGCACCCACTGTGACATCCTGCCAGTGATGATGATAGTCACAGGTGCGACTGACAGCGACCAAGGCGGCCACAATCAGGGGCAGGACTGCGACACACATACGCCACGTTTGGCCGCGTCCCCGGGCATCGAAAGCATGCAGCTTGGCACCCACATAATAGGCAACGAAACCGAAGCTGGCGAAGGCAACTAAACGAAAGCAATCAAATATTTGTAGACCGTATTTGGTTGGGTTTTACTTACACGACGAGTGACCACTGGGGAAACTCTTGCGCCCTTCGTTGATTTCACTTGGAATGCCCGTGCAGTTGAAGTCAAGTATTGACGAGCCCAGCGTGTTTGCCGTTTCATTTAGCAGCATGTTGCCATCGGGAAAACAGCGATAAAAATAATCTGGCCGCGGGCGACCCACGGTTATCTTCAAGAGACTTGTGGGAATGCCATTCATGCAGACGGCCAGCGTCCAGGCCCAGCTGGCAGCACGGAAATCTCGTCTATCCCTGGTGAAGGCATAGACAATCAAGGTGAGCAGCAGCGGCACAGCTATCACCAGAATCAAGAGATCACCGCCCCTAATGATATCGGGTCGTCGTGGATTCTTATAGAGCCACAGCTCTTCAGCGTGTATTTCCCGTCTGAAAGCAGGCGTCGTTTCTAGTTTGCTGAAACGTGGTTGTCGTTTGAAACGTGAGTCACTTTTATGAGCTTGTAAAACAGTTGCGAAAGTACTTACAAAAAAACTAAGACGATTACAATACGAATGACAGCATCGACCACGTCGATGAATCTCTTTTTGCTGGCTGGCAGCACTGATGATTGCTGCTCCTCGCTTTCCTCCCTTGGCATATCATCATCGTTTGGCTTCAGCTCATTTCGCCACATGTCGCCAGCTCGACCGTTGTCCAAATCCTCGGTTAAACTTTCACCAAGGCTACTGCGATGCGAGACAGACTTGCTGGGAGTTGTTGACATTTTGTTGTTCACCTGGGAATTGTTGTCAGTTGATTCACTGGGCTTTATGTTCGTTTTCCGTGTTGTCTGAATAATTGATAAGAGATAACAATTAGCGCCAAGTCACTTAAATTCGTAGGAGCGTTGAATATGTGTGGGATTGCTTTGATAAGATAAACAAACACATATCTAAGTATTTGCGTATATTTTTAGCATTTCTAATTCTTTCTCAGCGAAATTTACGTGGCGTCAATACATCTCACTTGGTAATACATCTTTACGTTTGTCAGTGTTGCCAAATTTCACTTTGTTTGCCCTCTTTGAACTTTGAAAGGGCTGAAAGCAGGTTTTCTAGCCTTTTTTGGAAATACATTTAGCTTTTTTTTCGACATTTGTTTTTAAGCTTGTAATTAAACCCATAGACTAGCGCGTGTTCTTCGACTTGTTGGCCTTTAGCCTTTTTTATTATGGCAAACATTTATGTTTTACCAGGTAATAACATCTAACATCAATATGTATCACATGCCAGTGTTGTCAACTTTAATTTATATTTTGTATATTCTTGCTTTATTGTTTTAGTAAAAATATTTCATTTTTTCGACTTCTAAATTTGTTTATTTAAAGCAAATCAAAGTGACGTTGACCTTTAGCTTTTTTTTATTACGAGCATTTGCATTAAAAGTTTGAATGCGCAAACCTTTTTTTTAATAATGTATTTTCATTATAAGCCTCAAATATGTACTCATATGTTCTTAACTAAACTTTGTTACTTATCGAACAAAGCTATTACTATTTATCAATTCATTTAATTATTTAATCAATTTTCACAATTTTCGAATTTTGTATTAAAAAATTGTACAAAATTAAAACACTATATTTTTATTGTAAATAGTGTTAGCTTTATTTTGCCATTTTCTCTTGCTTTCCGTTAAAAACAGCTCTATTCATCCCAGGGAAGGTTAACACTGATACACAGATACGCACACACACATGCTCACACAGGCACATGCAGAAACACATGTAACAGCTTCGTGATATTTGGTTTGAGCGTATGCCCGTATGTCACCTCTGCTAATTACGCTGCCCACTGGTATTTGACTTGTAAGCAAGGGACACACCAATATTAGTAAATATATAATTCAATAGATGGCAGCACCTGCGCTTCAATCGACCAAGACGACTTGTCGCCGTCATCGTGTTTGTTGTTGTTCAATTGGTTTCCGCATTTTCGGCTACGCAAATCCATGTCCTCATCACTATTGCTGTTTTGCATTATGAGCGAGAGCACTCTTCAAATAGAACTTCAACTTTGGAACTGATATTTGCTGACGGTAAGCAGCTGGCACGTATAGTAATATTTTGTAAACTAACTGCCACTTGCTAATTGTTGCTCGTTTTTATAACTTTCTCTCTAATCCCGCGGTCGCGTAGCTTTAATGTTGCTTGAGATTTTATCATCCCACACCGAAGTTCACATACTCTTCCAATATGCTACATATATGAAACTATACAAACACTAATTAGAATTAATATGTATTTATACTAATCAGTATAATTAATGTAAATTATTAGTGGCAAAAAGTAACAATCATTGTGACACAACATTAATACCGTTTATCTATAGTGTAAAACAGCTGATCTGCGGTAGAGATGGAGCATCATAGATGGCGCTATAGTTGTCATTTTGTTTATGTATTAAATATCGATTTCTAATGGCAAATGTTGGTTTTAATATATAATATAAAAGAATTTATTGATGACTTTTTAATGAGTTTAGTCTTAACTTATTAAAAGAAGGGCTTCTTCAAGTATTTTTATTTAACTGTAATGTCGCAGTGTGACCGTAAAATGAACCACTAGCTTGTTTATCTCTGTTAATGGCCGGGCTGCCAACTCTGGTGAAGTTGCAAGCAAAACAGGGCTGTTATTGATCATATGATTGGCTCTGTTTTCACAACAAAAAGTTGAAAATTTGTTAAATTACCGTGTAAAAATGACTGCCGATGACTCGAAAAGTGACAAAAACGCCGCTGGACAACTGCTGGACACTCTGTACTTAGACATGTTTCATCTAATCGAAGCTCACACTCAATGTCGGCTCGATATCGAAAGGACGAACTCTAGTGGAGCAATTCTCTTGGCCCGCACCAAGTTCCAGCAAGGCGGACAATCGCTATCCACTGCCCAGATTCCAACAGAGAACAGTGCGGAGTTCAATGCCCTCTGCCGGGTTGTGAGTGTCGCCGATGATGATAAAGCGGACGAGGTCAGAGTAGAGAGGCAGTCGGTGGACAAGGAGAACGGTTTTGTGGAGCCGCTGCACTGGTTTAGCGTGTTGCCGCCCATGAGCTTGCGGACTGCAGTGGAACGATTCAAGAAGTCCATAGAATTGGTGGCAGAAAGCACAAATCTGCAGCGGGAACTCGCAAAAGTACTGAATGGCATTGACAGGTTACGACGTTCCGTGGCGCTGTAAATCGAGAGAAATCGCATTGTAGCTACATATTTAAATAAGAATAAAGTTAAAAAAAATGAAATCTAATTTTAATTAAAAACTAAATGGAAACAAAAAAGTTGAATTAAATTAGCCGCAATTTATGGGCATCACTGCCACCGCACAAAATATACTGCACGCGTCTGTGTGGCCACACAGCTGAACGGTTGAATAAAATCGATTTCAAACCGCTTTTATCGATTGTAGAATTTTTGCCAAGAACAATTGAGTGGGCAGCACGATCAGCTGATTTGTGGGTGAGTGGACAGTCTGGTGGCTCATCATTTTCGTATCTGGCAAAAGAATCGATATATATATAAAGTTTAGAGAGCAAGCAAATCAATAATTGCTGCCCCCAAAAGCCAACGCGTAGAATAAGCAACAAAACACAACTCGAAGATTAAATTATAGAACATGCAAATTATGAATAACAGAGGCGTTCAGCCCAGCACTAGATAACAGTGTTCATCGCATCACGTTCGTCACAAAAACTCAGCCAACGACGACGACGACAACGCGCGCCTTTGTTGTTTGTGTTCTTCTGCTGCTGACTGCGGTTGCGACTGCGACGCATTCCCGTTGCAAAACTTGTAGCTACTCCACCCCAAATAAATAGGCACTCACACACAAAGCCATGAATAACGCTCAGTCGAAGGGAGCGTCTGAAGCGCCGCTGCTGCAGCTGGAGGATGAGGTGGATCTCATTGGTGACTTCCTCAAGCAGCAGGGGACAGCCACGACCACAGCAGGCAGCAACCAGCTGGCGCCGCTGCTCAACGGCTTCGATGCTAACGGCGTCAATCAGTTGACGACGCAGGTTGAGGTGAGTCCTCCCCAGATTAAGGTAGAATAACTCTGACAAATGTTCGGTTTACAGATTAATACGCTGGGCAAGCCAGCGAATGGCAAGCGACGAACTAGGCGCAAGCCCAAACGAGATAGAGATCAAATGTTGTTATCAGTTGACGACGACGATGATGATTATGATGCTGCTAATGGTGATAACATTGTAGGCGATGATGTGGCCCATATTGATGGCGTTGCTGGTGGTGGCGACGAAGCTGAAAACGTTGATCTTTTTGTGGCAGCCCAACCGCAACATCAACTCTTATTGCTGCACGATGGCGACGACGACGACGGCAGCGATGCGGATAGCGACGACGAAGAAGATGTTGTTTTGCTGCACAAAAACAACAACAAAATCCCGACCGCCCATCGCAATGGCAATGCGAAAGGCAAAGCCATAAGCAAACAATCCGAGGAGAGCAGCGAGCGCGCCAGCGGTAGATCAAGCACAACGACACCGCAGCCAGCAACAGCAGCAGCGTTGATGATTAGTCACATTGAAACACCAACGCGACGCGGAACGACAACAACTTCAGCGTCCACATCACCGCTAAAAGCAACAGCAACAACACGTTTGCCACACGACGCAGAGGTCGACGATATTTGCCTAGTGCCAGAAATCGATTTCGAGGGCATGTCCACGGACGCGGGCAGCGATAATCGCGAGTCACAGCCGCTGCTGGGCGGTGGCAGTCACAGCAGTCGCATCACCGATCTACTTGGCGCTCTGGGGCGTGGACACGATCATCTTGACCTCATGTCAAACACCTTTGGCGGTGAGTCGAATGCAAAACGAACTAGAAAAAGAAGTCTTACAACTCATGTGGGGCTTCTTTCATTCTTTGTTGTATTTGCTTTATATTGCTCAAGAAAGCTGCTTGTAAATGGCTCGCTTATCAGAGTAACTCGCTGTTTATCTCAAGTAGGAAGCCATGCGCAGGGATTTCCCTGAATTTATATCTTTAAAGTTGATTCCACACTGTTGATTCAGCCTGAAAGCAAGTGTTGAGTTTTGGCTCTAATCTTAGCTTGTTACTTGTCCACTTCCTATGGATAATTGTACTATTAGAGCACGTACATATCGAATTTAAAGTTTGTGTATTTTGTAGCTCTAAAAGTGTGTGTGTTTTATTACCGCATTATGTGTAATATTTTGTGTCATAAAATGGACGACGTATTTTTAAATTATTGCCCTATTAAAATATTTCTCTTGGAACTTTGAGAAGCTGCTATTTAATGATACTGTTATTACTTGAACTCAGATTATATGTAAGAGAGAACGACAGAGTCTAAAGGCTAATTATAGTTATTAAATATTTACAAGCATTTACAAAATTATAATATTCAAAGTGAAAAATTGTTTTGGATAGCGTATAAACAAGTCGACTTGCCATATCCATTAAATTTTCCCCTTTCTTTTCCGCTCTCTTGCACTGAATAGTGTTATTTTAGTTGAATTCGCGACTAATTCATATTTAATTCAATCTGCTCACAAAGCTGACTCAATGTGCGCTGTTCTATTGTGAAATACGTATACGTAATATTTGAACTCGTCGCTTGTGCTTAATATTCATATACTACAGTACAATGTCGATAATTGAAATAAATGTTTTTGTGGGTTTATTTGAGTCACAACGATCGTAATATATTTTGAATCAGCTAATAAATTGGTCAACTTAAAAACTGTTATGCCTTTAACCAAAACAATACAATATTTGCTAGGCCGATAAGTGTCGTCATTTAACAACTGTTTAACTAAAAAAGTATTTTTCGACGTTATACTGTATTTGAATTAAAATAGCCAACAAGGCAAAAATAAATGCGGATGGTTTGCGAGACGTGTTCACACAATTGTTGTAAACGCATTTGAGATTTCCTTCATAAATTCAAACTTCAATTGGCACAAACATTAAACACACGAAAAAAATTCACTTTTTTTTTATTTATGTGTTGTTGTTTGCTGCATTTGAAAAGTACCAAATTAATTGGATGTATTAATAAAAATGGGCCATGCTCAGCAAACACTTGTGGCCGAATGGACATAGACATTGATAATATCAATATTAACTGCAACCGCATGCAGAATCAAGCGATGTCCAGCGATGGAGACTCGCGACGCACAGACAGAGACCGATCCAAAACGGAAAACGAAACCGCACGTCACCACAGATCAAGAGCAAATACAAACAGTAGAATCAGCAGAGTCTGAATCGAGCCCCACTGACGACATGAACAGCAATAAGAAGGACAATGACAATGATATTGACAATGTTTCGATTGGATCGGACTCCGTTGCGTATGAATGTCATTGTTGCAAGCAGAAGTGTCACGACGACGAGAAGGACTTTCTGCCATCGCAGTCCGATGAGGATGATGCACCCATTGTGTACAGCTCGCAGCCCACAACACACGACTCGCTTACGATCGAAGTGAGAATACAACAGCCGAAATGCCAATGCGCCAATTGCCCGCTGAAGAACTTGTGTAAGTCACCCACCAACGACCAGAAGCAAGTCAATGTGGGTGTCATGGCGACACCTTATCGAAACGCTTTAGATATGCAAATACTTTTAACTGGGCCAGCCGTTTTAATTGAACACTGCTGGTTATCACGAAAGCAGCGACACATTCCTTTGTTCCCGCACCAATTTCGCTATCTCATTTCAATGCCGCATTCGTTGAGCTCCAGTCGCGAGGATTTCGTCCAGCACGTGTTCAGCATTTGCCAGGATCTCGGCGGGTTTAACGACAACTTCGATTTCGTAGGTAGAGTCTCCGAATCAATCAATAGGCCACGTTCCATCAAACATCACACATATGGCAGCTATTTATAGCGACTGCTGTCACGCCATGCCCTGAGACTGATTACAGACGCTGCTGTTAAATCGTTATTAATAATTTAACATTTCAATTGAGTTTCGTTTTTAATTGAATCACAATTTGCAGTGTTCTTCTAGGCGCTATCAAAGGCAATGCGCATTTTCATATTGCGCACAAATTTCATTAGTAATTTCCTCACCAAAAATTTGGATAATTATTTTATCTTTTGATTTCTCTTGCAGACGATCCACATTTCTCGGAGATTGTGGCACAGGCGGAATATGCCATCGAGCAGGGCATTCTGCCAGAAAGAATCTATCAGGGCAGCAGCGGTTCCTACTTTGTTAAAGACGCCTTAAATGTGAGTACAGTTCCGAGTCTAAATGTTGATTGCGCTACGCATTAATGTCAGGTGCTAAGTTTTAAGCTGACAATTCAAACAGCGCATAGAGCAATATTCAACTAAACGGGGAAGCTCTGCAGTAAAGTTGCTACTCGCAAAACTTTTGGTTTGGCTTGACACAATTTTGTTGATTTACAGTCTACAGTTTAAATAACGTTTATAACTCACTGCAGAACCACTGTCTGGCAGTGTTCAAGCCCAAGGATGAGGAGCCCTATGGCAGACTGAATCCCAAGTGGACCAAATGGATGCACAAGCTCTGCTGTCCCTGTTGCTTCGGACGCGCCTGCTTGATACCCAACCAGGGGTGAGTTTATTGTGCATATATATATAGATATATAACATACTGAAACTTTTATTTAATTGACACAGCTACTTGTCCGAGTCTGGTGCCAGTTTGGTGGATCGCAAGCTCAATCTGAATGTGGTGCCAAAGACGCGAGTGGTGCGGCTGGTGGCCGAGAGTTTCAACTATGCGCGCATCGATCGCCAGAAGGCCAAGCTGAAGAAGCGCATTAAGGAGCACTATCCGTCGGCGCACTTCAATCGCATGAGCCTGCCCCTTAAGACTGGTTCCTTTCAGCTGTTCGTGGAGGGCTACAAGGATGCCGACTATTGGCTGCGTCGCTTCGAGCACGAGCAATTATCGCCAGCGCTAGCCAAATCCTTTCAGCTGCAGTTCGAGCGTTTGGTGGTGCTGGACTACATCATTCGCAACACGGACAGGGGCAACGACAACTGGCTGATCAAGTATGTGGCGCCCAAGCTGGTGGGCGAAGTGAGCGGCACTGGCGGTCGAACAATGTCACGTAGCCATCAGATTGTGGGACAGCCAATTATTGATCTGAACGAGCAGCCGCCAGTAGTACGAGAGCATGAATTGCAACGTGAAACCGCTGGCGGAGGCGGTGGGCAGCCGTCGCCCACTTCGATGAGTGTTAATGAACCACCGACCTTTGGCAACAGCTACGTGAGCAGCGATGAGGATGAAATACCGAGTACGAGTTCTAAGAAGCAGCAAATGATTGGGGAGCCCTCATGGAATCTCATTGAGGCGCCGCAAATTAAAATCGCTGCCATTGACAATGGCCTGGCGTTTCCCTTCAAACATCCCGATTCTTGGCGAGCGTATCCGTATCATTGGGCCTGGTTGCCGCAGGCAAAGGTGCCGTTCAGCGATGACATCAAGGATCAGGTGTTGCCACAGCTGTCGGACATGAATTTTGTCGAGGAGATCTGCACGGAACTGCTGTATTTGTTCCAGCAGGATCGTGGCTTCGATAAGCGACTGTTCGAGCGACAGATGTCCGTGATGCGTGGCCAGATTTTGAATCTAACGCAAGCGCTTCGAGATGGAAAATCACCTGTACAGTTGGTCCAAATGCCCGCGGTCGTTGTGGAGCGGTAAGCAAATCTTTTAACACACAAAACTAATTGATAATAATGTTTCTTTGTTTCACATTTTAGCTCCAGTGGCAGTCGCTTTTTTTCCTTCACGCAGCGCTTCCAAAACAAGAGTCCCTTCTTCTCTTGGTGGTAGGTCAAAGACACCAATTATACTTAAATTTGATAAACTAATGTATTACTCCTTATCTGTTGCAGTTAATTGTACGCGACGTTTGGCAACTCTCGTATTACCCCCGCTCCAGGTATTTATTATGTGGTCGGGACCCTAAGACAATTGTCGTCTACCTGTTGTGCTTTGTTGTTATCTACTATATTATCGCCAAACGATTTTAGTTGTAATCCCCCTGCAAAATGGATTTTGTTAAATTTGTTTGTTTTGGCAAAAAATCACTTGCTATTTATTTAAATTACATTCACATCATGATCACAGTTAACTGGCTGCTTAGCCAGGTTACTATATATTGTTCGTATAGTCAATTGTATAAAACAATCATTTACAACATGAAGAATGAACAACAAAAATCAATAGATTTTCCATTCCATAAACACATTTACAATTATTATTTATACCTAAAAACAAAAAACATATCACCATGAATTGTTTAAAAGTAGCTTCATATTTATTGCTTAAGCCATGGGGCTTAGTGAATCCCCCTTATTCATTGTGAATATCATTAGCGAAAAGAAAAAAACTATATACCAGTTAACACTTCTCGAAAGTCCCTCAATCCTTTTGGGATAATTACGTTAAGCAACAGCTATATAAGCGAGTGTAACTATGTCAACTAGAGGAAACAAATAATATACATAAATACATATATATACATGGAATAGATTCAAAACTAGATATAAATAAATACAAATATTTATATATGTATATTCGATTAAATGTGCATAAATTCAAACAATAAAAAATATCAAAAATGCCTTGTATAACATATTGTTTATTCATACGCGAAAAAATGGCAAGTGCTTCATCTACAGTCAGGCACTAAGCGACAAATACATGAATAATCCAATGGCTCTTTTAGTTGATCAGTATAAAAAACATAAATTTAACCCTCTTAACATTGACGACATTTATGCGAACTCATGGCGATGATTCGCCATATAATTTTGAATAAGATCTAGAGCGTCTTGAAGTATAACCTGGGTGTCTGGTTGGCCGTCTGCATGCTTACTCTGATTCGAGTTCATGGGACTAACTGCCATGCTAGCTCGCTTGGCCATTTTCGACCGCAGCAAACGCAGTCGCGTGTTAAAGTACGATGCAATTGATGGTTGATAGGAAATGCTTAGCATACGGCCGCAGCCTTCGTACTGATACCATTTGCTTGGCACATTGCTGGTCACACAGAGATCTCGTCCCACTGGAACTGTGCTGATTACACGCTTTGGCTTAAGGAAGCGCACGAAGCGCTCCAACTCCTTGTAGCTCGAATGCTCTGAGTACTCGATGCCGATAACACTGATGCGCTTGCCAAACGATGGCTTTGAATTCTTCTCCCAGCCGCTGGGACGAATGCCTAATAGCATATCATACTGTCCCTCGAATTTCTTAAAGTATTGATCCAGGTGCTGGTGGAATTGAGAGTCAATATGTTACAGAAGCTTATTTGCATTAGGAGTTAAACTTCTAGTTACCGGATAACTAATCTTGCCCATGGTGATGACATGTAAATTGGCCTCAAGCGGATCATCGCAGAGTCGTTCTTGGAGCTCGGGCCAATTGAGACAATCGATGGCTTTGCGACGATGCGGCTCTGTCCAAATACGCAGCGAGAACTCTTTGGCCAATGCCAGCCACAGCTTCTCCTTGCCAATCACATACGAGCCGCAAACGTGTAAGATACGTTTCTCGGCATTCTTCTCGTGAAATCCACTGACCAAATGAAGCAGGCGTTGAATGCTGTCCGCCTGATGGCAGAAGTCGTAGTTCTGTGCCAAGTATGTGGTGTCCAGATAAAGCAGATCAATATCGGGCTGATTCCAAAAGATGGGCAGTGATTCCATCTCAAAGCTGGCACGAAAATCGCCGGTATGCAGAATGCACTGGCCAGTGCTGAGCTTGAAGAGCAGCATAATGGCACCAGGACAGCTGCAAGCGATAAGATTAAGCAACTGCATTCTGAATAGATATCTGATCTGACTTACTGATTGGCCTCCAAGGCGGTGATTTCAATGCCATCTATGGTAATGGTCTCATCCACATCGATCTCGTGCAGATACTGCTCATCAATGGGTATAAAGCTGCGCACCAATCTTGCCGTAATCGGACTCATGTACAGCGGATGGGCAAATTTCCGTGTGAGGCCCACATAGTGATCGGCATGGTAATGACTTAGGAAATAATGCGTAGCGTCCGGAATGTCGCCAAACTGAAAGCCATCCACCACAAAGTTGGTGCCCTCGACCACCTTGTAGGTCGGGCAGCGTCTGCGCGAACGTCTTAGTGGTTTGTTCTCTTTGCCAGCTGTATCGGCTGTCGACGGCTGCTCGTCTGGCAGATTACGACGAGGTATTGAGACCATTGAGGCTGCTTCTGCTTGACAGGGGTCCAAGTTGGCCAGCACCCCAGAGCCTGCTTCATCACATTGTTTGTGGGTTGAGATGTTTGGCTTTGTATCAGCTTCCTCATCGGAGCAGAGATCAATGACGTCACATGGCGATGTTTTGCACTTCGTTTTGGCGTTGCGCTGCGGCTGAGTGCGCTTTCGACTGGGTTTTGTGCTAGGTTTGTATTCCACATCCGAGTCCGCCGTCGTTGCAGTTGTGGTTGTAGCCAACGTTGATTCAGTATCAAACAAGCGCTTGCATCCGGTTGGCTTGCGACGTTGTTTTGTGTTTTTGCCGATATTCTCGACTTTGTAGCTCTTGGCGCAGCTCTTGAAAAAGTTATCGATGCGCATTTGACCCGGCAGCGGTTCTTTTTTCGTGCTGCGTTTAACTGTTGTTTTACATACAGCTATTTCGGCATCCGGATTTAATTTCTCAATGTGCAGCTTCTTTGTTGTTGTTGCGGCTCTTGTTTTTCGCGCCTTTTTTGCTTTTTCTGGTGTTTTCTCGCCAGCTGAATTCGGCGTTTCATCGGCACTGCTTACCACCGTTTGCAATTCACTTAAACTTTTAATGCGCAGCTTGCCTACGCTTGGTTTCGCCATTGTATGAAATGTTCAGCCTACTTTACTAAATTTTAGACAAGCCAACAGGTTGCGTCGAGTCGCAACTTCCAACTGGCTAAGGGCTGCGATTCGATATTATATCGAAATAATCGATTATTGTTGGCAACTAGCAGTCAGTAGGGATGAAGAAACTATCGATTTTTAATGACAAACATCGACGGTTTATGCAGGCAAATAAAACGTATTGTCTATTAATATATTTATTTTTAATGAAATTATTCTTTAATTTTTTTATTTGTAATTAATAAATAATAGATACAATGAATAGGTTTATAATGATCGATTTTACCGATAACTATATAGATAAGCGCTTGACACGGAATATTTGAAATAAGCATGTTGAATCGAAAACTGAGTTAATAACTATTTTGATTTATTTATTTTATGCAATTGCTTAGAAATTAGGTAATCAATGTTGCCAGTCTATGCTATTATTTATTCAATTTCTTATTAAAATGTAACTTAATTTAAAGGGTTGCAAGAAGCACTTGAAAATTCACGATTAAATTAGTAAAATGGAACCAATGCTAATGATAATATATCCATAATCGGTAGAGGATAAAAACAAGTAGGAGTACAGGAACAAGCACCATTCCCACGTATTGCAGTCAAGATCGCAAGTCAGTAAGGGGCACATACATGACGCCCATCAAACGCGTCATCTGCACTTTGCCATTTTCATCCTTGTCGTACTGACGAATACAAATTCAAGATTAATTACAATTCATTAATTTGTGTGCAAATAAATTTCGCACCTGCTGCATATACTGTGAGCCACCATCGGGCCCAACGGGGACAATTAGACGTCCTCCATTGGCCAGCTGATTGATTAATTCGGTGGGCGTTTCAGGAGCAGCGGCTCCCACATGGATGGCATCGTAAGGCGCTAGAGCGGTGTGGCCCTTGCGGCCATCTCCCTCAATGATGACCATTTGTTCCGAATTCAGCATGTCCGGATCATCCGAGTTGAGATTGGTCTTGCTCATGGTCACTAAAGAGTGTTGATGCTCGATGCCTACAATGCGAGTTCCGGCATTTTCACCCTTTGCCTTTATATAGCGATAGAAGCAGGCCGTTAGATAACCAGAGCCTGATCCCACGTCCAGCACATGAGCGCCTGGCTTCAGATGATCGCGTAGATACTCCAAAGCAAATGCATGCTAAGGAAATAGAACACAATTAGGGATTAATCATATTTATATTACATCTTGTATTACTATCTTACCATATGAGGAGCGCTGATGGTGACACCTCCGCCGATGGGTTGCGGGGAATCCATGTACGGATTACGGGGACAATAGTGCTTGCGATCCGTAGCAATCATTGCATTTGCCACCGCTTCAGATGCAATGACGCCGTAATCTATGTGAAATATATAAGTGATTGCAATAGAGAAAACACACTTGTTGGACCCTTACCGCGTAGCTGACGAATTAGATCCGCATTGCTAGAACCCACAGAACGCCAGGCCATGCTGAATGAACGCAATAATAGGCCCAGCCTCAAGATATTGACGATATTTAAATTTTTCAGTTTTCTGTTTTCTTTTGTTTGGATGTTGGTGGTGGTCGCTGGTTTTGTTGTTGCGTACAACAGTCGACGAACAGCTGGCCAGCAGTGTTGGTAAACGCAACGCTTAAAAAAAAATTGTTTACACGAGTTTTAAAGCATAACATACCTAGACAGTTGCAATTTAGAAAAACGTATTTTATTAGTTGTTATTTGAACAACATAATATGCACAAATTTAGTTCATGCTTGATCAACTTTCGAAAAGTGCCGCAACTCTGGTAGCACATTAGTGTAACCGAGTTTTTGGTATATTTGAAAAGTCTACTTGCGGTCACACTGCTGGCAGCTGTCGAGCGGAAAACGCAGCAAACAAAAGTCGCGGCGCAGTTACAAAAAGAAATCGAGATTAATTTGTACAAAGCGTACAAATACAAATGCAAGTACAAAAGCATTAACAAAATTGCGATAAAATTTGTTGATTACGAGTGTGTTCTGTTGCAAAGTGAAGAATATATATTATCCAGCCAGCCTCACATCAATTGCATTGCACTGCAATTTGCAGCTGCCTTTTTTCGTGTTGTTTTATTGTCGTCGTGCGTGTGTGTGTGTGACACACGCACACTAACAGCTTGTGGCTAGTTTGAAGAGCGCGCGCGGCAAAAACGTTTTCGCTATTGTTCGAGTGTGTATGTGTGTGTGAGTGAGTATTAGTCATTTTGGCCTGGTCGTTGGTCTTGTGTGATTGGGTCCGGTCTTGGCTTTTGTTTGTTAACCCGTAACATTTGGAGCGCATCCGAGTCACAACAACAACCACAATAACAGCGTCGTCGTCGCTACGGCCAAATCAGCAAAAGGTTAGTTAACCGCCTTATCATCACTATTAATTGCCAATTCATTGTGGTTCTAATGCTAATAAAACGTTCAGAAACCTCTAAACGCATGACTAATATTTAAACGTAAATTTACAAACGTTTTTACTTGATTAAACGGGGCAGCAAGGTCGCGTTATTGTTGCAACGGTTACGTTTATTTATATATATGTATGTATATACAAATATTTATCGTACGCTTTGTAAGCATGTAAGACGCGTTCAACGATAGTACAATAAAATGTACATTGCATAATTCGTTGTGCGGCGTCTCCATTTGATTTGTGGCTTAGTTGAAATATGAATAAATACCCTGCAGTACGCTAGAGTAATCGCGCTCCTTCGGAATTCGCTATACCTAGAGTCACCACCTCCGTCCAACATGCGTTCGCAAATGGAGAATTAACATTGGTACTCCAATTCGAGTATGTAGTTTTTGTATTTATTTTATTAATTCAATATTTTTACCACCAAGTGATGCAGGGAATAAATACAACAACAAGAGTGTGTGTGTCACGTATGTATGTGTGTGTGTTGTCCACTTTGACAGGACTTCACTTGACTGACACTCGATTCTGCCCATTTCCACTTCGTTTTCGTTCTCTCACTTTTAGCAGCAGGTGTTGCATGTTTGTTGCCCTGCCGCTTCCGTCTGTTGCATTCACTTTCCAACTCACTGAGTTTGCCACAAGAAGCGGCACGCAGCAAGCTGCCTTGAGGCAAAGTTTCTTGTCGATAAGTTCTCTAAAAGGGTTTCTCGTAATTATTTAGCAATGCTGCTTGTTTCTGTTTCGCCTTCCATTTTGTGATAGCGTCGCGCTGTACAAAACAGGAAACGACAAGTGTATAACACACACATACAACTACAAGCAAACATACACACACACATACTGGCGAGTACATGAGCAAATTTATCGCACGTTTTGATTTCTCTTATTTGTTGTTGCTAGAATAAATAGATGGTCATAAAAGCAGTTGTCGACCACATTATCAATCATATGCTAATTATGGAGATTCTACCGATAAAATCGCTTTATCGCCAGCATTTTATCCATTTAATTAAGCATAGTCAAGTTTGTGCATTCATGCATTAAGCTTTCGGTTCAACTTTGACCCAGATTCGCATAGAATGTGCCTTGCAACGCATGAATGCGAACGCATGAATTCCGAATTCAATTCTATGATGAATGCCCAACTGTCGCTCTCTCTCTCTCTCTCTCCCTCGATGTCTCTCACACACACTGATGCACTTGCCTTGATTTATTACAAGCGAACGTGCAGTTTAAGCAAATATTTTTATCTCTTCTCATTCTAAACCACCTGACGTTATTTCAAAACAAAAGCAAAAAAAAAAAGGAGAGACGAGACAGCAACAAAAGGAGCTGCGATAACTGTTATACAGCTATAACTATTATACGCAATTCCATTTGCAGCTGATTTTATTCGTTCTATGTTTGAGTAATTTCAAACTCTTGAATATGGTTATGTCGCTTTTGTTTCACATATAAAAGCTTTGCATATAAATTAATTTATAACCAGTTCTGATGCTGCTTATTTCATCTTCTGTTTTTTGTTGAACTTCTACTGACGAAGAGAGTAAATCACACTGATTATTCCGTTTGCTCCTCACACACCTTCGCATAACGATCGCATGCTACTTAAATGGATTTCCATTCGGACATTCGCATTCACATTCGTATTCGTATTCGTATTCGTATTTTAACTCGTGTTTTTGCCACAGATCTAAACAGTGCATATGTGTAACTGTGCATGTGCTATGATAGTCGAGAGTGCTCGACTGTGAGATACCCGCTACCCGTTTTGGGAGACTGCAAAACTCTTATACTTTAAATATAATATTACGTTGAAAAAAAAAACCATAACATGTTTAGTTGAACTTGATATTTGGCCATTAAAATTGTTCCTTGAATAACTTATATGCTTTTCAGAAACAATTTCGACTTTAGATATTAATGTGTGTACTAAAACTCGTATTTCAAGCCTTAAAACTACGCTCGATTACTAATTTTTCGATTTTGTGAAGCAAAAAGGGACGTGGCAAAAATCTAAAACAAGATTCATCTGCGTAAAAAATTTGTTCAAAGGTGTTGTCTGTAGCCTTTTTAGTCTCTGAGATTTAGGTGTTCCTATAGATGGATAGTCGGATAGTCAAGAATATATGTATATACTTTATGGGGTCGTAGATGCATCCTTCTGTCTGTTACATACATTTTCTGTTGGCACTAAGTTATAATACCCTTCTACCCTATGGGTAGCGGGTACACAAAGAGTGTGACGTTTGTGCACGTTTTAAACTTTTCAATTTTTCGTTTTTCTCTCATTTGTTTTTTACGTGTTGTGCAAATATGTCAAACATTTGCGCAAACTACACAAATTTGCGTAAATTGTTATGTGTCGCATATCAAACTGTGTCCACACTAACAACTGTATTGACTGTATGCCACAAAGACGTAGACGCAAACGCAGACGCCTTGACCTTAGAAGGCGCCACAAAGGGAGCTTGATTTATGTTTTAGGATGGTGGGAAACATGTCATTACTTTGGCAAAGCGTTTTATACTAAATAAATAAACTGAATACGGTTTCAAATCGGGTAGAATAAATATTGTCAAAATTTGTTAGTCACGTTTCGATTTATCTGAAAAGTTTTCGTTATTTATTTATTATCATTATATATTCGATATTCTTGCATATACATATAGGTTTTTTTTTTAAATTCCCTTAAAAGTATGTTTCCCCAAGTACTGAAAATATATGATCGTATTAAGTATAAATCATTTAAAGTCACCCTCACTTGTAAAATGTTTAAATTTATTAAAATAAAGTTCCAAATGTAAATTGAAATTAAATTAATTTATTTAATAAAGCCTTTGAAGTGGTTGATTAATTCCATGTAAAAAAAAAACTTAATGGTCAATCAGTCTTTGTTCTTCTCTTTCTCTTTCGACCACTCTTAAGAGCTTCCCAGCCATTATAATTAGCTTATGAGATCTTCTTCAAAGACCTTAACCCCGACGTCAAACAAAGCACATTCACTGTGCGACCCAAAAGCTCTGGTTTCGCCTCGACCTCTACCCGCAATCCTCCCTATCCCACCCCTCAATTTTGGATCTGAGTCAACGCTTTTATGTAAATTGAATGAACTTTTTGCTGTGTTTTTAATAACTTAAATAGCATTAAGTAATGTGCGTGTTCTCTTGGGCACGTTCCCTCACAGTCTGCTTCCTACTTATAATACACAATTTGGCCAGTTCAACGTCAGAGCTGAAATTGAGGCGTTCCTTTATGTTAAAATATATAGTATATATGTTCATATATATCTTGGGTGTGTGTTGTCTGTAAGTTCATTAAATTCTTTATTTGCAGCAATAAATTCAATTTAGCTTGGCGACTTTTTTGATGGCGCTTCGAATGGCGTTTCAATTACGTATTGCTGTATATAATAATGCTTACAAATCTGCATATTTGTAATGCCTAAGCGTGCCAGACTACAATATTTACCAATTGTTATTGCATTATTTTATTGAACCTCTTATCAGCATTAAAACCAAGCATGTCTAGGAAATTTGTAGATAAAAATCTGGAATTTATTTAGAATTTTACTTCGGAATTTTACAAATTATAAAGGTATTTTATACTCTAACTTCATTTTATGGTATCCAATATAAATCTGACACTTCATACAAATCTAGTCGTTTTTTTAGCTACCTAAAAATGAAAGTGGAATAGATTGTAGATTAGATTAGATTGTGTAGCTAAATAAACATTGCAGCAAGGGTATTGATCTAGTAAGCAAGCAATTTGTTTTCTTGTTTATTTGATTATTTTAACAATTGAAAATAAAAGCTCAAGGTCATTGCATGTGGTTGGTGTTGGTGGTCGATATTGTTGATTGTGTTTTGGGTTTGCCAATTGACGAAATGTCGAGCAATCAACAATTGCCGCCCAGTGCCAAAAGCAAATGGTCAACAAATACAATGCGAGTAATAATAACATGAAATAGAGCATAGAAAATTGTCTCTTTGAAAAGTCGTTTATAGTTAATCAATTATTTACTTAAGAGTCCATTTGTGATAATGTTCATGAACTCTATTATATGAGTGTGCTTATGTGTGTGTTTGTGGCTGCCTCTTGACAATGCTTGAAGAAGTGATCGACCGACCCACACGTATTTGCTCTCACTTTACTATCATTGTTGTGATGCTTTCACACACAATCACACACACAACCAGTCTCAGAGCTGGCTAGAAAAGAGAAAAAAGCACTTTCTTTTGTTCAGAGCTGAGTTCTGCTTGCTTTTCTTACAAGAGCTTTGAGAGCGCGTGGTCAAGTTTTATGAGTACTTTAAGTAAAAGTTGTCGCCAGCTCATGATTAACATAAGTACATCTGTGTGTTTGTGTGTCGAAAACGCCATTGACCCACGCAAAGTTGCGAAACTACTAAATAAATTGTAACAATTTAAAAAAAACACGAAAACAGAGAAGTGATATTTGACATACCCTTTCTGAGAGGGCAGAGTATAATTAAAAGCGAAAACCTTGCACTTGCATGGCATGCATCAAAGCTGCTTCCTAGACGCAATCATTTCTCTTGGCGGGTTCAGCTTTAACCGGTTGCCGCCGGCAACAATTTAACGAAACCCAGAGAAGTACCACCTAACAACGTATCTACATAAATACATTCATAAAAGTGTGTATTGTACCCTGTATTACTGTGCACATGTGTGGGACAATAGCGTTATAACAGACCCAGTCGTGACCTTAGCAATGCATTAAGCTTTTACAACACTTTGCATACACGCCAAACATATCTGAGTATGTGTGAGTTTAGCTGGACAAGGGCTACGATTCTACGGTCGTTAGTTTGGGTATTACAAGGCTTACCATGTCATCCGAACAGTTACTAATTTGTTAATTTCATTATTCGCTGTAAATTGGCAAAACTTGTTTCGAAATTTTAAAAAAGAATTTAAATATATGTCTTTTAATTATTAGAAACTTGTGAACTTGAACCATATATAATTGTTTGCCGAAATTAGTACTTAAGGCTTAGGATCACTTCGTTAAGATGACATCATGTTTAACCACATTAAAAACGAAACTTGCTATTAACGAGCCAATGTGACAAATTAAGCGGAAGCTATTTATAAAGTTAGTCGGCAAAATAATTAGATAGATACCTAATATGAAAAGTTTAAGCTTATACTAGTATGTCTCTGCGATATATACATATAATAAAACATATTTATTTTGTACGAAAATATACTAGAAACTATCAGCAAAGGAAGGGAAACCCCTAAATGTTTGTGTCTTCGGGAAAGTCCAAGATTATCTGTCATCAAATAAAATGTAGTTGTAAAATAAATGAATCGTGTTTTGTTCACAGATTATTTGCGATCACTGATGATTAATAATAATAATGATTATAAATAATCTAACAATATTTTTCATACTAATTTTAATGCATGATTTAAAATGGTTAGAATTGAAAACCCGATCAAATTACGAATTTCAGGGTCCTAGTTTTTAGCTTTTTACCTGTGCGTTGCATTTTATATCAGACAGGTAAAACTATTTTAAATGTAAAGATGAAAACCAAAAATTAATTCATTGAATAAACTTCTATTTTATTTTTAACCATTTTCTGACGCACCTTTAAACTACAGCTATCGTTTATCAATAAACGTATAACTGAATTGTTTGCCCTAAAAATAGTTCTACGGCTGCAGCTCTCTGCACTTTCTCCCCTCTTTAATCACATAATGCCTATAATTGATTGGAGGCAACAATTTGAGCTTCTCTGCAATTGACGTACAAGCTTTCATTGTTGCTGGATTAGACAAAGCAAAAACGAATACGATAATTGCATGTGTTGTGAGCTGATATATATATGCACAAACATCGGGGGGTACATCTAGTCTATGCTCGTGTGTTAAATGGTACACATTGATTTAATTAGCAGAAAAGGCCCAAAACCCATATGCACTTGCCACAAGTTGAGCTCACGTAGGTGGGGTAAAATACTCCCAAACAGATACATATATATATTCATATACTACGTGTTCGCATACCCTTTGAAGGTGACTTTAATTAGATTGATTCTGTTAGTACTGTAAGTGCTCATTGATGTTTTTGTAGAGGAAAACGTGCCGCGTTCACCATAAACAAACTAATGAATTCTGTGATGAAAGCTACCTACTCTGGAAAGCTTAAAATGGTCACGTTTTTGCTCAGTTTTGTACATTTTGAAAAGCGCCAACTACTTGGTATCTCTTAGTCTACGCAGTCAATAATTATATTTGGGTTCGTGTCTATAGCCTATTGCCATTTGATTGTGATGTAAATGTCATATGAACGGTATTCATCTAGACTTTTTAGATCCATACCAAAATTTACATGTATTTCGCATGCAATCTTGGGAATGAAGAAATTTGTGACTTTTTTGTTTACGCTTCGAAATGAAAGTTTAAGAAATTTCTGAAAAGAATTAGGAAACAAATACAACAATATTGTGCCAACAGTTGCTTCTGTTGCGAGTTGCGCATACAAATTGCAAAAATTGGTGATGAACAATAGAGACGCTTTGTTCCCTACTAGATTTTATCCAAAGCGCATGCGAATTGATAATTTATGTGGAGTAAATCACATTTAGTCATGCTGAACTGATTACTTAAATATATCTGCATTAAATCTATCTCATAAATTTAAAATTCCACTTTTAATTCACACCTGATTATATCTGTTGCGATTTCAAGCTTTCTAACCTTATTGTTCGTGATTTATCGTTGGCCGCTTCTTTTCTAAATGGTTTTAGTTATTATAACTTTGAACTTATTGTTAGTCCCAACAAATGAAAAGATGAATAACGTGAAAAATTATACCAAGAATATATGAATATATGTAAAACCTATTAAACAACTTGCACATTTTCTTTATATCTCAAAGTCGTCTGGGTTGCATGTTCTGCCGGGTTTTCCCATTCCGTGCCTAACGTTAATGCAAACAATGTTGCGCCATATGTCAGATATGCACATCCACGAGCTGTTCAGTATTTGCCTATGTGGCATGCATAATCGTGGCATATGCAACAGTCAGCAAACACAAGTGGCACACATTCATGCCTCCCATCTTCTTAGAATGCTTGACTCAATTTTGCTGTCAGTTATCGAATAGCTGCAAGACTGATAAATACTAAATGTTGTGTTCTATCTATGTGCATAATACCTTCATAAATAAGTCTCATATACTAAATATACGCCTATAGATATCGCTGTGACTAGGCGGACTATTGTTTTGCCAATACTCTGTGCTGAAATTTGTTGGGGAATTCGTTATGCGATGACGCCGCTTGCTTCCCAGCTGGAGGTCAATAGACAACAGCAGCATCATCATCATCATTATCATCGTCAACATCAGTAGCATTTGGCAAGCTAAATACGTATTTTAAATGAATGAATTCGAGTAGCAGAACTTATTTACTGCGTAAAAGAAATTCATATATTTGTTTTTGATAAGCACATTTTCAGAGTGTGCGACTCTCTCGACGTCGGCGCCGAAATACGATTAATAACAATATTATTACTGCTATTGTTGTTGCTATTGTTGATGCAATCAGTCGTTCCGGGATGTGCCGACCACCGAATTGTTGTTTCGCGTAATCGCCAACTGTTTCACTGGACTCGTTCGCAGAATTGCATTCCTCCCACATTTTGGGTTCTCTGTTCAGAGTTGAATAATTTGCCCATTGTTGAATTTTTTTTGTGGGCGTCCCATTCGCTTCAAGTTCGTGACGTAAATGCCAGGCAAATTGTATTTAAATTATTTATTTATTTATTTGTTGTTTGTCTTTCTCCTGCTTTGTTTTTTACCATTCTCTTGTGGATTGTTGATCGATTTGCTTTTTACGCTTTAAGCAGTTTCCCATTGATGATGATGGATGAGTCGGGCAATTAGAATTGTTTATTTATTGTTTTTAATCAGCTGTCGAGTTTAGTTGCAGCTCAAGAGTCGAATGCATTAAACAATAGAAGTGTTACGTGATTTGACAAAATAGTGTTATTGCAGACAGTTGTCCAAGTAGCTCGAATTGTAAGTATATAAAGCTCTTCAGGCTGCTAAGTGTTTTGTTATATTTCGTGATCCATTTAGCTTGCTCTAGAGATAAACAATATGTGCATTCTGTCTGGAAATAACTTTTGTGTTTATTTTCCTAGTGAAATTCGCAAAATTTTAATTGTGTGTTATAATTTATGAATTAAACACTCAAGTGGAATCGACATGCAAAACAGATTTTATTCGATGTTTATGAATGCGTGAAATAATATAAATATAAGCATATTTATCCAGAGCCAATAATTAAAATATTATAATTTTCAAATATTACCACCATTTGATCTGGAGTACATATATCAATATAAATATAGAACAGAATTAAAACTATATATTATAATAATTAAATTATACAGTTACGCTTCTTTCACAGATATTATCTTACGATTTTATTTTTTTTGCATTTTAATAGGATTTAATTAAAATTTAAACAAATTATTGAAGTTAAGATAATAACAACTTATTCATATCGCTCACCATCTATAATAATGGAGAACATGTTTGATATTCAGAAATTGTAGAATTGAAGTAGAAGTTTATCATTCATCGTCTATAATTATTGAGAAATATCCGATGTTCTTTCTTATATATTGAATGGTTGTCAATTAAAGCAGACATATTTATAAAAATTCTCAACTGTTTTAAGTGCAAACTAATTGAGGATCCAATAGCCAGGGCAGATGCTGTGCGCGAAGTGAAGTGAAGTGTTGTTGTTGTATCTGTTGTCAACTCAGCAACACACACACTTAAACCAAAGCCAATAAAATTTTGAGTAGGAACTTTCAGGCTTTACATGTCGTGCTTTTGGGAGAGATGTCACAATTCTAAGATACATACGTTCCACACATCAGTCAGAATCATTTGTTATCATTGCTTATCATCCATCCCGAAAACGATTAGCCTTATCTCTGCTTCGGGTTAAGACGCATATCTGCGGCTGAATTAAATACACATTACCCTCAGTGTGCTGATGTATTCCGTATCAATTGCAGGCAAAATGACCATACCATCGAGACCAGCCCCAGCGCCGCCAGGATCGCGTGGTCAAAGCGCGGCAGCGGGTGCAAATGCGAGTCTGGAGCAGCTGCGACTGCAACTGCAGCAACAGCATCTGCAGCAGCAGCAGGCGGCGAACGGGGGGCTGCAGAAGCTGACCATCAAGTTGCCACCACCACCAAAGGGACCAATGCAACAGCAGCAACAACAGCTGAAGTGGAACAACAACAACAATAACTTCTTTGATGTGGATAGCGGCAGCAGCACAACAACGGGATCAAGCATAACGAGAAAGTTTCCCCAGGCACGCTACACGCCAGCGACCAATTGGAATGATTCACCATTCGATGGCGCTTCGGCAGGAAATGGGAACAACTTTAAGAAGATGCCACCACCGCGACCGCCACCGCCAAAAGTGCAGGTCAATGGTCGCAAAATGACAACAGCGAGTGGCCCCAATGCTGTTGGTGGTGGAGGAGGTGGCGGCATCATAAGCAACATATTCAATCGCAAGAAGTCAACGGCGACGGCAACGGCTGCTGCTTCCAAGGCTGCAGCGCAGAGTCGCGTCTACGGCCTGAGCAGCGGTCATGCCGGATCTGCCCCATCCTCGACAGTAGCGGCGGCCGCTGCTACGTCAGCTTCCAGCGCAAATCTCTACGACTGGAATGCGGCATGGAATACGGCGAGCACAACGACGGCGACGATGACAACAACGAACGTGTCCAAGAGCAGCTATCAACGGGAGGCAACTGATGGACAGCTGATCAGCTTTGATTCGCCGCCCTCTTCGCCTACGTTTACACAGAAGTCGAACAGCGACTGCGTCAGCGTGGACAGTTTCAGCTCGGACAGCAATTTCAGTTCCCCTAATAATGGCAGCGTCTCGCAGCCGGAGAGCGGCTTTGAGGATGATTACACACGCTCACGCCCGGCCACACAGAGTCCCCTGGTGGATCCATGGGAAGCGGTCGACAGTGGCATCTATGGCGGCGGCGGCGGCGGTGTTGATAGCTTTGGTGCGGCGCCTGTCCGTCAAATGCAGCCACATCAGCAGCAGCAATCGATGCGCAGCTCGGATAATCCGCTGTGCAATGGTCGCAGTCTGTTGCCGCCCACACAGTCGCTGACCATGCCCACCATCATCAAGCCGAAGATCTCGGCCAAACCCAAGGCGCCCAAGCCACCGCCATTCATTGGCCAGCCACCCATGTTCGCCTACGGCATGGACACGCTGCCAGTCAGCAGCATCAGCACACCGCCATCGCCGCCCATGCCCAAGGGGGCTCCTCCACCGCTGTCAGCTGCTGCTGCGTCTGCTGGTCCGCCAGGTCACATTTCGCTGCTGGACGTCATCTCGGGCAAGGTGGATGCGCTGGCGTTGAGCAACGGCAGCTCTGGCTACGTGGAAGAGGCGCCGCTGCCTTTTGCCATAGCGCTCTACGACTTTGACGGCGTCGAGGAGGGCGATCTGAGTTTTAGAGTGAGTAGCTGAAATTAAATCAACCAGTTGTAGTTTGTAATTCACGCTTTACACGCTTTGCAGGAGAACGAGAAAATCTATCTGCTGGAACAGCCCACCGAGGAGTGGTTCCGTGGACGCACGCGTGCGGGCTGCGAAGGACTCTTCCCCGTTAATTACGTGGAGGTCAGGGTGCCATTGGGCGGCAGTTCAGCTCAGTCACAACAACAACAACAACAGCAGCAGCCACAGCAACAGCAACAAGAAATGCACACGACGACGGCGCGTTGCTTGTATCATTTCCCTGGCGAGGTGGAGGGAGATTTGGCCTTAAGAGTAATTACTGGTTAAACTGCCTTCATTAACATCGATAATAATGCGCTTTGTTTGCAGGAGAACGAACTGGTCAATGTGCTTTATCGCATCAACGAGGATTGGCTTTATGGCGAGGTGGATGGACGGCAAGGTCAATTCCCGGCCAATTTCCTAGAGTATCAGCCCGAAAATCTGCCCACGCTGTGAGGGCGATCAATAAAAAGAAAAACCATTACATATTAACGATTATATCAAAAGCAGTTTTTGGAGCAGAAGCAGGAATAGAAAACAGCAAAACTATATTTAATATTTACTATTATACAAGGAATTCTATGTTGATAAGGGCGAAGCAGCATAATGTTGTTGGAACTGAACCATATTGTATTTCCACCAACACAAACAGTAACAGAGACACACACACACAAAAAACGATTAACTAATTATACATACACAAAAATATGATATTTCTGTTAAGTTAATTAGCGACTTTAGGAATTATTTTAACAAATCCATTTTAATGCTATTGCATCGAATCAAAGTGCTGAATTGGCTTCGAAGAAAGAAACAAAAAAAAATATGATTATTTCCATTTGATTGTTAATGTAATTTATTTGTTTATTGCTGAGCGCGTTTTGATAAATGTTTATAAATGCTTTTTTTGTGGGTTTAGTTCCCTTTTAGTTTAGTCAACTAGTTAGGCACCATTCAACCATTTCCAATTTGCTGCATAATCTTATAAATTATACGAACATTGTGTGTGCTATCCGAAAGACGGAACGAGAGGAATTAGCTCTTAAGCTATAGGAACTAGTTAGATATTCAGGCAACTATACATATGTCAAACTATACGATGAACTGAAATAAATGTAAACCAATTATCAAAATAAAAACGAAAACGAAAAAAAAATACTTAAATTGGTAGCGAAGCGTTGCTACTGTGGCACGTTTTTGTGCCACGGTGGCAGGCAGAGGCAGACGCTGACGGTGTTTGCCTAAGACCGACCATACGTGACCTTTAATTGGCCACATCCTGCTCGAGGTGCTACTGCTTTCGACCGAATATGGCGGATCTAGAGAGGACAACTCGATAAAACCCGCAAGGCCCTGGTGTCAGTCGTACCGTGCCAATGGGCCCGCATGGCAGCTGCGTGAATTGCTGTCTTCGAACGGTGACTTCCGGATATACCTGGCGTCCTCCGGTTGCTAATCAAATCGCCTTGCCGTGGTATCGGGGGCTATGTCACGGTCGACCTACCCGACCCCTACACTCGTGGGAATCAAAACAATGAATGCAAACAGAAAAAAAAAGAACCAACAACAACAAATTACACACAACAATGGTCAGCCATTGGAACGAATTCGGCTCTGTGGTGCGGCCAAGAAGCGTTTCCATCATCTGGTGCGGACCGGCTTGAGTGTGGACGAGGCCAAAGTGCAGGCTCTGCAGCCAATGCCGCCGATTCGCAAGCTACCTAAAAGCGACAATGCTGCCGCACCAGGACATTGGCGAGCAGGAAACGATGCGCCCATCCTAACGCCACCTTCGTTAGCACCAAGGAAACGGTTGCCAGTCCAAGCCCGACTTGGAGCACCAGTATTACGAGGACCGGCGCGACCAGCAGTGCGGACACAACAGCATGATGGCGAGTATAGCAAGGAATGCCTCAATTTGGCAATACTGCCGGGCGATTATCCCAGCGAACTGTGGAGTGTCCCGCAGCTGGAGGCAGTGCAGCAAAGTATTATTGATCTCATACGGCGGCAAGAAGCGGACACTGTGAAGCCGCAATTCTCTGGCTGCTACTTTCGCCAGGGTTGGCTGTCGGTTAGCTGCAACGACATCGACACCGTCAACTGGCTGCGTGCCATGGACACCCGA
The DNA here is from genome assembly GCA_963583835.1 of Drosophila immigrans. Lineage (NCBI taxonomy): Eukaryota > Metazoa > Arthropoda > Insecta > Diptera > Drosophilidae > Drosophila > Drosophila immigrans. The sequence continues at coordinate 20,911,407 of OY757142.1, read as the reverse complement.
CTACGGCCCTGGGAAGGCGCCTCGCTCCAGGTTATTCCCGAGAGTGAGGTGCCCTTCAAGCGTGTCTTTGCCGGCATCTTTCCAGCGCTGCCAACCAGTTCGGTAAAGTATGCCCTGCGTCTGATTGATGAGCAGAACGACGGAATCGCTGTCCACGACTGGCACATGCTCTATCGTGGACAGTCGGGACCGTGCATGAAACTCGTCATTTCCATTGATTCGCATTCGGCCGAGAAGCTCCGGCAACGTGGCTACTACCTCAACTACGGATTTAGCACTGTTCGATTCCAACCAATGGAAATGGCTAAATAATATATTATTATTTGAAAACATAAATATTCTTTTATTTGCTTGATTTTGGCTGACAAAAATCCTCCTACTGAACCCTCTACGAGGGTGTCGGCTAAGCAACAGACCTCCAGAGTTTTGCCATGTACAGAACGGGTCTGGCTAAGTCCATCGAGGCAGGAACCTGTGGCTACACTGAGATGTGGCGTAGCATAGGCGAAAACACGACGACATGGTTCGAGGTAGGGCAGTGGTGACGTCCTGAGGCTATGGAGCCAACTCACTCCCCTAAGGCCAAGGCGTTATGCGATCCGCACCCATGACCTTTGGTTTTGCAGTCAGGGGTAACCGACTGTGTTTGACCGGAGCCTACTCGATACCTGTCCGCCTCGGGTAGTATACAAGGACTTACCGTGCTAATGGGGGCTATGGCATGGTGGGCAACCTTTCCTCCCTACTCGTGGGACCAAATCACATGGACACTCAAAATTCAAAATTGATGAAGCGGGGCTTAACCGCGAGGAGTATTGAAGAGGCGGCTCCGGACGAAGATAGCTGGAAGAAGTCGCGGTGGGGCAACGCCCCTCAACCCAGTGAAAGGTCAGAGAGTGCTGGAGGCTCTTACTGGGTCGGTCCGAGCACCTCCCAAGGGGTCCTGAACTCTAACTTGGATACGGCGGTGATCCCTGCAACCATACGGACGATAGAGAGCGGAAGTGATAAGGTCGAGCTTGGCTCGACCGTTGAAGCTCGGGCAGAGGACGAGGCTGTAAGTGTGCAGAAATTTGAACTGCAACTCATATGGTCTGAGATCCTCCTGGATCCACCGAAGAAGCGTCAACGTCTTGACGCTGGTGAAGGGCAAGTACCTTGCCAGCCCTCTAAGAGGACGGAAGTTACCTCTGGCCATGTCATTAAGTCCCTGCAGATGGCAATCATGGCAAGTGACTATCCGCTAAAGATGCTCTCCAGAGGTGACCTTGGAGCGATCGAGAGCGGCTTAATCGAGAAGATGCGTGAGGGATGGTCTGCCAGCCTTGGCTTTACCGGTATCCACTAAAAGCCAGGCCTGATTATAGTGGACTGCTTGGACAGGAACGCTATGGACTGGCTCGAAGTCACTGTCCCAACGCTTCCAGTGGAGGATTGGGTTGTGCTTCGGACCTGTCCGGGGGATCAAATCCCGACGGAGGTGGTCACCGTGTACCTGCCAAAGACACTTGGCGAGGAGGATTTCAAGGTGCTGGCACTATTACGCAATCAAAACTATGATCTACTGCCAGACACATGGAATCTCCTGGAGTGCAGAGCCACCAAGGAGGGGAAGCTCGTGACTGGGGTTGAGTAAACATGCTTTGCAACTAATGTAGGGCAAAGGCAAGACCCTGAATTACCGCTTTGGGCAGGCGGAATGGCGATTGCATAAGAGATGGAGTGTCGGAGCAACTAAGTACCGCAGGGAGTGTGCTGACGACCACATATGCGGAGGAGGCGTCGAGGGTAGCAGAGAAGGAGAATCTGGCTTAAGTCACGGCACGCCTACGGTGCAGAGATGCTGCTCAACCGGCGGTAAGCCCACGATCGTAGAGCCGCCGGCAGAGCCAGATCTCCAGACTCTAACGAACGAAAACGAACTTTAAGGATAATTAGCAACAGCGTGGCACCAAACTTAGCAGTTTGAAGGGTAGGCTAGAGCACTAGCCTGGTGCTAGTGTAGGAGCCCTGAATCTTCAGAGAATGGATAAGATAGAAAGGCGGTAAGCATTGAAGTCTTTTCCAACCGCCTGTATCTTGTTAAAAAAGCGCCTTAACTTCCTAGTCTATTTCACTTTCTTTACACAGATCTAGAGGCAGTGCAAATCACTGCATTCGTGTCGAGGGATAGTATCGTATCAAGCAAACGCTACCGCCAGGAGTCATCATACTGGCCTAGTACTGCTGTAACAGAGGACCATCACTTTTGCTAGGTTGTGAAGCTAATATCGTTTTGGATAGCACGGACAAGAACAAACGGGGTAAGTTCCTTCTGGATTTGCATGTATGTAACGATATAGTGTTGATCTATGTATCAATATATGATAATATAGTCCTGATCAAGAGCCTCTCAAAAACCCTCTAGGTCAGCTTTATAACTGAGCGAACAAATACAGCTATAAAAGTGTCTAAAAGTAAATTTCCAACAGCAAGGGCATTCCGTAACTTACACTAAGCATGAAGCGAAAATGGCTGATCTTCTTCTAAAGACTCAATTTCCTTCATGTAAAATCATGTGTTATTCGAGAAATGAAGATATTTGTAATAGATCTTTCAGTTGGCTATGCCGCTATGCTCAAGCGTTTCGATTTTTTATACCTATCCGGAACAGGGAGCTTCAGTATAATCTGTAAATACTTCATCGTTGTACGTCAAAGCAAAATTTTTTATTTCTTTTCTTTTTCGGATGTGTTAGCGATACAGCAATTATTCTGCACCCGGGGCAAACAAAATTATTTTCTTTAACAACCGTCCATTCCTTACGGATATTGGGAATACTCACGCGTCAAAAGAAGCGTGCCGCACGCACGCTTTACAAACCAGGTGAGTGGAGAGCACATGTCATCATCAACAGTATAGCTAACCGACGAATCGCCACAGATTGATTGACTTGCAAGCATGTCTGGCGATTACAATGGATGTCAGGCTCCCGTGGACTATCCGCCGTGTCCAGCAGGCGCCTCGTGTCCGCCATGCGATTGCGGCGACTATTCCGGCTGTTGCTACCAGCAGCCGGCACGCACTCTTCCCATCATACCGCAGTCGCATCTGATGCGCTCCAATGCGCCCATGGACACCAACACCGTCTACAGGCGCTCCTACTATGGCAACTGTGGTCCCGGCCTGGCTGCCGTCTCGGTGCGTCCCTGCAATCACATTAGCGCCAACACGGCGCCCATGGAGAAGTGCACCGTGCAGAAGTTATCCTACATGCCGCCGTGTCCGGCACAACGCACCATGCCCATTTTGCCGGCGGAGAGCGGTCTGCGCTTCGAGGGTCCCATCTATGCGATGACCTCGCAGAAGCACGACTATGTGCCCAAGGGAAATGTGAAGCGAGCTCCCTGCTTGCCGCATGTGGCCATCTGCACCTCGACGGCGCCCATGGAGCGTTGCACCATCCAGAAGTTGAGCTACATGCCCGTGGATGTCTGCCAGAATCCGCCGCCCAAGCTGATGCCGCAGAATTCGCATTATTGCAAGCCCGTTGGACCCATGGAGCGTTGCTCGGTGCAAAAGCTATCCTATATGCCAGTCTGCATACCGCCCAAGGAGCCGACACCCTGGGCGGACAAGATACGGTGTGTGCCGCCCAACTATCAGAACATATGCACCACGTACAACCTGAGCTACATGCCCAATTGCAATGCCGGACGCACGGCTCCCATGATGCCCATGAACAGTCTGAAGTTTCTGGGCAACGATGGCGGCGCCTCCAGCACCATTTACAAGCTGAGCTACATGCCCGTGGATGCTTCGCGCACCAAACCGATGCCCATCATGCCGCGCGACACATTCCGTCGTGCTACCGAGCCACTGGAGCGTTGCACAGTGCAGAAGGTGCGGTTGTTCATAGGCAATGCTACCTGCATCTCTTACTAATTTACTGTTGTTCCCACAGCTCTCGTATCAACCCAGTTGCACCGAGCGCACACCGCCCATACGACCCATGGAGAATGGGTTGCGCTTCGATGGACCTATGTATGCGATGACCACACAGAAGCACGATTTCGTGCCCAAGCCGCATGTGCGTCGTGCTCCCATCATGCCACTGACGGCATTCTGTCGTCCCAGCACTGCCATGGAGCGTTGCACCGTCAACAAGCTGAGCTACATGCCCGTGGATGTCACGTGTTTCCCGCGGCCCGATGCAGTCAAGCCGCGCGAGGGATTCTGTCGCAACAGCGGGCCTGTGGAGAACTGTACCACGTACAAGCTGAGCTATTTACCCAACTGCGTGCAGCCCAAGGAGCCGCTGCCATGGGCACGCGCCACCACCTATTGCCGACCCAGTGGTACCATGGAGAAGTGCTCCATTCAGAAGCTCAGCTACGGGCCACCCGGTGCCTTTCAGCGTTGTGGTGGTAAGCAGTTCATTTTTATAGCGTCTACTTATAAGGCAGAAAAGTATTTCGACTTTCATTTATGTTCGATCGGCGTAAAAGCACGAACCGATGTAAACCACGTCCGTCTGGTCGTCCATAAAAATACCTTGATCTCGGCAATGATTACATAGCTCACAAATTTGGAGACTTGCATATCTGCATATTATGATATACGATACAGTCTGCTCGTCTGTCCGTCGGTAATTGCACCCATATCCTCAGACTATAGCTTTATTATTCTCGGGGATTATAACCGATAGATCCAATGAATTTGGCGACGTTATTCCTTCATGCATTCATACAGAATTTCAATCCCGTCTAGAACAAAATTCAAACTGATTTACAGAAGAACATCTTGTCTCATGCTAATCAATTTGTGTCCCAACAGGTCCTTGTGGCAATGTGCCTCCCGATGCTGGCGCCTATCCAAAGGCTGGTATTTGTTGAATCGGAAATATCCGTTGATTGCTTTCCTGCCACTCGTCACTGTTGTCCTCTCTTGTCCAGTACATGTTATGTGTTTATATGTTTCCAAATTCTCGACCACACACAACACCCCGCTCCTTACCTTACACTGCACACATCACACTCTCATTTTATCCCTGTTGATTACACCCGCTTCCTGGCTAAAATTGCAAGTGGTGCTCGTTGTTTTACAATAATGCATCTTATTATTGCGGATTATCTTGATAAAATTAAAGTCCTACATTTAACACACACATTCTGTTGTCTCATTAAGCCATTTGTATCTGGATGCGCCGCTTGGCCGCCTGGCGTCGCTTCTTCTCGTTCTTTCGCCTGGTTTGCGTCGCCTCCCGGAACAGTTGGACGCCCTCGCGCTGTTCCACCTCCGACTGCAGCAGCGATAGCGCATGCAGATTGTAGCCCATCACATCACGCAGTTGCTGCACATCACGCTTCAGCAGATCGAGCAGTTTGATCAGCAGCGGTTTCATTGCTGTGTTCGCTGCAATGGGTTTCATGTGCACCTTGAATAGAAACACGGTGACGCGACAGAGCAGTTCCAGTTCGTCGGGTCGCTGCGTGATCAGGGTGGGCAGGCGTTCCAGCAGCTCACAGACAATGGAGAAGGGCAGCAGCAGCAGCGCCTCCTCCATGTCGGAGCTGCGTATGCGCACAAGTGTGGCGACCAGAAAGTCGTTGGGATTCTTCACTTGAAGCGCCAGCATCAAGGGATGCGGCTCTGGCTTCTCCTCGGCGTCCAGCTCGAATTGTTTCGATATTTCCAGGCATTCCATAATCGACTCTGCCGCCTGCTCGGAGCCAACAGTTTTGCGAGAGGCCAACTTCAGGCCGGGCAGGAGTGGCACGGTGTTGTCCTCTCCAGTCGCCAGTTGCTCATTCTCCTGCTGTTCGCGTTCCTCCTCCTGCACATCCTTGAGCACAATCGTCTCGTCGGTGCGCTCGTACATGCGCAGCGTGCGATCCGAGCCACAACTGACCAGGTAGCGGCCATTGGGAGACACGGAGAGGCAATGCGCTTCCCCAATGTGGCCGGGGAGTGTAAGAATCTTCTCGAAGGAGTCGCCATCCCACTGCTTCACTTTGCCATCCTTGCCGCAACTGAAGAACATGTGTGTCTTGGGTATGAATTGCAGCGACATCACCGAGTCATCATGCGCAAAGATCGAGCGATGGCAATCACCGAAATTGAGTCCCCAAATCTTAATGTTGCGATCTGCCGAGCCGGTGGCAATCAATTGCCCGTCGTAGGAGATGTCCATGCAAAGCACTGGCAACTTGTGCCCGTAAAGCGATAGGTAGAACTTGAAGGTGTCCAGAAAGAAGACTTTGACGGTGGCATCCAGCAGTCCCACGGCAAGATACTTCATGTCCGGACTGACGGCCACACAGAGCACTGTCTCCTCCAGCTTGAGCGTATTCTTGTGCAGCAGCGACAGCACCTTGGTCTGGGCAGCGCCTTCGCCAGCATCGATGAGCTCAAAGCTCCAGATCTTTAGTGTGGTATCTCCGCTGCCCGTGACACAACCCTTCTGATCCGGCAGCAGCGCGATGCTCCACAGTTCGCTCTCGTGTGCCGGAATCTTCTCCACAACATCCGCTGCGCCGACATCCACAATGAGCAACGAGCCACTTTTCATGCCCAGCAGCACATAGCGATCACCGGGCACGAAGCGAGAGCACAGAACGTAATCCGTGGACACCGTGCGCAGACACTGCATAGCATCGCGATCCCAGAGCTTGAACGAGTCACCAGCACCCGAGCCAATGGCCAGCGAATCGTTGCTGAAGCACACGGAACGCACCTCCGATTGGTGGCCAAGTCGTGTGAGGGAGCGCAGCACCTTGACACTGCTGTCCGCTGCCGCGCTGGCCTTGCGTGACTTCAGGGATGCCTCCAGGGAGTAGAGACAGAGACTGTTGTTGGCCAGACTGACGAGCACACGCAGCTCTTTGTTTTCGCCCAGCAGCACATCAATGGACTTGATCTTTTGCTTTGTCTTGATGCTCTCTAGGCGCTTGATTTCGTCACTCAGCGACAACTCTTTGGACAGCTGTTCATCGTCCTGCTCGTTGGCTGTAGCAGACTCCGCCTTCTTGCGTGCCTTCCGGAGACGTTTGGCCAGACGATTCTTGGCCTCCTCGGGCGTGCAAATGTAGAAGCTCTCAATGAGATCGTTGGTGCCATGACAGCTGATCACACGCTCATTTGGATCGGCCACCAGATTCACAGTGCGCCCTTTGCCCGCTCGCTGAATGGTGCCGCAATTGCTGACGTTCAACGGACTTATTGTGTCCTCGTCATCGATGGCCAAACCTTCGACAGCAGACTCCAGAGTCTGGCCATCCTGGACATCCCGTTTGCGCAGTCGATACACATTCATGCCGCTCTCTCCGGCACCGGCAACCATCAGATCATTGATAAAAGCCAAAGCCCAGATTTCCGTGCGATTGTCGACAATTGTTTTGAAGCAGAACTGTGTCTCTAGATTCCAAAACTTAATTTGTGTATCCTTCGAGCAGCTGACAACAACATCCTGGTCCACCAGACGTTGCAAGAAGTGTGCATCTGTAACCGCAGCATTGTGTCCACTGAGACGCTGTCGTCCCGCCTGCTCCACGACATCCACCACGACCAGTTCAGTGTCCAGACCACCACTGACCAGGCGCATGCCATGCACATCATAGCGCAGTATGCTCACAGCATTCTTGTGCAACGCCAGTGAACAGATCGCATCGTAGTACGTCCGCGAGCTGAGATCAAAGATCTGAACCACGCCGTCCGCATAGCCAACGGCAATGTGCAGATGATCGGGCGAGACACGCAAGGCGGTTACTTCGTGCTTCTCGCGGCGCAACGTCAGCTTGCGATCGCCCATGCTATGAATTAATAATCATTTATAATTTACACACATTTCATTCAATTAAAATGGGAGCTCACCGCAAGTCCCAAATGATAACGTTCTCAGCTGCCGGGGCGGCAACGTAACGGCCCTCGCTTTTATCGACAACGGCGAAATTGACATTGCTGCGACCAGATGCAATTATATTAAAACTGTCGATGACACGGTACGCCAAATATTGTTTAGTTAACCCCATTTTAAACCATTTAACAAGTGAATAACTAAAAACAACAGTAGAAGACGCGCGCGCGTTGCACGTGTTGACAATGTTATTGAAAAAGTGCCTAAATTTGCACGAAAATACCACAGCACTTATCGATAGCTTCAGCGGCCACTCATGGAGGTGTTTACCAACACTGAACATTCAAATCAATACTGGGCCGTTACGCACATGCGCCTGTGTCACACCCTGCTGCTCCTGCCAATCCCTTTTGGCATACCTAAATAATAACATATTATAAGCAGAATCAATTTGAATTTATTTGCTCAACTATGACTACACAAACAGGCGGTGAGCTTTTTAAATATTTCTTCAGTTGAACGCAACTAAAGGAATTGAGCTTTACAGGTGCTTCGGACTTGGACACGGAATCCGTGGAAGTTCTACGAGAACGCTTAAGCACCATGAAGCGTCTGATGGCCGAGCGCACGGCACAGCAACAGAATAATCCAGCATCAACTGAGGAAATTTTTTCAACAAAACGCCATCGATCTGCGGGCATCATCGATGGCAACTTTCTGAGCATCGCATTTGGAGGCGCATTGCTGGTCATTGTGACAGTTTCGGTTTATGCATTTTACAATCTATATCATGCCATCTTAAAGAAGTTTCCCTCTCATCACGAGGAGTTGTAATTTGCAATTTGTAAGCATTTAATAAACATACGACGGTCTGCCAAGAAAATGGAACTCGCTCGTTTTTACTTGCTGTTTTGCATTCGGTTAAATTAACTATTTATTGAATTTGTTTTCCATTCTTAATTACAATAATTATTACTTTCTCATATGCGCTAAATATTTCAATTTGTTATTTCGCGTACAGAAACTGAATGCAAAGGGACAGCAAGGTGGAATATAAAGACTTGAGGTAAAGATCCAAACAAAAAATCAATAAAAATAAAAGGAACACTGAAGGATTCTGCAGATTGGCAGGGAGAACACAAATTGATTGAGAAAATAAAAATTAAAGACACCTACGAATAACAAATATATATGTTTACCATATTTCTTGAGGTGATTACTTTTGATTTTGCTTACTTGCTAGCTACAATTCAAAATGTTACCCTATACGTATGTAGAACCATTTGTTTTTAATTCATTATCCTTTACTTGATCCGTTTTGGTTTGTTTAAAAAAGTAACTACATAATATCGTCTCGTTTTTTTGTTTGTTTTTGTTTTTTAATTGAAATAATATATTGTTTGTGTCTCGAAATGTTGCATTGTTTTCAACTTTCAATATTTTGTTTCTGCTTTTTCATTTTCTTTTTCTTGTACAACAAATTCTACTTTTGGTGTTGACTTCATTTTATAATTGAACATTGCGGTTGTTGACTGATTTATGAAAAGCGAACCATTGAAATTTGGCATCTGAATAATAAAAGAGTTTTGAAATTTGTCGAAGAATAACACTAAATTTGTTAAAGATTTATTGCTGAATTAATAATGGATTTGTCACTTCCTCTCTCACTTGCAGTGGTCACTATGCCGCACGGGATGTTTTTCTTATAGAGTGTGTATCGTCTGCTCTCTCTGCCACTCAGTAGCTTGTCCGTGTGTTTATTTGTGAGTGTTTAAGGAGTGTGTGTTGTTGCTTGTTGTTTGTTTATTTTTGTGGGGAAGGGGGATTGGTTTTTTGTTTCGGCTTTTTACATATTTGTTTAATTCCCTACTTCTTCGGCTGCTGCTTCTGTTGTTGTTGATGTCGCTGTTATTGTTGTTGCTGCTGATGTTGTTGTTGCTGTGGCCCCCGATGTTGCTTCTCTGTTTTTTGTTAATCAGATATTGTCAACGGAATCGGCATCATCCTCTGAACTAATCTCATCGCCGAACTCAATATCCTCATCGAAGCCATCCTCGACGAATGTGACTGTCTCGTTGATGCGCACCGATTCGGGGAATTCGCCGTACGTCTTCAGATTTCTGGCCTCATCCGGTGTGTACTTCAATATAACATCAGCCTTCGAGTCCTGATAGTCACGCAAGCCCACCAATATGATATCGCCCTGATTGATCCATACCTGCAATGAAAAGCACAAAGTGGAAACAATTTAACAAGCTGTTTAGCATTTTATCAGCCACTCCAAAAACATGTTCCAATTTCATTTGCAAATAAGCAGCTGGTGGACACGTATCTCATTTGGAAACTCGCGTGACTCAACAGCATGTAATATTTAGATAGCAGATCTTAAAATAAAGTTGGCGCCAGAGTGTTCTGAGTATTTCACAATGAAGCGCAACGTTTGCTTTATTTTCATGTGTTCGCCAAATAAAAATATCGCAGAGTTCGAGGTAATAGAATAAAATAAATAACTTCTATATTTCTGCAAATCACGTGAAAGCAGAGTATTATATTCCATGTTGCAGATACTCGCACGTTAATCAGCAAATTATCAATAGTAAACAGATTTATAGCAAGTGCGTATATTGTTCTGTTCTGTTCAGAAAGGCTTGTTAAGATTGACTGCTAACTGCTTTGGTTAACAACAAGGAGCAATCTTTAGTTAATAATCTTATGAATGAACGTGACGTCAAGAATTGTTAGGAAATTGCACTTAAGGTGATTAGAACAAATTTTAAACTAAAGAACAAATGTCTATGCTCATTAGCTCCAGTCTTAACTAGTCTTTTTTGATTTGAAATTAGATTATTTGACAAGTATCGCAAAATAGCTTATAAATTTTATTGATTTGTACAAAAATATTCACAATATTGCACATAATAAATCCAAATTTATCAAACTCGCCGCAATAATAAGGAAGTTCATTTTCTTTTAATACTTTTTATTCACTACCAAAAATATCACCTAGCTATTGTTAAATGTATTTGCACTTTTATATGGAAGCAGGTAATAAACATTAACAATTTTCGCTAAATATTTGATACCTTGTCACTACGAATATCAAATACACTATCTTTGGAAATAGCTATAACTGCTTAAAGAATTCGAAAAAGATTCTAAAATATATATTATAAAAATAATGAATTTTGTATGTCTATTATAATTTAGAAATTATTCTTCAATGGTAATAAATGAGCTTGGTATTTGTACCAAATCCGACAATGATATTTTTTTTTTTTAAATCACTTTTAATTGCCATTTTTAAACATTTTGTTGGACTCCAATTTTAAACGGTTAATTTATGGTATTCATTTAAACAACATGCAGATAATCATTATTTATGGACCGTGCTTGCTTTTAATTAGTATGCATTTTTCCAGTTTAATAGTAATGTTTGTGGGCGTTAACTTGGCTTTAAGCCACTTCAAATTATCAAATTACTTTTATATTTTGACCAGCTTATCTGCGCTTACTTATTATTTACAACTGCAATTATAAGTACTTTAAAAACGATCACAAATTTCAGATTTGATTAGCGTAAAATTTTAGCTTGTTGGTTATTCTGCAAAAGATTGACGTCAACGGAAGAGCCAAAGACGTGCAAATATTTTGACTTAGTTTTTATACACAATTATTCACGAATTCCACTCGGACAATTAGTCAACGCGGAGGTAACTGACCTACATTAACCTGCACTTGCCGAGTAAATTCCCATTGATAAACTCACTTCCTTAGTGGACGGACTTCCTGGCCCAGTTGTAGTATTATTATTAGATTGGTAATGCCAGAGCAGTGAGTGCAATAAATACCTGGTAGCATAGTAAGTGCATTAATATGACACATACATATTCATATAGCCAAGTGATCCCAATTATACTGATAACAAGAAAAACCGATAGCGAATTCGGCTGAAAAGTTTCATTAAGCGAGCGAATAATTCAAGAGTTACGTTATACCATCAAAATAAACATAGGGCTGTGATTGAACTTTGGAGTATTAATCATAAAAGGCAGCAACAACAGGGGCTATAAGACGAAGCGTGTGAGTGATGGCGTGCGGCTGTGGCTTAGCCCTATCTAATAATGGGGAAATGGACATGTTTGGGCATGAGTATCGTCATATATCACGACGCAGAACTACGATCGTTGTGGCAGGTAATATAGATATATGAATCGTGACTAAAGCGCTGCAAATTCGGCATATTACCCAAGGGCGGGAGAGAGAAAAATAGATAACGAGACCGATCGCCATGCCAGGCACGGGTCTGGGAAGCACCCGAAGAGCGCCATTGAAATAGAACGGTTTGTTAACTAATTGCTGATTGTGTTATTGCCCCCACCAAATTCACGGGACGGCGAGGGGCGATGCATTGATTACCTCAAGTGGGGCTCACTTCGTCATCATTCTGGTATTCTGGTATTTCAGGCAGCAGGTGTCACTGTGCCAATATATGAAGGCATGTACTATAAATACTATATGCCCATGGGCAACATAATATCGCTTCATCTGATTGAAATTGAGGGAGTATAGAGTCATCAATGGATAAAAAACCCAAGATTGAATTGGATTGTTGTGAACTTTCAGATACCCTCACTTTAAATCAATTACTATCTGTCTTCCGGTATTTAAATGGATTTACAGCTATCGAAGCAATGTAATTTCCCCAATTTGTTATAGGTTTAAGCCAAGCTAATACCATACTGATTCATTTGTGAGTCAGTCAGGCAAGCATATAGAGAAATGTATATACATTATGATTTAGAATATTTAAATACATATTTGTTTATAACTATCTCATTGCAAATATCCCTTGCATAACAACAGACCTTTCAAACATCTGTAGGGCATTTTGCCAACAAAAACTTATAATAAAAGTAGACGCAAATTTTCTTATCAAATTGATAACAGAAAGTCGTCTCTTTCTCTCTCTCTGGGGTAATCAGCCAATGAAGGCGCCTGAAGTCAGTCGAAGTGTTGTGGCTCTCTTTTGTTTTTCGCACTCTCTTTGCTATAAATACGGCCACAACACGAGGGGCAACTGCAAATTTTAAATTACCTCCAAGCAGAGAAGAAGCAACAATTACGGCAAATCAGCTCCGCTGAAAGTGAATTCCATGCTAAAGCTAAAGGGAATACAAGTGAAGTGTTATCGACACACCAAAGCAAAAGCAAAAAGTTAAAAGTGTGTGTGTGTAACTTTCCATCCACAAACCAACCACACACGATCCTCAACCCACAACCAAACAACAACCACAACAACCCCAACAACCAAAAAAAAAGGCTAATTTCGTTAGCTCGCGACGTGAAACCCGTCAAAATTACGCTCAGTACCAATCTAATAACGTGCGGGGCGTGCAATCAGAGCGAGGACATAATCATGCTCATATCCTACAGATGCATCTACTCAGTACTACTGACCACCATAGCCAGCATAATGGTTGTGCTCAGCTCGGCTGCGCACAATGGCCAGCTGCCCGTCCGCAAGTGCGGCGGAGGCGGTCTGGCCGCTCGCACCATGGCGATGGATCTGTCCACGTATGGACTGCTGGAGAATCGCATTAGCACACTCGAGACACCGCAGCAGACGCACTGGAGCAAGAAGTTCCTGGCCAAGCGCGAGGCGTCACCGCATTCGGCACCATTCGTGGTCAGCATCCAGATGATGACACCGGACCAGGGCCTGGTGCACTATTGTGCCGGCACTGTGATCAACGAGCACTGGATACTGACGGCCGCTCACTGCCTCAGCTCGCCACAGTCGGTGGCCAACTCGGTGATTGTCGCCGGCAGCCATGACATCCACAATCGACGCGGCGAGGCGGGCAGTGTACAGATGCGCAACATCGATTACTATGTGCGCCACGAGCTGTACTTGGGGGGCGTGAATCCCTACGACATTGCGCTCATCTACACCAAGAAGCCGCTCGAGTTCAACGAGTATGTGCAGGCGGCAGCCTTGCCCGAACAGGATGCCCAGCCCGAGGGCTACGGCACACTGTACGGCTGGGGCAATGTCTCGATGACTGCTGTGCCCGACTATCCGCACAAGCTGCAGGAGGCCAACATGCCCATTCTGGATATGACGCTCTGTGAGCAAATTCTCGCACGTTCCGGCCTCCAGTTGCACGAGACCAATCTCTGCACTGGCCCACTGACCGGAGGAGTCAGCATCTGCACCGCTGACTCGGGAGGACCCCTAATGCAGGAGTGCTGCGAACCGCATCTGGATCAGAGCAACATTATCATCGGCATTGTCTCCTGGGGACGCATGCCATGCGGCCAGAAGAATGCCCCGTCTGTGTTTGTGCGCGTCTCGGCATTCACCGACTGGATCAATCAGATTATCACCACTGCCACCCAATTCATGTAAAGAAGCAACCCAACACTCTTACTACACGGAGACAGTTCCTGATCGCAGCTCGAATTAAGAAAAAATCGAAGAAAAAAAACAACAAAATTAAAAAACCTCAACAAAAACAAAACCAAAAATAAATATTAACGCTAATCTCAGTAGAATTAAGTGATAATTAACTATAGTACTGCCATAATCCTAGTCATTTAAGTTCAAGACGCAAAAGGTGTTCCTAATAAAAAAGATATATATTTTATACATTTCCCCGAGTATCATTTATTTCAGTCCAAAAACCGTGTTTATTGTGAAATTGACTTTAGGTTTCCAGGGCGCTTATAGATAAGTTTACGGACCCGGCACCCGTCGGCTGGCGAGTCGTGCATTAGTCACGCAGATGTCGCCAGATTAGCAAAATGAGAATGGGCCTTGACTCGACTCGACTCTGACACGCCAGCGTGTTCACAGGGAAATTCACCAAAGATTAGTCTGGAGATTACAACTGCACCTCATGATTGACAGCATGTTGGCGAATGGCTCAAAGTATGTTGCCTTAGATTTTTGCGAACTTTGGAATCATCAGCATAGCAGCTGACACGGTTAATCGCTTCTACGAAATCAAATTTTCAAATCGAAATCGGTCATAAGGTTTTGGGGCTTGAGTCAACTCCATGCGGGTATTCACCTCAATGAATTACATTTATGCTCTAGCTTTAAGGCAATAATTGATTATAAAACGTCACTTAACAATGCATAATAAACTAGCGCGTGACTTGCAAATATCTTTTTTGCATTTTAACCGATCATCATGAAATTTTCAGGATTTATAAAGAGCATGTTAATATAACTATTAGAAAGACTTGTCCGCAAAAGAATTGTATTGATACAACTACTACTATTACAAAAATTTTAAGCTTTGCAAAAAACAAATTGTTTATTTCACACATTTTAAATTGTTTTTTATTAATTTAATTTTCTGGGATTATTATGTAAATAAAATATGTAAAATAGTTGAAGACTATCGATTTAAATATAAAAACATGTGTTGTCAATTTTAAAATGATTTGAGTTTAGTATAAAATCAATTTGCAAAATATGACGAGCAAAAAACTACACTTTAAATACTGTTCTTTAACAGAATATGTAAGGGCAGTTTAGAACATGCCTCCAAATTTAGTTGCTATCAAATTATTGACTCAACGTTGCCCGTACTTTAAGAAAATATCAACAGGTTTGATAGTACCATATTATCATTATAATGGGGAATAAAGCACTTGAGACATTACAGATCCCCAGCGAACTACTCGAAAGATTAAATATTTCTGGTTGGCAGCAGCAGACTGCAGGTTTAATCTAAGGAATGAACATTACATTACCATTTAAATATATGGTGAAATTTTTGCAGTTGTCTGAGGAAATGGCGCCCCGCCGTAGGAATTAAAACATTAAGTCATTATGAGACAACAAAAATGACCTTACTGATAAGGCAAAATCTAATTTAAAGTCCATTTACATAAGCCAGGCTAACAACGATGTGGTTTTATAACCCTATTGCGACGTACTTTATGTACAATTATTAAATGTCTTTGCCATTTTTTTACTGGTATCTAATCAATAGATTCCTTTGGGCTGCACCGATTGTGATTATAATCATGATGCCCAATTTACGTTGACCAATCAACACGTGCTAATTTGTCAGATATGTCAACATTTCATAGTATATCGGAGTGTGCCGGACCCAGTTCGATTTATGATAAGTTTTGCTATTGCAAATGCGTTTTAAATTGATTTTCACAAGGCTTATTTGAGTTTGCATCTGCTGTTGCTATCGGTAATTAGTTCGTCATTCGCGTTATGCCTTTTAAGATATCGAAAACGACATTATTTGGTTACGTAGTCCAATATTGTAAATTAATCAAATGTCTCGTATTTCTTTGCTATCAATGACGCAGTTTACAGCTCGGCGTAGTTCATTTTGTGACGTCGTCGATTTGACAAATATTTAAGATGTCTTCCTTAAGGGGAAGTACTCAGAATTGTTCTCTAACAACAGTCAACAAACAAATACATATATTTTAACCATATCAATTTAAGTACTAATAAATTTGGTTCATTTAAAGACAAATATTAAATGCGTATAAATATTAAGAAATTTCCTGGTTTAATTTGATGTGACGTCGTAGTTTTGACAGGTACAGGTAAAGGGTAAGTACCCCAAACACAATACTATCTAGAGGCAACATAAACTGGGTTATATATTTATCAATTCTTAGCGACTGGGACAATTTCCTAGCAGCATGTGGCATAAACATTAAAATATTCCCCGGTTGCCTGATTATATTGATATCAACACTTTCTCTGTGGAATGAGTTTCGTCAATTAACCTGTATGTATTAAAATTTATAAAGACAGGAATTTTTCACACTTTGAGTTTTCCCGAATTCAAAGAGAACAAGATATTCTCTCTTTTGTTCAATAAGTGATTGTCATGTCTAGAAATAATTAGTCAAAATACGCAGCGAAAAGAAATTGACAAAGAAAGCTGCATCCAAAACATTTGAGGTGAATGTTAAAGAGATTCGACGTGTAAACGCAAAGAGCAGGTAGCAGAGAGCGCATTGCAAATCATAGTAGAGTGCGAAGGTATGTACATAAATACAGAGACACGTACATAGAGATAGATGTACATACATAAGTGCAGAGCAATATTCGCCATTGTTTGCAATTTCTGAAGGCCATTGCCCAGAGACAGTGCAAAAGTGAAATGTTTAATTTACAAATGCACATGCTCAACTGACAACCTCCAAATACTAATAATAATAATAATTCTGTCCAATTTGTTTGTACACAAATAGAGTTTAATAAATCGTTTTGCAAGGGCGGCAAACAAAGCGCATTGCGATTTGTGATTCGACGTGCACGCGTTTCGCACACAAACAAACAATGCACGCACACACTCCCACACAAAAGAGAGCACCACACACGCATACGAATCCACACATACGCATATGTATGTATAGAAAACACAGACTCCAGCACTTACCTTCTTACGAAGTTTCCCCCGAATATGACACAGACGTTTGACGCCATCAAAGCACATTGCCTCCAGGCGACCATTGCCCAGCATTTTGGTCACCTGTGCGTACTCCTGTTGATCCTCTTTGAAGATCAGCTCACGCTTCTCGAACTCATTTTCGTTCTTTCCACGACGACGATTTTTGCCACCTTTTCCCTTATTCTTGGGCATTTTGCTTCGTTGTTGGTTTGCTAGTGTTACTCTGTCTGTGCTGTGTTACGCTTTGATCTTGACGTTACTCAAGATGATTTAATGATTAATCACTAACTGCACTGTATGGAAATATGTTAGAACGTGTTTTAGTTTATTTACACTTGATATTCAACGACAAAACTTACAATTTTGCCAAGGAAATGTGACAAATTTTGCCTCGCTAAAGTGAAAAGGAGCGGGGAGGCGAGTTCGACACAGCGTGACCACAAATTAAATACCAAAATATGACACTTTACGACCACATATATACCAAAACTACAAATCACAATTAACAGTTTGTTTGTTAACTGCTACGTATGAAGCAATTTACGAAAAATGTACTTTGAATGATTTGCATGTATACATTTTTCATAACTTTCACTATATTTTATAAATAAATATTATAATATACCGCAAATTATTGGTATTTTAATGTTGTAAGCGGTCAAACGATTAGAGTTGCTCATGTTATATCGATATGTAAAAATTGTCGTTTTCTAACACTGCACAGTGGCAGCACATGTGTTTGTCAACGCAGTGGCATCCCTGACAATTGTAGTTGTTGTTTACAAATCGACATGCCACCGAAAAAGGATGCGAAAGGCGGAAAGGATGCCGGCAAAGGTGGCAAAAAGCCGGCTGCAGAGGACAAAGGTATTTGTCAAGTCCTATAAGTAAACGACATCTAACGCTGAGTAATTCACAGCTGCCGGTAAAGAGAAGAAGGGTGGCAACTCCGTGAAAGTGCGACACATTCTCTGCGAGAAGCAGGGCAAGATCATGGAGGCCATGGAGAAGCTGAAGGCGGGCCAAAAGTTTCCCGAAGTGGCGACCGCCTACAGCGAGGACAAGGCGCGCCAAGGCGGGGACCTCGGCTGGCAGATACGCGGTGCCATGGTCGGACCCTTCCAAGATGCAGCCTTTGCTCTGCCCATCTCGACGGTCAACAATCCCGTTTACACGGATCCACCGATTAAGACGAAGTTCGGCTACCACATACTCATGGTGGAGGGAAAGAAATAAGTGATTTTACAAATCGTATTTATTGTGGCTGATTCTTGGTTTTTGTTCTCAATATAAAAAATATCATGAAGTGACCTTTTTACTTCTTGCCTGAATCTTCTTTGAGTCCCACTGTGCGGTTAAACACAATGTGGCTGCCATTGGTGTCGGGATCCACTGAGAAGAAGCCAATGCGCTCAAACTGGAACTTGTCGTACACCTTGACGCCCTTCAGGGAGCGATCCGCGTAGGCATAAAGGACGGACATGGAGTCGGCGCTGATGTCGCTAAGGAAACCGCCGGGCACCTCGTTGGGATCCTCGGGATTCTTGTGCTTGAACAACTGCTCATAGAGACGCACCTCCAGCTCGATGGGCTGCGACACCCACTGGACAAACGCCTTTGGCTTCTCGGCCTCCTCTGCCGACTTGCTGCTGCAAATCAGCTCTTGGATTTCACCAGTTACCGGGTCTCGCACAACCTCCTGCACGCTGATGACCAGACCAGCATGACGCAGGCCAACGGACTGCTGCGGGGACAGACGACGATAGCCCTTCTCCGGCTCCAGCTTGAAGTCGCTGCGCTCAATGTAGAGCACACGATCCAGCGTAATTTTGTGCGTACCCAACTCTGGATTCTGAGGGAAGTTCGGCACTTCCAGCTCGACCGATGCCTTGTGCGGATAGTTGGCGATGGTGACCTTCAGCGGCTCCAGCACAATCAGTCGACGTGGCGCCGTCAGATTGAGAACATCGCGAACAGCTGCCTCCAGCATGGCGGGATCCACAGAGATCTGGGCGCCTGTGACGCCCATTTGGGCGCAGAAATTGTTGATGGCCTCTGCGGGGAAACCACGACGACGAAGTGCCGTCAGCGTGAACAGACGTGGATCATCCCAATCGTGCACGATGCGTTCAGTAATGAGCTTGGCAATTTTGCGCTTGGACACCAGAGCATAGTTCATATTGAGACGTCCATATTCCCACTGGACGGGGCAGTAGATGTTGAGCGCATTGCAGAGCCAGTAGTAGGAGGAGCGACGCGACTGGAACTCCTTGGTGCACAGCGAGTGCGTGATCTGCTCAATGGAGTCGCACAGACAATGCGTGTAGTCGTAGGTGGGATAAATGCACCAGGCAGCGCCAGTGCGATGATGTGCTATAAACTTAATGCGATAGGCCACCGGATCCACTTTGCCCTCCTCCAGCGTGAGTTTTAGACGCAGCGTGGCAGCGCCCTCATCGATCTTGCCGCGTCGCATGTCCTCGAACAGGATGAGCGACTCCTCAATGGGACGCTCACGCCACGGACTTGGTGGCGGATTGAAACCCTTCAGTTCGTCGGCCTTCTGGTGACAGACGTAGGCCAAGTCCTTCTGGATGAGCAACACAGCCCAATCGTAGAGCTGCTGGAAGTTGTCCGAGGAGTAGGTGATCTTACAAGGCTTGTAGCCCAACCATTCAACCATTTCGCGTATGGCGATGAAGAACTTCTCCTCCTCCTTCTCGGGATTTGTGTCGTCGTAGCGCAGATAGCAGGCTCCATCATGCGCGGCTGCATAACCGAAGTTAATGTTGATCGCCTTCGCATGGCCAATATGCAGAATGCCGTTGGGTTCGGGTGGAAATCGCGTGTGCACCTTGCCACCCGTGGCCTTCAAATGGTCGCGCAGCAGCTGCTCGGTGTGCTCGGTGACCACATAGCCGTCGGTCTTGTAGTTCTCGCCCGGAGCATGGAAATGCACCTTGGTCTTCATCAGCTCGGCAATCGTATTGGCGCCATCGGTTGTGGCCGCATCGGCAGCCGTGACCGCCTTTAGGTCGGGCTTGGCGTTGTTCTTGGGCTGCTTATCGGTCTGCTTGGGCAGGGGTTTCAGATCCGCCTCGGTTTTGGGGCCTAGTAGATCAAAGATCTCCACATCGATGGCTGACTTCAAACTCTTGGCATCCGCCCATTTCAGCTCATTTCGCACTTCCTGCATGATTTTGAATGCATTGAAGTGATAGCGCTGCTCCAGCAGTATCTGTTTGTAGCTGCCCTTCACCTTCTGTTGCACTATGCGCTCAATCTCCTC
Source organism: Drosophila immigrans (assembly GCA_963583835.1). Taxonomy (NCBI): domain Eukaryota; kingdom Metazoa; phylum Arthropoda; class Insecta; order Diptera; family Drosophilidae; genus Drosophila; species Drosophila immigrans. The sequence goes on along the minus strand of OY757142.1, from coordinate 20,890,841 downwards.
TGGTGTGACCACAACTCCAACGCCACATTCGCGTTCCAAGTCGGCCACATCGACAGTGGCGTTCTTCTTCTGTCCCAGCTTGAGGACGTATTCCAGGGCCGCGTCCACACGTTGAGTATTGTCCAGCTTGCGTGCCACAATGTAGCTCACCAGCAGCGGCAGGTGTCCTGCGATTTGTGGCTTCAGTTTAGTGGCCATGTGGTAGAGCAACATGCCAACGCCGTCGGCGAGCGGCATTTGGGCTTCGGCCAGTGCCAGTTGCAGATTCTTGGTCACATTGGCATTTTTGAGCGTCTCCTTGGCCTTCTGCTCGCTCATGCCGAGCTTCTGGAACTGAACGATCAAATCCTCGCCTGCCATTGCCTCGTTGACGCGTCTGCTGATGAAATTCTTCTCTTAGGGAAAATATCCCTCATTCACTTACTCACGAGCTCAGTGTGACCGGATCACCCATTTAAAAAAAAAAACGAATTGCCTCGAACAATATACTAAAAGAAAATGGACTAAAATTAAATGAAGAACAATTAATTTTAAATTGATTTAGATTAATTTATATTTAATTTTATATTTCATTAGAACATTGTTTAAACAAATTTAATTTATTCTATACAAATAAATTTATTTTGTGTAAAATATTGAGTCGAAAAGTATACACGGTGTATTAAAGCTTATTTCTACCTGCACCAAATGAAATTTTAAAACTTATAGGCCATAATAGCAGACATATTAAAATAATTTAAATGCCGGCTTTTAGACTAATGCTTAAACTTATTATATATCAGTTTATTTATTATTTTCGTACTTTGCTTTCAAAGAAAATTAAACTCAATACAATTAAACCAAAAACGCATAATTATTGGTATTGAAATACTATCTCTGGTTTCACTAAATTGCAGTTGTTCGGCAAACCTACTTCCTTTTCATGACTGGTGCATTATGAAAGTAACTAAAAAAACATTACAATTGAAAAATGGGGTGAATTCATTTGTTTTATTTTCACATTTTCTAAACATTCTTAATACAATTTTGTGGATAATCCAAACTCAAATCTAGTAACGAAGTCACTGCTTGACACGCATGTTGATAGTAAATGTTGTATGACCCGTACCACGGTGCTCCATATCAATGCCAATATTCTTTGCCCAAACCTTGCAGGTAATGGTTATATCCACGTTTACCGGTAAATCGGTGAGATGTAAGCCAATCACACGATTTAGTCCTTTCATATCGCTGTTTGTATCATAGTATTGATATGGTAGATAGTTGATTGATGGAGAATTTTCCTCATTATCCGCAGTGCATGTTAACCAGATCTTACCTGTGCCATCATATTGGGCCATTAGATCAGCTAGTTCAGTCGGGCTATCATCCGGAAGCTCCGATTCCTGGTCATAGGTTTCTGCCTCGAATCCAAACACCTTGTTCAATTTAATAAAAACGCAAGGTTCTTTCACATAATAGCCCCATGTGTTGTCCTTGTTGCACTCCGCGAATTCGTTTACACTACGACTACTTGCGTCGACTTTCTCAAAAAATGCATCTATATTGTCTGCAATGGGATCGATTTCGGTTTGCAGATGTGGATGAAATTCAATGTTTTTCATTCTTGGGATTATCGATATACCAGGCGCACCCTTCAGCCATAAGGGTCGGTCCGGTTTGAGCAGAAAATAAATGTATATAACGATCCAGAAGGCAACGATCGCGGCGATAAGACAATATAATACAAGGTAGAATCCAATGATTCTGCTCCAACCCAAAGCAGTGCGACTCAAAAATGTATTATGTTCCAAGTCTAAAATGGTCTTCCTCCAGGGCATGTCTTTCTTGTGACGTATGTTCTCCTCGTTGCGAAATCTCTTGCGCACTCTGTAGCCTCCAGCAGGTATGACATGGTCTTCTGGCATATTTTGTGCTCGTTTAATGAAAATATAAAATGTAAGGAAGTGCTATGAATATTTTAGAAATATGTTTATGTATCGTTTGAAGAATATGTCATGTATATAGTTTGTGTTTACTTTGATTTAGAACATATAATCGTCATCTTTTTTCTCTTCATATCTCAGTGCTTCCACATGTAGCAGAAATACAGTGGTTGCGTAGTTTAGAGGAATGTTTTTCGCCCAAATTTGACACTTGACATATATGTCCTGATTAACTGGAAGATTACGGAATCGGACGCCAATAACGCGGCGATAAGCAGGATCCTCTCTTTCCACTTCATCGGTTAAATTCTCGGAGATTGAGCTTAAAAACTCATTGCTTTTTGTAAATAATCCATCCGAATCGTAGTATCGATGTGGCACATAATCGATGCCCGCTATAGTGTTGTTAGGTATAAAATTACAGGCCACCCAGATGCGATTAGTGCGATGTTCCTCAGATAATTCCAGTATGTAGTCATACAAATCGTTGGGCACCTGTTTGGGGAGTGTGATGGAATCTTGATAGGTTACAGCTATGAAGTTAAGAGCAAAGTTGAGTTTTAGTAGAATGCATGGACGACCCGTATCGTATCCCCAATGATCATCCAAATTGCACTCCCTCAAATGACGCATTCCCAAGTCGCCATATTTAGCTACAAACGTATCGATTTGCTGCAGATATGGACTGAGCTCTTTGCTTTGATGCTCCTTGTAACGTATTAATTTAACATCGCCCACAACATTTCCTGGCACTGAGGACAGACCTGTTCCTTTTGGCACACGGGGCTGGTCATCAGTTATTCGTAGCTTTACAATTAATAGAAAATATCCAATTGCAAAAGCAAACAAGCATACATAAAATCCAATATAATATCCAAATAATTGAATTAAGCGCAAAACATTGTTTTTTTTCTTTTTCTTTCGCCTTTCGTTCCTGGCTTGCTGTCTTTGCCATTCCTGCTGGCGATCTTCCATGTGTCGAAATCGTTTATTAATCTCATGTGGGCCTTTGGGCTTCACTAATACATTCGGCATGGTTACTAGCTGAAGTTATTTATTAATATTAATGTACGCGCTAATATTTTTTGTTGACTTTAGTTGTCAGTCAACTGTGATTTGAAAATTTAAAAACCTATCGATACAACTGGCGGTTAGTATTTTGTATATCGATAACGATAAGCTCATCAACCCGAATGACAATGGCAACCCTAGAGCATGTCGCGGCGGTAAAACAGTGAATTTGCAAGTTGCAACTAAATGCGAAATAAAATGAGCGTTCCAGTTGCTCATCCACCGTTGCATAGGATTCCTGGCACTTCTCAGGTTAAGGAACAGCATGCCAAGGACTTGAAGACGCTGCGGTATCCCGAATTGCTCGAAATTAAGGACAGACAGGCCAACCTGCTGGCATCCAAGTAAGTCAGCCTTGGGAATCATTGTGCGGGAAGCGTTCATTGAATACTGTTCTATTGATACATAGAAAACGCTTGCAGCTGTTGCCGGACAAGGGGAAACGCATCCAGGAGTCCTATGATAAGTTGCTGGCCGAGATTCAGCGTCGCAACGATGTGGACGCCACTGCCGCGTTGCTTGGCGAACTGAACATTGCGTCCAAAGGCAAGGTGACGCTTAATAACCTAGAGTGGCATGGACGCAGTCAAGCGGACGACAGCTCGCATGTGGACGACGTGCTGGACAGCGATGACGAGCAAGAAATGGATCCGTTGCGTGTCATTGCCCAAGGGACAATGCACGAGCGTCAGGTGAAAGTTCTGCCGCCGCCCGCCACTTTGATTACAGCTGATGATCTGGCCGACATAGCATCATTTGGAGCCGCGCCTGAATCGCCGGATTCAGCGTTGGCCGATCAAAGCATTTCCAGCAGTGTGGGTGAATCTGTGGCAGCGCAAATCATTGAAATTGATGCTGCCCAGTTGGTTGCCAAACGTTCGCCGGACACAACGCTAGATCAACATACTCTCTATCTAATTGAAAAGACTGAGGTGCAGGCAACGACAGCAGAACGCGAGAAGTTCAAGCCCTTTCGCACCACAGTTTCCAATGTGCATGATCCGGCCAAGGAACGCTTGCGCAAAAAGGGCAAATATTGGGAGGTGACAGCAGCGACGCCGCCGCTCATCCAACACAAAGAGATTCAACTGGTGCCACTCACGGAATCTGCCAATCTGCAAGTCGACTTCATGCAGAAGGTCAAGGTGAGAATCATCATAAATTGGGGTCAACAATATTTGAACTTGTACATTGCTTGCAGGAGATGCGCATTCAGCAGGCGGAGCAGCGCTTGGCCAGTAAGCAGCAGACCTTAAAAACTACTGGAATACGTCTACTGGAGGATTCCATACTCAAAACCAAACCCTCATTTCAAAACTATCGCAATCCTCAGGTGGATTATTTAATCGAGGGCAGGCAGCGAACTAGCGAGCAAAATGAAGTGCATGATCCAACAATAGCTGAAAGTGCGAGTGCTGGCATTCATTACACCGTTTATGAGTGAAGATGTAGATAGATTGTGTGGGGGACTTTGAATTTTAAGAAAAGTTCAGTCACTACTGTATATTCTAGGTAGATGGTAGATTGAACTAAAATATGTTTGGGATAATAATTAATAAAATCCTATCTATCAATAGTCGATGGTCGATTTGCCCTGGTAATATCGAAGTAATGTACGACAGATTAAACTAAAAGTAGTAAGGGATTATAATTTATTAAGTCTCTGCCAAGATAATTGTAAGCAATTCCTGAATTGTGAAGTAGTAAATATATTTTATAAATCGATTATCCAAGGGTTTTTCTAATTTTCTTTCAGCGATTGTAATTTATTATTTTCAATTAATTGTTCTTGATGCTTACCTCAGCGCTCAGCATGATCAACATTTTCGTTGACAGCCGAGCTGCTATAAAATACAACATTGGAGAGCAGAAGATCAAATATATTATCCCTGAGAGTCGTCAACAAATATATGAAATAGCAATGAAACGAACTAAGATGACGCAATCCCTCATACAAGACGGCTAGAAAGATGTGCACAAAGCCTAGGCATTTGCTAGGCATTCTCACTGGCCACTGTTTGTGTTGGGTTTAATCGTAAGGGATCAGCACAGGAAATGCAACGATCCTGGAGTTGAAGAGACACAGCATAACGATGGAAGATTCATATACCGCGTGCACATTAAAAATTAAATCACATCTAATTAATTAATTGATCCGCCCAGGTAATCGTTAGTAAGTTTAGTTACAAGCATTCCAATTAACATTATAAATTGTCTATATATTTTGATAACGCTGGTTACAACATCGATAACATAGATTCTATATGGTTTTGGCTCTAAGGCAACACGCTTGTAAGCTATAATTTAAATGGAGTAGAATTGAGTGGCCGTCGAGGCTTGCAACTCGATTTGTCCCATTTTGAATTGCAGTCGCTGCAACCACTTGAGCAGCGCCTCCGATTTGTTTGTCTGCAACTCCTCATAGTCCGGCGCATAGTCGCGCACATTCTGCAGCCGCACATGCAACGTATCCGAGAGCTGTGTCTGCGAGGAGAGCACAGTGCTCCACATGGGCAGAAGTTTGCCCAACACGGTTGAATTGGTTTCCTTCAGTGCTTCCAGCAGGCTGAGGAAGTGCAAGTTGACCATCTCGGATAGCTTTGAATTGGCACTTTGAGTTTGGAAATCAACGCTGGACTGCGCATGCAGATCCTTGTTGGCCGGCTTGGCATGCGAGACTAGCTGGAGGATGCAGGGCGTCACCTTGGTCCAGAACTCAAAGAGGACACCCAAAGTGCTGCCTTCGGCATTGCTGTTGGTGTTGTGCGCCATCTGCTCCAAGTAGACGGTCCACAGTTGGCAGAGCGTAAAGGCGTGGAACAGCGACGACATGTGCAGCACGGATGTCTTGGACTGCTCCGCAAAGCCTGCGAATATTACCTGAATGTGGTCGGCAATGTGACACGAAGCCTCCTGCGGCACGGGCTGCGAGTAAGTGACGCCCTGATGCTGATAATGCACTGTTACCGCCGGCGCTTGGCCTTGGCCTGGTGCCACATTTGGCGTCAGAGGCGGCGGCAACGTTTGCGTCTCCTGTCTGCGCTGCATCAGCGCCATGTGGGTTAGGGAGCCAAGCAGCAGCCAGGAAAGCAACCGCATGTGACCCACGCACTCCGTGAACTCCTTGGGACTGCAAGCGACCAAATTGATTATCAGAGACTAGGATCGTTTGATCGTGCTCCAAACTCACCCCTGTTGCAGCGAGGAGGGAGCATTGTTGAGCCAGGGCAGATAGCGGGAGACGGCTTTGTTGTCCCGCGAGTTGCCACGCGACATCTCCAAGGCCAGATACTGCGCCACAGCGCCCTTGAGCACGCCGCCCAAGGTGTCTTCGCCCAGGCCATTGCTCGTCTGTCCGTTCTTGAAGTTCTGCAATGTTGTAGCTTACTTTTCCATGGACTAAACTCAAAGCAGTTGACTACTCACCTTGATCTTGCTCAGCGTATGGAAATCGGCAAGGAAATCAATGACGTCGTTGATATATGTTCTCAAGCAATCGGCAGCATTCGTGGTCAGCACGGGCGCCGAATCTGGCAGGCCAGGAAGAGCACCAGGTGGCAAAGTGCCGCCAGCATCGAGCAGCACAAAGCCAATGATCATGAGCAGATTGTGATCGGGAATGTTGGACTTGAACTTAAGAGCCTGGACAAACTCAAAGATCATCTGTCGGCACAGCAAATTCTTGTCGCGATCCTTGTTGAAGGAGCGTGTGTTCAACGTGCACAGATCGTAGAGGATTTGGTAGTCCAGATTGGTGTGCTGCACGCAATAGGCCATGATCTTGGAGTAGGGATCCAGCAGTGTCTTGGGCACGCAATTCAAGCGCAAAGTGGCTGCAATCAACTCGAGCATATACTCGGCATTGCTGAGGCTGGGCATGATGACGATGACCTGGCGCAGCAGCGACTCCATCGCCTGCATCGCCTGTGACCAGACGGCGAGCCCCACGCCCGCCTCGGCGGGCACACACTGCAGATACTCGGCCATGTTGCGGAAGATGACGGGCATCTGGTCGATGGGCAGCGCCTTCTTGGAGGTGAGCGACTCGCAGACCATGTAGATGGGACTGGTGGCATTCAGATCCTGGAAATCCTGGAGTGCCTTGGCAATGCTGCGGAAGTGATTGTGGCGTATCTTGACTGCAAGGGGAAGAATTTATTATTTATGGACAATTTTTGGGGCAAAGTATAACTCACTCTTCATTTGGGTTTGGAACACCTGCAGGAAGATGCCATTGGGTGCCAGTTGATGCAGCACGCAGCGTATGAACTGCAGGGCCACAGCCTGGGCGCTGCTGGCCAGCGGCAGACCATTCTCACCCTGCCAAGGATGTGTGCCGCTCAAACAGATGCTGCAATAAATTGAAATTTAGCAGCAGTCCAAACCATTTTGTGGTCAAGCTTACCGCGATGAGATGGTCAGCACCTCGGGCAAGAAGGGAGCTGCCATGGCGGGCTCGCGATGTATGAAGGTGCCCAGGATGACAATCAGGATGCCAATCTCCTCATCGGTGTACTCCTCGATGACAGCGCCGCAGTCCGAGCAGCGCTCCACGATGGTATAGTCGCCAACGCGTCGAGAGCTCTGCAAAGCAAAAGCAAATGATTAGTTGCAGTTCATTCTGGTGAGGAGTTTAACTTACCCCGCGTGGTGCATGGTTGGAGGCGTGTGTGGAGTGGCCATTGGGCATGTCGGTGGCCTCGTCGCCGTCCTCGTCGTGCTCCTCGGCCGGCTGGAATGGAGGCGGTGGCCAGGAGCCGGCATAACGTGAGCGTATATCGGGTATGGCATTCGTGTCCACATTGAAGGGCGCCAGCTTCTGGCGAGGACGCTTAATGCTGTTCGATGTGGCCGAAGGTCCTATTTGACGCTCCGCTGGCGTCTGCTTCAGATCCTGTGTCACATTCTTCAGTATGGACGTGTGCAGATCCGGCTGAGGCTGTGTCGCCGCTTGGGCGTGTGCATCTCCGGCAGTTGCGGCAGCAGCTGCATTGGGGTTGGGCGGCGATTCGAGGGCCACCTGCTTGATGAGGCGACGTGGCGAATTGTTGCGACTGCTGGCAGTCACATCGTCCTTGGTGCTCTCCGACACATCCAGACTGTCCTGCTTCAGATGACTGATGTCGGGCAGATTGAGTCCGTCGCGCACACGCTCCACCAGCGTGGCCACCGTGTCCTGTGTGCCAATGGGCAGCAGACGCTCCGGTGTCGGTATTTCTAGCGCAGCAATGTTCTTCGGGGGCGGCAACAGCCCCGCGTCCACCTCATCCCTTGGATTGGGCATGACGCTCATCTTGGACAGTGGCGATTCGGGCGAACCATAAGTTTTATCGGTGCGTCGCAGCGATTTGGTCTGCGACTTCTTCTCACGACGCGCCTCATCCGCCGAGGAGCTCGACGTGCCCGCGCTGCACTCCACAATCGTCTTGTGGCGACCAATGGGCTTGGCTGCTGCCGCTGGAGCTGCTGTGCCGCCATTTGTCGACCGACTGCCGCTGCCGCTGCTCGAGCCGGGTTTGCTGGAGACGCCGCCGGCAGCTGTGCTGGCCGTGGGCATGTCCTGCAGTGCGCCCAACGCCTTCAGATGATTCGTGGCAATGGCCGCAAACATCTTCGATGTGGAGGCGGCGGCATTCTCCAGCGACTTGTTGCGCACGGTCACCGCTCGATGCACGTCCACAGGCGGACTGACGATGGCTGTCTCTGTTGTCTCCGGCCCAACTAGCGGGGTAACGATCATGCGAACGCCCTCCTGCAGGCTGTGACGCGTGTGCGTGGTCACCACGGTGGTGCTCACGGACTCGCTGGTGCTGCCCTTGATCTTGGTGGTGTACGTGTCTCCGGTCTTGGTGGTGATCATTGACTTGAGCGATTTACTTGATTTCTGCAAAACAAAAGAGGTAAGAAAGTTACTTTTTATTTTATTTTATTTTTATTTTTATTTATTTAAAGTCGACTATGAACAGTCGACATTGAAGAAATTAATATAATTATGGCTAAAAGAGTAACATTATGATTAAAAATATTTTTATAGTTTAAAATAGAAAAAAATAATTCAGTTAAAATTAAAATTTGAAATCTCTGGGGGTGTTTAAGCAATATTAATCTAACCCAGCATTCGCTGCATGGATTGGGGAAAACCCAGAAAAAACCCAATCAGGTCAGATGGTAGGTTAGTTAGCTAGTATTAAATTTTTGTTTTAATTTCCAACACCATGTTAGTTATTAATTATTGTTAGCTAAGAATGATAGAATACAATTTTTAATATTTATAAGAGATGCATCGGCGTTGAAAACACAGTAGAGTCTGTTGTAGTCAGCACAGAGAACTCGAAAAGGTTCATGCTTAGAATAGTTAGTTGTACATAGGTTAAGCGATAAAGGTGTGAAGTTACGTGTATGTCTAACTGGGACAGAAAGGTTTATATGCCTAAGCAGGTAGGGAGAATCAATTTCACCCTTAAGTAGTTTGACTATAAACATAACCCCAAGCATGCTACGACGATTAGTTAATGAGGGAAGATTAAGTAAAAGAAGTCTACTATAATAAGAGGGTAAGTCAATACCTGGAACCCAGTTAAAGCCTCTCAACGCAAAAAGCAGAAATTTCTTTTGTACAGACTCGATAAGATTTATATGATTTGAGTATTGTGGTGACCAAATACAAGAACCGTATTCCAGAATGGGACGGACAAGCGAAACAAAAAGAAGCTTTGTAGTATAAGGGTCATCAAATTCCTTTGCCCATCGCTTGATGAACCCAAGAACTTGAGTCGCTTTGTTGACAGTAATTGAAATGTGTTTGTCAAACTTTAGCCTATGATCTAGAAGAACTCCTAAATCATTCACATCGTCTACTCTAATCAGAGGTACCATATTAAGAGTATAATTACAGATGTTAGCCGAGTTTCTGTAAAACGACATAACCTTACATTTCGAACAATTTAGTAGTAGATAATTACTTTCGCACCAGGAATAAAAACGATCAAGATCAGCTTGCAATAGAGAGTTAGAAGCTATATTATTATAAGTTTGGCAAATCTTGACATCATCAGCATACATTAAGATATTAGACTTTAAAATAACATTGGGAAGATCGTTAATGAAAAGGTTAAAAAGAAGAGGACCGAGATGACTACCCTGAGGAACACCTGAGGTTACAAAGACAGGTTTGGAAGTTGCGGATTTAAATATTACTGTTTGAGTTCTGTTATTAAGATAGTCAGATACCCATAACAGGAAATTGTATGGGAATCCAATCAAGTTTAATTTTTTAACTAAAAGGAAATGGTTAACAGAGTCAAAAGCTTTACTAAAGTCAGTATAAATAACATCAGTCTGCAACTTATTCTGAAAACCTTTGATCACTAGAGAAGAAAACTCTAATAGATTGGTAGTCGTAGATCTCTGTTTAACAAAACCATGCTGGAAGGGAGAGACAATAGATCTACAAAAATGACTAAGTTGAGATGTAATAATTTTCTCAAAAAGTTTCGGTATAGCGGACAATTTGGAAATACCTCTATAATTATTAACGTTATGTTTAGAACCATTTTTATGCAAGGGGATTATGAATGAATCCTTCCATATAGCCGGGAAAGAGGCAGACTCAACAGACAAAATAAATAATTTATGTAAAAGTAAATGCAATGATTCCGCACAATACCTAAGGACACAGCCTGGAATACCATCTGGACCGGGTGAAAATACAGGTTTTATTTGATTGAGTTCGCTTAAAACGGAGCATTCAGTGATCACCGGCTCAGGAATAAAGTTAGACTTTTGCAAGTTATAGGGATAAGATATATGGGGTGAATAGCTGTCAATTGAGTAAGTAGATTGAAAGAAGTCTGCAAACAGATCGGCAGCGGCCTGATCACTGCATGCAGTCTTATTTTGAAATGAAATTGAGGAAGGTAGTGAAGAACATTTTCGTTTAGAGTTAACAAAACTATAGAACTGTCTAGGATTCTGAGCAAACTGTAACCGACACCGACGCAGATAAATATTGTAAAGTTGGGTGTTAAGTGAAACGAAATTCGATTTAGCAATAGCATATCGCGCGAAATCAGAAGAATTTCCAGTGCGTTGATATTTTTTGAAATATCGAGACTTTAGGTTTTTTAACCCACTTAATTCCCGAGAAAACCAAAGTGGCCTATTAGACTTCAATGGATATCTACGAGGAACACACTGGACAAAAAAATTTTGTAAAGTATTATAAAAAATAGTCAAAGCACATTCTAGATTTATGGAATCATGAAAAAGAGACCAATCATAATTTAAGATGAGGTCATTTAATTTATAAAAATTTGCCTTTTTAAAACACAGTGGTCTATTTACTGGCTTAGGTATGTCAATGTGCTCAGAAACCGGTAGTTCAATTGACAACTCTAAAGTTGGATGATAAGAATCTTCAGGAACTACAAGAGGGTCAATTCTACGTACGGAGGCATAGACAGGATCTGATACAAATACTAAGTCAAGAAGACGGTTATTGCAGTTAAAAATATGGTTAATTTGTGAAAGAGAAAGATCAAGAAGGCCATTTAGAAATTCATGCGGAAAAGAAGGAACTAGAGTATTATTTTCAGCAGACCAAGATATATTTGGTAAATTAAAATCACCAAGCACAAACAAAGATTCGCTATCTAGTAGTTTGGAGGATATAGACTTTAAAATAGATAAGTGTTGAAAATAAACAGAAATATCAGATTGAGGTGGGATGTACGAACAAGTGATATAGGCTGAAGTTTGACCAAACGTTGTCTTAATGGCGACAAATTCAATGCCGGACTCCGAGCAGATTAATTCCGATTTAAGATCAGAATCAACAGCAATAAGAACACCACCACCAATTCTAGACAAACGGTCACATCTATAAGACGTAAATTTATTGCTAAAGAGAGATAAGTTAGAAATTTCTGGCTTTAACCAAGTTTCAGTAAACACTAAGATACTATGTTCAAAGCAGAAACTATCTAGATAGACTTTAGATAGTTTTGATTTAATGCCCCTTACGTTTTGATACGCTATACGAATAGGGGAGGTAAGCTGAACAGGATAAGTATTTAGTTTTTTGAAGCATTAGTGTTAGTTTTATTAACAGTAGGAGCTTGAGCTAAGGTGATATTAGGTTGAAAATGTACTGGGATGATGTTACGTTTCTTTGGCCTGAACTCATGTACCACCATATGAGGTGGCCAGAAACACGGGTCACACAATAACGAAAATGAGTCGGAAGGAACAGTTAATTTAAATGATGCAATTTCCCGAGGAGTTGAGAAATTGAATTTACAGGAACTACTTTCAACACTTTCATCCTAATTTTAAAGATAACTTTAAGATTGTTTGAGTAGGAATTTTGAAAAACGTTGTTTATGGGATATAGTCGTAAAATGCTGCTTACCTCCTCAGTGTACTCCACGGTGCGTCGGTTGCGCAGTGCCTCCATTTTGGTGGTGGGCAGTATGTCCTCAAAGTGAATGGTGTCATCGAAGGAGCCCTGCAAAAGTAAAGCGTGCTGTTAATAAGCTCACTAAATCATGCTTCTACAACTACCGGAGCGCTGCTGCCGTGAAGCGTGCTGTCCGAGAGATCGCTCTCGGGTATGGCCACCAGTTCGGATTCGGTTTCATCGGCATCCAAGCTGGAATCGTTGTACTTGCGGAACGCATGCTGCAGCTTCGGCGTGAAGGCCACGTTCTGCCCCTTGCTCTTGGAGGCAGCACTCGTGCCTTCCGATGGAAACATGGGGCTTGCCGGCGGACTGGCCTCCTTATCATCGGGATCTGTGCCCAGCGAGGGTTGGCTGACATCACGAGACCTAGCTGCTCCTCCCACACCCTGAATGTCCAGAATGGTGGTGGTGGGAATGCGACGACACTGATGGAAATGGCCGCGCAGGCTGTTCATAATCATGCGAATGGCCGAGATGACATAACCACTCAACGGTGGCTGGGTATAGGAATACTTGTAGAGCACCACCAGCAGCGTGAAGAGCCAATTGCGACGCGGATACTGTTCCAGGTGCCACAGGGAATAGTTGAAGACAATATTCTGATAGGATTCACCCGAGGTGTGAGTAGGATTGGGAGCATACAGAATGATCTGCATCACCGAGGGCAAGATGAGACCACCGATCAGATGATTCTGATCCAGAACTTGTGGCAGATTGGCCAAGAAAGCATTGAAGACAGCGGAGACTCTGCAAAAAGTGAACATTTTAAATACTGCTGAAGATTTATAATTCAAAAGTTACCGCAATGAATCGGGCGTGGTGTGGAAGGTCTTGTCGATCTGATTGTGTCCCAAGAGCAGGAACAAATGCTTCAACACGATATTTTGAGTTCTGGTCACGGGTTTATCCTCCGATGGGAATGCCTGATCTGTGCGTGACATGAACTGCATCAGCATAAAGACCAACAAATGGATTGTCTCCCGATCCGATTCCTCCAGTTCAGTAATGCGGCTAAGCAGCCCGATTAGATTATCATCGTTGAGTCCACCCAGCGAATGAATATGTCCATCTGAACGGGAGATATAACAGATTATTAAGAATCCAGTCAACATGATAAGAAGCCAAGGGGAAAAACACCGATTTCATGATTTTCTTTTTTTTTTTGATTCAATTTGTTCGTACAGCCACATGCCAATTGCACAATTAGATTGAAATTGATTGATACAGATATAGTATATATATGGTTATATATATACCGTTAGTGTGTATGTATGTACGAATATTTGTATATACACAGGTATTTTGTAGAGTTCTCGAGAATTTAAATGTGTTTTGTGGTCAAGTTAATTGTGGTTGTGGGGAGGAGAGTTATAGAGAGAGAGAGACAGAGAGACATATATAGTTTGCACGATGATACGTTCACAATAGATGTTCAGAGAGCATACATACCAGTTCGGAAGGGTACACGTAAAATGATTTTGATTTTTGTGTGGAAAGCATTAATGTTACATTTATCAACATCGATCGGCTAAATATAAAATTCACATTTAACATTTATACATACATTTAAAAAATAACCAAAAACTGTTGTGTAAAACATATTAAAGGATATCTAAATTGATTACAGAAACCTCAAAAACCAACATTTGAGTTGAGTGAATATAATCTTTATTAGGCTCAACAGACACTTACATCAACCCGATATGCATATCGGATATGAACAGTTGAATGATACGGTTATATGCCAGGTATAATGTTCAAAGAGCTGATTTTAGGAATTTCATGCAGTGCGCATGTGTGATTAAAATATAATTGTATAAAAGTAAGTAAATGCAAAAAGTCGGGGACAAAAATAATTAAGTATATTTAAACTTAATTAAACCAAATCATTCTACAAAAAATGCATTAAATTTGTAATATGTACAATATGGTAATTTAAAGGTGCAACCAAAATGATAAAGTTTAACCTATCAAATTTATAGCTTAAACTGTTTTCTAACTGACATGATCAGAGTTCATCTGCACATTGAAGGAGCAAAGCAATGGTGAAACAGCATTCATAAATATTTTAGAGAATTTTTGTTTAAGAGGGTTCCCATTTTCGGAATACATTTTCATAATGTTGGAATTTTTTATGTTTATTTTGATCGATAAATAATATATTGCAGATTATATAAAGAAAATAAACATTGAACATTTACAACTGACACCAGTAGGAGAAGGGAACAGATAACGAACATATGTAAATGAAGAATTCACATCGATAGGTGGGATTGGGTTGAACACACATGCTCTACAACCTACCTGGGTTGGCCGTGGTGCTGCCCGTGGTGCCAGCGGCGACATTGGCACCCGGATGCGGAGCGACATCACAAGTGCAATGCATGGGAAAGGCCAGTGCCGAGGGACTGGGACTGGGTGCAGTCACCATTGGCTGTGGCGGCAGCAGATTCGGTGCCGAGGGATGCTTTTGGAAGTGGGAATGAAGGGAGGTGGCAAAGGTATGGCCCGTCGAGGAACAGGACGTTGACATGCCCGCAGCACTTGTCGTTGCACTAGTTGTACTCGTAGTCGCAGTTGTTGCTGTTGCTGCTGTCGATGCTGGTGGATTCGAGCTCGACGTGGCTGCTGTTGAGGTGGCGCTAGTTGAGGGTTGGAAGGGCTGCTGGGCAGCCTGGGAGCGCAGCAAGGTCTCGGCCTCCTGCAGCGTGGGCATCGGACTGTGATGACTAGGCGGTACGCAATGCACTAAATACTGGTGACTTTGACTATGAGCCGAGGCAAACGTCGCTACTTGTGCACTACTACCAGCTGTGTGTGAATGCGGGTGTGTGGCATGTTGTGAGTGGTGGGGATGAGGATGAGGATGAGGATGGGAATGGGGATGGTGTGCGTGTGTGTGTGACGCGTGGTGATACGGATGCGAGTGTGAATGCTGATGCGGATGGTGATAGGCGAAGGCTGTGTTGTGTGGCGGGGCATGGTGTATGGGACAGGGGGGCGGTGGCAGGGCGGCTTTCGAGCGTGTATGCAATGGATTACTAGTTGTGGCAACGCTATGGCTAGCTGAGCTGGCATTCTGATTGCCACTACTGCTGCCTAGGAACTGACCCAATCCAAAGCGCGAGGTCTTCCGCTTGAGTATGGGTGCCGACACCTGGCGACTGTAGATCTTCTCCTTCTCCGGCACGGCTGTAAGAAACATTTGACACAAATTGAAAATTAGAAATCAATATTTAACAATCAATGACAAAATCAGTTACCATAATCATAAGTTGTACTCATAATACTTCGTAATTTTTTCAATTAAGATGGTTAATTTGAGTAATTCTAATTTAGACCATAATCATTATTTAAAAAAAAAGTAAATACAACTTGAAACTAGGGATTAATGATTGAGTAATTCAATATTTTTTATTTGAACTACCAACAGTTATAAAAGCCAACATAATTGGTGGGTTCTCAAAATATATTTTCATACAATACAATTTAGTTTATCATAGAGTCAAAGTTCCCAACACTATCAATCTCAGCTTCTCAAAACGTTGTTTTCTTAGATTAATTATTGTATATTGTCTCTAGCTTTGTAAGTAAGCTGTGTTTAAATTGTAGCTTACCAGCTCTGATTCCTAAGTTCTGAGAGTTTAGTCACTGAGCCAATTAAGACAAAAAATTGTCTATTAAAAAGAGCATAATGCAATGAATTTAATATATGTATGTACATATGTATGTATGTATGTATGTATGTAGAAAAGGGCATAAATGTGCATAACTGCAAAGCGGTGCTGCTGGTAATCAGCGGGAAATCGATTAGTGTATGTATGTATGTGTGGACAACAAAAGTATGTCTGTATGTGTGACGTATGCATGTGAATGTGAGAGATTATTATATTATTATTATTTTCTTTAGCACCCTTCACATTCCAAAAATAATCATTATTCAGGGTTTCTTTAATTTTTTTGCTCATCAACAACATCTAATCTGACATGTGTGTGATAGACACAACCTGCGAACGCATACTTTGACAACCGACTATCGTGCACTCGCTTGCACTCGCGAACAAGCTTTTTATTCTGCTTTGCTTTGCCATTCATACTTCTCAAAAGTAGCATCCTCTTCTGTTAAACAGTTTCGTCTCCTTGCATTCGAGCAACGTGTTCTGTTAACTAGCAACTGCTTCTGCTTAACCACACTTTAACATACAAAATACTCGAAAGTAGCATCCTCTTCTGCTTAACATGTTCGTCTGCTCGCATTCGAGCAACGCCTTCTGCTTTACTCTTCGTCAGCTAGCAACTTCTTCTGCTTGACTAACAGCAACTTCTTCTGTTTTACTTGATTTTTTGTCGTTTGTTAATTTTTGTCAGCTTAATTGCAAAGAAGATGAAAGTAAATTATTTACTTGCGTATAATATTTAAAGGGTTTTTGCTAAGTTAAAATAGATTTAATGAGTTTTTCGATTTATGAGTAATTCAATAAATAAATTACTGCTTCTGTGCAAGAATCTTGCTCAAAATGTTGTATATTCTAGAAAAAGGTTCAGGAACCCTTAATTTTATTTATCAAACGAATTGTATGGATAGTTTGTCCAATTAAAATAAATGAGTACGTCTATTTTTTGTAATTTTTTATATTTGAAAAAAAAAAAAAATAAATAATTTTTTGTATAACTTAAAAATAGTATTGCTAGGCTACTCACCGAACTTGGAGTCCTGGCGAGGTGCCATGCTGGCTGGTGCGGACATGGTGCGTTTGTACGGCCACTTGGTGCCAAAGGAAGCGCTTAAAGTTTTGGCCATGCTGCCGCTGGTGTCCGACTGACTGAGCGCCTCGCGGGCCTTGAGTATTTTGGCCGAGAGCGCTTCGCTGCCGTTGTCGGAGTTGCGCAGATCGCGCAGATACGAAATATCGCCGCATTTCTCCAGGTTGATTTGGGCCTCCACAAAGAGCGTGTCGAAGCGATTCAGGAAGAACTCCCAGCCGAGCATTTTGCGATCGGAGAGCGAGTTGTGGAGCTGATAGACAGATTGCAGGACGACGGGTCGATCGACAATGAAGAGATCGAATTGCGATTCCAAGCAGAAGAGCAGTGACCGTATTGCCGTATCGTGTATGGTTCCGATATAGAGAGTCGCCCGCTGCGCCACATACACATTGATGTCATCCATGCTGGCGATCAGATGACAGAAGGCGGTTGCCAATGCCGTCTGCAGTCCCACCTCGGAGCGCAGCGGAGTCGAATCCATAAAGCGTGTAATCACGGTTACTCGTTCCACTGCCGTGAAGCGAACCCGCCAATCCACATCGTGGAACGCCTCCTGCACCACGCGCCAGAACACATCCGAGCCCAGCGGCAGCGTGATGCAGTGCAGCAGCAGCGGCACGCACACCTGGCAGATGTGCGAGTGCTCCGCATTGCACAGCTCCCACAAGCTAAACCAGGCCAGATTAAATAGTTGTCTGTTGTGGCAAATCGATCGCACTCACTTTTTGATCAGCAAGTTCTCCTGGCACCAGATGAAGAAGCCTCGCTGCTCCCTGGCCGCCTTGGCCAAGGCGTCGCCGTGCAGCGCCATCGTCTTCAGGCACTGCAGCACATAGTAGAGTATCTCCGGTTTCTTGATCGTCGGTATTTCCTGGAGATCTCTTGCATTCAAATAATGTTCTACCTGCATACGTTACGCATACGCACCGTTAGCAGCTGGTGAATGTACTGCAGCGGCTGAGGCAGCTGATCCAGCGTGAACTTGAACTTGCCCACCGAAGTGTGCCAGAAGTCGTCGCTGTCCTCCTCCTCCTCGTCGTCATCCGATCCGCTGCCATTCTCGCCGCCATTGCTGCCATTGGCGCCATTCTCGCCCATCACCGAGGCCTTGGTCACGCTGACATTGGCGCTGCCGACATCCGCGTCCGACAGTGTGATGGAGCGTGCGATGGCCCGATCTGTGGGCAGGATGGAGGCGAGATCGAGTTGCTCTGAAACAGTTTCTACCGTTGCCGTCATGATCTGCATTAGATAGCAAAGGGGATTTACATTGCGGCGAAGCATCGTAGGCGCTGTCCTGACGGACATTTGCAACATGTTTACGGCATATTTACACGTTATTTTACATTGGGTGTACGGGTGTACGGCTGAGATTACATTCTTCACATTTAGTACACATGGAGACAGATGCAATCAATTTGCACACTTCAACTTACGAATATTGTTTTTTGTTTTGTATAGTAATTTACATAAATAATTTACATAAAAACTTGTAAAAATTGCATAAAATTGTTAAGGTACGAGTATTTGTGCATTAACGGTATTATTGTACATTTGTTATTTCATTCTTTTTTTTTTTTGGTGGAGGTATTAAATAATTTTGACAGTGCTGGTACACGGAACATGCTCTTCAACAATGACCACAAATCAAATGGGAGGAATTAATAAGGTTGATTTACGTGTTCAAAGAGTATTGAATAAATTAGGGTATTATTTACATACATATGTATGGATGGAAAAATGTAAAGAGTAATATTGAAATAAAATGTACACATAAGATAAGTATTAAGTATTATTAATTTTCAATTACGATCTTTCCGTTTGCAGGTACGAGTACTTCGCAATTTATATTCACACACATACAAGATACTTTGAGACACGGGAGTGAAAGGAAAACTTGAAATCCAAAATAAATAAATTTAATTATAACATCATATCTATAAGCTAACACTTGAAAATCGATTCGCCAGCCTAGAACTGTATAGCCTAAGATATCTATATCCATCGCATTTAAGGACGTCTCCCAGTTGATTTTCTAAAACACCTTAAATAAGTCGAAAAACACTAATTTAAATAATTTACAACATCAGCTAGAATTTTTATAAGCTTGCAGATAGGTTCAAAATATTATTATTCGTGGAGAGCTCTATATAGAGCTTTGAGGACATATTATGATATGAATTGGTAATTTACTTTAAAATATATAATATTTGTAATTTATTAATTCTTCTTGTACAGATCAATCTGCAAGAGTATTTGATCTTCGGCAAGCCGAAACAGACTATTCTATGTTAAGAATTGACACTCGAATTAACAAAATGCTATGCTCTATTTGTTGAAAAGCTGCTAAACATCACACTAAATGTTCAGTTTTGATTTATAATTTTTTAGAATGAAAAAGAAAGGAAAATGAATGTAGGACGAATTTTAGTAAGCAAAATAAAATATTAAAAAACACGCTGTACAATTTATATACACTTAACACGAAGAGTACAATATATAAAAAAATAGATTAATAATTGAAAAATATTGACAAATTGAAAGAGTCGAATACGAATATCGAATTGTATGATGGTTTCGTTTGTTTAATCAGCCAAATAATACAACTAATAGTTAAAAGAAACTGTTGTAGCACGTTGTATTTGTTTTTGATTTGGGTTTTGTTTTTGGTTTTTTTTTTTTTTGGTTTTTGTTAATGAATGCACAAAGTACCTCGTCTGTGGCGTGAACTTTTCTCAATTCATTATTATCAACTGAATGCCCATTTTCGTTATTCTATAAAAAATATATGAAGAAATGAAAAGTTTTGTAGAATTTTTGAACGTTTCTTTTTGATTTTGATTGGTTTGCGTTTTTTCTTATCGAAATCATAAGTTGGAAATTTGAAATTCGAATATGAAATGAACCGAAGTCAACTCAATTTTCATTTGAAATCTGTATTGTTATGTTGCTGTAATAAATTATTTGGATATTTATAAAAAATGTATATAGATTGATATTGGTGTAGTTGTATATATGGGGTGTGTTGTTATTCAAGATACCTACTTAAACGCATAATATTTTTGGTTTACTTGTTATTATTATTTTGATATTGATTATGGTCTTTGAGTGTGTGTTTAAGTGTTTATAACCAAAGAATTAAGAATTCTATATTTATTTGAATATTTAAAATCTAAATACATACGGAACAGACGTGGGGCATATGGACGAGCACCCCTCCCACGGAGTGCGGTTCAGGTTGCGGTACGGCCACAGGAACAGGACCTTTATAGAGAGAAAAGTAAGTATATACATAAAGGAAGATACGGTTGAGATTAGTAATTGCTTGAAAGTGGCAATCAGATCGGTTATTGAACTTTTGCTAGAAATGAAATCGAAATCGTTTAAGTGGACAAGATAACGCATGGCATTCAACTAATGGGGCATGCAACCAAGTTCATACACATAAGTATAAATCCTAGAAAGGTCATTCAAATGGTATTGATCATGGAGTTTTCCAAAATTCACTGAAAATGTTACATGCAGGTATAGAATTTTCAAAAATTTTGTATTTCCAATTGAGGGGGTCAGTCTGTGAGTGTGATCAGTTCAACTGTGAGCTTAAATAAATATCAATATTAGCCTGATCATTTGTTGCGGAGATTCAAAACTGAAGGTTGAAATTTTTTAAATTAGATATAATTTTGTTGAAATTAAATATATTAAATGTTGAATGTTCGGGGTATTTCGAATCGATTCGCTGGGATTCTGGAACAAACTGAGCACACTCGCAGACACATACGGAAAAAAGAATGCGATTTCCTATAGAAAATATTCTTTTCAAAAATGATAGATCAACGAAAATGTATTCAAGGCACGCTGGCTACTGGAGTACGAGTAGTTGTTGTTGTTGTTGTGTATTGTGGAGAACGCATTTGTGTGTAGAGTTGCGAGAGTACCGAACCGAAAGAAAATTGAACTAAATGGATCAAATGGGGCGGTTATTACTACAAGTAACATACGTTCAACTATTATGTATGTATGTAACTATATAAAAGCTGTTATATTCTAAATCATATGTATTCTAGGAAGCTAAACAGAGATAGTAGAGTTAGAGGTGGAGTGTCGAGAGTCTGTTTCTGTTGTTGTTGTTGCTGTTGGTTTGCTGAGGTGTACGAGTATGAAAGTTTGTGGATGCGGCATAGTCTTATCTTGTGAATAAAGTATTGAAAGTTGAATTTGAATTGTAACGAAATGCTTTTCGAACTGATTAACAAAATGTTAAGAATGTAATGTGAATTTTTGATTGATTATTTTAAGTTGTGAGTAATTTTGTTGAATTTGTTTTGTTTTTGGTTTTTGGTTTTTTCTTTAACGAATGAAAAATTTGCTTGTTGGTGCATCACCTGCCATTATAATAATTTTTCCATCGTCTGAAAAGAATTGATCTAGCTTAAAGATATCTGATAATGATTGATAGATTGATAAAGTAGTATATTTTTTTTTAGTATTTTTGATGATAGTAGTTGGCGTTCGTTTGTTATTGTTAATTGTTAATTGTTAATTGTTGAATTGTATATAAGAATAGCAAGAGTTGGGTTTATTCATCGGGTCGATAGATCCGATAGACAGTGTGTGACAGTGATAGACAGACAGTTGGTACGCGCGAGAAAAGTGCGTGTGCGAGCGAGACAGCGAGCGAGCGAGCGAGCGAGCGAGCGAGTTAGTTTTTATACAGTAGACGCGTTGAATATGTTAGAGATAGAGAGAGAGAAAGATATACAGATACAGATACAGATATATATTTATGTAGTAGAGACAGAGAGATAGAAAGAGTTAAATAGCAAGAGATAGACATAAATGTAAATTAAAGCCAAATTAGTTTAAATGGAAAATGTTTAAATGCGATTATTTTGGAATTTATGCGTTTCACACAGTTTTAGTTGCGATCACAGCGATCTCATCAATTATTATTGTTGTTATGTTTCAAGTGTTTTCAGGCTGGAGTTTTAGTCTCGATCTTGTTTAATCTGGTTAAGTTATTGGTTCGGGTTGAGGGGTCTTCTGGGTCTAGTTTTGGTTCAGGGACTGTTGTTTATTTGCATATTGTTTACAGAGCATAGCAGGTGCAGTTTAAAGGTAACTAGAAACAATGTTCGATTGGGAATGCGCCTTAAACGTGGCTTTAAGTCTAAGTTAGTTGAATGTACACAAGGGACGCCCACCAAGGGCGTCATACCATTCATTGGCCCGCTTATTTAGTATAAATATATTTATATAGTTTGGCCAATGATGCGAACAGTAGACTACTTTAGCTACAAGTTGGGTGACTTTCACTGCATTACTTTTACGGTGGTTAGTTACAAGTATTTTTAGTTTTATTTATAACGGGTGGGTTGAGGGAGCTTAACTTTGACGACTTTTTCGCCAGATATATTTAACATCCGAATTCGAATTTATCAAATCAACTAAACGGGGAGGGAAGCTTGGAAAGGTTTCCGCTTACCTGCAAAGCCGCCGAGTGGGCCCAAGGGAATGGGTAAAGGGGCCATGGACAAGGACACATCGCGCTCTCTGGTCTTCTCCTTGTCAGACTCAGGTGGCGACTTGCGTGACGATTTCTCCTCCTCGATGATATCCTCAATGGGCACCTAATCAAATTTTGTGCAAATTATTGTATGATTTGATCTGAGATATCTGCTTACATCTGGTGGTCTAACTGGATTTAGGGGAGCCATGAACTCCACCAGCTTGGTGGACAACTGATGCCACATGGTGGAAGCCTCGCAATACGCACACTCCGCCACCTGGAAGAGGAAGTCATGTGATGGCTTTACTGGGCAACTGGGCAACTGGCCAACTGGTCAACTCACCTTGAGAGCACAGACGTGGCTGCTTAGACCCACACGGGCAGCCGTCACCATGCATTTGATGAGACGCGAGACATTCTCGCAGACGCTGGTGTGGATGCCCATGTGCTGCTCCACATCCTGCAGCTCCATTTGCTTGAGCAGAATGTCCAGCATGAGTATGCAGCAGGTGAGATTGTGCTCGGCATCAGTGGAGAATTCCGTGTGGCGATTCGTTGGCGCCTCATCGTCAGAAATAGCCGAGGTGTTGCCGGAGTCATCTTCCACGACAGGTGCTGCAAAGGAGAATGAGTATTTAATTGGTTGACTTGCGGGTAACTTGGAGTACTCACAGATGGAGCTGCGTCTGGGAGGATTGGCCATCTCAGCCTTGCTCTCCTTGCACGGGGTCTTGGGCGCCTTGGCCTGCTGCTGCTGCACCTGCGGATCCTTCTCCTTCTCCCGCATCAGTTCGTGTTGAATGCCGTACTTCATGATGCGCACACCGTCACCAAACATGGCAAAGAGCTGCACCAGGGGTATGAGTATCTCCAGCTTGGTGAGTATCTGCAGCCAGTGCAGCGCCTGCTGTTGCACCTTGGCCGTCGTCTTCTCGAATCGTATGGCCACAAAATTGTACATGGTCTTGGCATCGAAGCCCAGTGGCGACATTTCCGGATCGAGTATTTTGCTCAGCACAATCTTCAGTTCGTTCAGCTCCTTCTCGGCCACATCGTTGGTAATGGCCTCCATCCAGTGGGGCATGACGTAGTCCCAGATCTCCGAGGTGATCACCTCGTATGGCACCAAGCAGATCAGACGTTGCAGACCCTCCTTGAGGTGGCTGGTGCGGGAAGCGAGCGTCTCCCAGTGGCCACCGACTCGGGCATACTCCGGAGGATGCGGCAGCAGGCAGGAGATGAAGACGTTGTAGTGAATGCGGCAGATCTCCTTCAGCCAGTTGCACACATGGTCCACCTTCAGCTTCTCAATGGTGCTCTCAATCTGACCAGCAGCTGCAGTCGGAGTGGGAATTAGGAAGGCTTAGTAGCTGAAAAAGTTTGCCGACTTACCGTCGTAGGAATAGGCCGTGACATGGAACCAGTGGAAGAGCATGCTCAGAATTCTGCCCAGCACCTCGACAGGCGTATCTGCAGTCGGAGTGCAGCGACCGACGAGCAGCCAAATGCCATAGCGACCAAGCATCTGGCGCTCCTCTAGGGAAATGTTGTCGGGAGTGAGGGCGTGACCGTTCTTCTTGGAGTCTGACATAGACTCCTTGCCGGGCTCGAAGTTGAGGGGCTTGGCTTCGCGCAGCAAACTGACCACCGACTCGACCATGTGCATCTGCATCTCTGGATCCATCTGCCAGGCAGGCTGCAGGCTGCGATGCACCACATGATCTCCGCCTCGCCGAGAGTTGTGGCGATTGCTGTGACACTGGCCACAATAGCGAATGGGATGATTGCCATTGTAGCTGGCGCATTCGGTGGAGAAGCAAATGGAGAAGGCAGACTTCTCATTGGAGCGACAGTTCTTGTTCTCGCACACCATCGACACCTGCTGCATGGGATGGAGAATGTCGCCGAACTCGAGATTCGCGTGCTCGCGATGTATCTCATTGGCGCACTCGATGCACAGATAGAGCGGGGGAGGACAGTCCGGGGCATAGGTGATGCTGATGCTGTGATCGTAGCAAACCTTGGCAGCCTCCGCATTGCCAGCGTTGGGGCAATGCTCGCGCTGACAGGTAAATGGCACCAGATCGTCTAGAATAGAGAAAAAATACAAATATACCGAAGGAAATAAAGTTATCTGCTTACAAAATATGTTCAGTTGTCAATAGATTTCAGTAATTTGAAAATAAAAATTAAATTCTCAACAAAATTATGAAAAATTCGTTATAATTGTTTAATAAGTTACAATCTGCCCAGATACTTACTCGTCAGTTTGGAGAGCAGCACCTTGCGATCAAAGAGATTGGCATCGAAGGCGGGCCAATAGTAGAAGAGCAGCTTGGCAGCCGAGGAGCGAGAGACAGCTGTGCCATAGGCGACCACACAGAGTATGTCCTTGACCACGTTGTGCTTCAGCGTCATTAGGCACTCCAGAAGCTGACAGTGATGAGCTGAAAGAACGCAAGACTTTAGATATGCCTTTTGTCCACTTATTGTGTTGGCTACCTGGGTTTTTAGAGTACTGCAGGACCATCATGATGACTGAGGAGACAGACTGGCAAGCTTGGCATTCCTGCTCATCGGCGCTGCGACGAGCTATCAAGTGTTATACAAATGCAATTAGCACAGTGTGTATGACAGTTGTGCGGAATACTTACTTATAGTAAAGGGTAAGATATAGTAGCACAGCGCATTGACAATGTCCTGATGCAAGGCTGGCGGTAGTACAGATATAGTAGAGCTGACGAGATAGGGTAGATTATCAATCAGATCCTTGTCAAGAAAGGGTAGAATGCAGCTGAGGCATTGTAGTAGAGCTTTGCCGAAGACTGAAAAAGAAGTTATTATTATTCATTTGATTACCATTATATTTTTTTATTTTTGTATTATTTTAATTTTAATTATATTTTATTTTATTATTGTTATATTTTATGTGCATATTAATTACAACTATTCTACTGCTTACCGATTTGTCCATACTGAATGCAAGGTGCCACATCAATGAGCATAGTAAGTGCATTATAGAGATTGCCATATTCCAGATTCGGATAGGCTGACATGCGTGTTGGGTCTTCGAGAGGATCGCGAATAAGTTCGTGCGGAGAAGTGCGCACATCTTTAAGGACAGCTGCAAGTCAATCGAATAAAGTAATTGTTCATTTGCAACTGATTTAAACTACATATGTTATATATTGCTAGAACTTACTTAATAGAGTTTGAGAAAAGTATTTGATATTGTTAGCAATATCGACGCCAGAGGGCGCAGGTAAGACGTTGTGCAGTAAGCGTACATGGTATTCATGAAGGGCTCTCAGTTTTGCCTGAACTGTGAGGAGAGAAAAAAGAACGCAGCGATTTTGCAACCTTGAGACTCCGAGACTTCTGTAGTATACTTACAGGCGGCAGCGCGAGTGCCCATGTTGATGAGTTGCACCTTAAAGCTGCCAGTCATTATATCAGACAAATCCTTCGCATTGCCGAAACTGCTGCCGAGGGACTTCGCATTCTATTAATAATTTTATTCACAATTAAATGCTTTCAATTTTGCAGTTTTCAACATTACGTAATCAGTGGCAGCCTATGGAGTTGATGCTGCCACAGCAAAATGTTGAAAACCACACGAAATTTCATAGATAGTGCTGAAACTTCATATGCCTGACATTAAGTAGGGATTAGTTTTTGTGTTTTTCATAAATTTACCTCGAAACTTGTTAGTTTTTTCAATAAATTTGCAATTTTTTACGAATTTTACTGCGCACCTTGACCACAAAGAAAAATCTCTATAACTAAACTGTGCCCCGATTGTGGTGTGTATCTGTGCAAGAATTTCACTTGATGGAAAATCTGTTGGATGCGCCCGGCGACCCTGTTGCTGTTGCTTTGGCTTTAAGATGCGGATACATTTGTGCTACACAATTTGTAGCATATGCAACACCGTAAATTATTAAATACTTCGGTATATTTGTATATTTCAAATTTATCTAGGCTTTAAGTTTACTTCTCTTTGCGATATGTGGCGGAATTTGTATTCACATCAGGCGGCGAGGGTGAGTGCGTACTGACCCACTTTTCTCTCTGCTGATTAACACTCACCCCGCATGCAGGCCAAAAAAGCAGAAACCAGCTGGAGCTGGGACATGCTCATAATCCATGTTTACATTCGCATTTTCGCAGCTCGCGACATTTTCCGCTTTCCCTTGACGCCCACACAAAGGCAACAAGTGTTTGTTTTGGTCGGCGCAAAAGGTAAATATTTACGAAGTCAGTCCTTTGCTTATCAGTTTGTTGTCGTGTCGAGTCTGCGCAGTTGCTACGCAATGTTTGTAAATAATTTCCAGCTGTTTCCCAGCAGAGGGCCACAGGTTTTCCTTTTTGGAGACTTGGAAATTGTCAACATACCGTGACTTGGATGTGCTGTGATAGAAGAAGTAAAGTAAAATAATAGTAAGAAAATTTCTGCGTAAGTTTTAATCTACCTTTTCTTCGTTTAAAACTTTAAATTAAATTTTAAAACTTCAATAAAATATTTGCTTATTTAAAATATTTTAATTAATATTTTTTCGAAATATATTGGTTAACATAAAACTAAAATTTATAATTTTTCTTCTTATTTTTCTAAATATAGGTTTACTTAAAATGTGTTTTAATATAATAAAAATAGTAAAGTAATAATAATAAGTATTGAAAAATGTATAATATTTTTTCACTGCTTTTTATATAATAAAACTAAAATGGCATTAAAAAATTTGATATAAATTTAACTTCATATTACTTCCGAAACTAGTCCTATGCGACATATTTTTTTATCTCTGCTTAATTTATATGAAGAACTCAAATGTATTTAACTTTTAAATTAAAAAATTAAATAAATTAAATTAAATTAATTAAAATTAAAAAATGAATTTCGTTGAAAAGGGCAAATAAGTGTTTATTTAGTGTATGTTATTTTAATTGATGCATTTGTAAAATTTGCTGAATACAATTAAAAAAAAGTGTTAAGGAACCGGTGTCCTAAATAAATTATTCCTAAAATTATAATTTATTCTCTGCTGAATTTACATATATGAAGAACTCAAATGTATTTTATTTGTTTAAATTATTTTCAAGGTTGTTTTGAATTAACTTTAAAATGAATACTCAAAAAAGTCTACAATTAAATAAGAAATTCTGTGGAAAAGGGTGTTTCGTTTTAGGGCTTCAGTGGAAAGTGAAAACTTTGGAGGGTTGTCGCCGCACTGTTGTCTGGCTTAGACAGCACCTCTTAACCTGGCCAAAAACAATGGGGAGAAATCCAAGCCGATTGACACTTTAACACGAGATTTAACTGAACTCTACGAACCGTTCTGTGTGCAATTCGGAATCAGTTTACCAACCGAGAGACGAGGGAAAGAATATTCGATACATAATGAATATACGCTTGATAAATGCTTTATTAAGCACTCACGGGTTGATTCAAAGCTTAACTGCAGGGTGCTGAAACTAATGTGAGAGTGTTACGTCATTGTATGTGTGATTGTGTGTGTGTGTGAGAGAAGAGAGTCTCCCAATAAAAGTGTGGGCAGTGGTTGGGCTGGCAAGCGCTTTGACAAAATTAAATAACATCAACTAAATTTTTGCTCGCATAGTTTGCAAGTTCTCAACCTAATGTTCAGTGGCTTCCTCAAGTGCCGGATCGACAATCTCATCGGAGATTGAGAGCACTTGAACCTCCTCCATTATCTGCGATATGCCGTGACCCGCCTTGAGCTCCCCCAGCTTGTGCTGCAGCGGTAATTCTAGGTCTACGTTCGATGTGGCCGGTGTCACTGTGTACGCATCTTCGGCCTTTATGGGATCAGTTTGCTGCTCCTGCTGCTGCATTTCTTTAGTAGCCACAGCCGGTTCCTGGTCAGCATCCACGCCCTGTCGATTCGCTGACTTCTGGCGATGGAATAGCAATTTCCAGTAGCTCGATATGGATGTCTTCAATGTGGGCTTGGCATTCGGGACTGGGACTGCCACTTCCAAAGGCACTGGCTCTGGTGTCGGCTTCTCGCCATCCTCCTCGGCGGCTGGTGGATTTGAGCCCGATGCGGACTCGATTGCTGGCTCTGCAGCTGGCAAGTCGCCTGAATGATCTTTGAGATGAGAGTCGAAATTGTGCTTCCCCTGAATACTTATAGTCACCTGTCTTGTTGGCGCCCTTCAACCGTGTCAATAAGCGGCTAATGGTGCGTGGCCTGGCTGCTGCATCTTTGCCTGCCTCATCGTCAACCGCTTCGCAGGCGTCGGCATTGATGTCTTGGGTTGAATTCGACTTCTTGCCCAGCTTGAAGAAGCGCTTCAGTGAATTGCTTTTGGTACCAGTGACATTCTGTGGGTCTGTGGGTGGTATAATCTCTGGTTCGGCGAGCGGTACATCTTGAAGGTTGGACATTCTGCAACCACTTGAATTTTACAAATTTTTTATTTATTTACTGCTCATTGACTTTACGAAATAAAAATGAGCCGAGTTAAATTGTTTTCTGTTTGGAATTAGTCTACGCATACTCGTGTGCGACCTTAAAGCCAAAGCCTACTCGAGTTCCAGTTCCATTTGCAGTTCCTGCTGCTGGCATTTGAAAATTTATATGTCTGGCCAATTGGCAGCAACGTTTTGACCCGGCCAACAACATGTGTTAACAACGACATCGAAACTGGTTTCAATTGATACGATTTTCAGTTGTTTCTGCTTTGCTTTTTTTTTGTGCAGGACACAATGCCGATACCAATATCAATTCATTCAATACCACTCGTTATACAGTTTTGTCCATTGTTCTAGATGTTCGCTGTCCATTGCAGCCCCTCCTTCCGCCCATCCCCCTTCACTACAGTCACCGTTTTGCCGGTCCCTGAATGGTCAGTGCCACCAACAAAGTCTGTTTCGTGCCGCCTCTTTCAAAATCAATTGAAGAAGTGGCGATTCCTGCTGTCGACACTGCCTCTGGACTTGGTCTTTGCCTCTGCCTTTGTTTCGGCCGCGTATCGATTGTTATTAGCCTTGTTGTACATGTATTGAATGCACTTTAATTTATGTAGTTACGAACATATTCCCAGCAGCAGCAGCAGCAGCACGCAGAACAATGGGCACTCGCTTATCAATTACTTGCTCCTATCAAAAAGGGTGTTGAAATCTCGACAGTTTTTGAATTGCTCTTGAAAGAGTATTTGAAGCATGCTAAACTTTTATTGTCAGTGCTATATAATTAAAATGTTTTCATATTGTCCTCTAGTGACGGGAAATCGGATTTATTTATTTGCTTGAAGAATGTGTTATGATTTAAAAAAGTAGAATTTAATTTAAATAATTAGTATTTTATAAAACTTAAGAAAATATTTGATGTACTTGTTATAGTATTTTTTTTTTTTACGCTTGGGAATGTAATTAAAAGTGAATAAAATAACAATATTTGGAATACCTCTACAACAGATTAAAAGTTGCCCAAAAATTTTGACAATTTATTTATTTTTTTTTTTTTTTAGAATATAACAAATATCTTAAAAAGCGCTGAGTATTTGTCGACTTTAAATTTAAAATAATATATGGATTTATAAAAGAAATTTAATTCAAGAAATTGTATTTAGTAACATGTACGTGTTATATTTACAAATGATTTCTAACTTATTGAATATTTAATTTGCTGTTCAACTCGCATCTTGTGTACTTGCATATTGAAATTGAATTTAAAGTCAAATGTCAAAAGGGAATGGTCATATAGCACATACAGCAAAAACGACATCAATAAATCATCAGGAAACAGGAAAAAGAAAAAGCAACAGAAGGATTAATGCAATCCCTTGCCGAGGGAGCAGCTGCTGGCAACTTAACGAGTTTTTCTCCCACTCCAATGAAAGTGTGAAAATGTTAGCGACAATATGTATTCGAGTTCGCATCGGAGGTGGAGTTGGAGTTAGAGTTGTGTGTGGCAGGATCTAACGGGATGGTATGGAGTCGAGTTGCAATATAATGCCAAACGGAAATTGTTGTTTGCGGCATGGCTGTAAATTCATTGCCAACACATTTGTAAATACCAGAAGCGGCAGCAGCAGTAGCAGCAACAGCAGCAACGACAACAATAACATCAACACCCCCTGGGCTTACGCAACAACAAAGGGCAGCAGCAGCAGGCGTAGTAGTGAAAACAATGGCAGCAGAAGCTGCAGCAGCAACAGACCGCAAAATGTGTTGCATGCCCCCTGGCGCTGGCAAAGTTGAGCTGAAGTCGAAGCTGGAGACGGAGAAGGAGCTGTTGCTGATGGAGCTGGAGATGGAGATGGAGAGCACAGACAATCCTCACAGACAAAGGCAGCAAGTGCATTCATTCATTGGCAATAACAATCAAACTGCTGCTGGCATTTGGCTGCTGTTGCAAGTTGCAAGTTGCAACCTCTTTCTGCCCTTCTCCCTGCCTGCTGTTTGCAGTTCTTGTTGCGCATTTGCAATGCCATTCAACTTGTTTGTGTCGCCGACAACAACAGCAACCTTAATAAACCATAACCATGTAATGTTGCTGTTGTTATAATATCTGACTCTCTTCGTTTGATCTAATTGTTGTACCTACAACGATATTGAAATAGGTCTCTGGAAGGGGGACAGTGCTTTCGAAGTGTGGGAAAGGTAAACTTGAACTGGGCGCGACTTTGATAAAGGCCATAAATTCTATAAGCACCAGATTGAATTTCAACTAGTTCGATTTGGCACTACTTTACCCGATGATTTACAATATTTGTCTGTTTATTTTGAACCTCAGCGATAAAGAGTTCAATCGCTTTGGTTTATTGGCTTCAACAACCCGAACAAACTGCAGCTTGACTCAATTTAAAATAAATATTTCATTTATTACGATAATCATGTTTCCTTCTCTGTGTGTTTAAAGCGCATTGATAATGCTCGTTTATTTTATTTTATTATTTCACACTTTCACTCTTCGACTGATTAAGTGCTCGCCATGTGACTAGAACTCACGCATAAGGTGTAATGATTCAATGACCCTACCAAAGGTAAGGTTTGTGTGGTATGTGACAGTCAAGGCTGCAAATTGGTTAAGAATTCACTGGGAAGGCAAAAATAATAAATTGATTTTTTAATATTTAATCGATTACATAAATATTATTTTCTGTTACCATAATACATTCCATTTTTATAGTAAAGTAGAAGTAATTTTGAATATAAAAAGAATTACATATTGAATTAATGCGGTGATTATAATGATATTATTTGTAATATTTAGTACAATCATATTTATTTTATCAGAAGTCCCCTTACAATATTGAAATGCTATTGTCAACTGATAATCAGATTTAAGAAAAAAAAAATTCGATATTTTCAATCAAAAATTCTCCCAAAATTTATAGATTTCTTGCTGAAAATCGAAGCTGTCGTCGATGCAAGTTAATCAATTACTAAGGCCTGCAATAAATTTAAACCGTTGGAGGCGCCACCAAAGCTGTTGATATCGATATCTGATGGCTGATGACATCAAAAGGAGCTGAGCGCCAGCGGTAAACAGAATGTCAACAGTTTAATAAATAAAATCAGTCAGCACCACAACAGGCAGCAGACTGCATGAACCAAACTGCCAACTGGGATGGAGACAGCAGTAGGCAATGAGGCAATGAGGCAATGAGGCAGGGGACAGTCAGTCAGTGAGTGAGGCAGGCGCGCGAGTGCAATTAAATGAAAAAAAGCCACAAAACACGAAGCGCGAGATCAGACAGACTGAGAATTGGAGTGAGAGCTAAAAGAGGGTGTATGTGTTTGTGCCCCAAGGTTGCTCGCAACACACATGTGGGGGCAAGTCTCGGATGCAGACTGTTGGCGTCATCGACTCGCACACGTCGCAGGAGCAGATTGTCACTGGATCTGCAACAGCAACTGCATCTGAATCAGAATCAGAATCAGAATCAAAATGAGAATCAGCGCTGACGTTTTGATATTTGAGTTGGCATGGTAAAAATATGATCGATTTATTATGCGACGACGTGGCGCGAGATGGTAACGCTGACGTCTCCTGGCAGCAACATGCCCAACCACAGCAACATGGCCAACTTCCTTCTGGGCCAGCTGAGAATATGCGCGACATTGATTTTCGCCAAGTAATGAGGCAACTCATTAATCATTTTTTAGTGGAGTCGCTGTAAAAATGCATTGGCTGGGGGATTATGTTGCTGCCGTCGCAACAGCAGCAACCACAGCCGCAACAACAACAACAACATTAACTGACGGAATGCTGGCAACATGTTGCGCATGCTGCTGACTGGCGGAGACAGCTGCAAGCAGGCAACCAAGCAGCCAAGCAGCAGCAGCCCAAGTCCGGAGTCCGGGCCGACAACCTCTTCCCCCGCTGCTCCACAGTTTGGGTTCTTTGCGCACACTGCTTGATTTTGTTAACCTTTTGACCATTTGAAGTTATTTTTGTATGCTTTACTGCCAATTTGGTGGTCATTGGCCATTCACTTGACTTGCGCCTG
Organism: Drosophila immigrans; assembly: GCA_963583835.1. Classification (NCBI taxonomy): domain Eukaryota; kingdom Metazoa; phylum Arthropoda; class Insecta; order Diptera; family Drosophilidae; genus Drosophila; species Drosophila immigrans. The sequence continues at coordinate 20,857,624 of OY757142.1, read as the reverse complement.
TTGCTTGTTCGACTGTCGGCTGTCCATGTCCGTTGTCTGTTGCTTGCCAGTTGCCAGTTGCCTGTTGCACGTTGCACGCTGCCAGCTTTGCTGCGGTTGCTCTTTTGGCACACAACGCACCATGTCTGACAGTTTGGCCGATTGCCTGGCCTCTACCTCTGCCCCAACACGCCTGTCTCCGACTCCGTCTCAGTCTCTGTCTGTCTCTGTCTGTCTCTGCCTTTGACTCTGAGGCTGTCGTGCGTCGACGTTGCGGTCGCGGTCATCTCCTGACTTGTGGCACACACATGTGTCATATAGCAGCGGCTAGCCAGAGCTCTCGATACCCTACAGGGTGTGCAGTAAATTTGAATTTTAGTGTTTTTCCTTACCAATTTTATGCCCTACTCGAGTGTTGCTTTAGCCGTTTTATACACTAAAGTAAGCCGACTTTTTCTTCAGCTTTGCATTTATTTATGACTATCTTCGCATAAATACTTTCCCCATTTTTTTGGGATTTGCCTGTGAGATATTTCGTCGCCTTTGAGCTGTGTACACTGTGCAGGTTGCCAACAGGTGATGGTGTTACCTGCATTTGTCTCGCACAGCATGTTGTTGTTGCTGTTGTTCTTGGCATGTTGTTGTCTGGGGGCCATTAGCCTTCGCTGTAAGACACACACAACACACACACTAACACACTACCGAGCGTACGCAGAGTTTGTACATTTTTCAAAAATCGCAATTCTAACAAAATTTCTTCATTTGTTGGCTGAACTTGTTGCTTGTTTGCAGTTGTTGGCAATTATTTATAGTTTCTGATGTATTCAATTTATTATGCAGATGTAGAAAGTTGCTAAATGCTTGATGTATGCCTCTAACATATTGAATGTAATAATTTTTGCATAATTTAGCTAACGAGTTGCCGGAAATGCATTTGCTGGAAGGGGGCAGGCAGCCTGGGGACAGGCAGCCCAGGTCTAAGTATTTTTTCAGTTGGCCCCAACCTCCAAATTGGCAATGATCTATGGCAGCATCAAACATTCTTCTCTCATTTCGCATATGTTATTAGTTTCATCTGGGCAAATGATTTATTTTAGGTATAAGTTTTTCATATTATATAAATTTAAACATTCTGTATTTAAAATGTCAATCAATTTTTAATGACCAAGGTGGCTGTTATTTGAGAAATATTCTCACGATAAGGCAAATGAGCTGCCAGCTTGTTGATTTATGCACCATTTGTCTGCCGAAATCCTAGATCTACTCGTAAGAAGATTCGAGTACTCGTAAGTACTTGCTCTATCGATATCCGTTTAAAGTTCATCACACTTCAATGGATAATTAATTACGGCAACTGCAGAAAAAAGAACAGCAACAACGACAGCCGCATAGATCGTTGCTGGCAGTAATTAAAAATAAATAACTAACTGAGACAACTTAATTTTGAAGGTTGTTTTGGCCAACCGCAAACTCTGCAGACAATCCGGCGATCAACATGCAACAGGCATTAAAGTTTAAAGGCCAGCAGTAGACAACAAAAAAAAAACGAAAAGAGGAAAAATATCAGCAAAAAATTTTCTAATTTATTAATATGTTTAAAATGGGTTGCCAATACGAAAAAAAACATCGATGGAAAAAATTGTTAGGCAGAAATCTATTAAGCAAACAAGCGCCGTTGACAGGTAACATAGATCGCCAGGCGAGCTGGGGCTATTAGAAAGCGATTAGATAGCGATACAGATACCAGATACACAGATACTCAGATACTCAGATACACAGATACAGATGCGGATACTACTTGTATTTGGTGCTACTGCGAGGCAGCGGCATATACATATGTAACCCACGAGCTAACACAATGTCTGGACAGGACAGGACAGGATAGGACAGGCCAAAACAATGGCAGCTAAACATGGCAAGTTAACAGTTTAATTTTGCAGCGCCACAGAGACAAACCGAAAACAACTGCAAGCAACAACAAAAAAATGCCGCTACATGCAACATTTAGCTATACGATCCGTACGTTATGCGGATGTTTTGCTCTGCATCCGAAAGATACGTAACATTGGGGGCATTTGAGAAGCAGCGCTCTCAATCTCAGGACGAAACAAAAGCAAAGACAACGCAGAGCACAAAAAACGAAACTGCAGTTATCGCTCATTATGGATCTTGATCAATGTTTGGCTGCTATGGTACACTATGGCCCAGCCGCAGGCCACGCACAGGAGTCGAAGTCGGAGTCAGAGTGCAGAACAAAGCCAACAAGTGTGGCCACAAATGTGTTTTGCCAAAAAAAGCCAAAAGCCAATGGCCGCAACAATGAACGTTGGCCGAAAAGCAGGCTTAGCTTCCGCCTGGCATCCTTTTCGGGCCAACATTTTGGCAACAAAGGCCGGCACACAATTAGCCAATTGGAGCATTAATAGGCTAGGACGCACTTTCCAGAGCGCTGCAATAAATAACCACGAATCTGGTTAGCTGATTAAAGTGGCTATCGATTTATTGTTAAAATTGGTTTGATTTAAACTAACTATACAACTAAGTTAAAGTTTTTATTTAGGTTCGAAGTACAATATAATTTAAGTTTAAGTTTATTTATGATCTGGAATAGTATATATGTATATATGCCTAATGGCATTAGTTGTTCTGACTATATTATTGTATTAAAGAATTTAATTCTAAACTCTAAATATAGTAAATAAATAAAATAAATATTAACGGTCCCTCACAAGATATAAAGTATTTTTAATATCTCTAAATTCATAATTATTTATGAATATTAAAGGTATTGGGTACTAGTTAAATATTGTATATAATTCTGTTTATATTAAACAAATTGTTTAACAAATAGTATTTACTAAATTTATTACAGCGCATCAATAGGTAAACATTTCCTTTACATTTTACTCGTTTGCTTAAAATAATATAACATTTAATTACGATTCGTCGGTTTTGGTGCGTGTAGTGATCGAAATGGTAATAGTGATACAAAAAATTCAGTGGGAAATGGTGCAGGGCGTATAAATACTCTATACAAATATATAAAATAAAATTGATATATATAGTATTTTTATTTCAATATTCGTTTTCGTTTGATGTGTCAGAAAAAGTTATTATTTAATAAAATAATAATCTAACACAGTCTATCTCGGTATGCTTATCTTGTTCACAGGGTATCAAAGGCGTTACAGTTGCGGTTAAGGCGGACTTCAGCTAAGACCACAAGAAAAACAAAACGAATTGCAGTTAAAGGGTAAAAAAGCAAACCGCAAATAGCTTTCTGAAAAATTTTGTTTAACTCTTTTTTGTGCTTAAACGTATCGATTGTTATGAGTGATACACTTCCAGCCAACATTTCGATTCTGTCCTTGCTTCGGCAAAAAATAACATTGAAATTAATGGTTGGCTGTTTTTTACTTACTTCGATGTGGTCCAGAAGTTATGCAGGCCGAGATGTTAAATGCCTTACGATTTTGGCATTGAAACTGGAATGAAATCAGTGAAGATTAGTTGTGCACTCACCATATCGATGGTGGCAATGAATTGACCCTCTTAGCCATCAGCTATTAAACACCTCCTAAACCACAAAATATGTGTGTGCAGATCTTCAAAGTAGTTTTCTATGTCAAGCGCACACATTTCATTTCCCAGCAGATTTGGTTGCATTACAGGTAAATCGCATATCGATGCATACGCACAACTTGTGAGCTGTCAAATGGAACAATAATAATTTCCAAACGGCAAAACTGGCTGTCTCCTCATAAGCCAAAAAGCAAAAACTCACCATCAACTTGGCCAAATAGCTAAAATGCAAAGGAAAATATTTTCGAATCTACCGTTAGTGGGTTATAACCCATCAATTATATTGTAATGATGTCTGCTGCTGCTGCTGCTGCTGCTGTTGTCGATGCTGCTGCTGCTTTGCATATTCAGAAATCATGGCTAGAACAACAACAAGAAGGAAAAAAAGAATAAGGGGCCAACCAGGAGGCAACATGCTCATTATCAACGTCATCATTGGCGTGGCTTTTGGAGCTGAAGTCGCATTAGAGAATGCCAGACCATTCAATGAATGGACAGCAGTCCAAAAGGAAAAAACTACTAATCGTAAGAGCACCCGAGTACTTATTCTACTGATGTCCGATGCCCGATGCTGATGTTCATCGCTTGCCGTTTAACGCAGCTTCTCTTTGGCACTCGCCTTGCAGCTGCTCATCCTCCACAGAATTTGCATCTCGCCGTCGCCGTCGCTGTCGCAGTCGCATTCGAGTGTCCACTAAATGTCAATTAAGTGGGTTTTTACCACGGTTTGATTTGCCGGTTGCCAAGTGCCCAGCATCCAGTTTTGCTGATCACTTCCACACACAGGCTTCTCCTAATGCCTTCTAGCCACACCACCAACCACTCCTACACCCACTCGGGCAACCGAACGTCTTGCGCTCCAACTGCGATTCCCACTTAGACCATACAAATACATAACATAATAGCAATAACAATAATGTGCACACAATGCTGCTGTCTGAAGTGGACGCCCTGGCCCCAGGCAGCAGTTCTCTGCAGTTCTGATCATCGTCATCGTCATCATCGTCGTCGTCGTCGTCGTCGTCGTCGTTGTCATCATCTATGGAGCAGCACATGTGTGTGAGAGCCTCTCCCAGTTGATGGCATTGGAGCATTGGCGGCTCCCTTTGTCATTTCGCGTGACGCATGCGTAACGTTCGATTTGATTCAATTAATGGCTGGGAATTGTCTGTACGTGGTTGGCCACAAGGCGTCGACAGTGCAGACATCAGGGCAGCAATTGCTCCTCAGCAGCCCCCAGCAGCTGAGTGCCGAATACGGTTCGAGTGCTGTGCAAATATCGGCAACAGCCTGTGAGATAATATGGGAAACTAACTTATTGCCAGCCATTTGTATTTGTCAAGTGCGAGCACCACAATGTCTTGAGTTTTTAAGCCTCTTAAAATGTAGTTATTCTTAAAAGTTATATTTCAAAAATGATAAGAAGTTAAATCAATTATTTGTATTTATCTTCATAATTTCAATATTATTATTTTTCATGAATTTCAGAATTAATTTAAGGTTTCTATTTTAGAGTTAGCAATACAAAGTAAATTGGATTGAAATAGAGCCCACTGTACTGTAGCTAAAAATAATAGAAACAAGTGCTTGAAAACCATTTAGATTTCGAAGATTCTCATCATATTTAGAATGTTGAAGTTACAATCTAATTCGTTGTTTACTAATTTTATGACGCACTAAATTGTATTGCAGCGACTATAACTTTCTAAAAGCAGAGATTCAATCGCAATAAATACTTACGAGCATATGCAAATGCCAACCCGTTTTCCTTATGTACTCGTACTATTCACAGTTTAGTCTTGAGTGCTCCTCAGCAATTGAATAACTTACAGATAGACAGAGATCGTCTCGTCTGTTGGCAAATACTGCGATTATATGGCTATGAGTACGAGAGTATTCGCAACCCCATCGATGTCAGTTGCGTTAAAGACAATTACTTTCAAATAAATTACGGCTAAATGCTAACGATGGCTAGTTCGATTCGTCTCGATTCGATTCGATTCGATTGCAACATTGATTCATAAGTCGTCATTTGAATTCACATCAATTAAAACTTTCATAATTAATAGTGCCTAATGAGAGTAATGCCGTCAATCGGCAGAGACTATTATTGAGTATGCAAATGAGTAACATCTGGTAATAAGTATCGATATCTAATGTTTTTAGCTGGCGCAACAGCAGTCGCAACATCTGATCGAGAGGGTGACAAGGGGACAAACTTAAACTGAAATCATTTAATTGCAAAGACGATCGAAGAGCTCTTGAGTAAGACAGCGAAATGAAAACAAAATTAAAAAAAAATAAATAAAAATCATTTAGCAGCTTTTTATGCACTTGAGCGAGTGCAAGTGCATCATCATTATGATCATTACGAGCATGATTATGATCATTATCAGCACATGCATCATGCACAACAAGGTTGAAATTGTTAATTGTTGGCAACACCAGCCAGCGAACGAACGACAACTGCAATTGCTATTGCTATTGGTATTATTATTATGCACTACTGACAGCAACCACAACACAACACAACACAGCAGCGGCAGTTGGCAGCTTGAAACAGCTTAACAACTTGGCTAAAATTATAAATAATTGTACACTTGACAAACAAATTCCGATGCGAGATGCAGCTCATATTTCGAAGCGACAATGCGGGCGTTTTGGCTTAAAGATTATCATTATCAACAGTTGCGAGCATCATCATGCTGGCTGAGCTAATCGTGATCAATCACGCTATTACGTGTTTATTCATGCACAGGGCAGAATCAACGTTGCTGATTTACATACAATAGATCATCTAAAGCCAACAAACTGCTCAGTTTTTTAAGAGAAATATTTCAGATCTATTAGCAGATAAGAAATGTTTAAAAATATTTACAAAATAATAAATATATCACGGATACTATAAAAATTATCTGTTTCGCATCTGTAAACATTTCTGAGTTATTTGCGAGATACAAATGCATTTTTAATATATACAAAAGCATCATTTTATGTCAAACTACAATTAATAATTTGATTGATTAATTTTAGTAACTCTAGATGTTAGAGCAACTGAAGCCTTCAGGCTGCAATAAAATAAATGAATATGTAGTCAGCAAGGTATCTGGAAGTAATAAGCTATCTATAACAAACAAAAGAATCTGCAGTAAAATTAAGTAATTTTCTATAATAATAAATATTCAATTTATATTTGCAAATGGCAATATTTGCTTATTGCCTCCAGATACATAAGCTTACAAGATACAAAAGTGTCTGTAAAGTAATAAAAATGAAGTGTTGTATTAAGTATTTTTATAGCGGTCTTCAACTTTGCTCTAGAATGCCGCCTATTCTGCAGCAACTGTTTGGACATGTTGCAAGATGTGTTGAGCGACTTTTATTTGGTTTGGGTCGACTCATTTTCTCAGCATTTCCATTTGCAGCCCATTTCCCAGAGCAGCCAAAAGTTAAATACTGAAGGTGAACAATTTTCGAGGCAATTTGCAAAAATATTTCACATACTTGGCAACTGTTGGCAGAGCAACAACAACAACAACAACAACAACAAGAGTTTGACTTGCCATAAGAGGAGAGGCAAGCAGTCACAACGTGGGGCACATGTGCGAGATCACAGTAGCGTGACTTTGTTGTTTTGATTGTCGTGAAACGTAAGAAAATACTGCAAAAGTGAAGGTTGCCCAGCATTCGGGAAAATGCCGGGAAAGCATTACAACGACTACAACAATTAATGCTCTAATAAAGCCAAAGAAAAGCAAGCAACTGTTGTTGTGGCAGTTGCAGCGACAGACGATGATGATGCCGCAGCAGTGCAGCTTGAGGCATGCCGCAGGCAGTCGCTGACTGGAGTTCCGTTAATAATGTTGTTGAGACGCGATGCGTTGATAAGCGCTCTTGTTTTGACGCTCTATTATGTGGGCGTGGCTGTCGCCTACCACGAGCAACGCGATTTTGTGACAATGGGCGTCAAGAAGAGCAGACGTGGCAGCAACAGATCATCGTCGCCGCAGCGGTTTGGCGGCATGGCCATCGATGGCATTGGCTTCCACTACACGCTGCGCTACCAGCCGGGCTTCCATCTGCACAAGTTCGCCCAGCAAGTGGAGGCGGAGACGACAGTGGCACCCCCTGAGATGCCCACAGAGATGCCTGCCATGCCCACAGAGCCAGCACCACCAGCTCCCAGCACGATGCCGCCCGACGAGCCAGAGCCAACAATTCCGATGCGTCCGACAACGGAGCCACTGCCCGATCCCCCAGAGACGCCGCCCTCGACCGACATGATGCCCACACCTGTTCCCTCGGACATGATGCCGACGCCAATGCCGATGCCGATGCCGACTCCTCGACCCTCGATGCAACCTTCGGTGCCGCCCACACCGTCTACAACACGCAGCTCCATCATGCAGCCTCAAACGTTTTCCGGCAAACTGGCGAACAAGCTGAAGCAGCTGCTCTTTGGGTCGCCAGTCGAGGCGAATCTCATACTGAAGCGGCCAAGCGCACCCAAGGCCAAGGGCAAAGGCTTCCTCAGTCTCTTCGAAGTGATCAAGTTCCCGAACACCAAGTGCAGCGTCTCCATGGGCGACATACGCACCATGGAAGGCGTCTGCTATCACGAGTTCGAGTGCAAGAGTTTGGGTGGAATTCCCACCGAGAGCTGCGCCGATGGCGTCGGCGCCTGCTGCATCTGTGAGTGCTCCAATCTAATGCGATCCGATCAGCAATATAAAGTGATCATCGAGTGGTTTTCAGTGCTCATGCTCATCTGCTTTCGCTTTCAGTTGTCAACGGCTGCGGCGATGTTACCAGCCAACAGATCGTGTACTTCGAGAGTCCCAACTATCCGCAAGCGGTGCGCGAGATGATGATCTGTGTGCTGATCGTCAATGTGCGAAAGGGCGTCCAGCAGCTGCGACTCGATTTTCAAATGTTTGAGGTATTTTCAATACATTTATTTGGGCGTGTCTGTAAAGTTAAGATACTGATGATAATCAGTAGATCTCTTTATTTTCGTTAACACTTCACGAGTCTCAAAATAGTTGCTATATTGCAAGAAGACATTTTCTTCGATATGTGCATTTTAAATATTACATTTTTGCACAAATGTACATATCTATTTATGATATATGTGATTCGAGATTCAAATGTTTGAGGTGTTTTTAATATATTTATTTGGACGTCGTGGACGTACTAAGATCCTCAATGTTCGGTAGATTTCGTTAACCACTTCAGTCTTAAAGATCTGCTACAAAATTTTATAAAGCTCTTCTTCGATATATATTTTTGCACACATATTATATATGCAAGTGGTATTTTTAATTCATTTTAACACTCTCTATGTCTCTATTGTATTTAAGACTTATTCTTCAATACATGGTAGCTTCTGAAATTAATGTTTGGTATATACATAATTTACGTCCAAATAATTTATCTATGATCTTATAACAGTTGTTATCAAATCTCTTTGCTTCAGATGTGTTGGACATTAAAACACTAATAATTTTGAGTTGAATTTTAATTCTCAGCTATTATGTTATTGTATTTTAGCTAAGTCGCCCCACCAATGGCGACTGCATAGACGATCAGTTTATTATATCCGGCCACAATGCAAATTTTAATATACCTATTCTGTGTGGCATCAATACCGGACAACACAGTGAGTACCTGCAACCATACGAGCAGCTGATGTAACAATAATAATCCATTCTATTAGTTTATGTCCACGTCGGGGACTCCAACGAGGGTAAGGTGTATTTATCGGTATTTGTCAAGGTCTCAAGCGGTGGCAGATCGTTCAATATCAAGATAAGTCAGGTTGAAGACGATTTAGCGCCAGATAATTGCCTGCAATATTACAGCGATGGTGAAGGAGTCATCAAGTCCTTCAACTATGACGCGGATGGCAGCATTGTGAACAATCGCGAGGCCACATATCTGGTAAGTCTGGTAACGTAATTCCAGAATAATACAAAATTCACATTGATTTCGCTGTAGAACAACCTGAACTATGCCATATGCTTGGCACGATCCAAAAATGTGTGCAGCGTTAGCTACAACACAGAGCAGTTGGGCGGCGATCAGCCCGACTTTCAGATCAGCAACAAGGATGAGGGTAAGTAAATGAGTGCTAAGCTTATGTGGAATACAATCTGAGCTTCGTTGCAGCCGAGAATGATCTGGTCTCCGATGGGCAGGCTGGCGCTGGCATCTTCAATTGCCCGGACGACTTCATAGCCATCAATTCGGTGCGGTTGTGCGGGGAGAGGCTGAACGATGGCATCGAGAACGAAGACTTCAACATGCATGCCGCAGTGAGGGATATTGCCGCCGGACCCATTGTGCTGCCCTTTCGCAGCGATGCCGAATATGTGGGTCGCGGTTTTCGACTCGTCTACAGGCAGGAGTTGTGTGTCTAGGCAACGTTTATCGTTATCGTTACGGTTACGGTTGGCTTTACTGTTATTGTTACTGTTACTGTAACTGTTGGCACTCGCAGATCATGGACCGAGTGTGAGATGACGTTGTTGTTTGCATTAAAGTCTGGAATACGTTACGCTTCAGTCCAAATCTTTATTCGACTCGGTTGCTATGGGAAATCTTGACATGCATGCGACCATTTCCGTTCCCTTGGCCATTCCCTGCCTGGGTTCCCAGCCTGCCTGTGTTAATGTGTTTTATGTATTTCAAACGCTTTAGTTTTGGCCACGCCCCCCTCGAGCATTCAGCGCACAGCCGACTGGGCGGTCTGCAAGTTCGTAGTTCACAGTGTATCGCGTTGGTGTCGGTTGACAGGTTTATTTACAACAGATTTTCAGATTTTCAGATTTTCCGATTTGCAGATTCCTCCCCGGTCGCCGCCTCGCCTCCTCCTTGACAACTATGACGAAATCTATAACTTGCCGCATCGTCTCCGTCGACTCCGTTGCAAGTTGCCAGTTGGCAGTTGCATTCGTTGCTAGGGCTGCTGCTGTTGTTAGTGCATCGTGGTGTTGGTTTCTATGCTTAAATTTGTAATAAATTTGATTTTTTCCTTTCGATTGCGAATTTTCATTGTTCCTTTTGGCTGTCGTCGTCGTCGACGTCGAAGTCGTCGTATGATAAAGTCACAATTAACCCACGCCTTTTTCGTAGCGGTACTCTTACATATATTTGCATATCATTTTGATTGTTTGGATCGCTGTCTGAGCCGCTGACATGGTGATGACTAAAAGTGTGCGCCACCAGCACCACAGCAACGACATCAGCAACAGCAACAACATCGAACAACTTCGGCAACAGCGACAAGAGACTAGCAATCATAAAATAGACAACAACAAATGTAGCATGCAATCGTTTTGAAGTTTGTCATCAAATGGCGTCTGATGCCTGGCACAGTGGGCTAAATTGGCAAAAGTAGCGTGGTGATGAAAGAGAAATTGCTTCCAATACAGCAAAAATATCTCTAGATGTAACATAAAACTTTTGTATAAGGAATATTCAAAAATTAGTTTTTATTAAGTAATTTGCCTATTCTTTATTTTATTGCTTACGAATGTAATAATACTTTATTTTAATATTAGGTTTAAATTGAATTAGAATTAATTATCTGTAACTTGAACATTTATTTTAAAAGCCTTTTTGGTTTCTCGAGATGGAAATTAAAACACAAAAAGGTCTTAAGGTTTAGTCTTAAATTGAATTTTAATCCATCTATATATTCTACATATTCAATATTTCTTTATTTTAAAATGAGTTTTAAAATGTATGTATAACAATAAATTATATTTAATTAAAAGATATATTTCGAAAGCTTAATTGGTTTCTTAAGATAGAAATTAAAGGACAAAAAGGTCTTTGTGATTATGCCTAAATTTTTGATGAACATTTTGAAATATTATCTTTTTTTAATACCATTTATGGTTGCTTTTCAAAAAGTGGTGTTTTGACCACTGTGCTATTGTACAGAGCGACGCTAGCTAGCATAAATAAATAAAACCGTAAAGTCGAAAAGTATAAAATAAAAACCCCTTCAGGGCGTAACGTGCACTACATTAGAAATTGAAAATCCACCGACACCAGCGACGATGACGACGCCGTTGCTTTTTGGAGCTGGCCAAAAAACATGAGAATCTTTATGCCCTGCCACGTCTGTTGGCCAAAAAGCTGAAAAGCGCCGCTTGATGGAAATTGCACAAAACTACAAAAAAGCGAAGAAAGAAAAATCAAAGTTGCAGAAAGGAGGAAGGAGGAAGGAGGTGGAAGGGAGCTGGGCCTGCCACAGAGCGTGCATGGCAACGCCTTTTGTCACAGTTGCGACTCCTCCGTCCTGGACTTTGTGGCTGGTTGGGGGTGTGCGATTGTGAGATCTGTGGCAACAGTTTGGAGCATTTGCATAAGTTAATCAATTCGCAATGAGGCAAAAGGTGAAAACTGTGCAATTGACTGTTACCGGGCCTTATCAAGCGGACGATCGCAATCACATTGTTAACTGTCGGCAATCAAGTCAAATGAATGCCAGTCGAATGGCAATCGCTTCATGTCTTTTAATTGTACCCCTGCAAACAACAAAAACGACGTTCGGGAAAACAACAACGAGCAGAAAAATGTCCACAACAATCGCTGCTGGCGGTCAGTTGAAATGAGGCGGTATGAGGTGGCATACCAGAGATCACAATCGGTTAACAGCAACCGAGCAACCGAAATGCTTAAAACGTTTACGAACACAAATGCCAATAAATTTTTGACAAGACAAATGCTAACTTTATTAAACGTTGGCTCTGACTGGACCACCGCATGGAATTTAATTGCCAAAGTTATTGATTTAAAATGCAGCCAAAGTAGCTGGCGACTTGTTTTTGTTTTGGGTCTTAATAAAGCGATCACTTGGGTGATCGCTTGCCTCCCCGGCCTTATCTCGATCTTTGCATCTACTGCAGCCATTCTCATACCTGTTGCATTTTGCGTTGTTCCTTTCGTTATTCCGCTCTTCTGCAATTAATTTATTTGACTGCTTTGGCAGTTGATCATGTTGCTGAGATCCAGGAACAACGAGTTGGCGAACATTTAAACGGCATGGGGTCCCATGGCATGGGGCATGGGGAGGACACTCATTTGCATCAAATGTGATTGGCGTCGCTGTTAAAAGTCCCTATTCTAAAATGGCCATAAAAGCTCCTGGCGGTCAATGGTAATTCCAAGTAATTAGTCATTACCAAATGGGAAAGGCTTTGCAAATTGATGGCTTTGCCTGGCTCAAGATTGAGAAGGCTGAAAGTTTCGAGGCATCTTGAGAATAGAACGCAATGGCGTATGATTGATTAGTCACTCTCTCATTTTGATTAAGACTTAATGGATGGTACTGCAATTATTTGCAATTAGCTAGGGGTAACAAATCAATTGATTTAGCAGCTAATGCGTAGCATCCTCCATTGGACACACGCCATCGGAATATGAGTTGCGCTTTATCGCTGGCTGTGACACCTGATCCCTCAGGGCCAAGAGCCTGGGAAATTCGCAATGCACTATTCTGGTCACCCACTCATAAGTCAGAGACAAACGCAGTTCGAGTACCCACTCTCTCCCTCTCCCTCTCTCACTTTTTCGAGTACTGACATGAACAACGCCATCAAGCAGTGATTTTATGATTCACGCTTGCATTAAAACCTCATCAAACTGGGGTAACAAATCGCGCCTCAAGTCTATGAACAAAAGGCTGAAACAAAAAGGCTTAACTACCAACAAGTTGTTGTTGTTGTTGTTGGAAATGTTAGACCGGATCGGTCGGCTCTGTGCACAACAAACGGCGGACTGTGCACAACTTCACGCCGTAATTAAACTGTCTTCGCTTGTGTTGAACAAGCGTTCAAGCATTAAGCCGTCCAAAATTTAACCGGTGCCATTTAAAGTTTCTTTTATTTTACATATTAGCACCTCCATACATACTACACATACACATTCGAACATACATGTACATACTTACTTACATCACAGCTGTCTGGGTCTGGGTCTGTGTCTGTGAGCCCATTTTCACACTGTTTTCTACAGCATTTAACGATTCTGTTCGACTCTACGCAGCGCCTTGATTTTTATTGCCGCATTTTTAGCACTCTTTAGGAGTCCCTACTGTGCCCATTGCTCACCCATTTATTTGCATGGGCATTGTCAGGTCTCTGCGATTGCTGGAGTGGCAAATACCCTCTATAGATCTTTACAAACATGACTTTTTGTGAAACCTATACTAGATATGTATTCACGCTGTCTTGATCCAAACTATTTTATTCGTATTATTTATTCCTATTATCTATTCATTTATCATACCTCATTCACACCTCAAGCTGTGCAAAGGGTATACAGATTAAAAGTGCTTGTTGCGGCTCAACTTACGAGTACAATGGGAATTGGCACATGGGAGATTTTTGCTTTTTGGCCAATTCTTTTCAAACTGGGTTTCTTTATTGTTTTATGCCTGAATTATTTGCCAAATTAAAAACAATTCTAATGTCAAAATGCAACACCCACTGCTGAGTTACTGTTTAGAAAATAAATAAATAAAACAAGAATAATAATAATAAGAATAATACATTTTACATTTTTATTTTCTTTCTCTGTTACGCAGCATTAGCGCATTTTAATTACCTTATCCTGTTGTCATTTAAAATGGGAAAATAGGTAATAAGGGAAAATGGATCTATTTTCTATTACAATTTGAAATATTTAAAATATCTCTTTCTAGTTTTAAGTCTGAAGTTTTATTTGAATTTAAAATCGTTAACATAGTACTTTAAATATGACCTAGGGAACAGGGTATCTTATTTATTCCATAAATGTTTTCCTTGACATGCCATCGATGGCATATAATTTTCTTCGCCATTTCAACTTGAGTAGCTTTTATTAATATAGTTTTTCGCACAGCTTCTCATGTGCCCGTTTAATAAGAAAGTCTTAACGTGTCCAGGTTTAATCGCACTTAATCGTTGGCTCATCTTTTCCACAATTTGAATTGCCCCTCGCATCAGCACACACACACACACACACACACGGCACACTCTGAGGCACACACGCATATTAGTTACACACTTTCATGTGCATTCATCAAAATATCAGCACTCTGCCAAAAAAGGAGCCTTTCGAAAAATTTGTTTGTTAGTTGGGCGCCAGAATGCGTTGCATGCGAAAGATGTTAACCAAAGTGGTAAGTGGCGAGTGGCGAGTGGCAAGTTGTAAGTGGCAAAGTGGCGAGCGAGTCAAGAGGAGAGTGAAGCGATAGCAGGGGCAAACTGGGCGAAGAACGAAGAGGAAGTGGGCAATGATGCCACAAAAAGGTGCATAAATCGCGTGAAAAATGTGAAAGAAAAAAGCATTTTGACACCAAGGCAAAAGGTGGCAGCAACTACGAGTACGAGTATCGCCAAAGACTGAGGCTGCCAGAGTGTGAACTAACTGGCAGTGTGCGTTCAAGCTGAAGCACGTTGACTAGATGATGATTATGAATATGAAAAATTAATGATAGTCACAGCATGGCAACAGTTGCACGCAACCCAACGCACGATGCAAATGCGCTGATTAAGCATACGCAACGTTGCCCACTTCATGCAACCTGGCCGGCAACAACAACTAGACTTGTCAGCGTCAATTTCACAGAGCTTATCCGTTAGTTATACGAGCGAGAGAGCTGGAAGAATTGTGGCTTTCCACTCTTTTCTCTTCTGTTTTTAATTTGTATTACGCTTAGCATTTGGCTTGCGTTTGCATTCTGTTGAGCCTGTTATTTTGCATTTCTCCCCATTCTCCATTCTCCATTTCGATCTTTTTGGGTCTCTCGCTGCGTGCATTTTTCATTGGCTCAGTAGCCGGGTCAGTGGCAAGCGGAAACTTTCTATCTGCAGGAGCAGAGAGCACTGAGCTTCTCCCTGTTCACCGGCTATCAACTGAGGTGAGGCTTGACTTTCAGCCTAATCGCCCATCTGCTGTTTGCGGTCATTCGCTTAAAGATGCGCCAAGTGTCACAGTCAGAGTCCAACTGCTGCCTCAAGTCCCACTTTCCGGCCACAATGTGCGTGCCTCTTGGCCAGTCAGTCAGTCAGTTAGTCATTCTGTCTGTCTTAGAGCCACAGCCTCGGTTTTGGATTCTCAGACTGCCAGAGATTAGCGGCGAGTGCTTTAAGCGCTAGCAAGTTGCATTTAAATGCCGCACATTTATTTAATTTGTATTTCGTTTATTTATTGCATTTTCTTCAACTCCTTTACTTGCCCCTTGCAATGGCATTTGCCAGTTGCAGCTTCGAGATTATGCAACTCCATAGTTAATTGCTAATTAAAAGTTGACCATTAACGGTTAACAGCTGCGGTGCGCTTTAAATGCATTTGTTAACCATAGATTTGATTAGCGAATGGGTCAAGTTGTAATTAAATTGTTACTGCTTAACGCCAGGTTAGTTCAACACAGATTCCAGATACCTGCGACCGAAAGAAGTCCACGAATAGCCCAAAAGTATGCTGCAACTATCGTCTTAAAGTGGGCAAATTATCATATTTATTCCGGATTAAAAAACATTGCAAAACGTCTTTGAACCGGTTCGAAAGTGTCTTGACGGTGGGATTGTCTGTCATTATTGAAACCTGTATATATTATTCTTTTAATATTTTAATAATCTTTTTACAACCCGTATTCGTTTTTAATGGCGCTTGAATTTGTTTATCTACAGTATTGGGCTAATAAAAAGATAAAATAGTTTGCTTAATTGCTTCGTAATAAATCCATTGTGGAAACTAATTCTGTTTTATTCATGGATTAAAAGCAGTACTGCACAATGTATTCTGTGCAGAGATTAAGTCATGATGCATTCAATGCGCACATTTTACATTACCCAAGTCATTGCTGCGATTCCAGATGCAAAGTTAACTTGCAAAGTACTTAAAGTCGACTTGTTAGGCAGCACCTAAGCACTAAGCACCGACTCTTAAAAACTGCGCGTTTCCTAACTAACGACAGCGTCATCTTCTACAGCGACTGCGCCCCATAGTTTTTTTTCCTCTAGATACCCATTAAGAACAATTAAATGAGAGTGTATTCAAATTAAGCAATTGCATGTAACATAAACACAAGCTCCAAGTTTTAGTTTTGATCTGAATGGTTCCCCATGATCAATTTATTTATACTTAAAAGAAGGTCAAAGTAAAATTAGGGATTTAATTACCTACAATTTTCACAGAATTTTATATTGCAGAAGCGTGAATTCTGAGCAGCGTAGTGGGCGTCTTTAACCTATGGGAACTTTTCAGCTCATTGGGGGATATCTGCTAGTCGAGCACTTTCGCCTGCGGCATTCTGACTTGTAGTCAGCAGTACGTTGTTGTTGTTGTTGTTGTTGTAGTCATCGTCGTGGTTAGCGATGCTCGTAAAACATGTTTTTTCAATTAAAAAATCTACGAAATGCAACACACCAACAGACTCATACACTGAGTGCTGTAAGTTTGCGTATTGTTCAGTGTATGCAAAAAGTCGGAGGCAGCGTCAGAGCCAGATTGAGAGCCATTGCCTTGGGCTAAGGCTCAGTTAAGTCAGTTAGTCAACTCGGCTGCTTAGTTAGTCATTGCTGCTGCGATGGAGCCCTTGTCGTAATGATCATCATCATCATCATCATCATGATCACATCTCGGTGGGTTTGGCGAGCGTGTGACTTTATGTGGCAATTGTTAATATGACAAATTAATCTGTTACCCGGATTTGCCATTGCGCTGCTCTTCGCGCATCTTTTATGGCGAAGTGGCTCTGCACATGGATATATCTTCTTGGGTATTCGATTAATTAGACAAAGGACTCAAGCAGATAATTTGCTGGCAGGGAGAGAAGGAATATAAACCAAGTGCCGATCAATTTATTGACAATAAGCAGTCGTAACATAGTTCTAATAAGCGTGGTTACAATAAATGATTTGCACAGTAAGTCGCATACCACAAAT
The DNA here is from genome assembly GCA_963583835.1 of Drosophila immigrans. Taxonomy (NCBI): domain Eukaryota; kingdom Metazoa; phylum Arthropoda; class Insecta; order Diptera; family Drosophilidae; genus Drosophila; species Drosophila immigrans. The sequence continues at coordinate 20,840,120 of OY757142.1, read as the reverse complement.
TTGGCACATAACTTTAATAACTTGGCTTGTAACTAATACTCGCAGTGCAGCTATAAACAAATGACAATTATAGCTGCACTGCATCAAAATTTGCCGTTAAACGCGCTAAGCCAAACAACGGCAACGACAACAAAAAGATACTTAAGCAGCGCCAACGCAGAAACTGTCAGGCAGTAAATTTTCCATATGCGCCCCAGCCGCGTGTGGCAATAATTTCCACAAAGCGAGCTACCGTCTGCAGAACCAAAACAATGCACTGACTGGCCGTAAAAGAAGAAAGATCGGATCAGAGTTAACTGCAAGTCGAAGCTTTAATACACTCATTAATTAAGCTGAGATGATAAAACGAAAGCAGTAGGACTTCTTCTAAATATAATTTTTAATGTACAAAAAATCCAATTATATTTGGAGTAAAAAAATGATGAAACGGAGAGACTAAAAAAAAAATGGTTTCGTGCTACTAATAATTTTATGTAATTTTAATGTCAAGTTAGAATGAAATGAATTCGATTCTGCAATAAAGAATATAGGACAGCGATGTCGAAAAAGATGTTTTGTAATTCAGCAGGATTAGTGTCTACCTATAATGCTATAATAATTTGAAGTTTACAAATATGCAAAGCTAGTCTCAATTCAAATACTTGTTTGTAATTGTGTAAATGGTATTAACCTAATTTAATAATATAAAATAAGTCCTAATTGTCAAGAAACTGTAGTAGATGGCTAAGCCCTTCCTTCAATAAGTTGCAAACCTTATTACAAAATCAACTATGATCACTGTAAGGGCATTCACTGAGCCTAGAGACTGAGAGCGAAACATTGATGCCGCTATCCGCGCCCATCGCAAGCGCAGACCAAGTGACGGTGCCACCAATTGCTTTCAATCAAACACAAACTCTGTCATCGATCATTCAGGCAATGCCCTGACTGCCTGCCTGCCTGCCTGCCTGGATAGCTGGATGACTGTCTCGCTGTCTGTCTGGCCATCGTCAATGTCGGGTATGAGTGGACTGAGCTCTCCTTTGGGGCCAATAAAGCGAGCCGCTGGACGCTGGACCAATGGACGCCTACAGTTCGGTTGGAGGACGGCAGCGTGATGACAATTTGATTTGCATGCAATGCAAGTGCAATTATTATGGCAAAGGTGACCAAGCAAAGGCAAAAAGGCAAAAAGGCAGCCGGCATCGAGAGGCTCAGTCATCAGGCTCGCTTTGCTGTCTCGAGTCGCTGCGGAGTGCACAACAAGAGCAGTCCAGTCCAGAGTCAAGTCGCAAGTCGCAAGTCGGGTCAGCCACAATTTCCATTGCTCTGCGTCCCGATGGCTATTTTGCATAAATGTCATTATTGTTGCCGCTGGCTCTCCAGACCGCCGCTATCTCAAACTGATTGACAGTTGAATTGAAAAGTTTGGCGACATTTTTCCTTATTTGATTTGTTGCTGCGACCGATGTTGCCTCGCTTGTCGCTCGTCTGCAGTTGCCACAGTTGCCACAGTTGCCAGTCTGTGTTGTTGTGGTGTTTCTTGCAGATATGCAAAAATTGGAGGAAAATGTTTTTTGGCACTTGGTTGCCGCATAAACTCATGTATATAGTTCATAACTTTTCTCTGCAATTTCCCTCCATCTCTGGCAATATGTTAGCGGCTATCGTTGTGGCGTTGTTCCTGTTGCACGTCATGTTGCTACATGTCTTATGTTAATGAAATGTGGAAATCTATTTCATTTCATAACTCGAATACCAATTTTATTATTACTTGTATTTTAGTCTGTTAAAGCCAATTAAAGTAAAGTGATTATCTTTAGTCTTAACGTATTTTATTTATTTTTGTAATTCCATAATTTTATGCTTATTCTATTCTCTCGTCTCTCGTCTCTTTTAGGTTTACAAGCTGCTAAAATGTAATCAGATGTTATGGCATTTATATTATCTCGCATTTATATTTATTTAAGTGGCATCCTCTAATCAAGCTTTCAGTTTATTTCTGAGAACTATTCGATTGCACAGGCTTTTCTGTTGGTTTGTAGTTATAGTGTATTAACAGTCCGTCGTTTATTCCTTTTCACCCGTCCAGCTGTTGGCTGTTCGTAAAATTTGATTAATCACCAACATGGATCGAAGATATGCCAAGAGCTTCGTCGATTCTAACAGTAGTATCCAAAAACGAGGAACGCAGCATTCTTTGTTCATATGACAACTCAAAGAGTGGCACACACTTGTGAGCTGCTGGCTTCCAGGTGGGCCAACAACAAACGTTTGCCAAACTTAAGCGCTTGGCTAGTGGTAGTGGGAAAAACAGCCAATTGCCAATCGGGTTGAAATAGGCAACTCTACGATTGCAAATGAAATAAGTCGAGATGCATTGACAGCGGTTGGCAGGTGGGCTGGCTGAATGTACACAAAGACAGACAGACGGGCGAGGCAAGGGGAGGTGGCAGTGGCAGGCAAAGTTGGCCCACCAAAATGCATTTTCACATAATTACCGTATGAGCTGTGGCACGCAAATTACCAAACTGAAATTTGAATAGCCTCAGTTAGAGTCTCTGCATTTCTTCGAATAGAAGGCAGGCAGCAGGTTGGCAGTTGGCAGCTTGGAAGGCAGTCAAAGAGAGCCAGGCGGCCAGTCAGCTAGTCAGTCAGGCAGGCAATATGAATGGCATTTCATCGATGCTGGCTGTTGGCCAAATTAATTGCCTACGCAGGCGCGCCACTGGCTATTGGCAGCAACAGCAGCAACGTTGCAGCTTTGGTTCTTGGCCAGTTCTACGACTGTGTGCGGCATAATCATAAAATCCTCGACTTTAATAAACATTTCCACAGAATCTTTAGCATCTCGACAGGGTCGGCGTTGCTGCGGCAGTGCGGCTGTTGCAGCTAACTCGTTTCTTTATTTCATGCCGTTTTGCTCTGTGGCTTATGACTTTGCCGCCAATGGAGAATGGCAAACGGCCAGGACTTGGTATTTCGCCTTGGGTCGTCGTTGACTCATTTATGGCCTGCTACCGCTGACGCTTCAGCTCCTGCACCGACAGCATATTTCCAGCTCATTTGTGAGAGTCGGCTGTTTTGTAATTAAATAGGAAAATGAAATTTTATGTTGCCACAAAGCAAACCACACCTTGCTGCCAACCCAAAAAAAAAACAAGTCTAGCCATGGTCATGGCTCAAAGTAATTAGAAACCATTTTTTAGTTCCTCTCGCAAAGCTAATGAAAATGTCTTCTGGTATTTTCTCTTTGCTCAAATTGCTAATTTATTTACTAGTCTTGAATTGGCAACTTGACTCAAGACCCCCCTTTGGTTGGCCAACTGTGGCTATGGTTTTTGCTGCATTCTGAAATTGAATTTAAGCAAATTGAACGTCCGTCAGTTGAACGTGGCAAATGGAAATGAAAAGAAAGCCTCAAGCAAGTCAAATTCTTCTAATTGATATTGATTTATTTGTGAGAAACACAAGATTGATGCCTGGAATTCGCGAGTCGTCGCGTCGAGTAGAGTGCGAACGTTATTTGGCCCACAGCACTTGTAAGCCGACTAATAGCTTGGCTTTGGCAACAAGATCAAAGCTTTTGGCCCACAGCTCCTTGACATTTGGCGTCAAACATATGTAGAGTGACGCCTTTGCCGCCCTCCTCCTTGTGGCCAACACTCGAGCAGACAATGAGCGAGCGCACAAAGAACGAAAAGTTCAGATGCAGATGAAAAGCGAAAACAACAACAACACATGCACAATGAACAAATAGCAAAGTGACCCCCGATATAGACTTAAATGTCAACAGCATGGCTAATGACGTCATATGCAAAATACTTGTGTCAAGTTGAAAAGCGAACGTAATTAATAAGTGCATGTTCTCACATGCACACACTCTATTGCCATGCATGCATGTATCTGACAGATACTTTTGCGAGACATTGTTGCTGCTGATGCTGCTGCTGCTGCGACTTGGCAGTATTTAAAAATAACAGCAATGCATCATCGAGTGTTGCAAGTTCGCCTCGGGGCAAACTTAAGCATGATGACGCTGCAGTCATCTGTTGCCCTTCCCTGCGCCCCCTCTTCACTCCACCATCCAGCAGAGATGCCAATAATGTATTTATGTCGTCGCTGTTGCAGTTGCTGGCGGTGGCGCTGCACTTGACATTTCTCCGCTACATTTTATAGCCGAACGGCGCCCTTTTCCCTTTTTGCCTTTCCGTTTCAGACATACGAGAAGTAAGCACAATAATAATCAACGGCAGAACAACAACAGAAAACTGAAACCACAAGCAACAATTTCTATCCAGTCATAAAAATTAAGTTGCAAATTTCTGCTTTGTAAGTAAAACAAAGATACAAAAAAATGTCAGATAGAAGATACTCCACAGACACACACAGTGTATTACACACACACAGACACTTACACACTTACACACTTACACACAGGCGGAAGCTGTAAAAGCTGCGGGAATTCTTTTGTTGTTGTTTATGCTACGCGATGACTCGAAATCGCAATTACGTCAACAAAGTTACATTATGATGATGATTAGAAACTGTAAATTGCATATTCCCAAAGCTGAGAATTGCGATTCCATTCTAGACGAAAGTGATCGAATAAAGGTACCCTAATTTTGATAATTAATGGAATTCCTTTTGTTATTACTTTAAACTTATTTATAAATGCAAAATTTGCAGTCTTTATATTAAAATAAATAACTATAAAATACTTTAAACAAATAGTCGTAATCGTTTAGTCTCAAGTAAAATATCAATATAAATTTATTTCTTTATTAATATATGTTTAAAGGCGGGCATCCATTAAATAGATAATGACAAACTGTTATAAATTTGTTTCAAATTATATTTGCAACTGTCAATAGAGTTTCAATGCTTAAATAAACACACATGTACAAAACAAAGGCGCAACTTGAATAGCAAATTTGTTATGCATTAAATATCACACATACGCCCCATAAACCCAAATAAAAGTACCTTGCTGTGGCAGCAGTTCGAATCGGGTTGCGGTACAACTGCAACTGAATCGATGGCTAACGATATCAGCGAGTCCTTGATAACAGAATGAAATGAAAACGAGTAGAGCGCAAAACAAATTCTTAATTCAAATTATACGTGAAATAAAATGACGGCAATCAATAAACAAATAACTTTTCAGCTGGCACCATTTGCTGCTGGTTGCCTGCCAAATGCTTGCCACCCGAAATTGCAATCACAACGTCGCGTCGGCATGGCAAGGTGAGCCAGGAAACTGGCTGAGCAGTGGGCAGTGGGAGTGGGGTGCACTGCATCATTGTTTATCGCGTGGAGGGCAGGAAGGTGGCCTGTCGCTTTCAACAATGACGTGACAAAACAATGGCAGCACAGCGAAGCAAAAGTTTTTGGCGTGCTGATTTACAAGGATACAACAGCCTTGCCTGTTGGCCTGGCTCGGCCGACGCGGTCCCTGGGGTGGATGCAATTACTTACGAGTATACGAGTTATGCCATTGATATGGCATAAGAAATAAGCCTGGCCCCACCATCTCCTGCTCCTTCTCGTTTGAATCCTCGTCGAGTGCTTGTGGGCCGGGCTGGGCCACTTTGTTATGTGCCGACACTTCCGTTTCGCTCGACTTGGAAATTTGTGCCATGACACGAATTCGATGGCGTTAAGTCGGCAAACTTTATTGAGATTGAGACATATTACGGACATAAAGGCGTCTCATCGAGTCGAGTGGGTGGCTGGCAGACCGGCTAACAGACTGGCTAACTGAGTGGCAAACGGTGTCAAGCTGGGCATGTTGGGTTCAAGTGCCTGTTGGCCCAAGTAGACCAGGTTAATGGTGGCCAAAACAATCAATACATCGTTGCACAGCTTGCCAGAGTTAAAGCCAAATCGCCATTGCACTTTATTTCTAATTTTTAAGTCCTTTCATCGCTTTCAACTTTAATTGTACGTATCTTCAGTGCACTTTATTTGCATTTCTTGCCATCAACCTTCCACAGTCATGTTCAGATAATAACTCATCAATTGGCAACGAGTTGTGCAAGTCTCATAGTTTTTTCTCAATGTGCTGTTAAATGCTTTTTTTGGTAGTCAAAGATATTTTGTTTATGCTTATTAGTGTGTGTTTTCGGGTAATAACTTTGACTAAATAATATAACATAGACGTCAATTTTCTGAGTTATGCTCTACTCGAATGTTCGTCACAGACTGCAGAAGACCTCTCTAAACCCTGCATAGTTATGACTTTTTGCGGTGTGTTTTACGGTTGCTTCGCCATATCGCTAAATTCGCAAGTGGTTTGCCAAATTTGACAATTTGTGGAGCTTTTTGCTGCGAGACTAACATTTACGATTGGTGTTTTCAAAATACTACTGGAGATCATCAAATGCATGACAACGATTCTGATTGAAAGTAATTGAGTAACTAATGAAAATTCGTTTCGATTGGTTGTGTGTTATTAAATTTGTTTAAATTTTACAAAATTTAGTGACTGCTCGATAGTATTTGTATTGTTAGCTAGAGGACATGTAAGTGTCTCTATCGATAGTATCAAATACAGAAAACTTAATGTTGAACATAATTTACTAGCTTGCAATTAAAAGTAACTATAGACTTTAATGATTGGATTGACTAGTTTTATAACTCAATACATAGACATCGAAAAAACAAAATTTATTTAATTATAATTCGAAACTATATATATATATGTTAATAGTCCATTTCGCTGATTTCACGCACCTGTAGCTGTTCTTTTTAAGCCAGTTTAGAAGTGATATAATCGTAAAATTATTAACGGAACGTTCACTCGACATTCAGTAAATTGAAAGAGCCGTTAATTTGTTGGATATTTGAAACCTGCGCCACAAGAAACATAAACAATAACACAGAAAACAAGGGGGAGAAAATATCAAAATATCAATTGGTCGGTCAGCAACAACTACAAAAAGCACTCAGCAAAGCAATTAACAATTATTGAAATTAGAAACCTTACCGGGCCAATAGAAACCGCCTACATACAAAGAGACAACTCTTAGCTGACTGCAAAGAAGGGGGACAAGTCAATGGGGGCTACGATGATGTCTTTGTTTGTGAAGCTGGCTAAGAACCTGTAACAAGTCATGTTCATTGGCACAGACGCGGCCATCTCATTACCACTTGGCATGGGCAAACACAATTAATGAAACCGCACATGGAATTTCATTTTCAGTCTGTGAAATCGACAAAAAAATAGAATGTGTGTGTGTATGTGTGTTGAAGGTGTTAATGAACAGCCCGAAGGCATTTTGTTTTAGCCTGACATCGTGTTGACACAAGTAACATTTTTAAGTGGCCAAAAAAAGAGAGACCGAGACCGTGAGCGAGAGCGAGAGAGGGAGAAGGAGAGACAAACAAACAATTGTTAGGGAATTGAAATTGGAATGTTGGCTCAAAGCAACTATGCGGACTGGAAAGGTCAGAGCCAGGCTGAGGTTGGTACCAGCGAGATTACAACAATGAGTACGAATGCTGGCAACATGATTTCGGTATGCACTGGGAATGTTCTGAGATTTGGAACCTCACCTAAAATCATGAATCTAATTAAAATGCAATTCATTCAGTGCAGCAAGAAGCAAGCAGCCAGCAGCAGCGTGATGCGCATCAACTGGAATGCAAATCAAATATTACCCAATAGGAAGTGCATAGGTAAAATAATAATAAAATCATCACCAACAATAACAACAGCAGCGACATGCCGCTGGCACAACAAACCCACAAAACAAAACAAAACAAAACAAAACACAACAAAAACACCGAATACCCAAAGACATACAGCCATCAAACAGCAGCATCAGCTGCAGCAGCAATATCAGCAACAGCAACAGCAACAGCAGCAGCAGCAACTCCACCACCGCAACAGTCAGCAGCAACAGTTGCCATCTCATGCAGGCAGCGTTGATGTTGATCCAACGAAGGCGTTGAAAATTGTCAAAGAACGCGCCGCAACAGCTGCACAGTGGAAACATGCCACAAGTGAATGAGCAAATAGCGAAATCGAACGAAAAAGTATTATGTATTATATTATATATAAGTAATATTTAAATCATTAATTATGATAATACTAGTGTTATTGCTATTTATGCAAGGCTCTTCAGCGGGAAGCATTCACTTGTAATATTTGTAGATTTTCAAATAATACAACACCTGACATACAAAATTATTTAATTTAATGCGCACCACTGTAGAAAAGACGCTGCCAATATTCGATTGTTGGCAGTCATGATTCAAAGCATTCGAAAAACACATCGGCTTGGACGTCGTCCGCCCGTTGCATGCAACCTCATCTCTCATCTCTCATCTCTCGGCAGCAGCAGCAGCAGCAGCAGTTGCAGCAGGGGGCACGAAGGAGGAGGTGGCAGCAACGAAACGAAAACGGTAAACTAACAGGCGTTGCATTTGGAAAATCAGGAGGACCAACCTCAAAAGTGCGCACCTTAAAAATAATCTTTAGACGTGTTGGCTGGCCCACTCTCCGGTTGTGACTTCAGCTCAAATCGCAAAACAGTCGTAACAAAAAATTGTTGCCAATCGATTTCATACAACAACAGCAACAACAACAATAACCACAAAACGAATAAAAATAGGCGGGCATCAATAGCATCGTCATCGAGCAACTTGTTGACATTTGCAGCATTTTGCTGGAGTTTTGGTCGTTGCCGGCGTCAATAAACTATACTTAAGTATAAATAGTTTAGAGCGACTGCATTTTGTGGGGCATCAGCAACTTGTGCTGTTGCCTCTCGCGTTGCATGCAACAAGTGCTTGCCACGCTGACAGTCAGTTGTCGTCGTCGTCGTAGTCGTCGTCGTCGTCGTCGTCGTTGTCCAACGGGTTTTCTTATTTGGCCAAGTGTTCCACAGCGGCCCACAGTGCTCCCTCAAACTAGGTTAGACTTTGGCTTAGTCATAAGCGCATTACATGAAGAAAAGCAGAGATTAAAATCACTGCGGAATTCCAAATAAAGTTATGAGAAATAAATATTTATTATAAACATTTCACAAGTGTCTGCGACTAATGAAATCAGGCAATAAATATTGCAAATATCAAATCACAAATTTGTCAAGCATATTTTATTCATTTAGAATTTTCAACTAAATACGATCAGAATACATGATATTTTATACTAGCAATAAATAAATATTAAATCTTATTTTTCAGTGTTTGTATTACTTTATCACGAATTAAAATAGTATTTAATTAAAATACATTCTGATCGTATTTAATTAGGACAAAAATCATTTATGATTTACACGACATTTCATTGTGAAGAATAATCTGTGACTGTCGAAAGCAGCCAATAAATATTATGAACATATATCAAATTATGATCATGAAGTAAATGAATACAATCAGAATAAAGAAAGTATTATTCTGATTTAAGGTTTTAAGGTACTTCTTGTTTTCGCTACAAAAAAGTCATATGCATGAGGTCTCATATAGAGTTTCCTTCGGCCGATCAACAACACCTTGCAATCGATGGTAGTCAGACAAGGGCTACCAAGGGCTACCACATACATAAGTAAGTAGTTCTCATGTTCAACTCCAACTCCAACTCCATCTCCATCTACACCTCCATCGAACTCTCAGCACGCTATAAATAGCCGAGTATTAATTACAAATTCCAACTATCAATTACAAGCTTACGGAGCTTCAGTGTACAATACAATAAATCAAACATGTGCAAACAACACGAGATCTGTACAATACAAGCGCGGCTTGACCAGGCCAAGAGTAGGCATTGTTTTGTTGAGACCAGCTGACCAAGAAGAAGAGGATGAAGTGACTGAACGCAAAACAATTGGCCAATTTATTGCATGATTAGATTTTTCAAGATTTTCAAATCAATAAAGCAAAAACAAAAAGCGATAAGCAGAAGAATTCTTCTGCGCCCCAAACAAAATTGAGCAAGCCAAATAAACCGAAGAGCCCAGACCAAGTCAATGATGATCACACAGCGATGGTGATGATGACGATGGTGTTGGTGGTGGTGGCCAAGTCGACTAGTTAGCGTTCACGAAACGATATTTGTTTTATGAAGCCGCTGCCGTGGCTGACTGCACAATGTGTTGATCTTGAGATTAACAGGCGGCAGCTCGTAGAGATTCAAATGAGCACACAACATTCAACATTCAACATTCAACGTTCAACACACCACAGACAACACACGACGTCGACGTCCACGTCGATGACTATGACGATGACGATGACGATGACGATGAGGACGACTTTAATCATGGGTATTCGAACGGTCAACCGTCTGAGCTGTCTATGGCAATGTCGATGTGGATGTCGACGGCGTTGGCGTTGGCGTTTTGTGAGAACAACTTCAAACTGCTTATTAGACGCAATTAACAAGACACATACAGACACGAGGGAGGGGCAGGGAACCTCGGACTGCCGGGTGTCAGAATCGGAGGCGTAAAGCGCCCCCAAAACTAAAAGATTGGCAGCGGCATTTGGTTTCAGTTTATGTTCGTTTTCATCAGCTTTTGTCGGCATTTGGCATTAGCTGGGTGTTAATTTTGTTGAGACCGCCAGCTCAGTCTCAGTCTCTGCTTCAGTCTCAGTCCCATTCTGAATCTCAGCTATGGGCCATATCGTTGATTAATAGGATTTTGATTTTCATTTTCATCTTGATCTTTTTGAGTTCAAAGTAAATCCCTGGCGTCTGTTCGTCGTGTGATTTATGTCCCAACAACAGTCCCCAATTTCGAGCTTGTTTCGATCTGGTTTTTGGTTTTCAGTCTTTTTGGCCTCTTTGTTTTGAGTTTGTTTGACAACAGAACGATCCCCACTTTCCTTCCATTCATTAAAAAATCTTTTCGATCTGCCGCTAACACCATGTAATTAAAGGCTTAGTTATTTAATGCAATAATTTTGCAGGCTTCCGGTATTTAATTGGCTCACATTTAATTTGGTTCGAGCACAACTGGGTGGTCATTGAATTCTCAATTGTGTTTTGGGTGTGGGCATATTTGATTATAGGTTTACCATAGGTCAATTGACGTGTGAAGCCAACTATAAAGACTATTGAAGGTCAACCTATGGCCATAATTGTGCTGTGAACTTCAACAAAGCAATTGCAACGACGATCGCTAATGAATTTGATTATAGATACTTATGCGATAACAAGATACAAATTGCAAAACATGTTAACATTTGCAATTATGTGAGATACAGCATAATTGATCAGTTTGCCTGGCAATTTAAATTGGTTTAAGTTCAGAATTTAAGATTGCATTTTAGATATAAATGTGACTTGGGAAGTACTAAATCAGTTTTTATATCACTAAATATAATTTTCAGTTTAATGGTAAAAACAAATAAAATTTTTGGATATTCATAACTATTTATGAATGTTTTGAAGCTTTTAATAGTAAACAAATAGGAAAAAAAAATATATAATAATTTAGAATATTATTAACTGATTATAAATACAAATACAAATTCAAATTGTTGTAAATCTTAGTGTCCAGTATATTTTAAATAATAATAAATTAAATTCATAACTGAACAAATTGAATTTGTTGAAATTTAAAATAATAAATTTGGAATATTTCTAACTATAAATTCCCAAAAGTATTTAGTAGTGATAGAATTAAAACTTGTGAATAGTATCTAGAAATCTAAAATAATAATTTAGAATAGTCACAACCATTTATCGTGTTCTATTTTATAGTCTTCCTTCAGTTGAAGGTTGAAAGAGGAATTGCAACTGGGTTAGTTTGTTTGTAATTTTTTATTTGGCCAGGCCGCTGATGGGGCGCATGCTTATTATGACAAAAAAAAGTAGAAAAGAAAACAAGAAAACGACAAGGAGGAAAAACGTTTGAGACAGACACAATTGATGGCACACCTTGGCACGATAAAAAGGAAAACTCAGTCGGTGCACAAACCAAAAGTAGGCACAAATATTTTATCAAAAAACAAAAAGACAAAATGGAAAGAGAAAAGCTAAGCTAAGCAGAAAAAAATGTAAATCACGCCTTTCTGGCAAAAAGCGATGAGTCGAGGCAAGTCGACTCGAGCGTCGAGACACACTTCAAAGATGACAAAAAAAAAAAAGAACTGAAAAAGAGAAGAGTTAAAACGAGACGAGCGGGCAGAAGATGTCGACGATTTCAATGAAAATCAAGTGCCACGAGAGCAGCAGCAGAGTGAAATAGGGTAGGGCAAAAAGCGCCCACAGATCTGTGGATGCTGGCGGGGAATGCTACAGGGGGAGGGGGATGGAGGGGTGTAGCTCGTTGGGAGGGTTTTCTGCTGCTCAGCGATGCGCGCGATATGGCAGGAAGCGGTAGAGCAAATAAAATAAAAATAATAAACCAATTATGCACTTTGCCGCAACATTGACTGGATGACAGAGGAGACTGAGTCTCGTCTCGTCTCCAGGGTTGGTCAGCTCGCCTCAGCTGGTTGATGGAAGTGTTGCCGGTGTTTCAACTTGCAACTTGCAACTTGCAACTAGCAACATGAAAATTAAATCAGCAAAATGTGTAACTAACAGATGCGTCTGCCAGATAGTCATGGCAAGGCTAAGGTAAGTAGCTGGCCCAGCTAATTCAACTAACGGCCAGGCCAAGAGCAGTGCAGAGCAGTGCAGTGCAGTGCAGTGCGGAGCAGGCCAGGCCTAGATGAGTTGGCCGCGTCTCGGGCTTATCTGGCTTGTACTTATGTTGCATGTTGATTTGCCATACATAGTTACGAGGAGCTGGGCGGGCGTTACAATCTGAGGTCAGACCGCGGAGGTCAACTGCACTCGCGGTCGTTGTTGCTGGTTTCACTCTTTAAAAGGTTTCACTCGACTCCAGTCTTGTCTTGCTAATGAAGCTCCGGCTTAAGCGTCGATATTGTTATTGTTGATGAGCCCACGTTGATAGCTGGGCTGCCTGACAGTCGGCCAAGCAGCCGGAGAGTCAACTAGTCTGCCCGACCGTCGACCGACAACATCTTTAGGAGCTGCAGTCTTTGTTTATCGTGCATTAAGTGTTTAGTATTTAGTTTGTTGTTTTTCCCTTTTTTTTTTGTTGTTTTTTGTTGTGGTTTTCGGCTATACAAATTATCCGGCAACTATTTCGTTTTGGAGGCTGCTCCCCACCATGTAAATATGTGGCTGAAAATTTGTTTTGCAGTACCAGAGGGTAATTAGTACCCCCGAGCACAATTGGTAACTTGCAACTGGCAACAGGCAGCTTGCAACAGGTTGTTGCCTGAGATTACCTTTTGCCTCTGACTTGTTGCAGGGCTCGTCTCCGCTCGGCTTGTGCTCAAACTATGACATTTTCTGCAATTTTGCTTAATGTACTTGCCAAATGATGATAAAATATTTGCCAAAAGGTGAAAGTTTGCGGGTTCATTTCGTCTTGTGTCACACAAAAATCTTTGTTTATGGCCCTGTCTTTCCTCTCCCCTCCTCTCCCTCCCCTCCCAGCCACCCATTAAAAAAGCGAAACCGAAAGTTTGCTTGCAAATTGTTGCGCAGAACCAACAATTAGCGATGCATTTGCCAAAATGCTGGGCGGAACAACAATGTGCCTAATGGATTTTTCCCTCTTTAAGGCGAAAAACATGGGACGGGGAAGGGGAAGGGGAAGCGAGTCATTGAGTCTTCACCATTTACAAGTGGATCTTTAAGCATGGGCAAATAAAGGCAAGGCAAAACCCAATAATTTCTGTGCTTTTGACTACATAGATGTCTATCTATGGTTTTGATAAAATATGGAAATCTTTTCAATATTCTCATTTGAGATTTGACAAATTAAAGTTGGCAATAAATGTGATTGTCAGTATCAATAAACTTACATAAAATATTTGTATCAAAGGTATATTTTAATTAACTAAATACTAATTTCTGTGCTTTTGACTACATAGATTCTATCTATGGTTTTGATAAAATATGGAAATGAAATTCAATATTATTATTTGAGGATTAACAAATTATAGTTGGCTGCAATAGATGTGATTATTAGAATCAGTAAATTTACTTAGAATATTTGAATAAAAAATAATATAAACTAACCATTCCAATTTCATTGTAGTTTATGAAACCCACCTAAAATTTCAGTTATCTCTAACTCTAACAAAAATTCTAACATTATTTACTTCATTCTTTTTATTTTCAGCATTTTGGTTGCCAATTATTTTTTATTTATCCTATGCTTTAGTCACCGCTATAATCGCTTCCTTTTATGGCAAACACATGAATTTCCATGCTGACTATTATTTTACACCTAATCCCTGTCTGAGTCACAACATAATTAGCGCAAAAAAAACAGAATTGAGTTTAACGGCGGCATTCGACTTTGAAGTCAACTGAAATAATTAAATAAATAAACTGTCATAATTAATTTGTGAAGCATCTGCAAAACTTCACGAAAACGGTCAACGGCGCAGAAATCATAAAATAAAACGTGAAAACCACAAAAGAAGAGCCAATGTTGACCCAAATTCTCACTCTGAGTAGCCACAGCAGTCGAACGAGGCCCCCGAAGACAAAGGGTATTTACAAAAGTTATTTAAATTAAAATACTAAAAAGAAAACAAAACGAATAAAATGCAGCTAAATACCTGCAAGAAGAACAACATCAACAACAATCAAAGACAAAAAAGCTTCAGACTCATTCTGCCCCTGGAAGACACCTCAGCACAAGACTGAGTCACATTTTACAACGAATTTCCTTTGGGTATTAAAATATATTATACAGTAAATATACTGCATGTTGGGATACCCTGTAGCAAAAGACAGAAATTATTTTGAAATTTAGAATTAATTTACGGCACATTCTAATCTAAATTATTGTTATTTTTTATAATTATTTGTAACTTAAGCCAAATCGACAAAGACCTTCAGGCTGTCTAGATAACATATTTTATAGTTTTTCGAGTATAAATCATTATTTATATTTATTACTGTTTGAATAAAATGTAATATTTGCATCATAATTATTTTCAGAGCAGAATTCATATTTAATTTACATTAAACATGCGGAAGAGATATCAAATCTAATGTCATCTCAATATTTGTATTCAAACTAGACAATCAGTCTGCTCTTTTCCATATCTAATTGGTTACTCCCGTTTCACTCATTTTATATTTGTAGAGTATATTGAAACCAAGAGAAAAAAGGTAGCACACAAATATTTATCGCTTCCGGATTTTCAAATGTCGTTAAAGTCGCCGCGATCTGTTCAATATCATATGCATAAATGTTCGCTTTATTGATTCCGAATCGTTTATTTGTCCGCTGACTGCCTACGGTTGTCAACGGCTTTTGAATAGAAGTATTTCTTTTTTTCATTCATTTGTGTTTTTTGTTGAGCTTTTTTCTGTGGATTTGATTGATATTCGTATCGATTGCGTTTTCGTTTGACAAGTTTTGCAATGCGCAACCGGGCAAGAGGCACATAAAATGCCGCTGTCGGTCTAGCTGCAACCTGTTGCAGGCTCTGGTGGCAGCTTGGTTTCAATTCGCAACGCTTCGTTTCGTTTTGGCCAACTCGAATTAAATACATATATTTAATGCATTTACAAAATATCGATGACGTGCGCAGTTTGCCTTTCGATTTAACTGAAAATTTGGTTAGCTCTTTGGTGCCTGGGAAGGCATCGAGCACCTGACTCCGTCTTCGACTTCAACTCGGAGTCCGACTCCAACTCCGTGTCGAAGCCTGTGACTGAGACTGCACTTGCAGTTGAGCTGGTTGTTTGTTTTTGTTTGACTTGTCGCTGGCGCATTTTCTACGCCTGTATGACATATCACCATAGATTTACATTGAATTTCAATAACTGCGAGTTGTTTCGGTTGTCGGTAGTGCAGTTGTTGCTCTCTGTCTAAGATGAAGATGAAATGCTGGCATTAAGTTGATTTCAAATGACTTTGTCCCGAAGCTTTCACTTTTGGCATGATTTTCTGTGTTGTTTTTGCCGTTGGTGCGGGTTGCAAAAAATCGAAATACTTGCAGACCAGTTCAGGATATTATTGCCAGCTGCAATGAAGACAATCTAACAATAGAAACGTTGGGAAAATGCGTTTTGACAACGCTAAGCGGATGCCTTCATACCGACATTCACATAAATAGTTGGCAGACAAATTTACAAATTTACAAATTTCAGCTTTCTAGATTTACACTCGCAATAATTAAGCGTGAATTAACATAAATACAAATATTATAAAATAAAATGGAAAATAATTTGAATAAAAATATGGACTGCGAATACAAATAATCATATGAGAAAATGTATAAATTCAAACTTACTAGATTTTCTCTTGCAATATTAGACATACGAGAACATTAATAAAATAGTTGATTCTATATATGTATTAAAGAGAATTTGAATAAATAATTTGACTGCAATGTACAAATTAAAAATCTAGGCATATATTGATAACAAAGCTATTTCAATATTTATATTTTAACGAATGTGAATAAATAATTCAACCGCAATTACCTATAATCATTATTGACTTGCTTCCAAAATAAATTCAGTAGACACTTCACACACATCCTTTGAATGCAGTTTTAAAGTCCTTTTCGAAATTAAATAATTTAAGCAAAAGTGAAGCAAAAAATCACAAGGTAGATCTACAAAGGGAGAACAAAAAAAAAGAGACGTAAAGCCAACGATAATTATGATGAGGCTTCTTTCGAACCATGGATGGGCTCCAGGTTCGATGCGGTCGCTGACTTTTGCGGCTGAGCTCGACTGATGATGATATTGGACGCGATAACCATGGAGCTGTTGATTAATTTTGACTCGGCCACCGGAAATGTAAAAGAAAAGTTGCAAAAACGTCGCTAAATGATAATGCGGCAGCAGGCGGCAGAACCGAGAGAGCACCGTGAAGAGGGATTTGAAATTGAATCGATACTTTGTGCCAATAGAAACCGAGTCAGAGACCACTAAAAAACACGAATGAAAAAAAGGAAAAAACAGAGGTATGAAAAAACACACGCCACGGAAGCAGTGCGCGCATGCGTCAAGCATAAAAATATGGCTGATATTGATTTGACTGTTTTTGCTTTGGCTTCGGCCAACAAAAATTATGAAGTCAGCAATTTGAAGCGGGGCTTTTTTGTTTTTGTGCGAGTTGGCCAATTTAATGGCGATTTTTAACGCTCGGGCAGGCGAAACGCTGTGCGGTACAATAAAGCCAAGTGTTTAACTGCTTTTATTGTTAATTGTGCTGTAAAGCTTGTTGAGCATTTTGTTTATGGCCATTGTTGGTAACAGTTTTAAAAGGCCACAAAAATTGCATATCAAGCAGCAAGGTGTAAGATCGCAGCAGCAGCAGCATCGACTTTAATGAGCTGCGACACTTGTACTCGGATACCCGGCGGGGAGCTGGAGAGGCAATCCAGTTGCAGCTCTTGGCATAATCCGTTTTTCAACTAATTAGGCTACAAGTTGTTGGGGCTGCAAGAGGGGGGAACGAACGGAGAGGCACAGCCAAAGTTCAGACGCGTTTTCTGTTTCGGGCATTAATTTTAAGCACATTGACCAAAAGCGGCGCTGGGTCAGACACTGGACCAACTGCTCCAGCTCCAGCTCCAGCTCCTCCGCCTCCACCTCTGCAGGTTCTCTTGTGCTTCAACTGTTGCTCTTTCACTTCTGTTGCCGTTCATGACGATTGCGATGCGAGGCTCACGAAGCTGCCTTCAAAAGCTGTCAAGTTAACAATCCAGACAACACAGTCCCAGCCAGTCTCAGTCTCAGTTGCAGTCAGAGTCTCGGCCACAGCTCCCAGTTGAAAACGTCTCTCGTTTCGTGTCCCTGACGCTGTCGTCTTCTTCTTCTGTCGGTTAATGTCATTATCAAGATCGTTTGCATTTAATCTGCATAAACAAATCAAATAAGTAAAACCGAGCCGCAGTGTTGCCCCGCAAAAGTGGCGCAGAAGTCACTCGGATACCGCCACCACCGCCGTGTCACGAAGCCCTCAACGTCCTCAACCTCAGAGTCACAGTCACAGCCTTATCCTCATCCTTTGCCACATTCGGAGTCAGACTCAGAGTCAGTCAGTCAACGGCGCGTCGGTAATGCGGTAATTGTTGTTGCTGGTCAGCTGAAGCTGAAGCTGTAGCTGTAGCTGAAGTTGCAGCAGCGAAAAGGTTTGAGTATCTCTGTTGTCTGCTTCTCTGCTGTCGATATCTGCCTGCTGGTGGCTCCTCGCTTGCAGTCGCAGTCGCCGTCGCCGTCGCAGTCGCGGTTGCTGCCGCATCCAAATCGGCAACGCACGCAGCGGCAAATTAAGTAGAACAGCAGTTCGAAAATGCGGTTGGGCTGCGACTGCTGCTGAGATTTTTGCCAGCAACAACTACTAAAAAAAAACAGCCACGAGAATTTTGTGTGTGCTTTTTGCCCTACACCAATTGGGGTTGTTTGACTTTGGCAACACTTTGAATCATAGTTAAATACTATTAATTGGTCTGGGTATGTGTAATAATATTACGCATACAACAACTTAGATTTGGTGTATATAAAAATATTGTTCATTTAATTTGATAAATATAAAAAGTCATGAAATTTAAATATTTATTATTAAATGAAATTATGATAATTGGTAATATTAAATAGAATTGCGAAAAGCATTTGAAGATTGCAATTGTGCTGCAAGGTTAGAGCGCAACTTAAAGATTGCATCGCTTCATCATCGCGCTGCAATCTGGCGCAGCTCCCAGGCCCATAGGACGCGGCAGTCGAGTCGTGATAATGACCACCTATAGAGCACACGCAGCATACCAAAAGGAGAGAGCCCAAAAAGAAGCTGTGCACACACACACACATTCTATGTTGCAACAGTGTTGTTCTATGGCCCTTAAGATTGCCAACAAATGGTTGGGCAACGTCGTTGTTAATGTTGTTGCACATGCTGAGCGTTGCACTTAGTTATGTTGTTGTTGGCGTCGACTGCGGATGATGATGGCACTGACTCTGGTTCTGGCTCTGACTGAGAGATCGTCGCAACCTGATTGGGAACTGGCAACCTGGACTGCATTTTGGCCTTTGGAAGCCTTTGAAGATGCGAGCATACGCAACGCTCCAACAACAACGGCGAGAGGCACTTCTCATAATCTTTAAGATGAGCAGGCGGCAGGCCAAACCAAACTAAAAAAAAAAAAAAACAAGACGAAGGAAAAAGTTGCCTGAGCATCCATGCTGCGTCTCACGTTCGCTCATAACTTCTCATACCGCCGAGGACGCTTCGAGTCTTTGGCTTTGCAGCAGGTTAATGAAATGCGTTTTACGAAACTCTTCAATGATGTTGTTGTGCCCTGCACATCCCCTCGATCAGTCCCTTACCTTTTTGCATTCCTCCTCTCCACAAGCATCTTTTATGTTTCAATATAGGTTTGCCAAAGCCAACGAATGATCAATGATTGTTGGCGTAGCGTGTGGCCTCCTCGGTCAGTTGGTAACTCGCAGTCAAGTTGACTTGTTTAGGATACGCTTCGGCCATTTTGTGCCCTTTAAAGGCGAGCGAATTAATATTAGTAGTTGGAGCAAATTAAGTGAAAGGGAGAAATAATTATCACTTCACTTTGGACAATCCTTAAGCTATCTATTTCCTTGCAACTGCTCATATTGAAGCATTTCCCAACTAAAGGCATATCACTGACTCATCAACACCGAGCTAAAGCCAAAATACAAACGCAAATACAGACAGCGACTTTTAGCCTCTGGGCAATCTGTCAACTGGCGTCAGACGATCTAAGACAACGGCCAAACGAAGCCAAGCCAAGCGCAGCGAAGCCAAGTTGAGTCGAGTCGAGTTGAGTTGAGTAGATTCAGCCTACAACTCAACTGAAGACTGTAAAAAGACCTAAGGCCTAAGGCGCTCCACAACCGCGTTACGCGCTTGTCCGCTGGTGACGATGAACTGCGACTGCGACTGGGACGGCGACTGGGAAGCGAGACTGAAACAAAGTCGGAGACAGACTCGTCGACTGTTGACTTCTGTGGGCTGGCTGTGTGCATCATGGCTATCAATTGCCCAAAAGCGTTGCACAAATTGAAACGTTTGACTATATTTGGGTCAGTTAAAGTGATCACATTAACAAGTCAATAGGAGTGCAGCATCCTTTTAGGGCATCGCACGTCAACAGGAGTGTAACAGTTGGTGGTAACCGGTGCCGTTGCCCGGTTGCCCGGTTGCCCGGTTGCCTTTGCCTCCTAGACAGCGGGCAACTTGCAACTGGCGGTGGCAACTGGCAACTTGCTGGGGTGTTGACACTGCCTGCAGATTGATGTGTACTGGTTTCCATTGGTCACCAAAAGGTGACCAGACGCAGCGTGAGAACTGGTATGTGGCTGCCCCAAGGGAGTCACCTGACTCCCCGCATTATCTCGAAGCTATCTCAGCGCAGCGACCAGAGTTGCCAAGCCTCGCCAGGGCAGGGCAAAGCACTGAGCACGGAGCACGTCGCAGGTTTGTTTAATTGGGAGGTGCAAGTGCGAACGATTGATGAAAGCAGACGGAGCCAGATAGTGAAGGGTCAGAAGGAGGAGAGTATCAAATGTAGGAAAGTTCCTTTCTGAGATTACAAAATATGAAATGAAATTCTTTAAAGAAGTATAAATTATTGAACTTAATAAAAAACAGACTGAGCAACAAGGTTCAAAGGAAAAGAGTATCAAGTGAGATTCAAAAAGTATCAAGTGAGTATCAAAAATTATCAAGGGAGTATCTTTTAACAGTTTACAACTCCTGTAGTTTAAAAAACAATTCAAGTTATTTAAGAGAAAATAATAATAGTGAAGGGTCACATGAATAAGTGTATCAAGTGAAGGAAAGTTCCTTTCTTGCATTATTTGCAATTAAAAAAGAAATTAAATTCTATAAAACAAAATAAATTCATGAATTTAAAGAAATGCAGATTGATCGAGAAGGACAAAGGAAATGAGTATCAAAAAGTAACAATTGAATATCAAAAAGTATCAAGGGATACTTTTGCAGCTAACTACTTTTGTATATTAAGAAATAAATTAAATTATTTAATTTATAATTTCTAGAATTAAAAACAATCAGACGGTGTGGTAGATAGAAAAGGCTTATAAGCTAAATAGTATTAAGTGAAGCAAAGTTATTTTGGTAACCAATGGTGAAAGCTAAAATTTTGACTATCAAAATGGAAACTAGATAACATACAATTTTAGACTTTTTGATTTTTCTTCATTGGCAATTCTTCAAAATGTATTTATTGATCTTAATATGCGATCAATAGCGACATTTATGTTTAGTTTAAGTTGTAAGTATTCTGCAAAAAAATAAAGAATACTTAAATTAATAATAAAACAAGAAAAGTTCCAGCGTCGCATGTAGAGAGTCTAGTTAACCTCGTGTTCGCTGGCAAGTTCATAAAATATTTACTACTTATTGCATCAAATGACCTGGCCATTAAGTGCATTATTTTTTAGCAGCTTCATCGTGACTGATTTACACAGCAGCAGTCATTATCAGGCCGAGCTACGGGAGGAGGAGGAGGATCCTTTACGCGCTTGTGTAACCTTTAAATCGTTTAATCTGACAAAGGAAATAAATAAAAGAATTAACATTTATTTTTAAGCATGCGCTCAAGTATGTGCCTCCGCCTGCTTGCCTGCCTGCCCCTTGTGTATGTTGCGTTGCATCGTGTTGTGGCAAGAACATGCCGCGCCCCGAACGAAGTCGAAGTCGAAGTGGAAGTTGACGGCGACTATCAAAACCGAAAGCAAAACCTCCTCGTCGACGGCAGAGGCTGCTGTGGCAAAAGCCACCTAAAAAGCGAGACAAACAGAGAGCCATGTCCAAAGCATTTTTGAAACATGCGAATTGGTTGTACGTGACACGCAACAGCAAAAGGAACAGCCAAAAGGATGACGACAACGATGTGGATGGGGTTGGGGTGGGGGATGGGGATGGAGATGAGGCTGCTCACCCTAAACACAAAGCAGAGAAATAAGATGACCATGTCCAGTCAACCACTTAGCCATGAAAGCGGTAACTACATGCAACAGATGAAGCATGCGCTGCGGCATGCAGCGCACTCAGCGAACAAAACTAAAATGCCAAGGTAAAACTAAAGCTCAACACAAACCCAAAGGTAATAGCGAAGGCAAAGGTAAACGCAGGCGCAAAGTTAAAGGTAAAGTTAACGTTAACGTTAAACCTAAAGTTAAAGTTAAGGCAAGTACTTGGAATGCGTTTGCAGCAGCGCAGCACAGCGCAAGGAGCAGAAGCTTCAGCTTCAGTCGCGCATCGCCATGGATCACACAAAGTGAGTGCTGTTGCAACAGTAACACTGCTGCCCTCTGCACAGTGTCCTGGAACATGCCAAAAGTGAAACTTGTTCATTATTATAACATTTCACATAAAATAATATATGTAAATGGAAATTAATATATGTAATTTGATATCATTTGCTTCAATGGAAATAATGAAATTTTGTAATATTCTCTATTAATTACATACAATTGCAAGATATTAAATGCGAATCTTTTATATTTTAAATTAATTGCTTTTTAGGAATTGCTACATTATTATAAAATAATTTTGACCTTATTTTAAAATAATATTAATAATATTACAATTATTTATAGCTTGTGCTGTGTATTATTTTATTTTATGCTTTGAATTAATTAGAAGATAATTTAGTGTAATTAACTTAAATATTTTTTTGAAGAGATGAAATTTCTTCTAATTTATAAAAAAAAGTATACAATTACGATTTTTTTAATGGTCGTTTAATATCCCATATTATATCTCTTATAATAATATTGTAAGTTGTCTTTATATTGAGTGTGTGTCACTGTGCAGGGACGCTCAATGAAATTTATTTGGTGATGCTTGAGCGAAGCGTGAAGTTGACTGCTGCAGAAGCCTCGAACTCGAGCTAAGGCCCAGACAGAGACACAGACACAGGCACAGGCACAGTAGGAGTCACAGTGGTGCCCCTGACTCTAAGAGCCTGAAGGAGAGGCCTCACAGTCGATCAGAGCAACACAGAGCCGAGCAGAGCAGAGCAGAAAGGCAGCCGCGATCAATTTAATCGCGCAAATAATATGCCTGCGTTGCGGTCTCAGTCGCCGTCGCCGTCTCGGTCTCGGTCTCGGTCTCGGTCTCGGTCTCGGTCTCGGTGTCGGTCTGTGTCTGGGACAGACTGCGAAATCTCAGCTCGGACTCAAGTCCTGGGACCCGAGACCTGGGCAATAAGTACAATAAGTAAATATGGAATAATCGCTATGTGTGCCATATGCGCAAAAGGGGTCGAACCTTCTTATCGCCATGAAAAGATCAGAAAGTGTGTGACCGGAGCTGTGGCTGTAGCTGTATCTGCATTCTGCATTTCTTAAGAATTTCAACCTGTGCGAGAATTCGCAATCGAATTCGCATTTCGCCTCTTTCACTTTGACACTTGTCCAGCCAGAGTCCACTTGTCCATCGCGATGGCTGCGTCGGTGGCGAATGAAAATTACGCTAATTTTGTGGTCCACTTATGTGCATTGCATTGCCGAGGCCGGAATGGACACAGCTGGGATAATCGGCAGAGTTGAAACGGCCAATGCTTTTGGATGCGACTTCAATGCAATTACATGCTGCTGGGCCATAAGTCAGACAGACGAAGACGACGACGACGACGACGACGACGACGACGACGACGACGACGACGGCGATGCCGACAATGTTCCAATTCTCTACCAATTTAATTGGCTTTTACACCAAAACGTAACGTTGTTCCCGCTGTTCCCGCTGCTGCTGCTGCAGCTGATCCTCGAGAGCAGCTCATGACACGTTGCGCGAATCACTCAAATGTCACCATAAATTCCGCGCATGCGCACACATTGGTATGCCTATTTTTGGGGTCTACACTCACACACACACTCACACACACACACACACTCACACTCTCCTGCACAGTTCGCTCTTGTTACCAAGATACTCAGCCTCATGTCAGCCAAATGACGAGCGCTTTTGTTACCATTTTTCCATCTTGGCCATAAACTGCACACTGCTTACTGCTCACTGCTCACTTGCCACTTGCCACTCGTCTGGACTTGGCCATCGTCTTGGCCATGGCTGTAACTGATGCTCGCTGCTCCTCTTGCCGTTGCCGTTGCCGTTGCTTTTGCGTATGTGGCTGTATGTCTTTTTACCGCTTACCACTTGGCGCTTACCAGTTGCCTATTTTGGGAGTGGCGCTTTTTCCTTTGCCTCATTTACACCGCCCCAAATGTGTAAAAGTGTGAATATCCAATTAGCGTTGCCACGCCGAAATGGCCAAAATGGTCATTGGTGCTTTCGACTGTTGGTTTCATTTCGTTGCGTTTGGCTGCACGATTTACGCTGGCATTAAATCAACACATTGCTCACGATGTCTATATATCTTCATCACAAGGCATTTTAAAGTTAAGTGCAACATTTATGCTTTTTTCATGCGAAAAATTTTGGAAAACGCGACAAATTGTAATGACAGGAAATGAGAATCATATTGAAAACAGTCACTTTCATTTAATTTAAAGCCTCTAGTTATTTGAATTATATTAAGCTTGTATCTAAAGTCAACAAGTTTGGGATGAAATCACAATCATACGTATGTATAGTATGTATGTACATATATATCGGTAGAGGGACAAACTTTTTCGGAATGGAGTCTGAGCATCATTACTAGAAATCTGATTAAATTATCTCTAATTTATAGTATTCTACTATCTTTTGGGTAAATTGAAAATATATTTGCTATAATTTTACACAATTGCCGTGCTTTAAGATTTAATTCAGTTATAAATTAATATATTGAGAAACATAATTTTAATACAATGCAAGGTACATCTTAAGAATATCACTTATACTTTTATTTTATATCATATATATTTCCTGTAGTTCCAAGATGTACTTAGGTTTATTATTATGTGGAATTAGGGTATTCATATAAAATGATGAACGTGATGAACCGTATCACCTTATTAAGTACATATATTCTTCATCAGCATAGTTTATAAATGTGAATTAGCCATGCTTTAGTTTTAGTGTGGCCAAAATTAAACATTTTTTGAAATAGTTAAAAATTGTATTTAAAGCAAATTCTTGTTCTCGAGATTAATTTTCAAATTTAAAAATAACGTTAAATATGGCAGATGCTTCTAGTGTAGCACTCTCGACAAAAGTGTTCTCCCTTGTCTTTTTCTTGGTACATATTTATATAAATTCTACACACTTATCAATTCTTCCCCCATTTCACATTGAGCGCCAACTGTGAAAAGTTATTGATGTCCATAAAGTAGAGACAATTGAAGTCAACCAATGTGCCATTAAGCTTATTAGTGGCAATCAAAGCAGCACAACATGACTTTAATAACGTTTAAACATCTATTATGGATTTCCATCAATCAAAGCAAATGGCAACTAATTTTTTGTACATGGCGCGAATTGAGGAAACACGCCTCCCCAAAAACCGATTATATCATACAAATTAATAATGTGTGCAACTTGGAGTGCAACTGCAACTGGAACTGGAACTGGATGCGGACGCGAACGCACGTACCGATCGTGTTTTGCCATAAAAAACATCAAACACTCTGTGCATCCATCCAGATGGGGCAGGAGATTGGAAAATTGAAAGTAAACTTAACAAATTTTCACGCAGCAAACGCAGGTGCAAAAAACTATGCAGCCTATTAATTAGATCAGAGCTATATGGTCATATATCTTGCCACAGTTGCTTACCTGGCTGAGTGGACAGAGTGATCAGAGTGTGTGCGTGCCACATGTGGCAACTGGCCAACTTCATAATGATAATTATGATTGCGACTCAGACTCAGACTCAGACTAAGACGTGCTCACTTTTTTCGCCAATTTTATTTGGACATCAACCCGCATCATCATCATCATCATCATCTGCGGCGTCGACTCCTCTCTCCAGCTACCTGCCGCTGCATGCTGCTGGCGACAACAACGTTTGATCTTTGGCAGCTTGTCGCACCCAGCATGTCCGCCGAGTCACACGCAGTGCTGCTGGCTGGAGACGTCTCCGGCTTCAACTCCGACTCCAATTTCGAGCGTTGCACCGACATTAGATGGCGCTTGTCTACAAATGTTCGTTATGCCAAATGAGCGTCGCATGCTGCGCATGTGCAACAAACGGTCCGCTCCATCTATTGAGTTATCATTCACGCTGACAGCTGTTTGTGAGCTGTGAGAGTTCCCCTTCTGCTAATCTGGATTCAACAGCCAAGAGAGCAGCGAATAACTCAAGCTTCATATATTAATTTAAAATAATTACTTTTATTTTCAACCGTTCATATGAAATACTATACTTCTTTCACTCCTCATACCAACTGCAATTGCAGAAACTTTTCCAAACCCAAATTCTCTTGCCGTCGAAAATTGAGGCTGACGCAATGTTGAGAATGCCAATTACGACTAACAGCCGTTAAATCATAATATATTAATAATATTAAAGTATTTCGGCAACTTTCAAACAACGACATGTTTTAATAAGCTTGAGTAGAAATAAAGTTACTCTACAATTTTTTGTTATCAATACTAAATATATATATAATTTTTTAAAATTAAATTGCCAAATACATTTCATAATATGAAGATCAATTATAGAATATAAATAGTTTATTTATAAGACACGTAGTAAAGTATAGAAAATAAATGTGTCTAAAACTATCAACCAATCAGAAAGATTGTTAATCAGAAAGAATTTCCAAATTTGTCAAGCTAATCAAGTGTCTTGCTGACTTTTGAAATCGCATATTCCCCAAGGCAGAGTATGGCATTATGTGCGTCAGAGTGGGGCACAATTTTAATGACGAAGATTTTGTATCTTGAGGATTTCCAATTTCGATTCATTGGATTTTCAATTGATATTTGTCTGCGCGCCAACGCAATAAAACAAACCGAGAGACAAACTGTCTGTCAGCCAGGCTGACAGTCGGCTGGGAATAATGAGAGAAGGGGACCCAGAATGGAGTCAAAGGGAACATGTCGGAATGGGGAATGGGAAATGTGGAATGGGATGCATCCATCCATCCGGACGGATGGCATCTTTGGCGTGGCTCATAAATTGAAAAAATAATATTTACACAAAGTAAACGCATTGAAAACAGTTTAAACAATAATCGCAGCGCGGCAATCAATAAATGCAACGTTGTTTGGTTGCTCTGTCTCCCTGCCCGCCTCTCACCTCTCACTCTCCTCTCTCTCCTCTCTCTCTCTCTCTCTCTCTCTGTCTGTCGCTTAGGCCAAATGCATAAACCGCAAAACCGAAAACAAAACCGAAAGGCAACAACAGCAGCTTCGACTGCAGCAACTGCTGCTCGACTGTCGACTCTCAAGTCTCGACTGGCGGCAACTTCTCACGCAGTTGTGTGGAATTTTTAACTCATTTAAGTTTTTCTTAATTTTTCTTCTTCGAGCCACAACAACTACAATGACGACGACGACGACGACGACGTCGACGTTTGTCGATATTTACTTCTGGTTTATTTCTTCTTTTTCGAAAGTTTACAAATCTTTCAAGAAATCAGCCTGTGCGCCCGGCTAACTCCATCTTTCACCTACTTGATACCCCTTTCCCCTCTACTCCCCTCAGACTGCAATCCATGGCAATCCTGGATTGCATTGGCAGCGGGACAAGTTTGCGTTTTAATTACACGCAACGTTGTTGGGGCAGTCGCCGATCAGTCCGCCCGCTGGCTATCGAACCTGGCCAAAAGGGCTTCCAGTTCGAGACCCATCAAATGCACTTGCAACTGCCTCTTGGCCCGGCTTGGAGACTGAGGCTGTTTCAACAGTCGTTGTCATCTTCACGGTGCATACGAATTGCCGTTGTTGCTGTTGTTGCTGTTTGCGTTTAGCAATTAGAGTCCAATGAAGCGTATTCCTTACTTTTATGCATTATCGAATTAATGCCATCAACACTGAGCGTTGATGACGAGCCTTGTCTCTGGCTAAAATACTGACCGAACTGAAGTGCGTGTGAATCAGGGACTCAAGGGGACGCAAAGAGATAGAGACGACAAGTGGACAGAAGAAGATTGTGCCTATCGAAGGAGAGGCTGATAGTGGGTCGATACACAGGGATAATTGTTAGCAGTAAAACAAAAATGAAGGCAATAGATATTGCATACCATACAAAAAAAAAAATATTAAATGATAAATATCGATGTGAAATAAAAATTACAAAACACAGATTATTAGTTACAAATTAAAGGAGACGATAAAGAGTTCTATAATTGTCTACTAAAATATTTTACTAGGATAGAAAAACAAGAGGGTTGAAAATAAAGATTATTTAAGACCGAGTATTTTTCAAATGATTAAAATCATAATCTATCGACTGAAATAAAAACAAATAAATTAACGATGAACACGGCTAAATTTATTTGTATTCATTTATTTTAATAACTATATTCACCCAAGTGATATTAGCTACAGTTGAATAATTTTAAGACAAACCAATTTTTGGTTATACTTATTCTTATTAAATTAAATTGTGTATTTATACATTACAATTTCATTTACTTTCTATATTATTATATTTTTGTATCGCTTTATATTTATACATAAACTTTATGCTTATAATATTAACTATGGAAACATATCAGTATTTAATTTAATATGAAAATATTTGTTTGAAAACTTTCAATAAATTTAAATAAATTTAGAAGTGATTCGTGCAGTGTACTTCAGCTGCTTAAATCTGCTGTTGACTTACGAGTCGTTCTTTCCGGTTGCTGCAGTTGATCGCAAACATTGATCACCTGCACGCTAAGCAAAACTGATCGCCAACAAGCTGAGCAGCCGAGTGGATCCCAATGCGAAACGAGAATCTCAGGGAGACCGGGTATCTTGCGGCACAGAATTTACGCAAAAACTTGTTGACATTATTGTCGATTATTTTTACAGGCGGCCAGTGGCCAGTGGCCAGTGGCCAGAAGAACTGTGAGTCTTCGTTCTACGAGTACTCGATGTTGTTGTCGTAGACTTAGTCGCATAAACAAATGCAAGAGGCGCAAAAGGAGACAAAGCCAAAGCTAAAGACAAAGGCAATCAGTCCGATTGACGTAGCGCCTGTTGCATGGCTGCTTGCTCCCTCTGTCCTCTGTCCTCCGTCCTCTGTGCTCGGTGCTCCGTCCTTTGTTTTATGGCTGAGAGATACCAAAAGCTGATTCCCATCTTGACTTGACTTCAACTTGACGTCTGTCGGCGGGTGTTTGTTTCCCCCTGTGTCAGCCCTTGACTGTGCAACAGAGTAAATGTTAATTTCGTCTCTTGCCAGTTTAGCGTGTCGATTTTTTAATTAGTCGCATCGTCGTCACTGTGATTTATGGTCCAACACTCGACTTCACCCAGTCGCAGAGCCAGA
This sequence comes from Drosophila immigrans, assembly GCA_963583835.1. NCBI lineage: Eukaryota > Metazoa > Arthropoda > Insecta > Diptera > Drosophilidae > Drosophila > Drosophila immigrans. The sequence continues at coordinate 20,810,753 of OY757142.1, read as the reverse complement.
ACGAGAGATCGAGAGTGAGAAAGAGAGAGAAGAGGCTGCACTTTGAAGTAGTTGCGAGTGTATTGGCTTAGCTAATAGGCTCTTCGGTTATGAGAATAATGTCGCATATGGAATTTTCGCATACCTCGGCCCAGCCTGTTCGACCAGATAAATGCTTGTTTATAGCCATGGCCTAAGCATGCGCAACGCCACTTGTTCGACTTAATGAGTTTGGCTCAGCATCTTAGAATTCTGCGTGTCAACACTGAAATCTGCTGTAGGCCAAAGGTCAACAATGCTGCGTCTCCAAGATTAGCTTGGGAATGGCAGGCAAATAATTCATCTGATGGCTGCCAGTGATTGGCAAGGCCCTTAAGAAACCTGTGGAGAAACCTTGAGACTCCTCTTCCGATAATGATTAATTTTCATCTTTGTTAAATAGTTTGTAGTTAATTTTCTAAGATAAAATATAAATCACCTTCCTCTTATCCATATCCATAAATGAAAACAAATTCAGTAAATATCTCTCTCTTATAATTTACTTAATAACTTACTTCAATTTTAAAACAGCAATAAAACGCTAATAATTGTTCTAATGAAGTCAGCATCGAAAGCTTGCCAAAGTAACAGGTTCTATTGCAGATATTTAATGGAAAATTTGAGATACATTTGCTGCAGCTTGTCGCCGCATAGCGACAAGTTGCGACTTGTTTTTGGCCAAACTGTCGCTTTAACCATATTTGCCAAATTTAACGATTGCGTTTATGACAATGCTCGAATCCGAAGCCGAATCCGAGTCTGAATCGAAGAGAATGCACTGAATGCACTCACGCAGCTTGCAGCTATTTTAATGCAGTGAAAACACGGATGGAATGCGCAGTTGCTTGTAACTGCCAAATGAGATGGATAGGTGTCTCTACCTACCTCGAAGTTAACACGTCGTAAAAGATACTTGCATGCTAGTCGACTCAACTGGGCGAGAGATAAATCAAGCAAAGCGACAAATGGCAGACAAAGCTACAGCAGCAATGGCAACTTCAACGGCAGCGAGAGCAGCTATCGAGTCGAGACCTTTACTCTCACTTTTCAACACAACACAACACAACACAACAGCAGAGAAGACAAGAAAAGTCGAAAGACGGAAACAAGAAGAGCGCGGGCGTAACACATGTTCAGCATTTATATGCAAATCTTACAAGAAAATATCATAAAAACAAAATTGAAAAGCAGATGCAGCAGAGAAGCCTCCACGAAACGCACAAAAATAACACAAAACTACGATATGTGTCAGCATGTCAATCGGAGTGCGTGAGTGTGACTAGAAAATAGTAAAAGCCTCCAACATGCTGTAAACGGGATCTAGAGATGGGTGCGTGAAGCGATCATTGTGGGAATTTTAATTGAGATTGTGTTCAGGTGATGTGGAGTGTTCAGCATCGAAGTTGAATAGAATAATATGACCACCAAGTACCAATCCTGATCTTAATTTAAGATTGTAATTTCTTTAATGTCGAGTGTGCTTTGTCGACTTCAAAATCTAATAAAAATATGTTACAATGTCTAAACCTAAAACTTATTATTCCGTAATCTATATTACCATTAAACAATCCCAATCTTAATTTAAGATTGTAATTTCTTCAATGTCGAGTGTTCTTTGTCAATCTATCTACATATTAATTAAAATTAATCAATTTTTGTATATTTGCGATTGAAAATAAGTTTTATCAGGGATTGCTGTGACAACTTTGATAACTACGAAAAACACTTGACAATTTGTTCAATTTAAAACACATGACAATAAAAGAAAAGCGTTGAATGATTAGAAAATATATTTAACATACTATTACTTTGACGATTAAAAATAAAGCGTGCTATAATTTTTTCTTAAATTCTTTTAATTTCTTCAATTAAACAAGTTCTAAGGCCCCTTCGTCCTCTTAAGCGCAATTAGTTCTGCCATCTTAATAATTCCTTTAAGCATTGTAATTATTAAATTTCCCTGATTGCCCTTGCAGTCTACTACTTCTAGTCACATAAGCCTCTTGCGTGTCACGCTGCCATCTTCGTGCCACGCTTGCGGGCCAAAACGAGAGAAAACAAAGCGAGGCACAACCGAAACCGAACTGTCCCATCAACGACAACATCTTAAGCTCATTTGTCACATAAAAATCATATATGTAATTTGCTTGACAACCAAAAGTGGACGCCACGCGTTGCAGCAGCAAAACGCCTCCATACTCCACCATACTGTTGTAGGCCCAGCTCCGAGCGCCTCTTTACCTCTCTCTTTCTCTCTGTCTCTTTTGGTTTCTCTTTGTCTCCACTGTAAACTTGGCTTATTGTTGGTGTCGTCGGACGGTGTTGCGTTGAGTAAGCATTTCCTTAAATTAGCTGCACTTCGGATGCACCTCAGACATCAGATGGTACTGAACCCGACTCTGCCAGCATCTTGCACTTGCACCATCGTCATCTTCAGCATCTCAGCAACAACATCATCATCTTCATCGCCATCGCATGGCCTTTTTTGGGTGGGCACACGAACATTAAGTGCCGAGATTTTGATGGAGTGTTGATGCGGCTGAGGTCAGTCGGTAAATTTATGGCCACTTGATGCTGATGCCTTGATGCCTTGATGCCTTGCATGATGCATGAGCCTCACTTTCAGGTGCGCCCACCCGTTTCACTCCATAATCCATAATCACAATCACAAGACAAATGCCTCCACAACTATTCTTCTTCGGCTTAACTAGCCTCCTTTTTCTCATCTGCCTTGTTGTCGTTTCTAATTTATGCCGTGGGTTTTTCTCACAACTTTTAATTATCTTGAAAGATTCTTATCGAATGAATATTTCTAACATGCTTTCCAAAGAGCCGAAACAACCAACTCAATTGTGTAATATAGACGAAAAGATTAGCGCATCTCAGAGTGGCCTGAAGAGTCTCCAGAGAAGTGGTGCTTTAAGTATAGTATGTTAATTTGAACTACAACGAGAAGATGATTCACTTGAACGTTTAATCAGCGATCTAGCATATATTACGGATTGATATTGGACTACTTTTAGATCGATATTGTTTTAGAGTGATTTACATTTAATTGTGAATTGAAGACTAGATACGTATTTATTTAATTTGATAGATTAATCTGATAAATATTTAGTTGTAGATTGTATTATTTATTTTAATAAATTTTCTTTTACGGTCTTGACCACTTCATCAAACTGAACAAAGTCAGGTAGCATTAAAGAAAGTTTTTAAATTAGAATAAGTTTAAGCTCATCTTAACTCCCTGCCGGAGAATGGTTATGAATATGAATAGGCAAAGTGAGTGCATATGCTTCCGTGGTGTATTCACACCTTAAACGATGGAAGCGCTGGTCAAGTCCGAGTCTTTCACATCCGGTTCTCAGCATTGAAATGGTAAACACAATATGTTCAGTAGAACCGTTTAAGAAATCCATTTAAACAACGAAACACTTCAAAGTGAACCTCAGCTCTGGCTCAGCTCTTGCTCAGCCAGGTTCCACATGCAGCTCAAGCTCAGACTGAAGCTGGAGCTGAAGCTGACGTCTGGCTGAAAGTAAAGGGCCTTTAGAGCTTAGGCAAACATTTGCAATTACAATTTTAGCATATAATTGCAAACATGATAAACACTTTTATCGCTGCTGTTTGCTGCCGGTTCAGAACAATGCGTCGATCGGACGATCGGATGCCTTGGCATCAGGGAGGCAGAGAAGAGGGGGCATCTCAGTCCCAGGACCGGTACTGCAACTGAAGAGACGCGAGACTGAAGAGACTGGAGATCAGAGACCAGGACTGGGGCTACAACTCACGCAGCCGTCGACAGGTTTTGGCTGCCAAGAAGAAGCGTGTCGCCAATTGATCGTGAGTTTTACCTAGAAAAATGTCGCGACAATTGTTGGCAAAAGGAAAAACGAAGCAAAAGAGCTGCAAAACAACCAAGTCAACAAGAAGAGACTTCGACATCGACGACAACGACAACTGGGAAGCTGTAGCTGTAGCTGTAGCTGTAGCCGGGTCTATCGCAGTATGCAATTGAAATTGAAGAATTACGCGAAGAATGCCAGCGAACATAGTAAATGTTGTACATAAGGTTGCCACAATGCTCGGCGGCCCATACATTATGCTAGCCAGCTTTTTGCTGCAGCGCGAGCTGGAGCAAGGAAAATTGTCACAGCTGATCATTGGGCAGAATCGTGCAGGGCCAAAACAGACAGCCCCCGCTATGTGAGACACTCTCTGTGGCGGCATCTAAATGAACTGCAGATCGACTTCATTTTAGTAGCCAGCGCCTCATTACGAATGGAAATGATGATGGACAATAATGACGCGACAACAGGAAGTCCAAGTCGACGCCGCCAAGAGGCAAGCCGCCAGCCCAGTTGCCCAGTTGCAAGTTGCACTTCAGTTGTAGTCTTTTTCCCACTCTGATAGTGAATGAACAGCGATTGTGATTGCGATTGCGATTGCGACTTCGACTGCGACTGCGACTTCAACTTCAACTCCGATTGCGATTGATGTTCAGGCTGCCTCGAAAAACCCGATCTTCAGCTCGAACTGGGCTAGTCCATCGTTAAATTGATTTGTGTTCGCCTCATAACGAGTTTGCAACGGCTGAGAAAGCTTTTGTCCCTCGACTTTGCAACTTAAAGACTCTTACTATTTCAGTTATACTATACATATTTCTTATGGTTATTCCAAAAATGTCACCTATGCTGAGAGCCACTTTGTTTGGATCGCTTCTGATGAGCTCTGACTTCCGTTTATGGACTCCCCGACTCCGTCAGAGAGTCACAGTTTTGGCCTCATCGCTGTCATAAGAGAGTTGTAAGAATTTCTTCCATTCGCCAGCAATTCGATTCTTTATCTCTCCGCATATGCATAAATCAACTAATTTGGTTACGGAATGCAAACAGTCTGCTTAATTATGTACGCCAAGTTCATCAGCAGATTCCTTCATTGCCTGTAATTCAAACATTCTCAGTTGCAGAGTGACTATCACATAGATAAATAATTGAAATCACAAAGTTGAGGTAGTAAAAATATTTTATTAGTATTTAGAAATAATAACGATAAGAAAATTAAATATTGTTTTGAGTGAAATGCTATTAATGCATCCGAATTTGTTTTTTATTTCAAAGACGATTTTTAAATCATTTATATTAAAGTATCTTAAAGTTTCAATATTTATAACTTGTATATATTAAAAATTTAAGTAATTAAAACTGCTGATCTAAATTGTATAATGGTCGACTATGGGCAGTGAGATCGAGAAACAATAAACTTTAAAGTTTCTTAAAGTTTCAATAAATATATTTTGTATTTATTACAAATTTTATTATTATATTAAGATCGATAAATAAAAAACTTTAAAGTTTCTTAAAGTTACAATTTAAGTATTTTGTATTTATTAAAAAATTAAATAATTTAAATAGCTTATCCAAAATGGTATAATATTTATGAATTTCACACCCTATTTGAATTTTTATAATGATACCACTTCACAGCTAAGCGTAAAAACGGTTAAAATGCTGATAACTTGCAGCTTTTAGAGTGACCATATACGCGTTTGAAATGCAATCTATGCTCTTAATAAATGTTATTAAATGAACGCATTACGTTTATGAATTTGCGATAAATCAAGATCGTTGTGCATGCATATTTTATGCATACTAATTGCAACAACATTCCATATTTACTCTAAAGACGTGTCAGTTGTCAATTAACAAGTCCATAAACTCCTAATTACCCGCAACTCGCAATCCGTGAGCCAATGGACAAATGGACAACCGGACAACTGGACAACTGGACGTGGTGGAGAAGGCGGTCTGCCTTGGCGGAGGAAAAAACCACTAATAGACCGACAATTCATTTCAGCGGCGGCTGTCGAACAAGTTGACAAACAAATTTACGGCACAGCTTCGTAATGTCGATTGGGAACCGTTAAAAGCTATTGCAAGGATTGTCATAATTTCGATTAACTGGCCAATAAAAGACAATAACAACAGCAACAGCCACAGCCACAGCGATGGAAAATGGCACAACGCCCGCGACTTTCATTCGCTCGATTCGGTGGAAATGGAAGATGAGGAGGAGACGATGAGGAGAGGAAAATCATCCGCAAGCCTTTTGCATCGCACTGCGAACGCTTGTTCGGGCCCGGCCTGTCCAAATGCAACAGAAATTAAAGTTAACAAATTTCCGACAATGTTTGGACATTTTCCAAAGCAACAACAACAAAGGCATCGTATAGGCGTATAGCGGTCACCATGCGACTGCGACTGGCAATGATCTGAGTACCGAGTACCGTAATTGTTCGACGTGTTTTCGGTTCTATTGTGTGCGCACATTGAAAGTTGTCAGAGGATCGCTGAGGAGAGTAACCAGTACTCAGTAACTGGTAAATGGTAACTGGTAACCATTGTGGATCGATGGCATTGTCAGCAAGTAGCAATCGAGCTTCCTTCCATCAGCAGACGCCCAAAGGCCCGCAACTTGTTCAATTGTTCACATTTTCTTCGATTGTGTTCGCCTCTTTTTGGACTTCGGGAATTAGACACAAACATAGAGCAATAGTGGGAGCTACGAAGAAAGCAGGGAGGGGAAGCTGCAGATGTGTGCAAAGTTAAGTTGTCGTCATTGTTGCAACGCAAAGTCGTGAAACTCAATTGAAGCCGAGATTTTGAAGTCCCTTGTGAGTCAACTAACTGTTGCACTTTGAGCCTGTGGCATAATTGGCTCATGTGGCAGATATGTAAAAATAATGTTATCAGTGCTAAAATGATCAATTTGCATTACATTATTGCAGAAGAAAGCAAATGCAAACGGTTATTTATAGTTCAAAATAAACATGGAAATGTTTGGACAAAAATGTAGGTAGCATCAACAATGTGATCGTCTGAAAATAATTAACGTAAGCGAAATTTTTTTTATTCTATTTTTAAGCATCAAATAATTACATTCACGTTCTTTAATAAATTCATATTCTTAAAGAAAACATATAAAGAGACATAGACTTTATTGAATCAAAATGATAAGGTAGAAATAGTAATTTAATTGTAATATATTTTGTCTTTACATATTTGTTTATTGATTACATTTTAATGACATATTTTTTATATTTTTTATTGATTTATTTATCTATATTCATTCTAGTGCTGCAAACTTAAACTTATTAATAACGAGTTTAGTTACTAATTGTATTACATTAATTGAATGAAATTAAAGTAATATATTTATTAATATTTGTCGAATAAAAATGCGTTCTATATTTTTACTTGTTTTCACTAAAAAAAATAAAATCAAATATTAATTGCAAAAGTTATTTTAAATTTTGAATTTCTAGTGCTCTTTTAAATAAGTCATTATTTTAAATATATTTTTAAATGTCTATAGCTGTTATTAAATGATGACTCCTCATTATTAATTAATTTCTAATCTGTTCACTGAATCATCTACATCTAAACTACCAATTTAAATGTAATCAGCAACTCCTTAGAAGAAGCGTGAAAAGCGAAACCATTGTGCACAAAAGTAGTTAGAAGAGAAGCATCGAAAATTGTTGGGCAAACACTGGCAGACAGTCGATAATACAGGGTATTGACAAATGCAATTAGTGTGGCAACACTCTCACACTCCATTGCCCAGCTGGTGATAATTAGCATCTCGTTGCAGTTGCAGGGAGTAGAAGGAGGAGGACTGAGAAGGAGGAGGAGGAGATGCTATCTAAGCGAGCCGGTGTCGAGTGCAAATCATTGGGTCAGGCATTAGGCGAAGATCTGAGATGCGAGACCTCAGGCAGAGAGACACAAAGTTCTCACAATTTAATTAGTATGCATTTCCATTATTTATATAGCCTCAATGCCCACATCGTTAACAGCAGTCGGTTCAGTCGGTTCAGGTATTGTTTTCCTGCATTCTCAACTGGGGAGGGGGCTTGGAGGGAACTCCAAACATCGGCTCCAACTCGCAGCTCGCAGCGTATGCATGTCAATCTTGTCGGATGCCCTGTTGTTGCATGTAGTGTGTATGGAACTCTCCACAACAAACAAGAACAACGCCAACAACAACAACACTTATAGCTCATTTGGATTGTAACTCTTGTTGGTTGTTGGGTTTTTTGGCTCGAAGCTCACAGCAATGTTTTGTAGTTTTTATGGCTGTTTTTACAGCCACGAGACGATCCGTGTACTTCCACAAACTATTGTAATACATCAATATGATTATGAGGCTAGAGCTTCAGCCATCTCTCTCTCTCTTGCGCCCTCTCTCACTCTCTCGCCTTCCTATGTGGCATGTGCTTGATTTATTTCAAGTTTTTCAATGCGACTTCTCTTTGGTTACCTTTTCTGGGTTCTCTGTTTGTCAAAGCCAAATAAACCGAATTGAAAACCGTTTTTTGTCTGCAGTTCTCTGTATTGGCATCTTCGACTCTGCTTCGTTTCAACCAGAATATTTATATTTGCGGTATTTGTTTCCTCGATGCGTATTTCCAAATAGTGTGAACCAACTTTCTTAATGTATTTTTAAGGAGAACTGACTGGCACTTTAGCATGTGGGTCAATTTTATTAATCTGAAACTTTTTTAGTAAGAGGTACTTCTCAGTTAAAAATACAATGAAAATATCAGTCAGTTAAATTGTATGAATGATACTTGTGTCAATAAATCGAACTAAAATTGATAATAAATAAAGTGAATGAAATATCATCACAAAATAAAGTTTGTTAAATGTAAGGAAATATATATGTCATTATCGATAATTAGCAATATGTATTGCAGATAAGTACCATGAAACTAGTATTTATTTTTATGATATGGAAATACGTTTAAGCATCAATGAAAATTGAGAAATATATATCAATAATTTAAATAATGTTTACGAATAAACATATTATATGTGTACATATTTAAGACATACAGATATCAATAACATGAATGATTATCAATGAGAAATAAGAAATCGAAATCAATAATTTCAATCATTTTTAACAATAATAAAAAATCTTGTAAATTAAATTATAGCTCCATCACTCATCTTTACAATTTGAACTTGTTAAGTTGAGCAAATCAGGTCAGAATGCAAAAGTTCAACCTACTGCCCGCCGCCCAGAGGCAGTGTTTAGGACTGAAGTTGGATCAATCTCCAACTGCTTGAGTACGATATTAATGAAAGTATTTCACATAATTAATGAAAACTAAATGGGCGCATTACAAGGCAACGCAGACAGCACAGAATGGGAAAAAAACATAACAGAAATCAGCTCAACTCAGTTAAGAGAACAGAAGTTCCCACATCATTAATAAAAAAAAAGCCCAAGCCGAGATCAGAGACACACACGATGATCTCTGTCTCTGCAGTGGCGGTGGCTGTTGCGGTGGCTGCTGCTGGCGCTGGCCGTTTGAACAGAATTCAAACGAATTAAAGCGGGTCCAACTTACAAATGTATCTACAAGATACAAGAACAAAAACAAAACCCAAAACAAGCGACGACAAATTATGCAGCGACAACGAAGACAAAGTCTCAGCGCAGCAGCAATGGAGAGGAGAAAGGGGAGAGGGGCTTGGAAGCTGCACTCTTATCTCAAATGGATTTGTATTTGGATGCAGATACAAAATACAGATGCGGATGCAGATTCAGATTCAGATTGGGAGTCGGATTGGGGAATTGTATTTGTTATGTGAAATAAATTATAACAGTAGAAATGAAGTTGAGCGTTTTGTTTGCTGTCCGTTTAAATGAAATTTATTAGGCTTAAATGGCAGCGGCGCTACCTGAATCAACACGCTGGACAAAGCGATAGCGAGTCTCCGCTTCTACTGGATCTTAATCCCCACGAATCGCTCTCCAGCGTCTTCACACTCAATTAGCCCCAAGTGGTGGGCTTAGGCTTAGGTTCGTACTCGTATCTGGCTGCATCTCTGAGCATTTACTTTAATATTTTATCGATCTCATTTACATGCAGACTAGATAACCCATTCTTCGGCTTGGCTTGGCTACTTCAGTTGCTAAGCTCTCAGCTGGTGAATACTCTCGCACTCACACTCACACTCACACTCGCACATTCACACTCGCAGTCGGACTAACACTCGCATTTGTATCCCATGGCATTGAAGGCAGTTTGAAAATGTTCTCAGCTCATAAAATTCCATAGTGAATCATTTTTTGTGTGCGCTTTTTGTCTGGCGTCTTTCCGTGCCAAGTCTCCGTCTCCGTCTCCGTTCATCTCTGTCTCTGTCTCTGTCTCTGGCTTCGTCTCCATCAAGCAACCCCTCCTCCGTCATTTGCCTTCCTGTCTCACCGTCTGAGTGCGCTCCATTGGTCTGCATTTCATTTATTGTGTAATTCTCCACAATGTACTTTTGGCCACGGATTTGTTGTCTTGTCTTCGCTTTGAATTTGATTCTTGATTTTATGTCAGTTTATTTATGATAAGATGACCTTTTTTTCCCTTCTTCCATCTTCATCCACATCCACATCCCCATCAGCCTCGTCCTCCTCTGCTGCTCGCTCAGTTTCATCTTCTCATCTTCTCGTCTCTGATAGAATTGGAGCTGTTTGTGAGCAGCCTCAGTCTCTAGTTCGTTTTCTCATTTGAGAACGCAATTGTCGAAATGAATGAATGGAGCTCATTAAATTATGGCCCATTTACGGTTTCGGTGGTGTTCGTTTATCGTAGACACTTTTTGAAATATGAGTAGCCTTGCACTGAACGAAATTATGGATTTATTTTGATTGTTTCAATAAACGGGTTTGGATAGATCAAGGCTTAAGGACTTAATTTAGAAATAGATTTGTTTTTTTTTTAATATTTATTTTTTTAATAATTACATTAAAAATCTAACACTCAATATTAAATTTTATAACAGAATGAATTGTTATCAATGATCAGGAATTAATTTAAATAGTTGGTTTGGAGCATACAGTATTTGAAAAGCCCATTTACATGAAATAAATTTTAATAGTTTTCCACTGTCAATAAATACTATTAGGTATTGCAATTAGGATTTAAATCCAATTTATATATGTACATAAAGAAATATTAATTAATAATCCTCAATTAAATTGAATAGACAAATATTGGGCTGGATCATACAATAACATATATAAATTTAACTACATCAATCTTTTGCATGAATAAATTTGTATTATCTTTGCACTATAAACGAATAATATCTGGCACTGCAATTAGGATATAAATAATGGGATTTAAATTTAAGTTTCAAGCAGAAAAAAATGTTAATGAATGATGGACTGAATGAGACAAGATATCATTTTATCTAATTTGTTGCCTGAAAGACTTCAATCGCCCTCAATCAATATCCAATTTATTAATATTTTTTTTAATTTTATTAATATTTTACTATCAACTACTTTTACTCTAGATACTGCATTTCTCGCAGTGATGATAGGTAAATCCTTTAACATCAGCAACAATTTCCGATCATGTGCACCGAGCGCATTTAAATCCAGCAATCCGATTGCTCGGTTTCAGTTTACGATGTATTTTGATTTCGTATCTAGCAGCAACAGCAGCAGCTGATGTTATTGTTGTTGTTGCTGTTGTTTGATTGTTGTTCATGTTGTTGTTGCTCGCTCGTTTAGAGCAAATTTTCAAGATCAACAACGCAGTTGAGCGTCACGAAGATGAAAAGCGAGATCTTTTATAGCGATTAGCTGCAGACAATGAATGCACGATGGATTCGAAAAAAAGCAACAGCAACAACTACAACTACAACAAGAAATACAAAAAACAATCCGACTACAGAACTTTATATAGGAGACAAGCCGAAGCGACAAGAATGAGAACAAGAACACAAACTTCTTGTTGATCTTTTTCTGTTCTGTTCTTTTTTTTTTGTTTTATTCTTTTGGTTTTGGATTTTTTCGGTTTTGTATTATGAGAATTGAGCCAAACATTTTTCAACTGGTTTCAAGGCGCAGACAAAGGCATAAAAAACACAAACATAGTCTGGGATTGGGATTTGGATGTTGTTGTTTTTGTTTTCTTTTTGGAATCCATGATGGGGTCAGTTATTACTGTCAACGCTGCGCTCGCTCTTATTGTTTGTCTAAACATAATTGAAGCGGGTTCTCAATGAGTTAATTTGGAGTTTGCTGAAGGACCCAAGCGAGCGGTCGACGGACGTCGGACGACGGACGTCGGACGACGCCTACGTAAACACAATTAGGTGCCAAGTGATAGAGTCGTCGATCTCCGGGCCATGAAATGACAAAAAGTGGAGTAAACGCAACTTGATAAACAAACAAACGAGACGACAGAGTTCGGACCGTAAACTCTTATTTGAATGAGCATTGTCACGGGTCCACGCTCCACGCTCCACATCCCCATCCCCTTGCCCTCTCGCTCTCTCGCTGTTAAGTGTGCACAACCTAACATAATATTTTCATAGTGCATTTTAATGGTTTAACATTGAAGTGGACCGCTCTCTCTATGTCTCTCTCTCTCGCTCTGTGATGCATCTTGCCGCCACGGCGTATGCGTAATTGTTTTGTAAATGATATACCATACGCATACTGCTGCTGCCCACTGTCCAAATGACTCGCCACTTTGTGTTGCCAAGTTTAAAGTTGCTTAATTAGGCAAAGGAACGAGTCTCGAGCCGCAGTCTGCGCATCTGCGCATCTGTGACTATGACTGCATATAGCTACGATATTTGTGGCCCATGTTGACAAGGCAACAAAGCAGCAACAATGCTGTAGAGACGCATAAGCATACGCACTCTGCTCGGCAACTTCATTAACAACAAGTTGGCGGCAGCCGCAGCGCCGTTTAAGAAGTAAAAATAAAGTATTATTTATGATTATTGTGAGAATTTCACAATGGCATGCGAGAATTTATTGTTAATGCCATGTTGCAGCGACCGGTGACCAGGCTGCAACTAAGAACAACGACCACGCCAGCCTCTCCACGATAATAATGCCCCAGACCGACGACTTACCATGGGCTACATTGCCACTCGGAGTGTACAAATTGATGGCGGAGATAAGCTGCAGAAGATGTTGCAAATTTGCATGCTTAATTGATTGATTTGTTATCATTTTTATTACAGTTTTTAATCATTTGACTGCATCTAAGATGGAAAAAGTTTCTCTTTGAAACATTACAATTTTCTATTCTCCATGTACTGCAGTTTCAAGCTGCTTTAAACTAAAATGATTACAATAAATTGTATTCTGAATAGCTGACCTTGTGCCCACTGTCCACTGTCGCTTTCTTCTGCTCGTTACATGTTGATGTTGTCTCTCTATTTGATGTATTTTTGGGCCTTTGCATTGTAATTAAAATGGCATTTATTACTTTACGGAGTTGCTTTAATTTACCGCTTGTTTTAGCGGTATTTCACTGTCGCAAATGCTGTCAATATTTATTTCAATATCTTCGACACTTCCTTATTGCGACATTCTCTGCGTACTGACTTTTGATGTCGTCAGATCGTCACATCCACAAAGACGCCACCCCAGCTGAAAGTTCTTGAAATAATAAAGCCATTTGTTTTTTTTTTAGAATTCATTCATACAAATTTTATTGTTTTTTTTTAAATTTTTTTCTTTTGCATTTTGTTTGTTCGGTTTTTTTTTTGTTTTTTGTTGCTTGTTTTTGTTTCTTGTGGTTTTTCAATTCATTGTTTAATTTCTAAAATTTCATAAAATTGTTTAGACTAAATCGTAAGTACAACACTAAATTACAATTGTATGCATGTAACTACTATTTTTGTGTGTGTGTGTGTGTGTTTTTTTGTTGATCATTTTGTATAAATATGGTGTGTATTTAAGGTATTATGAACTTTTTACAATCTGACGCGTGTGTTGGATTTCTTTTTTTAGGGTTTTCTTCACTTTTTTGCAATAAAAATATAAATTACTAAAAACGACTATTTAAAAAATTAAATATTTATAAAAAAATATATATTTATATATAGGTGTGTGTATATATAAATGTATATAGGCGTTTCAAGCATATATCATGTATGAGCGTGGATAACAAAATGTTGTTTATAAAGAGAGAGAGAGAGAGAGCTTTAAAGTATGTACAAAATTACTTGAGATAAGTATTGATGAGCGCTGATTTGTGTGTAGAGTGTAGAGTTTTTTTTTAAGTAGCAAATGTATAAAAATATATGTATGTATATGTATTGTATTTAGCACTTTTACAACTAGTTTTACACTAACGAGGAACCATTTGCAATTTAACTGTAAGTTTGAAGATTTAATTTTGATGTTTTGGAATTTCGCAAACAGTTTTCTTGCGTTCAATGGGCTTGAGATCAAAATTAAATGTAAATCATTGTTGAGAATAACAAAAGTAATTATAATAAGACTATACTGTTCTGAAGACTTTCTTTCCATCATCTACATAATCATAATATGCGTGCTTTTTGTGGTTTGTTGTATTTTTATATTTCATTCAATTTTGTTTCGGGTTTTAAATTTTGTTTTTCATTTCCATAAATGTACGCTTAAGATTTATAAATTCAATGCATTTCGTTTACGGTTTACATAAGTATAAATTGTATAAATATTGGGGTTGACTTCTTTTGCTTTAAATAGCTCCAAATTAAAAAAATGCCAAAAAAAATCATATAAAAAAATGTTTAAAAAAACAAAAAAATCGTATGAAATAAGAATCGAGAGTGTGTATGTGTGTGTGTTTGTGTATATATAGAGACTAAATTATAATTAAGAACTTATAACAAGAATCACTAAATGTTTTGTTTGTCTTCGCTTGTTTGTCTGTTTGTTTATGCTAAATTTATGCTAAATAAATGTAATTATACTTTATGCATATGATTAATGTATTTACTTTAGACACTTAAAAGTAGAGCGCGAGATAGTCAATTTTTAAGTTTTTTTTTTTTGTTGTTTATAGTATTTTTCGTTTGTCGTATATCCGATTTTTCCTATAATTACTATGTACAAAATGCTTGCGCGTCAATGAGGAATTTCTTTCATTATTCGTGTAATAATTCGATTTAATTAATGCTTAGACTAATGCCTAGTGTAGAGTTTAGTGTAGCGTTTTTGCGTAAAGTTTTATGTACAATTTATCGCAACTATTTCGAAATAATAATAATAATAATTGAAGCAGATTTTTCAGTAACATGCAAAACGTCAGTGTAGAGATTTGTGGTCCAGTGTAGAGTTGAGTTTGGCTGCTGGCGCTTTGTCTACATGCCGAATTAACAAGCCGCCGACCAGCGCCGTCCAAGAGTGTTTGTGGTCAAGTGTGGTGTGTGGTGTGTGGAGAGTGTGTCGAATTAATCGATAACAAATCAAACAATTTCTATCGATTGCGGATATCCGTTTGTGAGGTGTGTATTGAGAGTGAGAATGAAATACTTTATGCTTAACAAGTCAGTCCATGCGAAACTAAAATAATTTACAATTGATTCAATGATTGATAGGTCCAGATCGGTGTGTGTGTGTGTGTGTAGAGTGTGTAGTGTAGAGTTAAGCCTGTTACAATTTTGACGACTGCACTGCTTCAATCAACAACAAAGCCACGTGTGGCCCATTTGGCGTCTCTCCCCCATCCAATATCCTCCTCCCGTTGCAGTCTTTGTCTTTACATGTGCGGCGTGCCACAGACGACGGTGCGCTGCGTCGTCGCCGCGCCGCTGCCCGTCGCCGAGGCGGCCGCCATCAGCTGGGAGGAGCAGGCGCCGGCGACGCCCGCCGCGGCCAGCGACGGCCAACGCTGGCTGCAATAGGAGCCCTCGCCCAGCACTGAGATCCGCTTACCCTTGCCCTCGCTGCCGGCGCCCGCTGCCGACGCGCCCGCTGCGCTGTAGTCTTTGGTTGCCACGCCCGACGTCGCCGACGCCGCCGCCGCCGAGGCGGAGGCAACGCCAGAGCCGGCGCCGCCCGAGAGCAGCTGCGAGGCGCGATGCATGAGCGTGGGATCCGTGTTGAGCTGCTTCTGCGACTTGGCGCGCTGCAGTGGCGCAATCTGGCCGACGCCGCAGAACTCCGAGTTGGCATTGTTGTCCGCGGCAGCCGCGTAATTGGCCAAGGCGCCTGAGTACATGCGACACTCGTCCGCGGCGGCGGCGGCCGCAGCTGCAGCGGCAGCCGAGGCGCAAATGTTGTTCACCGACTTGTCCCACGTGTTCTTGATGATGTTGGGGTTGCTGTTGTCAAAGGTCAAGCCGCCGCTGCTGCCGCGCTTCACGCCCAGCGCTCCGGCCGGCAAGCCGCCGACGCCCACTCCGACGCCGACGCCCACGACGCCGCTGCCGTTGTGATGCAGCGTGGCCACCGCATTCTGTTCGTTCTGCTTGCGCGCCTCGGCGTCGTCCTTCTCCTGGGCCCGCTTGCGCTTGCGCTTCATGCAGAAGACCACGCAGGCGGCGATCACGGCCACCAGCGGCATGGCCACCGAGAAGATCGCAATCAGCACCACCTGGGCGTTGGTCAGGCCGTCGGCTCGCGCCTGCGTCGTGGCGTCGTACTGATGGGCGCCGTAGGTCACCGAGTCGTAGGACTCCTCGTCGCACTGTCGTCCCCGGTAGCCGTTGGCGCACACGCACTCGAAGCTGTTGACGCGGTTCACGCAGGTGCCGCCGTTGTGGCACGGCCGGCTCAGGCACTCGTCCACATCGATGGAGCAGTCGCGGCCCGTGAAGCCCGCCCGGCAGTCGCACTGGTAGTCGTTGTTCAGGTTGGTGCAGATGCCGCCGTTGGCGCACGGAATCGTCAGGCAGAGATCCACGCGCCGGCCGCAGTGCGGTCCATGGAAGCCGGGCACGCACTGGCAGCGATACTGGTTGACCTGGTCGATGCAGGTGCCGCCGTTCAAGCACTTGTTGCCCACGCAGTCGTCGATGTTCTCCTCGCACTTGGCGCCCGTGAAGCCCTCCTTGCAGCTGCACTTGCCGTTCGGCTGGCAGCTGCCGCCGTTCTGGCAGGGATTGGGGCTGCAGTTGTCCAGGTGCAGTTCGCAGGTGCTGCCGCTGTAGCCCGTGGGGCAGTCGCACTGAAAGCCCTGCT
Source organism: Drosophila immigrans (assembly GCA_963583835.1). NCBI lineage: Eukaryota > Metazoa > Arthropoda > Insecta > Diptera > Drosophilidae > Drosophila > Drosophila immigrans. The sequence goes on along the minus strand of OY757142.1, from coordinate 20,793,746 downwards.
TGCTGTTGCTGTTGCTGCTGTTCGTGTCCCGGCACCTGCCCTGATGGCACGGCTTGTCCGCGCACGTCAGCAGCTTCTCCTCGCACAGGCGTCCGTTCCAGCCGTTGGGGCAGAGGCACTTGTAGCCCCGCTGCGTGTTCTCGTTGACGCAGGTGCCGCCGTTCTGGCACGGATTCACGTTCGCGTCGCACGAGCTGATCTCCGTCTGGCAGTCGTTGCCGCTGAACCCGGGCGCACACTGGCAGGTGTAGAGACCGGGGCCGGTGTTGAAGCAGGTGCCGCCGTTGCGGCAGGGCCGATGGTTGGTGCAGTAGTTGAGGTCCAGGTTGCAGAACAGACCGCCCCAGCCCTCGTTGCAGATGCACTGCCAGGGCTTCTCGCAGGTGCCGTGCACGCAGTTCGGATACAGAGCGCACTCGTCGCACAGTGGGCCACGCCATCCGTTCTGACAGCTGCAAAAAGAGAGAAAGGAATATCCCAATTAGTTGAAGTTCACAATCTCCAGACATTAAGTAAATGATATGTCCATGTGTCTTCGGCTGTATCTACTAAGCAGTTCAAATGAGTAAGTCATAATCGTTTTATTTTTGATCGTAAGGTTTTCTTTTTAAATCTTTAAAGTATTTCTAGGTTCAGGTCCAGATGGGTTTCAGAATTGGCTTGTGTAGCAGGACTTTGTTCCCTAAACTTAGTTCGGATTTGAACCCTTTCATCATTTGGTTCATCAATGAAATATGCAAATGCGGAGAGAGAGAGAAGAAGCAGAAGAGTCGGACACGCTTATTGCGCTTGCGGCGCTGGTTTACTTTTGAAGTTTGAGCAAATGCGAAAGCAAGCAAAGCGAATCGCAAGAAGCGGACGGACAACAACGCATCACCTGTTTAGCAAATCGCTCACACACACACACACACGCACACTCACTTGCACATAAATCAATACATATGAATGAATGTGTGTGTGCATTTGTATGTAATTGCCTATGTGGGCGCAGCAACGCTTGGCTGCGCAAAGCAAAGAGACAGAGAGAGAGAGAGAGAGAAAGAGAGAGCAATTTGCGTTGGATGGATGTGCACTTTTACTGCTCCTTCGTCTTCTTTTTGCTCGCTTGCCCAAATGATCTCGAGTGCTGCGAGATGCCCCCAGGCGGGATATGCGCTTGACAGCCGTGCGCCGTAGGAGAAAAGGGGAGAGGGGGCAAGTCAAAGGAAAAGGCATGTCAACTTGAAAGTCAAAAACGAAGAGAAACAATAAAATGATGCGACCCTGTTGCTGTTGTTGTTGTTGTTTGTGTTGTTGTTGCTGCAGTTATTTTCAAGTGTGCATATCCGCAGTCAGAGTGGCGAGAGGGAGGGGGAGAGACAGAGACAGGGACAGCAAGCGGCTTTTGCATTTCTCACGATCGCAAGCGCACAAAATTAATTTATTTAAAGGCAGCGCAGCGCGTTCCACTTTGCATTGCGCTTCCTATGAAACACATGCGCATTGCGCACGCACACACGCACGCACGCGCTCTCTCTCTCCCTTTCTCTCGCTTCTCTCTCAAACAAATGCAAGTTCGATTAATATGCAAAAGCAAAGACAAAAGGCAAATCCTTCACCCACAAACTCTCAATTGGCAATAATTCAAAGCAGTCGCTGTAGGTGTAGGTGAGTATGTGGGGCGGGGGGGGAGAGTGAGAGCGAACTTGCAGACAAGTGGTAATTGATATGCGTCAGTGTGTACACAAGCAGAAATGTCAAAAACGTTGGCGACGCGACAGTCAACACAGCGTTGCCAACTACCAGCCCAATCTATGCGTATGTGTGTGTGTATGTGTGTGTGTGTATTTGGTCATATAACGCGCGCGCTTAGAATTATTAAAATATTCCCACCATTACGGCCAAGTCGAAGCCGCAGCCGCAGCCGCAGCACAGTAAAAGCACTTTAATTTTCAATGGTTTGGTTTGCTTTTTGCTTTTTGGCCCTGAGTGGCACACGCATACTTGAGCGTAACTGCTTGCGGTTTTTTCTACGAACTAAACTCGAGACGTGGGGGAGAGGGGAGAGGGGGGGTTGGGGTCTATTTATAAAACAAACATTTTATCCCAACCAAATCACAATCAATAACACTTTGGCTTTGCGTGTGTGTTTTTGTTGTTGTTGTTGTTGTGGTTGCTGTTGGGGCAATGATGTGTCTGAATTTTGTTTTTGGCACAATTATTGAACCACAAAATGTTTGATTTCCGTTTTTTATTGGCCAGCAATGCATAAATAATGATCGACATCCTGCTGTAGTGAGAAGCGGGCAAAGCCAAAGAAAGATCTAAGCGCAATTAGCTTTTCTGCATTCGATACGAGGCGAGCTGCTTTTGGCTTCTTCTTCTTATAGGAGATTTGAGCTTGAAATTTCATGCATAAAATATTTGCGAGCGTCGTCAAAAGTGTTGGCTTACACCTTGTGCTTTGTCATTGTTGTTTCTGCCCTATGAAAAATGTGGGAAAACTTCGCAATTCAATTTCATTCGCTGGCAGCCAAGTTGCAGGTTATGTATCGAGTGTGTCGCTGTCTCTGTCTCTGTCTCTGACTGTGTGTATTGCTTTTACTTGATTATTTTTCAGCTGGCACTCGAATATAATTGTAATGCAAAACCTCGACAATCAAATGACAGCCAATGCACTCAAGAATTTCCTTGTGGTCGGTCGCAGCGCAAACACAACACAAAACGTGCCACACTAAACGAACTAAAACGTTTGCTGCTGTTGCCCTTTAGCCAAGTTGGTAGCAAAAAGCACCGCAAAAAGGCAGCAAAAGCAAAAGGTGTGTCCAATGACAATTGTTGTTGCCAGTTTGCCAAACAAATGAAAAACGTGCAGCAAACAAAAATAACAAACAACAAATAAAAAGCAGCACAAGAAAAGAGCTCATCAACGTTAATTAGCAACATGTTGCCAAGAAATGTTGCTATACAACTAAATGCATAATGTATGTGTACATATGTAAATTGAATTGTTGCTGTTGTTGTTGTTGTACTTACTTGCATTGATTGGGCTTATCGCATTGACCATGGACACAACCTTTGGCGCATTTGGCTGTAAATAGAAGAAGCAGAAATGGATTAGCTGGGGATTAAACGCCAATCAAATTAATTGATATGTTGATTAGTTTTGTATAAAATGCTTAAATGCCTATAATGGCGACACTTTCTCAACACCTGCCCACACGCAAGCGTGGCGCCCACATTGGATCTAAGCCAAAAACTACAAGAAACCCACAAAACGAAAAAAAAACAATAGAGGAAAATAAAACTTTCTTTTTCACGCGTTTCGAGGCAATGAAAAACCACTAAACTAAAGTCGAAAAACAAAAACTGAAACATCTTCAAATAACAACAACAAATAAAAATAGAAATAAAAGCACACAGACAGCCACACTCACAGAGAGAGAGAGAGAGAGAGAAATAAACGTTTTGGGCTAAAATGAATCATGGCCCCGAAAACGCCAGTGACTCTCAAACTGTGTGGCAGCAACAGCAACAGCGGCAGCGGCAGCAGGAATAACTTGTTTCTAATATGCGCGCCCAGGCCAAAAAGGAAACACCACAAAATGAAATAATCCCATGGCCACGAACGAAGAGCTCTTGCAGCAGCAACTACAGCCATAAAGCAGCAACAGCAACAACAACAACTGCAAGTTGCCACAAGCGGCCCGAAAACAGATTCCCAAGCTCCAAAAGGTTCGACGAAAACTTCGATTGTATATTGAAGGAGAAGCGAGCGAGCGAGAGCGCAAAGGAGATGCACAAGAAGGGAGAGCGAAGAAGGGGCCAAAGAATGTGGCAAACATGTTTCTGTGGCATGGACTTGGGCTGTGGCTGCGACTGCGACTCCGACTGTGGCACAGGAAGTAGGGGAGTTGCGACCGCCCGCCCGCCTTCTGTCGCAAGGGTTCTTCTCTCTCTCTCCGTCGCTCTTTCTAGGCAGAGCGTCAGCCGCAAAAGAATCGTGAAGATTGCGAATGAGCAAAAAACTACAATAAAAAATCAAAGGCAAAGGTAACAAAAAAGGCTGCTCTTTAAAAGCTGGCCACAACACGGAGCGGGCTTAGAGTTTCATTCAGCAAACATCCAGCATGCGGGAAAATTGCTAGAAAATCACAAAAACGTGTTCTCTCCTCCCCCATCCTTGCTCCTCCTCCGCCTCCTTGTTGCTTCTGCTGCGCCGCCTTCTTCGGCGCTTTTAATTCCCCCGCACACGCAGATAATATATATAAGCCGTAATATTGGCAATTGGCAATGATTTTTATTACATGGCCGAAAGACCGAACATGGCAGAGCAGCTCCACTTGAGAACGTTCTGCGAAAGTGAGATTGTTGCTGTTGTTGCCCGTTGTTACCTGGTTGTTAGCTGGTAGCCATGTCTGTGCTTTAAACGTGGCCAAGATAGACGCGCCGCATTCTTGGCTCTGTGTGTTCACACGCCCGCAAGCGCAAGCGCATGATGATGTAAACTGTATCTCGGGCTGCGATTATCCGCCCGGTATTTACTTTCACTTGAGTATCTCGCAGATACATTGCTACGATTGCCACAAATGTAATTCGTATCGGCCAGATGCAAATGCTACAAGTGCATCTTATTTGGGGGCACCCACAGCTGCCATTGCAGCTGGCCCCATTCATAAACAGCAAAAACGACGCAAACGAAAAGCAAACCCCAAAAAAAGGCAACAACTTTAGCTGCAAATAGCTCATTTCCTTGAAATTAAAATGCACGCACACTTGCAGATCGTCGCTTCATTCAGCAACAATCAAGCGAAAATAAAAACAACAAAACAGAAGACAGAAAAAGGCAAACCTTTTGGGCCAATTTAATAAAGGCTCTCACTTCCACATGAGCTGCTCGTTTTTTTTTTCTTGTTGCTGCTGCTGCACGTTTTGGCTTTTTATTTGCTGCTGGAAAATAATTTTCGCATCTGTGTGTTTGCGAGAGAGTGTGTGCCTTAATTTAAGCTCATTTTTGCGCATTTAAGTTGAAAATAAACTAAAGCAGCAACAGCAGCGAGAGCGGAAGAGGCAGCTGCTGCTGCTGCTGTGGCAAGTTGCTTAACCGGCAGCAGAAGGACACCAAATTATGTGGCCGAAAAGAGCGAAGCAGGCGAGCAAAAAGGAAGAGAAGCAGCCATGGAGCGGACCACATTTAAGGTGTAATCAGCCGTGTCCAGCCCTAAAGGAAGTCTTCTTCTTGCCGCTGCCGTTGTTCTGCAGCTCGTTCTCGTCCTCAGCAATGTGCGGCATGCAGACGATCGACAAGCGTCGAAGGCAGCAGGAAGATACTCAAAAACGACGTCAACGAGGATGGTACGTCATGATGATCAAGAAGCTGTTGCACAAGCTGTGCGAGTGTGCGTGTGTGTGTGTGTGTGTCCACACACCACACCTTGAATATGGAACCTGGGGGCCCCTTTGCACTTGGCGTGGGAAGATTTTTGTGCTCTTCGTCAGTCAGTTGTGTGCTCTGATTCACAGTGTGTCCCTTCTCCACCCCGCCCCCTTCCCCCTCTCGGCGATGGTACAGGTAAATGCTGCCTAGGTAGCTGCTACTATAAAGGGTCCACTGGTTGTGTGTCCGAGTTTTGTTATTGTTGTTGTTTCGCTGCTTCTCTGTTTTGTTTTGCGGCCGCTTCCTCATGTGATTTCATTTTGGGTTTTCAGTTCGTTACGTCGTTTTGTTGCGCCTGTTTGTTCTGCCCCATGCCACATGCCGTATGCTGCATGCCCCATGCCAAATGACAAATGATTTCTCCTCATTGATTTTTAATTTATTTGTTTGACTTTGATTTTTTCCACTTCGGAATTCTTGTTTTTTTTTGTTTGAATAATTTTTATTCAAATTTTCGTCAAATCATCGAATGAATAGCTACGCAGCATTCATAATATAATTACACTTTTAATTCGTTAGCAGCTCCTTGTCTCCCCTGAATCTCTGTCTCTGTAACTTCTCTGTTTTGTGTACAATCATCTCATTTGATTTGACAAGCAAGTGATTTTCAATAATAATGAGAGTTGCCCGTGAAGTGCGGCACAAGAAACGCGGCACGTTGTGTCCACTCAACGCGGAGCAGCAACAACATCGACAATAGCAACAAACAATTTACAACAAACACGCAGAGCCGAGACTGGGGCTGAGAGCTTCAGCGAAAAGAATGTAAAAATCATTTTGTGGCGAATGGAGAATGGAACTGAAGTAGTTGCCCCTCGACTTTGATGATATTTGCCACTCGACGCGACGCGATTCAATGAAATCATAAACCCCAGAAACCGAAAAACCGGTTCTCGAGGATGCGATTCGGCAGGACGGAGTTAACTTTCAATAGATCACTGTTAGTGTATCGAAAATAGTTATTTTGAAATGAAATGTAAATTGAAGCTGTAAGCCTGACACAATTTCGAATCTCCCCGCCCTCAGTTGTCATCTTAAAGTCTAGCATCTGATTGAGATACTTACGTTTCTCGCAGTACGTGCCCTGCCAGCCCGTTAGGCAGATAATTTCACCGGTCTCGGAGCATGTGTAGTGACCGAATTGATCGTCGCGGGGACGGCAGAGATTGGCACAGCCGGAGCCATAATAGTGCGGATCGCAGGTGACGCGAAAGCCGTATTCAAGCCATGTGTATGCCGACTCGGACTTGTTTGTCTTCCACTCGGACGAGACGTCGAGAACTTGTTGCACGGACAGTCGTTGGATGAGCAGATCTGAAACAGATACAAACGAAACCATAAACATAAATATAAGCATAAAAGATAACGATAATAAAGTTGAGCAGACTGCCGTGTGTGAGAAAAAACAAAAGTAAAACAAGCGGAGATAGGCCCTAATGAAGATTAATTGGAGTTGAGAGTGAGAATGGGCCAACTGCTGGCGGCGCATTGCTTGGAATTTTGTTTGGAAGATTAAGCATTAAACATAGACTGGCCACAGATCTCCAAATCCAAAAGCACAATCCATATTCAAACTCTACAGCACACAAACTGCAATCGCGCGCAGTGCAAGTCAAGTGCCGTGGCCAAGGTATGCGGTACTTTTTTTTTTCATACACATACTATATATATATTTCTTCTCTTTTTTTTTTATGCTGTGTCTGCAGAGCGGCGGCGGGCGGCAACTGGCAACAGGCAGGCCGCAAGTCAGCCAGCCATGCAACACACGACACACAAAGGAGAGAGAGGGAGAAGCAGAAACGCAGACACCGCCGACGACAGTTGCATTTTCAGCTGTTCGACTGAGCCAAGCGGGACCGGTCTATTGGATGGCAACTTGTTTGCCTGTGTGTGTGAGTGTGTGCAGCCACATTATGCCATGGTCTATAAAGTAAATTGCAGGTGCATGACTATTCGAATTGCATGCAGCCAAGTCGAAACTCAACTCAACTCGAAGTCGCCTCGACTCGACTCAGCTCGCGAGCCGAAGCGGGCCATGAGTTTTGTTTAGTTTGGAAATACAAAAAAAAAGAACGCAGCAACGAATGCAAAATAAATATAAATAAAGTATAAAAAACGCTGCATAAATCTCCGGCAATGCTAAAAACGTTGCAGTCGCAACCAGAATCAACTAATTTTGGAACGCGGCAGGCAAAAAAGCAAAAGTCTTCGAAAGATGAGCAAGAGTGAAAGCAGCTCAAGCAGGATTTAGATTAGAGCAGCAATTGGCAATTGGCTAAAACATGATCAGAGGGGGACAAATGCAAAGATTAACAGAGAGAGAGAGAGAGACTTTAATTGACTTTGACAAGCTGGCTAACTGGTTGGCAATATTTGGAGCCGAATATCCAAATCCAAATAGCAACTAATTAATTACCACAGCCAAATATTTATTACAACAACAAGTACAAAAATTCTATGCCAGTTGCAAGTTGCGAGCATGCTTCACCTGACGTGGCAACATGGAAAAACGCTCGCGCCAAGCAACAACATTCCCCAAAAATGCCAAAAAATGAATAAAAAATGAGTAACAGAATTGAATTGTGTGTTGTGGTTTTATTTACATTTGCAACACACCAACACACACACACTCGCACACACATGTGAGATTTGTGGCATGACAGGTTATTAGGCGACGTGCCGGCAACGCTTCAAGCGAAACGCACAATTTGACTGCAACTTTTGGGGTCCAGTTTGGCCAGTTGCTTGCAACGTACATGTGTGTGTGTGTGTGTGTTGGTGTGCAGATGGAAATATAGAAAATCATGCGCAAATATTTACGCAAAACGGCATTTTTTAATTATCTATAAAAAAGGATACAAAACACACACAATTCGCACACAAATTGAAAAGTTGCGTGTGACAACTTTCGCAATTATTGAAAAACTTGCCCCTAATACCATGATTAATGGCCCCTCTTTGCGGAAATATCAGCTGACTCTTATCAATAATACGATTTCGCTGTCTGGGAAATTTTGACAGAAGCTTTAAACGTCGCGATTAATGCGGAAAGTATCTCTGCAAGCATAGATATGATATGGAAAGTGCCGAAATGAAGCTTTGATGCTTTAATCAAAATGTCCCAAATAATATCCCTACTAGGGAAATTTCCCAAACTACTTAATGGTTGTTTGTTGGCAACTCTACATGCAATTTACTCACTTGGGAAATTTGCTAAACGCTTGAAAACAAATGAGCGAAATTTGTGCGCAACAAATTTGCAACAAGCTGAATCCCCAACTTGACTCTCGACAAGGGGCAAGGCTTAAGTGTAAGGCCTCGACAACTGCAAATATTTAGTCGCAGTCGACGTCGCGCTGACTTCTTCTAAAGGAATTTATAAAATACCATTTTATCAAGACACACGACGACGACGACGACGACGACGGTGACGGTGACGGCGGCAACAAGTTTTGTGTTTTCTGTGGCAGCAGCAGCAGCAGCTCCGGGACTCGCGAATGCTGCGACTGTTGGTTGCTGTTGCTGGGCTGCCGCTTGATCCAATGAGTTAAAATTAAAAGATAAGCATTTTAACAACATCGCCAAGCAGCAACAGCAACGGCAACAACAGCGTGCAACAACAACTGTGCAACTAACAACTTTGGCATTGGCAGAGATTAATTGGTAGGTAGGGATAGGTGAAACAAAAAAACGCAAAAATAAAAAGAACTTCAGCGAAAATCTTAAGAGCATGAGTTGAAAGATTTTCGACGCATCAAGCCAAGAATCACCTTGCACGACGCAAAACGAAGGCGGTCAAGCTGTGTGTGTTTCCCTCTCTCTCTCTCTTTCTCTCTGTCTGTCTCTTTCTGCTCTCTTCTCTCAGTCTTCCTTGGGGCCAGGCCACAGTCCATGCTGCGCTGGCAGGCACACAACTTGTGGCCTCTTGCTTGCAGGCAAGCCGGCGAAAAGGTCGCAACAGTTGAATCCCGAACTGAGGCCGATACGGATAGAGGCGACTGCCTCCCTTCTTGCCCCATGCAACGTCGTGCCATGCTGCAGCTTGTTGCAGGTTTCTTTTTGTGATGCTGCTTTGCTGTCTTATTCCTTCTTTTTCTCTCTTTTTACCTCCTTTTTTGTATGTAATTTATGTTAAATGAATATAACAAAAAGAGCTGCTAAACTTGTTGGCAATGCAACGCACTCGAGACAGGCGTAAACTTGCTATGCAGCTTCAAGTATGCGGGAGATCGACAACAACAACAACAAGCGATGCAGAAACAACTGCAACTTTTAAATAATGAAATTAATCCTTGACAAGCGCGTACAGCAACTGCCTCAAATTGAAATTGCAAAAAGGAGCCACATCCAATGGGGAGCGATAAAGATCTATTGGCTAGCAGCCAGTTCCCAGCAGGATGCCCGATCGCTAAACAATTAAAATTCCTGCAGAGGACTAGGCCAACTTATAAATAAAAATAGAAAGAATTACACAGAATTTTATGTTTTTGGGATAAAAGAAATCTCTAATGCAGGTAAACAAGAACTATGTTGAAATTAGGCAGGTAGCTGCAGCCAGGTGTGTGGGAAAATTCGAGAAGAAAAACTGCTGCAGATAAAAAGAAAATGAGAAGAAAAAAGATTGCATTTTTTGTGTAGCTGTAATGTCCTTGGTAATGGACCACACTAGTCTAGATCGATATGTGGTTGTGTGGTCTTTATCGCCAGAGACAATCGAGCCGAGCATGTCGCATTGTTCCAAGATGAATTACACGCTCTACACGATCGCTAAATTCCACAGCGAAATAACCATCGACGATTAAGTCCTGTGCCTAGCACTACAAATTCGTGATAAAGAAAAAAAAGTAGAAACAAGGCAACGACGATGAGCAGTCGACCTCAGCACACTTCCGTTCCGTTCATTGCCAAGGCGAGCAGACAACAAAGGCGACAAGTCTGTGGCCAGGGGTTGGGTTAGTCGTGGTTTATCCCCAACTAAGCGCAAAAAACACAAGGGTTATTTAAAACCATTCAATGTGCCGGAAATCTTATACACACAGACACACTCACAGCTCATGGCAAGTGTCGAGCTTTGGTTAGTTGCGTTTAGTCGAAAATGAAACTAGAAATTTGATCAGATCAGGTGTCGTTGATCCTGTCGTGATCGACACAGGATGCGACAGTTATGACTAAGGAAGCAATAACTGTGTCACAGGATATTCTGATATTCTGCAGGATATGCATTTCATAATGTACTTACTGTTTGAACGCGAATTCGCGCTGTTGTTCGTATCATGCCAAGCCTCGACGATCAGCGTAAAAGTGCCCTGTAAATGCAGAGAGAGAGAGAGAGAGAGAAGAAAACGCATTAAAGAAAGTTTATCAATTGCAGGAAAAGAGAAGAGACGGGAAATGAACAGTTTATAAAGATATCCATCTGGGCCATAACTAACCTAATGGCTAATGGCTGCAAAGCTTTTACAAATCGAAGTCGCAGTCCCACAGCCCACAAAGCTCATTATAAACAGATTATGACAGCCCCGAAACATGCTCAAAGAGAGACGCCCACATGACCAGATCTCGTCTGGACCAATCCACTAATGCAATCGAATGCGAATGCAAATGCAACTTGCAACTGGCAACTGACAACTGGCAGAGCGAAACTTGCGACTGGCAGCGCCCTCAATTCACACTTGATTACCAATGCAGGCAGCCACAGCGAGCAAGAAGAAAAATAAAAACCGGCAGAGATGACACAAAATCCAACAGCCAAATGCATATGCGTATTGAGAGTGAGAGACTCGACAACAGCAACAGCAACGACAACGACAACGACAACAACAACGACGAGTTGCAGAGGTGTCTCTAACACTAACACTTGGATGGGCGTCGGATTGCGTAGCGTTTGCTTGGCTTTCAGCATTGCGTTGCATGTAAATGACTAATTTTTGACTAACTTTCGATTGCGTCGATGTTGAGCAGCGCTTTTTCGTTCGTTCGTATGTTCGCATTTGTGTGGGAGTCAGATGTAGAATTAATTTAGTTGATAAGAGGCAACGTTTGACGCTAGATTGCATAACCTCCAGCTACAGCTACAGCTGGCTGTGGAGTGTTCGGAGTGTTCAAGTGGAGTTTGCGTTTGCGTCGAGTGCTTTTGGTGTGGCCAGACATTGAAAATTGCATTCGCAAATAAGCATAAAGTTGATGGGCACGACAGGAAACAAATCAGACATTGATCATCATCAGACGGCTTACAATGGCCAAATGAAATGAGTATGAATCGAATGAACGAATGAATCTATTGAATGCTACAAAGGTTTATGGCCATTTTACTCTTTCTTTTATTACCGATTTGTTGTCGGAATTGATTTAAATTCAGATTTGCCATGTAGGGAAATAATATTGAGCACAGCGACTTGCGGCAAGTTCTATAAGCAGCGTGTTACATTATGTTGAGTTATGATGAAAACAGGCGTACATAAAAAATATATAAGTAAACATAAAAATGTATTAATGTGCATATGTATGAGCTCCAAAAATAAATGAGCGACATCCACAGACACACACAGACACACGGCTGTGCAGCGTTCGTGTATCGCGTGCAATGGCGCTGTATATCAACGTCAATATCTGCAGCATAGGGTGAAGTGCATGCCAAATGCATAGGGCGCAAGAGGAGTAGGAGTGGCAGCCACAGACACAGCTACAGCCACGTAGCAACCGCCGAGACAAGAGACAAGACAAGAGAAGACACCCGCAGTCGGACAGCGGACAGAGGGACAGGCTTCGACAGCACACAAAGCCAGACGGACGGAGAGAAGTAACAAAGTTCAGCCACAGACAACGATGAGGAGCGTCAAAGTTGCTGCTGCCGCTCGTCGCGCAGTCGTTGACTATTTTTAGGCACAGCTGAATGAGAGGCAGGGCGGGGCGGGGCAGGGTAGGGCGTCGTCAGCGATGACTCCGGCAACCCCATGCCACAAGAAGACGCACATCTCCCTGGCGTGCTGCTGTCAGGCATGCGTGCCCCGTGTCCCGTGCCTCGTTTTAATTAAGTGCAACATTAAATTAGTTGATGCGACCGGTCGCTGCGTCTAGTCGCTGCTCCTATAATTAAATTTATAGTTTGACCTAGAAATATTTGAAGTTGAAAGTGTTGCGCTCTATTTTCATCATTATTTCACTAAAATAGACAATTTCCTGTTCGCAAATGTCAATTATAGACGAATAGCAAATTAAATAATACGAAATTTCCCTTTTGCCGCCACTTATTTCTGTCGAGTTGTCGGTTTCAGACATGAGATCACCCAATAGTGAAGATGTTTCTCTATAATATTCCCTTCAGTTTCTGTTTTATTGCAATATTTTGTCTCTGGCGCGTGCTGCATTTTCTGCTGTTGGGGAAATTTTGCCAAGTGCATTTTTCATGCATATTTTCTCACTTACGACTTACACATTTCTCGTGCCAAACTCAGCTAGCTAGATAGTCTGCTCTCTCCCCGAGGGGAGTGTGGAGCGTAGCATGACTTTGCCACTTTAAGCTGCACACACACACACACACAGACTCATTTGTGTGTAATGATAATAGCAATGACGCTGCACATGCGCGCAGCACAACAAACAATTAGGAAGTAAAGTGTATGTGCCGAGAAGGGAAACTCATAGAGAGGTAGGGGGGGGGTGGGGGGAAGCAAATCCACCCCTTAAGTAAGCCGCACACGCTGCGGGCGAGCTGACAACAGAAACCGCTTGAAAAATACGTTACAAAATGCAAGCGGGCTGCCGCCGCGTTGCAGCTTGAGTAACTTTCAGCACAAGGTAAGCGGCAAGCGGCAAGCGGCAAGCGAGCTCAGCATGTGGGGTGAGCAGCAGCAGCAGCATTCAGCAGTATACCGAATGTGGCCGTCGTAATAATTAAGAAATGCATGGCATGCTACCTCCATCGTATATTACTTGGCCACTCGAGCATAAAAGGTGCAGAGAAGAGGTCTGCGAGAAGAAGCGCGGCAAACTGAAGAATTTCTGTTGCAGTATTTCAATTTTTTGAGCAATTTATTAAGCAAACACGTGCGCTGGGGGAAGGGCCCCAGCAGAATATGGCTGAAAGCGTCAGTTGAACGCTGCTAATAAAACAAAAGTAGAATTGCAAATGAAAACTAAAACTGTATTTCTACAGTACAAATCTGCTGAAACACGATCCAAAGTCAATGGGAGTGTCTTTGAAAAGTAACGTTCGCTCCTTAGGGGTTGATGATTGTAACCCTGATCGGATCGGATCGGATCGCTGCTGTCTACAACCAAAGCGGTAGCCAGCGAGCTGGAAATTGTCGCTGTCGCTGGTGGTGCGCGGTGCACGGTGCTCTGCGATGTGGTGCGACGCGGCGGCGCACGCGTTTTTCAGCGCACTTTAATAGCCGACAGATGTTTGCGCCAACAACCCTTGACAAGGACACGCAGCGCAGTCGCTGTCGCTGTGGCTGCTACGGGCGGAAACACATGCCAGCTCTCTCTCTCTTTCTCTCTCTCTCTCGCTGCAGAGAGACTGTCGAGGAGACTGGGCTATAAAAAGCCCCCAGACAAATTAGCAAAGAGGAAAGAATTAAAAAGAAATTACACTGAACTCAAGAGACATCACTGAGCATTTTATTGACTGACTGACTGACTGACTGAATGAGTGAGTAGGATTGTCACTGGGGGAAGGGGGAGGGGGGAGTTTCGTTGCTGAGTCAGTGCGTTAGGGATATCTAAATATAGATGTACATACTACTAGAGTTATCTGTTCGGGGGAGATTGGGAGGACCAAGAGAGAGAGTTTACTTACCGGCCAGGCAAAGTTGAAGGCGAACTGAATGGGATTCGAAAAGCCTTTGTTCTGTAAGCTTTGCGCATCCGATAGATTGAATGAGTTCTCGCCGAGTATCGGCGTCACAACATCGCCGTACGTGCACTGCGACGTTGTGTCGATGGTCGCCTGGTACTGCTTCAGACAGACGCGAAACCGCGTCTTGCAAGTGCCGATGCACTTGCCCGTCGTCGCATCCGTTTCCCCACTACAGCAGTGGCCCTCGCTGTCCCGGCCGTGCTCGTTGCCGAAGTATTTGAGGCGCACTTCGAAGTTGCCGGAACTGTGAACCTGGGAGGAGAGAGAGAGAGAGAACATTGCATTAGTATAATCAAATTAAAAAGCAATTCATTAAAGTTGACACGATGCAGATCGAAATCGTTCTCGTTTCGTTGTTGTTTGCAGACACAGCGCAAACACACGAAAATCAGCAAGAATGCAGCATCAGCATCCCCGCACAACCAGCAGAACACAACAATAAATCTTTCAGCATGGTATTTAACCGACAAAAAATAAAGAGACGCTGCAAATAACTGAATGTGGAATTTTACTTGGCGATCAGCAAAGCCACCAAATACCAATATCGAGTAGCAATTTGGCTGCAGATCGCGCAAAGACACAAAACATAAAAAAGAGACCCATGCAAAGGACAAAACGGGCTTATGAAATATTAAGACTCAAGAACGACGATCGACGAACGGAGAACGGCGAACGAGGCAAAAGCAAGCAAACCAAGCACAGCAAGCGGTCGATTTTTGGCTTCGTTTCGGGCTTTGGGGTTACAAGTTAACCTGGGTAAGAGAGACCAACTTCGTTTCGGTTTTGAAGCGCCGCCGTTGAGCGCAATTTGCATATTTAGATTTGCAAATTTCTTTTGATACTCGTCGTCATCATAAATTTCTCAATTAATTTGATTTTGGGATTTTACGACGCTAGGTGTGAAGCGCATAAAGTGAAATAGGTCAGCGTGTGCAAACAGATTGATGTCTTTGAGACACTTTCTGCAAATTTCCCTTTATGGCAGACACTTTGTCAACTCAAATCTATAGGGAAATTCCTTTCCCCTTATGGGAAATGACACTTTGTCAGCTCAATTAATTGAGTTATAGTGCTGATTGGAGAATTTCCCAAAATGGAAATTTTGTAGGGAAATTTTGGTGCATCGCTGATTATGGTGCGTCGAGTGTATATGGACTTTGCTGGAGCACTTAAGCTATATAATTATGACTTCACAGGCATCCATAAATGGGCGCACTACGGAAAGCTCTCGATACGTTTAGTACAACGCAACAAGGCAATGCCCAAAAATAGGCGCTCTAGAGTTATTGCTCTGATTGCTGCTCAACGTTTTCTATAACTGTTCGGCAATTAACATTTTAACAACAACAAGTGAAGCTTGTTAAAATGACAATTTAATTGTTAACAAGACATGAGCAGAGAGACACAAACACAGACAGACAGACAGACGGACGGACGGACGAACGGACGGAAAGATAGGCAGACAGAGCAGCCGCTGTCGGTGCTCCACATGTGGTGGCTTGGGAAGCTTTTATTGTTAACGTGGTCGAGTTGTTGTTGCTGTTGTTGTGGCTGGTTTACTTCATCTCTTTGTATGAACATGGGTGTTTAATTGCTCAATTAAGCAGAAGTGCGTCTTCAGATGCTGTGGCCCCTTTGGACGCGCAGGTGTAATCCGTTGGGGTAACCGAAAGAAATAAAAGCCGAAGCGTGGCTGCCACAATACGCGATGTAATATAATGAAAAAGGGGGAAAAGAATATTAAGCGAAGAGCAGAAAAACTGTAGCAAAGCTGCTTAACTAACATTTAATGGACTTGGCGCTAACATTTATCGGACTCCAATGTAATTGTCAGCGGCAATTGTGAGAATGAAATAGACGAACAGAAGGGCCGATAAGACAATGCAATTATAAATGTTTTATTGCGATTGCAATTGCAAATGCAAACACTCCATAAACCATAACCATAACCGTGTACAAATCAAATAAACTAAAGAAATGGGTAAGCCAACGAAAAGTACAAAAAATACGCCCAAGATACACGCAAAACTAAAGACTTAAGCAACGAACGCGCAGACAAATGCAAGCAGCAGTCGCAACTTCAACGACGAAGCGAAGCTGCTGCGCTACGTACAACAAAACGTGTATTAATAAGCAGCAGGCCAACAACAAAAAAATGAGTAGAAGAAAAAACAACAAAAACAAAACAACACACGGCAAAACGGACGCAAAAGAGCAGCACAAAAAGAAGCAGCACTGACAACAACAACAACAACAACAACAACATCAACAGCAGCAGCGGCAGCGACGTCGACAGCAACAGGCAGGCGCAGAAAAACGTTGAAAAAAATGTACAAGTAAAACCGAATTGTTTCCCACGGCATACGATTTTGCCGGTCAACATTGATGGTTAAAACGAACAAACGAACGACGACGACGACGACGACGACGACGACCAACGAACGAACGAACGACGAACGAACGAACGACGAACAGAACGACAAAATGACGAAGCGACGCGAGTTTAGTCGGAGGCGCAGCAAAAGGTGTAAGCAGCAAAGCAAACGCCAGGTGAAGAAGCAGCCACAGTGTGCAATGCATGCAGAGCTCGCCATGTTTAAAAGAGAGCGGGCACACCAAAGAGAGCGAGAGAGTAACGACGAGAGAGCGAGTGTGAACACACACAAAAAAGCCCCACAGGCTATAACAGTTTAACGTTTGTTGTTGTTGTTGTTCTTGTTGTCAGCTGGTGTTGAAGCTGCTGCAACTAAGCGAAAGAGCAGCGAAAAAAGAGCAAAACGTGACTTAAAAGTGAATTGAAGTGTTGTTGCTTTTTTCCGCTGCTGCCATAAAGTGCAGCTGGCAGCTGCTGAGAGCAGCGACTGCGGCTAAGAGCGACAAAACTTGTTTTCAACGGCGCTTTGAAGAAGATCAGTGCAGGCAGGCAAAAAATAAAATAAATGGAATAATATATATGGAGGGGGGAACAAAAAAGAATTAATAGACGATCAGCAATGATGCGTTGCTGATGCTGAGACAAGCGACAAGCGAACGAAACTGAATTAATAATAAAAAGCTTGCATCAAAGAAATGTTAGAAAAAGCAACAAGCGGAAGGAAGGTTAAGAAGCGGCAAGTGCAACAGAGACAGCTGCCGTTGGGGAGTATTTGACATGCACATAGACGGACTGTGACAGAGAGAGAGAGAGGCAAACAAAGGCGCAGGCAGTTGTCAAAATATGTACAAAGCAAATCAATTTGCATAACACACACTCAGACACACACACACACACACACACGTGTTTGTTGGGAAGAAACAAAGCGCTGCAAAGATTGAAGATGTGCAATGACAGAAAGAAACCACAATAGTTGTGGCCAACAACAATTTGACACCATTTTAATGTTTAACATATTTTCTCACACTTTTTGGGGGAGAGCTGCGCATAATTTCCCAAGCAGGGAAATTCGCTTTAGCCGCCCCCACACAACACACAACTAAAAATGCAGCAAATCTTTTTCCCTGCTTTCCCAACACAAACAGTTTCATGGAGTATTTTCGGTGGAAACGAAAGAAAACTTGTTGCAATCCGAATTCATAATTTTTTTTATTATTATTTTGCGTTGTTGTTTATACACTTGTTATAGTTCTTTTGTCTTGTTTCGCCTTCAACTATGAACTTTATTACGCTTGAAGACCTTTTGGGCACACATAAATAAGAGAACTAGAGAGAGAGAGCGCTCGAGAGGGACAGAAGACGAGACACTTGTTAAAAGTGTTGGAAAATAGTGCGTTGCATTGTTTACCTTTTGCTTGACTCCGTTTGCTGTTTCTTTTTACGAGCTATGGTAAATTTATACTGTGATCACTCAGCCCTGACTCTGACTAGCGACTAACAAGCATTCTTTTTATACCCGCTACCCACAGGGTAGAAGGGTATTTAGCTCATTGGCAGCAGAAAATGTATATTCTTGATCAGTTTTTGACCATGCCCCTTCCGCCACTTCAAATCGACCAAATTAGTTAATAATTTTGGAGATAATGACCACAGTTTTGGTACACACAATAATATGTATAATATAAATAATTCCTGATACATGAATTTGGTTGTGTTCGGTTGAAAAACATAGAAGTTTCCGAATTTGGTTAATTCAGGACTTCTTTTAAATATTACACAAGAAAACTTTTCGGTATATTTTTTGTTCAAATATCACATGTGTTTGGTATTGTATAGAAATGGGCAACGGGTATCTGAAAGTCGAGCACTTTCGACTGTAGCTTTTCTATTTTTGCCATTTCTGCGCAGCGTCTTCCACGTCAACTGACAGTTTGAATGCTCTGTGTGGGTTACTCACACTCACACACATGCGCAAACTAACTGAACTCACTTTACAGGTGTTTGCTTAGCAGCAAGAACGAGGGAGAGGGATGGGCAGCGAGTGATTGCAGGAAAGGAAGAGTGAGAGAGTGAGTGAGATAGCGTGTGCCCTTTGGCTTCGCTACGTTGTTTATTAATCATTTAAATTCATCATCACAATCAACCGTTAACAACGGGCTTGGGAAACAGCTTCTGTGTGTGTGTGTGTGTGTGTGTGTGTGTGTGTGGGAGTCACTACTTCCACCTCTTTGTCTCCCTCTCGCTCGCTCGCTTCTAAATTGCAATTAATTATGTTATAAAGTGCGCAATATAGCGAAGAGACGGAGACAAAGCCAAGAAAGATGAAATAGCGCCATTCATTCACTCATTCATTCATTCAATCCGTCAGCGCTGTCTCAATGTTAATATGAAAATTGCATGAAAAGGAGAACAAAAATTACTGCATGTTGACAACAGACTAAAATACTTAATGACCAAGTGCGAGTGCGAGCAGGACAGCATGTGATCTCTCCATTCTAATGGCAAAGTAAAGCCAGAGATGCTCTACCCTAAATTAGTGCTGCCAGACAGTTTTAACTAGCGGCAGCTATCAACAGTCTGTCTGTGCAGCTTTGTAGTCCTTGGAGCAACAGCTGCACTTTCTGCTCTCTCGGGCCCCAAGTTGAACTTGTACAAATTTCAGCTGGTGGAAGAAGCGGCGTCTCTCGAGACCGCAGGAGGTTTCAAGACAGTTTTTCGAGTGCTGTTAAAATTAGCAACTAAATGCAAAAAGAAGAAGACGGCACAGAGAAAAAAAGAGCAAAAGTAAAGCACGCAACGTGTCAGAGTCGAAGTCAAGTTGAAGCCACATGCAATGTGGCCAGGGGATGCTGCTGCTGATGCTGGCTTGCGTTAAAGATCAATGAAAGATGCAGAAGCAAGCTGCGCATGTGTGACGACGACGACAACGTTGACGTTGACCTACGCAAAGTGTAGCCAAAAACGCCCATGTAAAAAGCGCATGCAAAAATGTTGACAGCGGCAGATGTTGCCCATTTACGAACACAAACACTCTCTCTGCACGTATTGAAATCGAGCAGCTTCTCGTTTTTTTCTTTTATAATTTTATACGCATATCGTTTCTTTCGTTTTTTTTTTTTAATTTTTACGGCATACGCCGTTGGTGGTAATTTTTGTGTCTGTCTAAAGGCTGTGCTGAATTTTCGGCATGGACCTGTTTAACAATCGAAAAAACAAAAAAGAAACCAAAACTAGTTTTCATCTAAAATATCCGTATGAACGAAAGCGAAGGGTGTCGTCGCCCTTGCCAGAATCAACCCCTGTTTGCTCAGCTGTTTCAAAAGGGGAGAAACTTAGCATATCATATTACAGTGATCGCCTATTTTTCAGATTTTCGTATTGCTTAAAATTTTAATTTCGAAAAATTATATGATTTTAACTAACTGGATTCTAACTAACTTATGATTCTATGAAGAAATTTAAAGAAAAGATTTTTTTTTTCGAATTTCATTAAAATTTAAATTTGATTTGAATAATAATTAATTTCCAAGTTATTCAGAAAGAGAACTTGAACCATGCAAAACTTTTCAAAAACAATCATTTCCGTTGGCTGCATTGCAATAATAATTGTAAGAATAAGTAAATCATTTTAAATTCAATCGTAAAAATAAGAAGAAAAATTAGGACTACAATTTTAATGAATATCCAAGTTATTAATAACAGCTATTTCCAAAAAATATTTACCAACATTTTGAGTAACTAAGAAACATAAAAATTGACGTTTTTGTGAAACAGGAATAATTCCAAAAATCATTTTGCTACTTTTAAAGTTTAAGGAAAGGATGCCGCAAATTGGCTTAAAAATCGCTAAAATTGGCGTTGTCAGCAGACTGGCAACGCTGAAAGCTCCTCATGGACGCAAGGCGACAGACACCAATACACATGCAAGCGGCAGCTGCAAAAAACGCAGGCGCGTGTGTGTGTGTGAAGCGGGAATTGCCAAAAACGAAGGAAAAAGGCAAAATGCAAGGGAAACGCAACAACAAGTTGCCGTAATGTAAAATGTAAGTAGAGCAGAGTGGGAAAGAGGGAGAGAGGAAGACTCACCTGCACAATGACTGTGGAGCAAATGAATGCGGTTAATAAACATTTAATCCAATGCATGTTTATTGCTGTTGTAATAAACAGTTGATGATGTTGCTTTTGTTGTGTGTGTTTTTAGTGTAATAATCCTTGTGGGGCGGCGTTGTTGTTGTTTGTTGCTGCTGCTGCGACACACGCACAAACACAAATACAGCATAAAAATATTATAGTTATTGTATTTTTTTATTCTTCCCCTTTTCTTTTCTTTTGCAGCTAACTGCGGCAATTTGTTGTTGTTGTTGTTGCTTTTGCGTGCATTTTGTTGTTGGTTTTTATCTGTGTGTGTTTCTTTTTTTTGCTATTTTATTTTACACGTGCACGCGCCACATTTTCTTTTTTTTCTTTATTTATTTATTTGGCAATTTGGCGGCCTTCTCTCCTTCTCGCACACACGCACACGACAGCGACAGGGAGGAGGAGGGAGGAGAAAGAGGGGCACAAAAATGCCGCTAGTAAATTTGATGATTTCTATATAAAAAACGCATATAGAAGACACTCGAACACACACATAAACACATGCAAAAATTGAATTTGCATTCGTTGTTGTTGTTTAAAAAAGCATTTGACAAACTTTGTGCTTCACTTCTTTTCGTGCAATAATTATTTAAAATTATGTGGAATTTGAGTTGCAATTTTGTGACTTGGTTTCTGTTGTTTTCGTTTTCTTGTGTGATTTGAAAGCGACGCGCGACACACGACCGATAAACGATGAACGAGAACGAGAACGATGTGAGCACGACGTAAGAGCCACAGAGCGAATTGGCCGCAACGAACCGCACAGCGCAACAATCCAAAACAGAATGAAAGCAGACATTATTTTATTTTTGAAATTCGTTTTTAGCGGCGACTGCACTGCACTGCAGAGAGCGGCGTGAGAGAGCGCAAAGAGAGAGAGCGCGCAAAGAGAGAGCGCACGCAAAACCGTCTGCCGCCAGCACAAACTCACATATTTTTCGTGGTCATCCCTGTATTACATCTGCTCTATGCTGAGCGGTAAGCTGGGTGCGCCTGCGCGTGGAAACGGGACAGCTGCTGTGTTGTCGTGTTGCTGAGAGAAACGCGTTTTGTGTGCATATTTAGTGCGTTTCTGGTAAATGTTGCTAGCTGAGCGATATGTTGCAGCAACATTGCTGCGCTGCAATACAAGGTGTTGCCAGCCAGCAACATTCAATAATATCAGATGGTGAATGTTTATTGGATAAATTAATAATTATTAAAATGTATATTTCAAATCAAATAATTTTGACATATTCCCGCTACGTTTTAGTGTAGTTGTACAAATGTTGCCCGCGCAAAATCGCTAATTTACGATGTGTCTTTGAACCCTCTTGTTAATGAAAGGGTTGGTTATTCGTTCGGTTTTTTTTTTTATTGTTTAGGGGCAGCAGAACCATAGATAAGCTGCAGGAACTTCGCATAAAAGGATTTTTGGCTCTTTTATGAAACGTGATTTACATGTGAAAGCCTTTTGGACAGTTTTTGGCGCTCAGAAATGAAAGCAATATTTAAAAAAACAAAAACCAGAAGCGGGAAGCAAATAAAATGCTTATAAAGAATTAAATGTGAGTCGACAGTGAAATAAAATTAACTACTATATTTATATTAGTTGTTTTATTAATTTTTATACATATATTCTCAATTTAATTACATTTTTACACTAGTTGCAAAAATCAAGTAATTATGTTTGAATAATATACACATATTTTTAAAATTTTATTTTAATTATTATTTTTTTTTTTTTAATTTAAAAATTATTATAATTACAATTTATCCTTGGGCATACTTTTTTACATTTATACATTTTGTAACGATTTGAAGGTTTTAAAAATGTAAAGAGATGAATGAAAATAAAATGTCGTGCAAAATAGATTACATATGTATGTATTATATTAAATTCTTTTTATATTTTATTTTTTAATATTATTATTTTAGTTATTTATTTTATGCCACACATACTTGATAATTATTTAAACTTGGAAAATTGAAAAAGATTAATGCTGTTCCATTAACATTAGCAAACATTGTAAATCACAAAGGAGCAAAGACTTCTGAGAAATCGAGTGAGAGAAGCGGGGAGTCACACACTGATAAATGGCCCAAAAAGGGAAGCTGTAGCTCATCCAGCTCGATTCCCGGGCGGCTTTTCAATAGAGTTGTCCGAAATTTGTATATATAAATCGGTCTTCATTAATTTGCATGTTGTTTGGGATTGTTTGGGGCGACGAGAACATTTGCATGGGCACAAAAGGGCGGATGAAAAGTGCAAAGTGTGCAGCTACAAGTGAGAAGCGCAGAACGAGTCTGCTCGACTGCCAGAAACCCTGCAGTGCAGGGAAATAATCGCATTGAATGCAGCAGTTAATAGAAGTCAATATACGATGACAGAAAAGTATGTTTTTTATGCAGTTAAGTTTAGTTTCGCCATTTTGAGCACCACTATAATATATAATTATGAAAAATAAGTACATATCTCTTCATCTACACTTTAGTGTTCTATTGACGTGCCTCTAACAACCTTCTTCCTTCTTGTCTGCTGGGTATAATAAAAATCCAATCAAGTCAACACCCAATTTTACAAGAGCCACCAAGAGTTTCACCTCACTTTCAAGCTTCAACATGAACCTGGAGCTGGACTTGGTCTTGGACTTGGACTTGGGATGAGATTGAGACTGGGGGACATGGAGCTGGGAGGTGCGTCAGCTCCTGGGAAGTTCAATATTTAAACAAAAATTTTTTCGCGCCATAAATTAGGCAGTAAAATGCGAGCGAGAAGAGTGAAAAGTTTTTAAATTAAACACAAATTTATGGCCGCCAAAAGCTGCGGGCTGTGGGGCAAAAGCCGAAAGGGCCGAGGCGCAGACAGATCGATGCAAACAGCGTCTGAGCCAAGTTAGCACCTGTAAACCGGTTGCCTTTTTTCTTTGCTTTTTTATGTAGTGTTGTGTTGTGTTGGGGCTGCGCAGGTAGCCCCAGCCGTTGGCCAAACAGATGTCCTGCTGCTCCAAATTGAAAGCGCAACATACATCATCCTTCCAAAAGGGTCTCCCCCACCTTCATCCACCCCCCTTCGCCAGCATTCTGTGGCTTCACAGTCGCCGGGCACCTTGCCGTTTTGAATAATAAGCAAAAAATAAAAAGAAGAGAGCGAAAAACACACGAAGAGCCAAAACACACAGCCAAAAGAAATTGGGGTCATGTACTCCGCACGCACGCGGCGATTCGGCCAATTGGCGAGCCGACGATCGGTCGATCAGTTGATCAGTTGATCACTTGTTGATCTCCTCCTCTGGCTCCACAGCTTCTCCTCTGCCTGCTCGTCTTTCACTCTGACCAGCGTACTCGATGTTTTCTTCTCTTTTTCTTTTCTTTAGTTGAGTGTATTTTTTTATTTTAAAAGCTGGAAATTAGTCGCGTGGCTGTGACACTGTGTAAAAAGGGGGAAAGAGGCAGCTGGGTTGGCCAAAAACTTATGAACTGTTTATACTTTATCGTCAGTCTGTTAATAAATGAAACTGCCTCTTTTAAAGGATTGCAGAAGACTACAATTAAATAAAGACTGTCAACTTTTTGCAAAATTTGTGATTTTCTACTGGATATCTTTATGTCTTAGTTTTAATTTAATATTTAATATATATTTATTTAAAATATAAATTAATTTCAATTTAAATAAATGGAACACAAAGCAAATACCAACTGATGTCTTTCTCTTTCTATGTTTTCTACCAAATTATTGATACACCTTACGTCTAATATATAAAAATATATATACGAAAATTTTAAAATACTTTATTATTATTAGTATTTATTTGTTATATAAAATATGCTTGTTAATTTAAAATATTGAATTAAATTTAATTAAGTATTAACTGTTGGCATGAATATTTAAATTATCTTTAAACTATTTTGAAATTATTATTTTTATTTTTAAATCATGAATTTAAATTTATATTTTCTCAAAAATAAATAAAATAATAAAAATAAATAAAATAAAATATTAAATAAAATAAAATATTAAATTCATGAAACTGCATCTGGTAAATAAACTAGTCAACAAATTAGCATTTAATTGCTGCCAGAAATGATTTCGTATCCTTTCTCATATCCTTCTTGTGCTTTCTGTGGTCAGATTTGGTTCGAGGAATTTCCGAGAATTATCTGGACGCTGCTATTCAAATGATTCCAAGAATTCGCGGCACATGTTCGAGCCATGTCCTTGTGGAGTGTAGCAGAGAGAGAGAGCGAGGCAGAGAGCAGATAGAGAGAGAGCGAAGAGGAGCCTGTTGGGGATACCAGTAAACATCCTGTTATGAAACAGCATAACTCGTTTGCGCGTTTTCATTCATCAAAAACATTGCTGAAACTGGAAAGGCGATTCGAGAATTGTGAATTGCGAATCGTGGATCGCGGATAGTGGATTGGAGAGTTGTGGATGCGTAAATGTTGTGGCGTAAACAACGCGACGAGGACGACGCGAAAACCGGAAGTGTGGATGGCGAGGATCCTTGCGAACATTGCAACAGGCTAAAGAAGTTCGCAGTTCGTGGGAATTTCATAAGGCACTTCCTTCCTTCCTGCCTGACTGCCGCCAACAAAGACGAGCGAGCGAGCGCGGGTGTAGATCCTTTTTTTGTGCTGGCTGTCTATGAGCGCGAATCAAATTACGCGTGTCCTGGCGCGTCTCCAACTCAGTAGAAGTCTCAGTAGAAGTCTCAGTCTCAGTCTGTGGCACAGTCTCCAGCCAGCCAGCCATCCATCATCCACATGCTGCTGCTTGTTGTTTTGCACCTTGAGCCTTGACTATTTCCGGTTTTGCGCGAAGGACAACAACAACAACGCCAGCGACGACGACGACGATGACAACGCAGCAGGTAGTTGTTGTTGCTGTTGTTGCTGCTGTGACCAGTTTTGCAGTTGCCTCGCGCACATTTCCTGCGCTTTGCCCACGCCATGCAAATAAGGATGTAGGATGTCGCCAAATAATAACAACAAGTGTCCCGACTTCGTCCTGCCCGGATGTTTGCTCTTCGATCGATTGGCAATCGAGTGTCCTGCTCTCAAGTGTTTCAAGTGTCGCAACTTTAAGAGTCTGTCACAAATATGAGATGACTTTATTGCAGTATTTACCCAGACTGGACAGCTCGCTTGGACTGCACATCCTGTTCGGTCAGGACGTAAGTTCAGTTTATTTACTTTGCCTTTATTGATTACAGATATTAGTATTAATATTTGTAAGTAAAAGCTACCTTTGATTCCCCTAACTTCATTTTACTTGCGACTCAGTCTTGCAGGATATTCTCAGATATTCCTGTGCTATAATATGTCTAACATTTTCCAGCCAAATAATTCCTAATCTAAACCTGCCGGCCAGAATAATCATCACTGCATCAAAGTATCCTTTAGCTCTTCAGATAACAGCACGTAAAAGACTCTCCCTTGCATCTTAAAGATTTCCCAACCACCCTTGGCAGGTGTCCTCCAGCGAGTTTTCTCAGAACTCAGCGCTGCGCTGCACCGAGTTTCCCACAGGATGCAAATGTAACAAAACACAAGAAACACAAAATCGACATTTTTATGTTTGATTTCATGCAAAACCATAAAACAGTGCAAGGAAGAATCGAGAACAGAGCAGCGCAGAGCATCGCAGGACATGTGTGCTTCTCACACAAACAAAAACATGTTGCATGCAGCAGGTACTTTGGCTAGGATATGCGACGCTATCCCCAGTTCGATTCCCTTTCCCAGTAGGCTCAACAAGAGCAGCAGCTGCTGTGCGCGTCGAGAGATTCAACAGTTTGAGATTTGTTTCGATGTTCGACATTTACTTCCGTGTGAATTTCCATGTGATTTTCGCCAGTTTCCCACTGTCTCGTCTTGACTCCCGCGACAGATGGTGAAGTGCCAATTTCTAGTCCTTAATCCTTTCTGTTAGAAACTGTTCTCCTAATTGGCAGCAGTCGAAGTGAATTTTATCTGATTTCTCAGGCCGAGCCGAGAGCGGAAGCAGCGCATCCTTTAGGCCACAAAACAGACAGAGAGAAAAGAGGGAGACAACGCGGGAGAGACAGAGATGGAGATGGAGATGGAGGAGCACCCTCAGCTCAGTTTGCCAAAAACCCAAAGGCGAGGGAGTATCAGGTGCATTGCATAATCCTCCTTTTGCTGTAGGGAATCTCTGCGCGAGTTGTGTGGGAATCTTTTTGATTGTGTTGAATCTGCTTTGAGGATCTTGCGCAAACGGAAGTTCTCTAAGCGTGGGAAGTGAGGAAAATGTTCCAGGCCAGGGAAATGTTATGTCAACGCTGCTCAAGTGTTGCCCCAAAAAGGGTTCCAAATCGAGCAAATAGACAGAGTTCTATGAGACTTATCAAATATTTGGGTGATAAGAGTAAGAGTGTGGTTGAAATTCGAGAAGTGTCTCGGAAGTCCTGTCTATAATTTTGATTAGTTTTTCCCATTTGATAAATCTGTGTAAACAATATTTGTTTAAAAGTAATATTTCATTTTATCAAGGACTCAAATTTCAATCAACTAAATTAGTTAATTTAATTCATATCAAGACTCTTTCAACAATATTATAAGAAATATATATTTTTTAATATACAGCTATTTTTTAATGTTTTATTAATAATTAATCATTTATTTATTTTGTTTTGAACTCTGCATTACAAATGGAAAACTACTTTTAAGTTTTTTTTAACAAATACAAAAATTAAACAAAATAAAATAATATAATAATAGCAAGCAAGAATCATAACTTCTTTATTTCTGAACTTATAAGGAATGAAGAGATTTTAGTTTATTAGAAATAATATATCTTAATCCAACATTTCAAGAGAAATACACCTAAAATTCTGTATGTTTTATAAAAATTCAATTAAACAAATAAAAAACAAAAATATCCATAAATGTAGAATACTTGATCTTCTTTCCAAAAATGCTATCTAAGTAAATACAACTCTTTAGTTTATTTACTTTTTTTTATTTTCAGTTATTTAAATTTCAAATCTCTGTTCCTTGCCGAGAGGCATTTCTGTAAAATCGTTGACCCACTTTGCCTTATGGCATATGGAATTTTCTCTCGAAATTGATTTCACAGCGCTGTTTCGCCTGCACTGCCAAATGACTGCGAGTGGTTCCAAGGATCACTTGAAGTGGGCCCCGAAGCATATGCTATAATAATTCAAGTGCCTATATCTTATCGCGTCAAGTACGCGTTTGTGACCATTCCCATCCTGCGTACAACACATGTTGCACTTGGCAAGTACAGTACTCCACTCAGGGCTAATGAATTTTCCAAACACATTGCCGGGCAATACCCAAAAAAGAAGGAAACCAGTCGAAGGAAATCCCAAGCGATCGGGCGGCAGCTCATAAAGGACACGTCCTAGTGCGTGCCTTCAAAATGCGATTTGACACACGTAGTTTGGGCTTAGGACCTGCTGCTGAGTTGCTGCCGACAAAGCGAATGCATCCTAGAGATTTGTTAGTCCTGCCATTTTGCACAATCATTTTGGGCTCATTTCGAGTCTAGTTTTTGGGCCAACTCACGTCTGCAATTTGGTTTCATCTGTGGGCGTTTGAGGCGCACTCCCTCGGCCTAAATGCCGACTTCATGATTAATTTCCAAGACACTGCAGGTGCATGCATTTAAAATAACTACAAAAAAAACATAATACATTCAGCCCCGACTTGACACTGACCCTTAAAACTGACGTTGGCAATGAACCTGACTGTCTAGACAGCGTCGCCATATCAGCAAATTGCTACTTGCTAATGTTGTTTACTTTAGTCCTGGCTATCCTGCGCTGCCGTCTTTCCATTTCGGCAATTAGCCAAAATAACAAATAAGCCAAATCCCCTTCCTCTCATCCATTTCAAATTGCTTTGTCAATAAAGTTTGTCTTCTGTCTCCTAAGGGGTAAAAGTTGGCACGCAAATGAAATGCTAGGGGAAAAAAGAATTACCATGATGATTATCCATGTTAAACTTCAGAGCATTAAATATGGTAATGTAATAAAGACGAGCAGAAAATTTAATTATAAACTATGCCGCATAGGATATTTAATTCGTATTTGAAATTTTATTCTGAAATTAATTACATTATGATGAAAATTTTGTTTATCTAAATAATATCTAAAGCAAAATGGTTTTTAAATATCTTAAATATCAATAACAATATCAATTGAAATATTCTGTTCATTCGAATAACATATCTAAACTATTATCTAAATATAAATATTATATTACAATTGTTATTATACATAACAAATAAATTGATTTAACTTTGTGCAATATTTTCTTGTCAAATATTTACTTAGATAAATTAAATTTATTTATATTTAATATTATATTATATGTTATGTATCTGCAAATATAATTTTTAAAAGCAAGTTAAAAGTGGACTGGAAGTTGTTTTTTGGATATCTTTTTTGGACCCTCATATTTTACACTGTTATTCAATAAAAACTGCGAGATAGCCGTCATATCTGGCTGTCAAATCGAGTTACTTGGGGCCACAAATGTAATCGGTGACCCAAATTGAAGGTAATATTTAAATGAGTTTTGTCAACTTTTAAAATCACATGAAAATAATCGCAGTAGCTTCCTGTGCATTTTGTCATTTTTAATGAACTTTTAAGCGATAATGAAAATCCGATGCACACACATCAAGTGCCAGAGTCCGCATGAGAATATGTATATCAAACAGATTACAGGTTAATGGAAAGTTGAGTTTAAACCGCTGATGAGAACGAAGCGGCAGCTGGGAATTGGTCAGATTAAGCATAATGAAAACCCTTTTTTCGGGGTTGCTTAAGTGAGATAAGCAAAACGGGTTCCCTGCGGAGCTAATCATTTTAAAAGTCGCTCCCCAAAAAATAATTTAGCAAAGCTTTTCCACATTTTGCCAATGGGAGCCAACAACCTGTTGCACTCAAAAAAAAAAAAAAAGACTGCAACAACATTATTTTGTTGTCGTCCTGGCTGCAGCAGCAGAAGCAGAAGAAGCAGCAGGCAAGCTGCATCCGGTGTTTGTGTTGATGCCAACAAACTTCCGTTTTTCTGGCAGCAGCAGCAACAACTTTTGCGCATGCGCAGCCACAAGTCAGTCACATCCACATCCACATCCACATGCAAAGACACAGACAGCAACACTCACACAGCCACAGCCACGTATTGGGAGAGAACAACAACATGCACGTCAACTGCTGCCAACAGGTGTATTTACTGTTTTTTCTTTTATTATTTATCAGGGACAACAACAACACGGACACACGAAAAAAGAAGTGCTCCCCAGTTGGGTTTTCATTTCTGTTCATACCCTGCATTACTTCTCGAAATCGGGTATTTGGGTATACAGTGAAATTTATCTTGGAAGAATCTACGTAGTTATTGTGATAATTGAGATTACGTAAATCATATTTTTAACATAAATAAAATATTAGTATTGTATAAAATAAATAATGTACATTACTTCCTTTTTATATTCAATATTAAAAATAATATTAAAGGATCTCTATGAAATTTAAGCCATTTTTGATAATTTTTTTGTGTTTTTCTGTAACTTACAATTAAATTCTATAATACAAAGTTTTTTAGCCAGAGCTATATTATTAGTATAGAAATTTACTCATTTTTATTTCAATAAATTTTAAATAAATTCATTTTGAAAATCTTCCAACAAACTTAATATTATTTTGTATTAAATTTTATGGATTAAATCATTTACATTTCAGTTTATACAAATATGTCTCAACTTCCTAACTATCTTTCTTTCATCCAAATATTAACCGAACTTTTATTATGTTTACAAAGTATTTCTTGGTCGAACATTACGTACGAATGTATCATCGTATCTTCTTCAGTTGGCTGTGCTGGCTGGGCAACTTTTTCATTGCCATAATTACCATGATTAGCAATGAATGCTGGGCCCGAGTTCGAGAGTCGCTGGCAGCGAGCGGCTTTGGCTTTAACTCTGTTTTGCCATCTTTCTGCTTTCGACTTCAACTCCAGCTTGGAACTCCAAGTTCGTCTTCAGCTTCAGCGTCAGCTTCAGCTCGAGTCGTTTGTTGTTTTCGGTTAGTTCGTCAGCAGCAGGCGGCAAACACGCGACAAATTTAATTTTTATGCTATTTCTTTCTCTTTGTATTTATCATTGTTGTTGCTTCCCCTCTGGATGTTGTAGTTGTTGCATATATTAACCGTAAGTCGCCTGCACTTTAATTTGTATTTATGCGGGCTGATTATCTCCGCCTTTGCCCCCGACGTCGCGTCGCTTGTTGCTCTTGTCCGCGATGATGTTGTTGACTTCTTTATTTTTATTGGATTCGACGTTTCTTCATTCCTCATGCATTTTTGTTGCCGTAATCAATGTAAGTCGACTGGCCGCGAAACTGTACCTGCAGGTAGAGAATATATCAATATATACTTTATTTGAAACTATGTTGAGGTCTTTATTAACCCTTGCCTATGCTGTCAAAAAGAATTTCCATCGTGAACTGTTTCTAATATCCCCCTTATGAAATTCCTTTTGAGAAATGCCGTTACATAAAATTCCGATCCAAAAAATATTGACACCGCTCAAACAACGAATACCTTATATGTATCTCGTTCTTTTTTGGCGCGTGCTAAGCTTTCTGCAAATGCCCAGACAAACAATAATTCTGAGAAAAATTGGGGTTAAGTTCAGTTTGGGAGTCAGTCAGGTACCGAGAAGTGCAAGGCGGACAGCACTTAAGCCGCAGACAAACTCAGTTTGAATGCACAGATACAGGAACAGATCGAGATAAGGGGTTCAAGCGTTACAGATAAGATAGTTGTCGAACCGAAATCTAAGCAAACACAAAGCCAAACGATATCGATTTGAAATGTTAAAAAGGTAAAAGAGCAAAGCGAACATTGAAACTCGACGGATCGTCGTTCTTATCGAGCCGGCAATTCGTTGTGGCAGCTGCTCGAAAAGATAAACCCCACACGGCACGCGCGATTCCGACGATTCCGACGATTCAAACTGGGACCATCTATAGCCTATAGGCAATACCATTTCCTATGTTTGTCGACGCGTTCCGAAAAACTGTTTGCGCAAAAGTGCAATAAAAGTGTTGCGTATCCTTCCGCTTCGGCATCTGTCCACGGGGTCCACGAGGATAAGAGTTTTACGAGCTCGTTTCGTTTTTATGACTTTGATTATCCTTTTCCCGATACTTTGTTGCGCCTCATTAAGTGGGCTCCTCGCTCGCTAGCTCGCTCGCTTAGTTTTTATTAGTTTGCCTGTACTTAATTTAATTTAAATATATATTTCGACTTATGACTTGCGCATATTGCGCAATGAAATGATCCTTAAAGTCATACCGTATCGGGCTACAAATCTTCCTTTAATAGACCACAAAAGATAGACAGACTGTACTTGGATCGCCAGCTCAGACAATGGCTCAAAGTCAGACAAAAGATCATCGTATAGAGCAGTTGCCTCTGTTCCCTCTTCCACCCCTGTCTGTAGCGAATCCAGCAGATGAGTTCTCTGCCGATCCCCCTCCTGCTCTCTGACATCTTTTAAGGCTGTCGTCAAGGCGTAAAGAATGCTGCTCTATGCCATATATGCTATTCATTTCACATTTGGCCCTTTTGTTGGGCCAAAATGAAGCTGTAACTTGCCTGTCAAATTTTCTTGACTGCATTGCGCCTTCTGTTTATTGCATTTTGTGGTCGATCAGCGATAAGGCCCGAACTGGAGCAGCGGTAGCTGCCAGCAGTCCATCATTATAATTATAAGGATAATCGCTTGATTGGTTATCCATCATGTAATATTTCAATTCAGCTCCGTTCGCCGCCTTGGTTCATAGTTCAAGCTGCCTTTGGCTAACTGCTCGAATGCACCGCTGAGTGGTTTCCTTTATTCTTTCCTCACATTCTTGCCGGATAATTTCCATCTTGTGGGAAATGGATAGCCATAATACAAGCCCCTGGAGCCTAATGTGCGATCAGCTGCATATTTCTTATGCAATTGGGTCAAGTACGCGAAGGGTACAGTTTATTCTTGCTGTATGATCGGTTTCCGATTGCAAATTCGCAAAGATCTGAAGTATGTTATACAATATGTATACCGCAGCTAAAATAGAAGATAATGTTATTGAATATGTGCTCAAACAGCTGAAGGAATTTAGTTCAAATCGAATTTATTGGAATTATAAACTCAAAACAGAATTCCCTTCTACAATAGAATTTCTTCTTTCTTCAAAATTCTTTAAAAGTTAGAAATGTAGTATTTTATTTGAAAAATTACAAATTTGCATTGAAAATTAGGAAATAAAATACACCAATGCATCATAGCTACAAATTCCAAATTAAAGAATCCAAATATGAATGATATATTAATTTGAATGTTATATAATATATTTTAAATTTATGAATGTATTTCTCAATTATTTCATTAAATGAACAAAACAATATTTAAAGAAAGATAGATGTACATAATTCCGGAGAACTTTCAACCAATTAATAGAGCTGAAGTTAAGCTGAAACATAAAAATCTAATGCTGGGAACAAATCGTTAATATTGTGGTTGATAATTTTATTTTTATTGTTATTATTTGAGCTTAGAGACAACTTTAAGCTGAAACTTAAAGTGAATTTCAAAGCTACGACTCTCAGGGTCTTAAGCGCATTTTATGGTCAACAATTTCTGCTTTTAATGCAACTTTCAATATAATTTGAAATGAAGCAAGGCAAATGGATGTTTCTTTTATATGAATCTTAAACTATTATGCAATCAAGTGGTATTTTTTTTAAATGTGAACAAATCTATTACCATAAGATAAGTGGAAGTAATTATGGGTGGTCTTCAAGTGCAATCTATAAACGATTCTCATTGTCAGAGCTTAAAAATGTCCCATGGCCGGCAGCAACAATGAAGTTAGCTCAATTGTGTGTGGTCAGTTAAACAGTCAGTTAGTTGGCAGCCACTTGCAGCTCATCAGCGGAGTTTAAAGCCGTCTAAATAGTCTGTTAACTCGTTAAACTGGACCTTCATTAATAGCTCGACTCGCCGCTC
Source organism: Drosophila immigrans (assembly GCA_963583835.1). Taxonomy (NCBI): domain Eukaryota; kingdom Metazoa; phylum Arthropoda; class Insecta; order Diptera; family Drosophilidae; genus Drosophila; species Drosophila immigrans. Next base: position 20,759,926 of record OY757142.1, on the reverse strand, counting down.
GGATCTCGTGGCGGCGACATCAAAGTTCCGGGTGACAAATAAATGCAAAGGCAAAAACAAAGGCACAGACAAGGTCCAGGTCAGAAATAACCCAGCCCCAAAATAATCGTAAATGCAGTAAGTAGCCATAAAATGACTCCAAAGACTGGCCAAAAAAAATGTTTATCATTTATGTACGTGACAAAAATGTTTGAGCTGCTCATTATGAGAGAGAGACGAGAGACAGGGAAATGTTTAATGGAGAGCTGTCTGTCTGCTCATGGCTATAAACTATATACTATAGTAGAGAATAGTGAGTTAACAGCATTTCAATCACATGGCTGAAATGGAACTCAATTTCTGCCTACCGATCACAAAATTGTTATAAATTTGTTCCGTTTTCGCTGGCGCGCAGCACCTGAGCCAAATTAGTTGGCCAACTTTACTTTAAGCCAAGGTAATTTGGCGTTGGCTTCGCCAGAGCCAATCTCGAACAACAGCTGGCGGCACTTAACTTGCTAAAGGAAATAGTTGAGAGCCCCTCTCTCTCTCTCTCACTCTCTCTCTCTATCTCTGTCTGGCATGCAGCGCGCTCCCTCGCAATATCCAAACCCTTTTTTTCTTTAGTTATAATTCGTGTTTAACTAATTTTAGCCTATTATCGCCATCATTATTATCATTAAATGTGAAATTGTTGCCCCGGCGCGCATGCGCATTGGCAATTTTACAGCCAGACAGCGAGACAGCAAGACAGAGAGAAAGATAGACAGAGAGAGAGAGAGAAAGAGATAGAGAGAGACTGGCAGGTTGGTGCTCCAACTACAGCTACAACGCCAACATCAACATCAACTGCGACTCCGACTGCGACTCCGACTCCAACTCATCGTCAGGCTGCTGTCAGGCACCAACTGTTGTCTCTGAGCCCAGTCGGAGTCGCAGTCACAGTCCCTGTCCCAGTCACTTTGACCGCTGGGGTTGCCGCGGGGTCAGGCCAAACAGCGTTTTGCGCCTGCTTCAAGCTTTTCAGCAATATGTTCTATTTTTCACTCGGATCTCGCCAATTACCAGAAAGCAATTTCAAAGTTATGTCGAGGGACGCAGCCAGCTCAAAGGGTGCGCTTAATTGCGAAATGCTTTGGTATCTTTTAGATATATTTAGCGCTGGGAAATATTACGCACAGTCTAAAAACGAAAAGAGTTTGAACAGAGTCTACCATTTAGTTGAATTATTTCTTAAAGTCGTCCGTTAACAGTCGACATTTATCAAATTATGGTTATTAAATTACGATTAGGAAATCAACGACTTTGTAGTATCTTAAAGTTATAAATTTACAATTTAAGATTATACCTTACAATGAAATGTATCTTGGGTGATTCAGAAGCTATCTTAGCTACATGCAATATTTGATATCTGAGCCAATCTGAACTCGCTGGAAATCCTCTGTAATTGCTGTAAATTGAGCTGGAAATGGCTTGCATTTCTGAAATTTTACATTTTATATACCTTAATTACAATCAAAAGTTGGCGAACAAAGGGCAACAAATGACTGAAAGTAATACGAAAACAATTTATGTGGCAGCCGCAGCCGCAGCCGCAGCAGCAGCAGCAAGAGATGCCACAAGATGCGTTAAGCGAGACAAAAGGCAGCCGAGCAAAAACCACAAGAATGACAAATGTAAACGACACCGCAGGACCTTCGAGGCACCAGACGCAGACCCTGACGCTTGGGTGGGTTGTACCTGGCAACACCTACAACATACAGACGCCGAGTTGCTGTGATTCGTTTGGTCCTTTTTTTGTATGGCATGCAGCAGGATAACCGATACGACACATGCGGCGTTGCAGACGGCGAGTTCTTGTTGCCACTTAAAGTCCATAACGATGCCACCGATGCTTGACCAGGGATTGAGTTCCACAAACTTCTATAGAATGCGAGGATATCTATCGCCATATGCCATATGCCATAGTGGCCAGTTGTTTGAGTTGTCTGTCGCCGAGGCTACCGATGTCCTGGCTACCGACTGACTCCTTGCTATCGCCAAATCATTGTTAGTTTTTCCTTTAAAATTTGTTCGACTCATTGTTTTACTTTGGCTTTGTTGTTCGCTGACAGCTTCTTGCAAATTGTACTCATTTTACGTAAATGATTTATTCAGACTCTGTTGGTACAAAGGATTTGCGACTAATTTCATTATTTGCACAGTTGCCAGTTATTTGCATCATTGCAGCAAAAGCAAATGAATTTATTTAAAAGATTAGAGTGACACTGAAGGCAGATGAGGCATAATGTAATGTCAAATAAGTAAATACAGAAGAAAACGCTTAGAGAACTTGTATATATAAGTAGTAAAGAGTGAAGAATAGAAAAATACTAGAAAATTTTAAGAAATTTAGGAATGATTTTTAATCATAGAATTATGTATATTATTACTTATATGATGTGAGCAACATAAATAGGAAAAGTACATAAGTTAAGGACATATTTTTTCAACTAATTATTTTGAAATCAAACTAAAAATACATCTTAAGGAGCACAATTAATATTTTTAAATAATCAAAAATTAACAAAATAAATGAATGAGTAAGCATAGATATGATGTTGATGTAAAAAATAATATTGAAAGTACTTGGTATATTAAAACATGTAGAATTTCACAATTTATATTTAATTGATATATAATTTAATTGAATATAACTAAATAATTAAAATAAATAAAATAAAATAATAATAATTATGTAGTAGTTAATACGCTTTAATTTTGAAATACTATTTGTCAATAAAATGTACTACTCTAATATTTATTTATTATTAATTATTTATTAAATTAAATTAAATTGTATTAGACTTTTATATTTAATTTTTTTCTGGTTGAATTGTGCAAATTCAGCAATTCTCTCTCAATATATATTTCGATGATTGTCGGAACGATCCAGAAAGCAAAACATGCGAAACAGTTGTTTGGCTGTCAGTTCTTGGATTTAAAACATTGTTAGCCAAATTGACTGGAAGCGCAGGAACGGCTGCAAAGTTTTCCTTTATTTTATATAATTTAAATTTGCCTCACTCTCTGCTGCCGGTCGGCAGCTTATCTAGAGAGTCGCATCGAAGCAGGAGCCAAGAGGGCAACCAAAGGACCAAAGGCAAACCCTTCTAACTGCAGCCAGATGAGGGCAACAGGAGCGGATGAGAGAATTCAATTTGACTGCCAGCTTTGGCTTCAACTTCGACTTCAACTTCAACTTCAGTTTCAGCTTCAGCTCAAAATCAAAGGTGTTGTTTACAGGCGGCAGCCAACGGCATCCAAATGGACAGTTGACCCTTCTACGAATCGAAATGAAACGAAGTGAAGGCGAAGGCGAAGGCGAAGGCGAAGAGGCAGCAGATGAGGAAAGAGCATCTGCCAGTGCATGCGTAATGACCAACTGCCAAAAAATAGTGAGGGCCAGAAGGATCGAATGAAATGGAAAAAAGGACGGACTAATGAACGACGTTGTTGAAAATCTACGTGGCTAAAAACAACGAAAGGATAAAAAACCCTCGGTTACAGATGCCATCGAATTATAGCAGCAGCAGCAGCACCAGCAGCAGACGCCAAGCCAAGAGCAAAGAGTTGAAATTGAAACAGTTGCCGAAGGGTTTATGTTCGCGTCGGGGTTTTGTGTTTGGGCTTGAGTTTTTGGGCTCCTTCAAAGCCAAGACAAATGCGCGGCGCATGGCGTAATTATCGGGTTAGGGATTTACCACCTGGACCTGGACATTGGCCAGAGCGAAGATGCATCTTGGCAGCGAAAGGCACAAAAGGGTTGTTTGTGTTACCAAAATTTAATTTGACGCTCATAATTGAGCCGTTCCCATTTCTCGTGGGATGCGGCGGCTGCAAAACAACAGAGTTGCACTCCATATGTCCTTCGAGTGGACCTGGCGGCCACTTAAGGACAGCTAGAGCACGTGCTGCTGCAGTTGCATCTTGCTGCATTTTCGCCAAAACTGTACTTTAGCGTCGCTCGTCGTTCGTCTTTCGTCGTCCTTGCTGTCGTCTTGGCCGAGTCTGTAAATAACAAACACCAGGTGCTGCATGCAGCCGCCTTTGCCAGCATGTCTTAGTCTTATCAGGACCAAGCGCAACTTGGCCAGCACCAGGCTCATTGTCCACTCGAGTACTTAGGCCATTGTCTCTGCTGTCGTCGGGGTTTTTGTATCCTGCCGCGTGCTGCAATTGTTTCGCCGGTTTTGTGCGTGTCCCTGCATTTTAACTGCTTGCTCGACCGTCGTTGCATCTCTCCTGCGTCCATTGTTTTGATTCATTTTGTCAAATTTATATAAAATTTATTGCAACACACGCAACCAAAGTTCTGGTCTATGCTTCACAGACTTTGAATGCCATAAATGTGCATTTAATGGTGTCAAAACAGAACGGGGACTCGCTTTCATCGTGCTCCCGATCTGCTGCAATTTATTGAATGCCTGAAAGGCTAATAGATATAGTATAGCCTCGTGAGATACGGCAGTATGCTCCAATGCCCTTGCACAATGCAGTCTTTGGTCAGGGGGGATTTCAGTGGAAAGCGATTATAAATATTTTGCTGGTATTTTCTGAATTGAAAAATAGTTTTTGGAAAACAAACTCTTATGAAGAACAAAATGGAAGACTAAATTCTTTCTTAAATACTTTTAAAGAAGCTGAAAGGTTGAGATTTGGATGTTATGAAGTTATGAATATTCAATGCTCTCATTCAACATTTCAATGCAAATAATAATTTGATATCAATATTATCATAATTTTCAAATAACGTATTGTTAAATTATTAAATTATTAATTTATTATTATTCGTTGCTTAGATTAGATTCTAGAGAATAAAGAACATCCGGAGTATTTGACTTCGGGCTTTACATAAAAATGTTTACTTTAATTTACAATACATATTTTTATTTTTGTAATTAAAGAAGATTTTAATTTTTTGTGACTATTTAAACTATTCATATATATATTTATTTTTTTCGTGATTGAGAATTATATGTTAGGGTTCAAAGTATAACCGCAGCATCTGAGGCCTTCAGGATGTTTATGATTAATGTAATTCTTAATACATACATGAATTTATCTGTTTAGTATGTTTAATGAAACGTTTTTTGTTTTTGAGTTGATACTGGAATGCATTTTAATGGAGACTCCTTTTTAAATACGTTAAATACGAGAATTCAATTGAAACAAAATAATGTAGAAATTTCATTAGAAATTCATTGTCTCATTTGATGGAAAAAATGTTAATTTCCTCTTAACATTTTTTTTTTAAGAATTTAAAAATTATTTAATTTCTTTGTTCTTTTCAAACTAGTTTTATCTTGAAGGCATTTGTATCATTGGACTTATCAGTTTGGCCCTGCAGCTGAGATGCTGTTCCGTGTACACGAAAATCCGTAACTTAAGATGGAAACGATTGCACAAATTAGTAAAAATCTCCAGCTAAAGTCTGCTTTAGATGTGCAACGATAAAATATGTTTGCTATTCACGAACTAGAACAAAACACCCACGACGTTGACTTAAGCTGGCTCAAATTCAGCTCTCGGTGGCACAGGTCAGTTGGGTTAACAAAGCACGTGGCGTTGGCAGGATCAGAACTCAGGACAGGTGATGCGTAAAATGCAGTAAAATAGATGGCCATTGTTTGGCCATGTCAGCAGAACAGATCCAGACACAGAGACCGGACAGAGAAACACCCACTGAGCGACGCATATGCAAATACACATTTCCACAATGCGTGGCAGCTGCAAATGCGTAAAACAAAAGCCGCAGGACAAGCAACAGGCAACAAGCAACAGGCGGTGGCGAACAAGCAGCAGGATAGCAGGCCATAGGCCACAGGCCGCAGGATCAAACAGGGTCGGTCGAGGCCACTCAGCTAGTCAGCCAGTGCAAACTAGGAGAGTAAACAAAAGCACAAGCTGCACGCACTGAACCTGCTCGGTCGAAGGACTTTGCCTACTTGCACCTTGGCCTCGCTTGTTGCATGCCACTGAAAAATCTGCCACTGCTGGCTCTATTAGTGTTTGGTTTATGGTGATGAAGTGGCCGGAGCAGATGTGTTTGGACCATTGCATAACAATCGGTATAAGTATCGCGCTTGAGTGTGAATTGCACGCCGACTGTTAGATTTATGGCCCTTTTATTGAGAGCGTTCTTTCTCAGCTCGTTCGGTTTCTAAGAAGCTCAACCAGATGCTAAGGCCAAAGGATTCACCCAAGGCACGTAGCGTGCATCAAATTCAAAGAATCAACCGAAAACAATGGCCAGCTATGCAGATGCCATGCTCGGAAATCTCACAATTTGATTGAACAAACATATCGCGACCTCTATTGACACATCCATATCGAAAACTAACACAGAATCTAATCTGAGCTCAACTCCCCAGACTTTAAACATTTCGCACCGCAAGCGCAGCTAATCAAAAGGCAGATCTGAAATCGAAACAGAATAGAACAGGAAAGAAAAGAAAAGGATTTCAAATGATTACAATGGGAACGAGTTGACAATGGGAACGATAGACACTTCTGGGTCATGTTTGCGCAAATTGTGCAAACATGCTGGCGCAAATGTCAATCGACAATTGTCACAATTGTCAAAGGGTTCATCTAGCTGCAAGCTGCAAAAATGTTGTCAAAATTGTATAAATTTGCAGGGAATTGCATGCAATTTTCAAAGGCATTGATTTACTTGCCTCGGCTAATTTGATGGGCTCTCAATGGCTCAATTGATTCGTCAATAATATTGTGGGAGGCTGGTAATAAATACAGCTGCCCTTGGATGACAGTGCCATTAACATCATGGCTATTCAACATGATGGTTGTTTGAGTAATGAATGTAAAGAAGCAGCTGCTCAGAGACTTATCAACAGTGTTTGAGGGATTTAAAAAATAATTAGGAAAAACTTGAATGATTATTTAAATTGGCAATGATTAGCTATAATTTTCTATTGATTAAAATAGTGAATTTAATTTGTACTTATTAATAATTGAGTAGTTGAAAACAATTGAATAAAATATATATTTCAATAATAATTAGGACATATAATATTATTTAGTTAAATTGCCACTACACATTAAGCATGACAAAAATAAATAAATTCAATTTACTAAAATACTAATTGGATTTTAAATTCTTAATCATTGAGTAGTTGAAAAATATGGAGTAAAATATATATTAAAATAATTATTTGGAAATATTATATTGATTATTTATATTGCCACTGCACATTAAGCATGACAGAAATAAATAATTAGCTTTAATATTCTATTTATTAAAAAAGTTAATTTGATAGTTGCTACTTAAAATTTAAGCATTATAATAAAATATGTACTAAAATAATAAAAAAATAATATAATGAATATTTATATAGGCAAATTCAAATATTTTAATATTTAAGTTATTAATAATATTTAATTTTTTAATTTGATTTCTATCGATATTAAATACATTTATATAATAAATATTATTTCATTGCATATTTAATTAATTATTACCTTTGTAAAAAACTATTATGTGATATCATGCATTTATTATATTGAATAATTTTTTGTAGTTACCTTTCTGCATTGTGTTTTGCGCAATTGAGTGATTGGGGACATGAATGAATTTGTGAAGATATATTAACACAAGTCATAATATTTTGTTGCAGATGGGCAATATATACATCAAGAGTTTATTACTTGCGTCATTCCAAGAAGCTGACCAGCATGTGCCGTCAAACCTGAGCTGCATAGCCAATGAAAGAGCGGCCTTGAGGGCCTTCAGAAACTATGGAATCATCGAAGTGAAGTCTGTTGGGATCAGAAGACAAGACGAGACAATCTAGCGGATTGGAAGACACCCGCAGCTCTAAAATGATAATGATTTCGTTGCTTGATTCCCTTAAAGGCTGCCAAAGACAATGGGAGTAGTCAGCAGATTTACGCGATGAGGAACTTGAGGACAATGCTCCATGCTACGCACTAAAAAACACAGCTAAGCATAAAAAGCAGCCGGAGCAGGAGCAGGAGCAAGAACAGGACCAAGAACGAAGCGAAGCAGGACCAAGTGAACTGATCATGCGTGGTGTTATTTATTTTTTGCTTGCAGCCTGTTGAGGAAACATCTGCCCCGCTCAATTTTCGTTCGCTTCTTTTTTAGCTGTTGTCTTCTCTCGGCATTGTAGTTAATGTTGTTGCTTTTTTTCTTGTTGCTGGCGTACGCATGCGCACGCAGGACATTTGGAACAGGATACTTACAAACAAAGAGAAAAAACAAGTAATACGTAAAAAAGAAATGAAGACACTGCTAGGTAGTCTGCCTGCTGTACATGTGTGTGTACCGCTCTCCTCTCTACCTTGCCCCTGCCCCTGCTCCTCGCCAACGCTTTACTCCTCCAATAGTTGCCGGCTGCGCTGCCGTCATCGTTGTCATCATCGTCGTGTACAGTCCCAGATCGGTCTAGGCACAATGTCAAGGTCAAGCGCGTGCCATGACGAGGAGCTGAGCACGATTTTTTAATAGAGAAAATCTGGAAATTTTAAAACGCAGGATATGCGTATCCTGCTTGGCTGGCATGTGCTGTGTCGCCAGCAGCTGTCACTAGCGTTGATCCTGTCATTGCATTTCACTTTTGGAGCGTGCGTGTCCTTATTGCTACCAAAGTCGAGTGAAAAAATAATGATGTGATACTTTTTTTTAATAGAATTTTTTGCCAGCCGTTCATATCCTGTCGCCAGTCTCCGGTCAGCTGCTCCTTCATGTGCTCTTGCTGCTGCTCTCCAATTAGCATATGCGTCTTCAAACTTGTGCAATGCCAAGCGATTGTCGCCAAACACTAATGTCCTGGCAAAGCACCCACGTAAAATCGCCTTGACAGCTGCCACGAATTTCATATTTTATATAGTCCTTGAGCCTGGGTAGCACTCTAATCCTTCTGTTTCCTCTGGCGACAATTGCCCTGCAAATTTACGCAAACATGCTCCACAATAGCGATTATCCTGCTCTTTCACTCGTCACATTGAATCCCTTCGCATTGTTGTCTCTAATTCCCCTCGGCTTTTTGCTCTTTGTCTAAGCCTTTGACAATTTGCACAGCACAAGATTTAATACTCACCTGAAGGTCCCAGCTGTATGCCAATTGTTTGCAGGATATGTTGGCTAAGGTTGAAGCAAAGTATTTGGCTGTGCTTATATAAGATTGGATGGCATCTGCTCTATAACTCATTCAACAAGCTTGCAACTGAATATATTTTATTTTAAATGCTTGCGTCACTATTTTTATTGCAGAATTAAATTTTCAATTACTATATTTTGAATGAATTAGTCCTCTAAACATATTTAATTATAATTTACTCAAATATAGTTTTAATTTTTATTTTTATTGCTTTCTGAAGATATTTAATCATCGACATAATACTGTAATTTTATATAATTAAAACTTTAATCTATTCACTCCTAACTATTCATATTTTCATGTACTTTAATTATTCAAATAATATTATTAGTTTTCTCAAAATTTGATTAAAATAAGTACTAAGAACTCAAGTTCTTTATTCACAAACTCTTTATGCATGTTATCACACTCTATAACCATTAAAGATCATTAAAACACAGCAACGGCTGCAGGTTGCTGGCAGCTCAACTTATCTTCAAATTTCTCTTTTTTATGTTTTAAAACTAATTTTATGAGAAACCCATTGTGAAATGGTTTGCAAGCATTTTCCAATGAAGGCATTTGTCTAACAGCAAGATACAATTTTTTCACTGTCTGTTTCTTATTTTTTTTGTTTTATAAGCGTAGCGCGCATAGGGGCCGGCTGACCATCTCTTGTGTTGTCGTCGTTCTCGTCCTTGGCCTAATCTCTAATCGCACGTCACGCTAGCAAGACAAAGTCCTCACCTTGCCGATCGGCCGTCACACTGGGGCCAGACTCATTTGAGACGCTTTAAACTGGTGATAAGCATCGGCAGGTTCAAGCTGACAGCCAGCAGGTAGTTGTAGGTTGAATTTCTTCGTGCTGGTGTTGTTGCCGTTGTCCGACACGCTATTGTCCTGCACGATTTTCGTCCTGGCCAGTCGCTGTCTTGCTGGCAGCCGGTGTTCTTTAAAATGTTGCAATGTGCATTGTATAATTTATATCATAATTTTCCACGCATTGTCCTCGCCACACTGCAGCTTTATCCTGTTGCTTGGTTTATCTTGATAGCGACTTGGACCCCAAACGACGTGCTGCCTTGTTCTGTTCATGTTTTTTGGTAAGCTAAAAAATAGAGTCGTTTATAATGCCATTAAAATCGATTGATTTGTAGCAGATATATTTAAAGGGGGAGAACTCTCTAGAAACTAAGTTATATTGGCTTGACAATACATTTTAAACAACCTCTCAAGGAAAAAAGGAAAACGGCATAATCTTTTCTTTTACTCTAACTCGCCAGAAACTTAGTTAGATTGGCACAAGGTTTGCAAATAATTACTTATTTCCTTTACTTCAACTCTCTAGAAATTTCGCTATGTTGGCACAAAGATGTAAAATCTTAAAAATAAAAACCCTATGCTCAATTTTTTCCTTTAGACCATTTTCGTTATGTTGGCACAAAAAGACTCTAAGAAAATCCTCCAAAGAAAAGTTGCAAATAGTAAGTTAATAGTTGCTCAATCTCGTCCTTTATCCCACTATCAAACATCAACTCGAATTTCATTTCAAGGATCTGCTCAAGAAGTTGACATTCAATTATAATCTCAATTGTTCAGGAAGCAACTCAAACAGATCACTGGCATCACCTTTCACCCCAGAGCAAAGGAAACGAAGAAAGAGCAACAACGTCCGGTCATGCAAATTTGGCGAAACGTTAAACCTGTTCAACCTCTGAACTGACAGTAAATAATATTCCTTCATTTCTTTCATCTCTTTTCGGAAATTTCCCCCAATGCTCATTAACCACCCGCCTCGCTGTAATTTGCCGAAATCTGTGATCCTTGACGATTAGTTACAAAAGACATAAAAACTTCCGGTCTGTGAGATGCGCGTTGAGGAAGCAACCGATCAGCAACAAAGGTGCGTAGCTGTTGCTCTGCGAACTGCAAATTGATCCTGTACCTGTATCCTTACCCATAGCCATACCTGTCTCAGCGACAGCGACAGATGCGCAAAAAACGAAGCAGAACGAACCGAACAACAAGGATGCGGAAACAGCAGTCGCGGCTCAAGAATCAAAACAAAACTCGCAATGAGCATTGAGCATTGAGAGAAACAAACGGTGCACAAAAGCGGAAATAATAGCAGTCCCATTTCCATTCCCAGTCCCAGTTGCAGTTGCAGTCTCAATTCTACTCTGAAATCCCAATCGCAGATCTTTTTACCCAGTTTCAGTTTCCAAAACAAAAATACAGAAGAAACCTTCTGTGCAACAGTTGTCCCCGTACACAAATCACAACTGTTGGCCTTTGGTTTTGAATTTATTTCCATTTTCAGCAGCCTCTCTGACCCATTCAACATGTGTGATGAGCATTAAAAATTCAAACAACCGCGGATGCTGTGGTTTGATAATGTCAAACATGTGTCTATCCCTCAGCTCTGCATCTGTGAGTGGGGATCGAGGTAGCTACGGATCTTCACAATTCTGTAGCGCCTGTCGAGCTGAATATGCTAATCATAACGGGACGCTGTTCTGAGACAGTGTCTGATATTGTACCTTGAGATGCATTCTGGCTCTCAGCACAGTTGATTGATCGCGTTGACTAGAGTGTCTATTTGAATTTGTAAGTGAGCAAAGCTTTTCATGGCCAAAACATTATACGAAGAAATGCGATTTAATTAATGCACTTCTTTTTAGAAAATAACAAACCATTTTTGGCAAATTTGCAGAGTTTTTATGCAGTGCAAAATCACAAATTGAATTAAGTACTCACATCATTTTGACTTGGCAATCAAACAAATATTCTAATAATGAGATATAAATTTAAGCTATTGTATTCGACAATATCACGCAATTTAAAATGTAAAGTAGAAACGCATCTTAAATTATAAAAGAAATATAGAAGGGTTTATAGTTATATAGTTATACCCAAAAAAAAGTATAGTGATATAAAAATAATAGTTGTCCTCCTAAATAATATTTAAATGAAACTATAAATTTGTAGTGACTAGTGTTATAATTAATAAATATAAAATAAAAACATCAATAATAAATAAACATCAATTGACTTTATTTTAGTGAGATTATCTTTTTGAATTTAGTCATTTGATCTCAAAAAATTTCACTAATCATGAACTTTAGTTGCACTATGCAAAATGAAATATTAATTAATAATGTATTTTAAATTTCTTTACTGCCAATTTCACAATATCTTTAAAAGCTTCTATTTGCATTCAGCATTTACAAACAGCTCACAGTTCGGGCATTTGCAATGTCGAAATGACGAAAATGGAGCAGTTCGCAGAAGGTATTCAAAATTCACAATGCGAATGCGAATCGATTGGACTACGAGTATTCGTACTCGATCTCGTACTCTTATTCGTATTCGCATTCGTACTCGAACACATGCAGTCTGCATGAGAAGTGAATGAGTATTTAAATGTAGCCAGCAAATGGGATATAAAATGATTGAATTATGGTGCCATATTTTCTGGCAAATTATAAAACAAAGGAGCTGCTGCTAACGCTGAGGTGGGGCTAAGCAACCAAAATCGAGGAGCTGGGAATGTCGCGACATTGGGCATTTGGCTGTCGGGCGTGATGATTGCATTTTAATGGATAAATTAAAAATCAATGCCTGGTGTCTCGCGGTGTCTTGCACGTACATTGTACTTAAATTAACCAAACGAAATTGTAGAGAATCACACACAAAATAAAAGGCCACAAAAGAATAAGGAAAAAACTGTCGATCGAACACCGATCGTGAGAATGGAGAATGGCGACAATGTCGCCAATGGGCGGCCTGACTGAACCCCATAAATCTTCATAAGCTTGTCACGTTTCGAGTGCAACAGCTACTCGTAAATATCTGTAGACCGATGTACTCGAACTCGTCGACGTTGATGATGACGCAGCTACCCAAAATGTTGTCACAGCTCCCTTGTGGATTAACAATTATTTTGACATAAAAAAGCCGCACGCCTCCCAGCCCCAAAAAGCTTGGCTCGGAACCGACCCGAAGTTCTTCAAGTGTCCAATGGCCCCAGCAACCACACCAGAGAGATTTCGTGAGTGTGCCATGGCGGTGACACATACGTGCCAGGCTTTTTTCCTTGGTTTCAGATGCTTTCTGGACTACCGTTGTGCCGTCGTCGTCCCATCATAGCAATTGGGAGTCATTTGTAAGCGCGACACGTGCTGGCGGAGAACATGCTGCTGAGTTACCCTTCCATTTGGTAAATGCCTCAATGAAATTTGGCCATAAAACTGTTTGGTTTATCGTAAATACGTTTCTTTATTTCATTTGAGTTTGTTTTCTCGTGTTTTTGGCAATTTGCATTTGTAGGAGTTCAACAACTCGGAATCTTGGGGAGTGATTATAAATATAAAGCAATGTAAATGTTTCAATTAGCCTGTCTTGAGTTCCAATTAAAAATGTCAACATCAATCCAAATACGAGCAGATGTCCAGAGCGTTTTTGTATAGCCAACTTTTCCCAGGCCATGGGAAATGGGGGAAAACATGTCTCTGACACTGACACTGACAGCTACCACAGTGTGGATAGATGGCCAAGAAGTGGACCAGACCAGACCAGCCAACTGGCAACTGGAGCGGGCAATTGGAAAAGCAAACACATGCCGACACAGAGCCAATTGGCCGCCAGATTGACATCTTCATCATAAATAAAAGTGAAAAAAAAACTTGTTAAACGAAACGGAATCCGCGGCAGCCAAATGGTGCTGTGGCATGTGTGGCAATGTGGCAAGTGAATGCCAAACGCAATGACAAACAAATAAACAGTCGGCAGGCAAATAATCATAATGATTACAATGCCATTTAGTTAGTATCATTTGTTGGGCTAATGAAGACATGCTGCAGTTGCACTTAAATATCTCATACGCCCGCTAATGGGGCAGCCAAATAGCGCATGGAGAGGGAGAGAGGGGCCTAATGCCAACGTGACGCATACTTAATTATCGGTCCATGTTGGGCACGCCCTCCTCGCCTCGCTGCGAGGTGTTAACAAATTCATTTCACTCAATAATTTTTCTCAACGAGCTGCAACTGGTTTTTTCCTGCTCCCCTCCCTCTTCATCATCATCGTCATCAACAACACGGTGGCTATCAATGCTACATGGCTCTTTAATCTTCTTCGCAGAGGCGGCAACATTATTTGCATGCTGATTAGCCTTCAACTTCAACGCAGACACAACTTGCTTTGCTTTGCTTGCTACACATTTTGCACCTCACTTTCCCAGCTGCCAGACAAAAGTTGTCCCCCTCCCCCCTCCTCCGTCCCTCTCTCTTTCTCTCTCTGGCCAGTCCAGTTTATCTATTAGCCGAGGCCGCCTTGCACTTGCCACGACGATGTTGCTGGTCCAATTTTCAACACTTTTGACGTGCTGTTAATTGATTTAGAGTGCCGTCTGGCCAATGGGTTCAGCTCCACGCCACATCAGATCACTCTACTCCACTTCGCTTCACTTTAGTCCAGTCCAATTCCAGTTGCTGAGCGAGTCCGGACGTGGTCGCCTATGATTATATAGCGCCACTCGCTTGTTATGGCCAACTTTGGATTTGCCACTGTAATGACTCTGCCGCTCGGTAATTGCTGCCTCCGCTTCTTTTTCCGCTGTACGTGCCGCGTAGTGGGAAAATCATTGGTTAACTGCTCAATCGTGCTGCAATGACAACTTTATTAGCTTTTCCTCCGCATTGGGTGTGGGTGTTGTTATCTTGAACAGATTTACCAGCCTCACACTGCGTGTGTGTGTGTGTGGCAACTGTACTTAAAAGTAGTCGAGTCGGGAGAATGCCATATGGACAGATTTGGAAACTACTCGAGAATAGGGTCAGTGGAACACCTTGCGACTGCATCGAATTCCCAATCAAAACACACTCTCTGTGTGAGCTAGGGACATGTGCAACAGCTTGCCAGGCTGCTGCAGGCAGATCTAGAGGGTCCTTGTTGCCAGTTGGTATGCTCACAGCAGGTACCTTTTCAAGGATAATGCAGCATCGCAGTCATCCTGTGCGCAACAGGCTGTGCAGTCGGCAAATGGATTTGTTTCATTCTTTCTTTTTTACCATGCCAAACAGATTTACTTTTGTTGTTTCTCTTTTTACGTTTCGTGCGAGTGCAGCAGCTGCTGCTGCAACAAAATGGTTGCAATCACAGCAGATGCCACTTAGTTAGAAAACTGTTGCTTCGTTTATTGGGAAATTTTTCCATTCGATTTCCAAGCAGCAAACCAAAGTACTCTCAACAATTGGGTGTGTATCTACAGCTTATGTCTGCCACTGCCCCACGCATGCCAATATCTGTCTACTTCTCTTTTGTTTTTCTTTGCTTTTTGCCGATAGACATTTGCCATTGGCTTATTTGTCATGCCACTCGGGCGTCGGCCACGTTCAGGCTTTTTAAACGCGTTCAGCAACTCGTCCATTTGTTAATTCCATTGAATTTACGACTTTGTACATTGTTGATGTTCGACTCATGTTTGATTTGCTTACATGAATTTTACATAGAATCGGCCATAGCTGACGTTGTTGCCAAGGAATGTCTGAGAGACATAAAACTTCAAGTCGCAATTACTCAAACTGTTGTGCAAGGACTTCAGCATTGCGATCAACGAATTCTATTGATTTATTTATTTATCGAATCTATTGTTTATATAAAAAATAATTAGATACATATACAATTTATAGGAATCTCCGAAGATTTATTAAATTTATTATATTATTATTATTAATATTAGCGTGATGCTAAAGAATTTTCTACAATTTAGAAAACTTCTGCATTGCGATCTATTAATTAATTTATTATTTTTTTTTCTTGACGTTATTTCCCTTTTTAAATAATTTTATTATGTGAACTGTTTTTTCGATTTTCTTTATTTGATTTCTGAATTCATTTTAGTATTATTATATTAGTATATTCTTCATCTCCGAAGATTTTATTGCACATCTATTTTTAAATATTTTCTTGCTTATTATTAAATTAATTAATTATATTAATTATAAATATTATCGTGATGCTATGGAATTTTCTACAATTACAGAAAACTTCTGCATTGCGATCTATTAATTAATTTGTGTTTTTTTTTCTTAACGTTATTTCCTTTTTTATTATTTTATTATAATGAAATTTATTTATTTTGACTAATTTTTTTTTTTATTTTTGAATTAATTTTAGTACTATTAATATTAGTATGTTGCTTTGCTGTTTGATGCGACTATTTTCAGTATCTGTTTTTTGAAAACAATGAAACCAATTTTTATATATGTATTTGTATAACTGATACATGTTCACACACGACAACTGTAGAAGACACTTCCGCAGCCATTTCTCTCGCATGCCAAGATACCAAGTGCAGGTTTCCCCCTCTGAGGGCTGCTCCAGAAGAGGTGGAACCCCTTAATATTTGGCTTAAAATATATACGGCAAGCGGAGCTTCAATTTGATAGCTGGAAATTTATCGAGTGGAATGTTTGCGGCATGTCGCATGTCGCTGCTGTCGATGTTGCCACACACGAGCCCCAAAAACGAAAAAGCAAAAAAAAAAAAAAAAACAGAAAATAAAAAAAATCTGGCAGCGCATAAAGTGAACCTGATGCCGATGGGCGACAGTTGTTGCAGTTGATGGACTACGCCGGCTGCCACAACAGCGCCAGGATTATATGGGGGTTTTTTCGGTTTTTTGTTGAATGCGACATTTAATGCGCCGCCGCGAAGCCAATCAAAAACCGGCGCTGGGGCAGCAGCCGCATCAGCTTGAAGGCAGTTCGGCTGGAGCAGGGCGATGATTTGCTTGGATACTCGTAAATAAATGATAAGCGTGTGGTTTTTAATTACACACGACGACGTCGACAGTTTGTACTTTTGTCTCCGTCGATTTTTTCGACTAGTTTGAACTTGACATATGGCACGCGTTGAGTGCCACAGTTTGTTGACTCTTCGCCAGCTGCCGAGATGAGGTGGGCAACTTAAAGTTTGCACAGTCTTGTTAACATTACGCAAACATGCCACAAAAGGAATCTTTGCTTTTCTCCCCATTTCTCGCAACTGCAATATGCTGCGCTGCAGCATCGGCTTCTGTCACATTGTTTGCGCCCAAGAAATCGAATTGTAAGAAAACCCACCCCATGACTACTGTGTCCTTTCTTTGTCCTTTTAATATATTTTCATACAATTTATTTTACGATTTTCCTGCTTCTTTGTTAGCGTGTCGCTCGCACTCACTTTGTCGATTTTCCATGGCTGTTAAATTGATGGATTGCTCTGCGACTTCTGACACCACATACAATTGCATTTCCCCCTCCGCATTCAATTCAACAAAAAGTCAACGAAGAAATTGCTTTGCGAAGTCTTAAGCAAGCATAAATAATGCGACCAACAACTGCTCCTTGGCTCCTTTGGGATTGACTTCTTCTGCGTTTGCGTCTTCTCAATACCATAATTGATTATGGAGAACTGAACTCTCTAGCTTGCTGCTAGTCAAAATCTGCCAGACAAATTTAAGCTGACATTTATTTCAAAGTCACACTAGCTAATGTGTAGCGTATGACTGCTATAAATCTCAAAGTCTATCAGTTTTGACAATGAAACTGTCAATCAATTTGTGATTAAATTCTTTGACAATTCTATTCACGTCTGGCGGACAAAATCGTCTAAAATAAATCAATAATGCCATCAACACCTATTTAGTTCGAATCAAGAATTTAATTTAAATCCGATAAATAAATCATTCATAAGGAAAGCACCTGAAGGAGTTACTTTTAAACATACAAATTGTTTACTTATTTATAACTGTCAATTTATTTATGTTGGGTAAACATTAATTTAATTATTTCCCTTTATGTTTGATAGATCTACGTCACTTTTTATACTATACCTGTTATTCATAACCCTCTAATTTCGTGCCTATCTTATACTTTTACAAATATTTTAATTTATTATGAGATTGAATCAGTGCTAACAACATTACTATTACAACCCATTCTAGAAAATATGTTTTAAGCAAACCCCTCAAATCATACAAAAATTATTTAGGCGATTATCATGTTCAAGGAATCGTCTTGTCAAATGGTTCAACCATCTTAATGGGCTGGCCAGCAAAAGTTTCCTAGCAAGCCTGCTTTGATGAGCTCTCAGTCATTCTCTATATCTGCTAATGTGTCTATTTATCTTTTCCTCCACAGAGTGTAACTTCAGGTCCCGCTGGAGCGTGAATTCACGCACGTACCAGGAGCATTTCGTAGGTACGCTACGATTCGCTTATACTAATTGAGTTAATTTATTTTTAACAAATACTTGTTTTCTTGTTTACTTATTTATTACTGTCAATATATACACTACTTCTCGTCTTTATCATTAATAAGTATTTTCTTTAATAAGATATTGTGTATAATTAACTTAATTAATTCATTTTAATATTTGATCCAGTCTAGTGTCTACTCAGAATGATATGAACGAATGAATACACAAATAAATAAACTTTTATGGGAAAACTGCTGATCAAATACCCTCTGATTTCATATTTACATTAATTGAATTCATTTCAGTTTTCAATACTGATCCGATTGAACAGCTTTAATGCCCAGACACTTGTTCCACTTCAAACAGAGTGAGTATCCCATGTGAAGTCATGTCTATTCACAGTTGCTCTCGTTTTCAATGCCAGACCTCGCACACACACACGCACACACACACACACTCTCATGCATAAAAGTATTTATGTGCTGTCATAAGAGAACGGACGCAGCCACTTGAGAAATCCACCTGCAAGCCAGCGATCTGCATCTGCGATCTGTTTGCTCCTGTTCCCCGTCTCCTGCTCAAGTTGCAAGTGCACAGCGCTCCCCTTCCCCTCCCCTCATCTAAGAGAGTGCTCCTCAATGTCCATAAGCCTTACGCACACTTGCGTTTTAATTTCGCTGGCCCAGTCTCAGTCACAGTTTGTGTCGAGTCTCAGTCTCAGTCTCAGTTCCAGTTGAAGTTGAAGTTGTTGTCGCTGCTGTTTCTACTTGAACAAACTGCAGATTACCCAAGTTAAGCCCTTAAGTGTGTTCCATATCAGGTTTATCATTACCAGCCCCAAATGTTGATGTTGATGTTGCTCTTGTGGCCGGTGTATCGAAGACAAGCATTCGCTTGACTGCATATACGAAGGACCGAATGAACGGATTAAATATATCATTTTTGCCTCGTCTAATGAAAGGGTTGCCCCCAGCTCAGCACAACGCAGCTAACACCTGAAAATTGCAGTTGCCGCTTACCCAACCTGCTTCATAAGCCAAAAGCAACTGTTTTTAATTTTTTCTCTTTTGGATTTTGTGAAGAAAGTTGTATATGGTGGTAGGAAATATTGCAGAGGCGTAATGATTGATATTGAGGAAGTTGTCTTGCGGTTATATTACACTGTCATGCCAAATACAGTGACAGAAACTAAAAAATTCAATTCATTCTGAAAAAACTAAGAACATTGTAATAATTATGAAGAACAGCTTATTTAATATATAAAACAAATAAATTCTTCGACTTGAGATTTTTTGTAGAAATTACTACAAAACTTTTATTTACTTATTACTTTCTAAATTATTATTTTCATATTTTATTATTTCTCTACATTCATCCTTATTAATTATATCACTAGTAAGTAAACATTTGTATTATACTAATTAAATTAAATTGAATCGTGTATTTATACATTATTTAATATGCAAATTACAAATAGTTTCCATATTATCATATTTTTGTTTGTTTAAATTCGCTAATCAAGAATTTCTCACAGTGTGTTTAAATGCTCCTGCTTTGTGCCACAATGTCGATAATAAAGTCCTTAGTACAAAATTAACGATTAAACGAGGGCACAAATACAGGGTGTCTGAACACAAAGCAGCACAACTCAAACCGACTACACAAATTCAAGTCATATCACAAAGTTATTTATTTCAATAAAGTGCAAAATTGATCTCGTTAGCTGCTTCACCATTATGAGGATTAGTTGGCGCACCTTTCCAAAGCTCTTCATAGTCTTACCCATTCTGCATTATGCGCTATCAATGTTTACAAGTGCCGAGTCCGAGGAGCACAAGCGCAAAAAGGAGTTGGGCAAGTCATAGCCAAAATGTGTTAATTCATAATATATTTTCGAAGAGCTCATTGCAGAAAAGGACAAAAAGATTCAGTTAGTGGAGCTCGCAGGTCTGGCCGAGAAGTAGTTGCTCGCATGGTGGAGCAGCCTGTATGAATATATTGAATGTATTTTTTTTGCACATTTGTTTCTGCTCAGGAAGTAAATGTGCACAAATTACCCCTCGGCGAAAAAAGTTATCGAGAAGAGCTGCAAAACGGAAGCAGAAGTCAAGGTGCAAAAGAAAAATCATTACACCTGTTCCTAACCGAAGCGAACCGAGGCAGACCGTACCGTAACACAGGCTGTGGCAGTGGCAGTGGCAGTGGCAGAGTGAGTGTAGAAAGCGTAGAAATCGAACACAGGATGCGGATGGGGCAGAGACACGAAACGACGCGTCGCCTGTCGTATTTTTGGTTAATTTTTGGCTGATTTTCGATAAGGGCTAAGAAGCAAGTGGCAAGTGGCAAGTCTTCCCCTGGCTGGGCTGTCTAGGGTTCAATTTGGTGGGGCTTTGGTCATGCTGCACTGGGCACGCGTGTTGCATGTTGCATGTTGCAGGCGACACAAGCACGTGAAACGTTGACTATCAAAATTAATAAAACTAAATACTCTGCGCTCCGATGCATCGTTGCAGTCATTCTGTTAATGAGCGCACAGCCAAAATGTGATATGCATCTGCAACAGGTTGCAACTCTTGCAGCTGCATCTGCTTGCAGTTACAGTTACAGTTGCTGGCTGCCACCAAGGATTTGGCACAAAATTGCGTTTTAATTGTCAACTTATCCCCAACGACCTGATCAAGCTCCTCTCGCCCCAGTCAACTTCTAGATCATTTCATTTACATTTTATATTGGTATCATTAGCGCACTCGGCTTTAACCTTTGCACCTGCCGCAGCGTAATGGCTGAAAGGTTTTGTTAGAATTAATGGCCCAAAAGGGTTAACATTCGCCTCTTCGTGTTTCCATTTTAATTGCAGTTCGTCTGCATTTTTCTTATTTATTATCTATTCATCGAAAATGCTATAGGGGTTGCACTTTCCACTCAAATTCATGTTGCAGTCGCATGAAAGTGACTCCATAATAAGCCAAGCTAACGGTAAATGCAGCATGCAACACATTTTCGGCTCGATAATTAGGCAATTTCTTAAGTATTATAAATATTCATGCATAATTGCATACCTTCATCAAAGTAGGGGAAAGTCGATTCGAAAAAGCGTGAAAAGTTATTCCAACTTCCTTTCTATAAATTTCCAGTGAATGTCTGAAGACTTGAAAACATATTTTGGAGCTGTTGAGAGGGAAATTATATTACGGCTGAAGAATATTAATGGTAATTTAAAATAAAATTAAGTCTATAATTTTTAATGAATGTAGGTTGAAGAAATTAATGTAGATCTATTATCAATTACAAAGCAAGATTACTATATGTCAAGTTCATCTACTGACAAAACGCCAGCATCAACAACTTTATGATGCAATATTCATAATGAATGTTTCTAGACATGAAACATATTTAGGGGGAAAATTATATTATGGCCGAAGAATATGAAAAATAATTATTGCGAATTTCAAATGCAATTTAGTCTATAATATTTAGTGTAGGTTGAACTAAGTAATTGAATATCGAATTGAAGTCCATCGACTGACAAAATTTGTACATTAATACCAACGACTTTAAGATGCAATATTCATAATGAATGTCTGTGACATGAAAACTTCTTTAGAAGATCATGAGAGGAAAATTATAATATGACCAAGGAATATGAAAAATTCTTCATGGTAATTTCAAATGAATTTAAGTCTATAATAATGAATGTAGGTTAAATTAATTAAGGGAGGATCGCATTAGTTTCTTAAATAATCACAAGGCGAGATAATATCTACTTACAAAATTTGTGCATTAATATCAACAACTTTATGATGCAATCTTCATAATTAACTTGGCTCTCCCTACCGCAAAACAAAAGACTTAAGCCACAAGCTACCGTTGGCATATATGTAGCCATGAATTATGGCCAAAGGGTTGACCGAAGCATTACATATTATTTAATCATATATGGGACTGATAGTGGTACTTCAATAAACTGGATAGGAGGACAGCAAAATGAGGGGCCAGTAGGCGCACCTTGCGCTCTTTATTTGGCAGCATGAAAAATTGAAATGACAGTCGAGCTTATCGTAGGCAGGGAAGGAGTCGAGTCTGGAGTCGAGAGTTGAGTCAAAAGCTGGCTCCAGTAGTTTATTATTTTTGTTTTCCTTCTTTTTTTTTATTTTTTTGGCAATGCGTCAGTTGCAATTAAAGTGACAGCACAGCGGCGGACTGGGATGACAACCTGCAACTGTCAAAATGTCGCTGTGAAGATGGCAGTGGCAAAAACTGTCAGCGCTCAGTGTTGCGAGACAGACAAAGAGACAAATGTGACGCCATATAAAATCAATAAATTATGAAAGGCTCTGGCGCACTCCTTGCACTGCGCAAACGGCACTTGCATAATACATATTCTAAGTAAGGATGTGTGCAAAAGGAACATCCAGCCATGACTGACTGACTGACTGACTGATGGACTGACGGACGGACGTTAAACCGGTTGGGATTGCTTGACAAGTGGAGACTGCCCAATGTCCTTAGGGAGAATGAGTACACGTATTTGGCGTTGATTGATTTAACTCTCGCCTTATTATTGTTCTTGTGTTGCTGCTTAATGAATTAATTGAGTCTGGGCATAATTAAATTTGCACTTTTCATTTTTTGTGCTTTAATTTATGAGCTTTTAATTATTTTTGCAATTAAAGTTTGCAGCGTTCACACGTTGTGGAGCATTATAATTATTTGGTCGCAACAGGATCAACAGGATATGCTACTCATTTGTCAGTAGTGAAGCGTTAAATCGAAGGAAGGCTCAAAAACAAAAACATACACAGGAAAATAAAGACAAACTTGACGGGCGCCCGCTTGCAAAACAAAAGACTCAGGCAACAAACTTGTTTTACTTTAATACTTTTTTTTGGCAGCTGCTTTCTTAAGCCATTCGCCATCGCCATCGCCATCGCATGTTGATAAAGCGTACTTGTTGTGTTTTTTTTTGTTCAGTCTCTCTCCCGTTTTTAATTATATAAAGCATTATTTTCTCTCCGCCGCACAATAGAAGTGATCTTTCACTCTGCTGTGCTCAGGTGTATTGAAAATGCCAATCCATTCGGCATTGTTCTATTTCTGTTCACAGCGCGCTCGACTAAAATTGTCATTTTAAAAACTCAATTGTTCGGAAATGCTCTACCTGCCAGCACAAAAACAAAAAAAAACATTGAAAAAATGAAAGAAAGATGGGATAGTAACAGAGACAAAAAACAACATTTCGTGCGTAGCTGTTCTCTCTGTTAGCCTCGCACGCAGCTGGAACTGCCTGGCTGGCTGTGCTGTGCTGGGCGTTCGGGATTGCAACAGAACAGATCTTCTTTCCTCTTCAATTTTAAGTTAAAGTTTTTGCAGGTGGACATCACGAAATATTCTCAGGCCTGGCAATGTACGAGTATGTGTCTGGTTACGGTTATAAAACTGTGTTTTTGGTATTTGGCCAAACGTGGGAACAGCGTCTCGTTTTGGCAATAACTCAGACTGAATAGATTTCAAGTAAAATAGATGAAGAGCAATTGCTGCGAACAGTCAAAATGCAGGCGGTTCAGTATGGATCAAGTGTCCGCAGTCAAAGACAATTCAATTGACGCCTATGTGGCTCTTAAAAATAAATTGTTATCATTTTAAAAATTTTAAGTACTAATTGGCATTGTAATTTGAGCTTGGACTATGAAGAATATAAAACACATTTTAAGAAAAGTATTCTTGTTGTGGACTACATCTACAATTAATTTGCGGTTTAACTTTACACAAACTTTATTCAAAGCTTTCTTTTCAGCTCAAAATATTTAGCTTAGCCAACTTTTCACTTTCTGCACAATTTCGCCATTGGAGAGTAACTTTTCCGGCATGACTTAACTGAAATCATTTATTCATTCGCTTCTATCGCCAATCAAATGAGTTAGCAATTTTGTGGCAAATGCCACAGCATGTTGTAAGCGCATATTTTCCAGCTTTAATTGTTTGCAAATTAGCTAATTAAGAGAATTAACAACAAAATAAAGCCAAAAAAAAATATTACAATTTTAATTGGAGCCCAAATCATTTGTTTAGGGGCTGAGAACAGCGGGATGGGTAACCCCCAGGGGTCAGTCCCATTGGGCGGGAGGCATGGTCAGCGCACATTTATGAGCCCATTTAAAATGTAACAACGAATTTCCGCAATTTGGGCAACTGGCTGCTGCCCGATCTGCGGATGGAGATAAACCGCAGAGCAAAAAAAAAACCTACTCAAATAACCATAACCATAAGAAAATTAAGAAAAAATTTAAAAACAATGAGCTTAAACAACATAATTGAGATGTTCGAGCGCCCTGCCGTGTCGGGCCGAGGCCCGTTGTCATCGTTAAAGACTTAATTT
This sequence comes from Drosophila immigrans, assembly GCA_963583835.1. Taxonomy (NCBI): domain Eukaryota; kingdom Metazoa; phylum Arthropoda; class Insecta; order Diptera; family Drosophilidae; genus Drosophila; species Drosophila immigrans. Next base: position 20,735,167 of record OY757142.1, on the reverse strand, counting down.
ATTTATAAGCCTCGCATTTTAACTGCTTCATTGTTTAAACGTTCGCCTCCTCAGGATGTGCAATTGGATAAAGCAGTTTGGGGGAAAACACAAAAAATATATATGCATGTGTTATAAAATATATACATACATATATAGAGGAGCAGTATTGAAACGCAGTTCGGCTCAATTGTAAAGCAGCCGCTCAGCTAATTAGGAGCCAACTTTGGCTCCTCCTCCTCCCCCCTCTCCCTGTGTGCTTCCCACCTTCCTGGTAAGTGAAGCTGAAATGAGGCGGATCAGTGTGGCCGCGATGTGGCTGTGGCTGTGGCTGTGGCTTTTATGACTTTGTTTCTGTCGGCATTTTGAGGGTTCATCTCTGTGTGCATGTTTTCTGTTTCTGTTTGTGGTGTTGTTGTTATTGTGTTTTATGATGATATCCACAGATTTTGCACCTTATGAGAAAAATCTCAAGATTGGCCTTAGTTCAGCTCGTCGCTGGTTCGTCGTCGTTGCTGTTGTTGCTGTCGTTGTCGTTGTCTCATCTGCCGACTTCTCTGCCAATCTTGTTAAAGCTGCTGCCAGCCACATTGACACTTTGTTGCGCCTTGCCACAGACTGTAGCCAACGTTTTCTGTTGTTGTTGTAGCAACCAGTTGACGGTTGCCTGCTTTTGCTCTTTGTACATTTGAAAGTCCGTTTGGCTGTCAAAAGCGTTAATTTTTAAGTGCCTAGTGAGAGTTTCGGCCGCTGAACTGGGCCTTCAAAGCAGCTACTCTGTCATAGACCCCAGCAGATAACTAACTGAGAGTGGAACCCTGTGCTCGAGTGTTAGTATGGTCCCAATCTGTGTGAGGTTTAATGAGTCCACAGGTTCAAGTGCCAAGTGTCTTGACTATTTTTTATTTGCCACATTCTTCTCAAATGTTGAACCCATTAATTTGTAGGTTGTCATTGGCAACAGAATATGGGTTGTAAGTCGACTTTTTCTGAAGTAGTCCACAGTTACAACCGAATAATTCTTCTTTTTCTTTTCATTTTGGCAAATTTACAGTTGCTCATAACGGAGCTCAATTTGACAACTGAACAAAATGGGAAACCTTTCTAGGAAAATCCCATTTCTTGTGAGATCTCAGGCGTTAATAATGGAGCGAGGTGCAAGTTATATTTTGATAAGCACATATTTTTAAACTATTGCTTTAGAATAGCTCTTAAGGAATCCTATTTTCTGTAATTTAATTTTCTATTTAGCATAAATGCTGAAATTTTTATTTTCATAGAAAATCTTAATTCAATTGGTAGATAATTTAGCACGCAAATTATAAATATAAATGTTCTCTTGATTTGAACAGATTATGTTTTTAATTCAATTCTACAAATGTTAATGTGAATTGAAATTTTATTTTGTAAGTACATTAATAATAAATATGATAAGTATTATATGAATTAAAGAAAATATTAACATTTAATTAATCATGTTTTTAACTTAATATACAAATATTTTTAATAAATGAAAAATTGATTTTCATAGAAATTATTAATTTATTTGTAAGATGAGATGTACTAGGAAATGAAAATGATGTACTTCCTCTTTAAACAGATTATTCATTAAATAAAATAACATTAAATGCAATTCATTCTAAAGAGTAATCTCTTACGAATTTTAGCATCAATATAGTAAGCTTATAGTTCTATCTACAAAACTTTCTTCATTGAGAAACGCAAAAACTCATTTAACAAATTTACATAATGAATGTTTATTGCTGGGGTAAAAATTGCAAATACAATTTCAGCGAAATTTAGGTGGACGCGACGCGAGAACATGGAAGCCAGACAAGATGTTGGCCATCATATTTAATTATTTCAAAAATTGCATTTCATTTCATATCATTCGGAGACGCACAACAACGAACAACAACAACATCAGCGCTGAGTGTCATTAATTTGAGAAGAGCAGCAGGCCTGGCATGACATGCCAGAAGAGGGCGGAAGAAGGCGGTGAAGGAGGAGGGGAAGGCGGCAGCCCTGCCAGCCGTTGATTGCCGCAATGTTTGCAACAAGAAATATTTTGATGTTACCGTTATTTTTGCTTTATATAAATACATTGCGGTGGCATGTTTGTGAATTTATATATTTTTATTTTCTCAAGCGCATGTCGGCGGCAACATGCTCCAGAATGGTGGCAACCTGGTCGTCGTCGTGGCGATGATGACGATGGCGATGCAGAGCGGAGTAGTTGGCCACAGCTTGCAGGAGGGTTAATCAACTCAATTAAGCGGACAGTGTGCGCGTGTTAGGTTTGAGTTTTTTGTTTTTCGGCAAGTGCCGAGATGATTGTTGTCCAGTACAAGGCATTTAATTGAGCTAAGATCCCAGGCACTTGCCGACCAGAGGCGGCTGAGACGGTTTGTGGCCAAGAGCTCGCTGCGTTTTGTGGCTGCTTCAAATGCAAATTTCTGCGTCGCGTCTCTGGCTTGGCTTTTGGCATAGCGAAATAACGAAATAACGAAAAGGCAACGACAACGGCAACGGCAACTGCACGGAATGGCACTCATGTCACACATAAGCAAACGCATTATCATCTCCATAATTCAAATGCTGGCTAAGACTGTTGCATGACTCAACAGGATCAGATAAATGCCAGCAAATGCCCACAAAATATGAAGAAATGCTACCAAAGCTGTACGTAGAACGGTAGCCGCTGCCGTTGACACTTTATAGCCGGCAAGCCAGCAACGATCGGGACAAGCAGACAACAAAATGCCTTAGGCTTGCGCTCTGGCTGTGGGTTCGCACAATGTATCATCGTGGCCCCGACGCTGGCGTGAATGAAAAATAAAGCATGCAAAAGCCAAAAAGCAGCAAAAAATAAACAAATCCCAATCGCAATCCGCTGCCAAACAAAAGCAACGCAATATTCTCCATGGCTATGACTATGAGTATGGTGAAAATACTTACTCATAGATAGATATGTCTGCGCAAATTCACAGCATGCGCCAATTTCTCAAGAAACCGACCCATGGCGTCCCCAGGCGAGGGCTCAACGTTGTAAACAACAGCCAAATATTGCCACTGTTTGCCCAATGCCAGCGTGAGTGTCGTTCTCCTATGTGTGTGTGTTCGTGTGTGTGTGTGTTTCTCATATGCTGGTTGCTTTGTTCTCTTGACTTTTGTGTTGACATTATTTGGGCACACGGGGCAGATGTGGGTGCCGTTGGCGCGTCAGCGAGGGAGCTGCCGAATTATTTATTGTGTGAGAAAGCAGCGGGGAATGTGCCTGTCAATACATCAAAATAAACAAGAAGCTGAAGAAATTTTGCCAACTAAAATCCAAAACAATGCTTAAAAAATGTTTGCTGAATTGAAATTTAAAATTTAAATGAACTGTTCATATAAAACATGAATTAAATAATGAAAACTATTTATTTCATTTAATTTTAAATTTAGTTAAACAGTTTGAAATTGTATGTATGTATATATGTAGGTGGTTTAAAAAATAATTTTCATTATTATTTTTTTTTTTTTATAAAGAAAGCTAATTAATTAACAAAATTTAAAACAGTTTACAATTTTGAGGATTCTAAACTAAAATGTATACATTCTACATGTTTATTTTTCCAATATATATCACACATATCCATATTTTCACGTTAACTGTCAATCAAATATTGAGTAGTATTAGTTTACTTTAAAAAATTATTTCAAAACAATTTGAAATTGTTTAGGTCTTTTAAAATAATTTGATGATACTAATTTAATTCTATATTTTAACATTTCATAACTTAACGGATTTCTTGAGTATAAATATTGTCTTACTATATAAACTAATTTACTTTCACCTACTTAATAATATTCTTCCAATTATTCTTATTTTCGAACAACTTTTAGACATGTCTTTTCCCAACAGGCTCTCAAACATAACATCTAGAATGCTCCTTTCACTTTCGAATCGTTTCATTTATACGCTTCATTCATAAACTCCGTTCCACGATTAATCAAAGATTGCACTCAGCTGGGCGTTGCTCTCACATTATCGCTGCCTCTGCTGTGCTGCCCCAGAGCGGCACTTGGAAGCTGTGCAATCGATTTCATAGACTCTTCGCTTTCGACTTCTTGAAGAAATGTTTGTGTGCTGCACATAACTTAGGGAAGACAATGCGTTGACATACTGCGACATGTTTTTTTGGTATTCCTTATGACCGACCATTGGCTAGTCTAACTTATGACCAATTGTCAACAGGACAACGCCTTGGGCAGCAGGCAAAACAAACAATCAATAAGCCGAAATGCGACAATGGATGGCATGACAACATTGTGCGTTTCTATGCCTTCTGTGCTGGGCATGAAATGGCGCAACAATGGCCACATATATTTCCCAAAAACTCCTCCATCCGTGTGTCCCACGAAATGATGCATGAGCAAGGCCATACTAACGGAATGTCCACAAGGATATGCACATAATAGTTTTGCATGTGCATTTGTTGGCTGTCACATGGGCAATTGATTTTTCGAGGGAACAAATGGCCTCACGATTAAACAAAAGACTTAGGCAACAAACTTGCAGCGTTCACCTATTTTTTTAAGCTATGAATTTCCCATATTTTTTGGCTTTTAACGATTAAGCCAACATTTCTACAGGCTGTCGACCCTTTCACTTCACTTCACGCCACTTAATCTCCACGCATTCGTGCCTGGGCACACAAAACTGAGCTTAAACAAGAATAACGACGAAAACAGAAAAGTCAAGAAATAATAATAATAATAATAAATAACAACCATTGAGATTTATTATATTAAATGCACGCATTTAGCGCCACTTAAGACGCCACCGTGTAGTCACCAAGCAGGAAGTCGACATAATTCTCATAAATATCAATAATGTTTTTTGTTCAGCTTTCGTTTTTTTTCCTATCGTCGGCCGTTGTAATGCTACTTGTAATGATTGTTATGTTTATATTTTCGAAGAGAACCGCCGTGAGAGCAAATCGTTGCCGCTGCTCCAGCGCCAGCGCCAAACTCCAAATGACACACAGAAGCAGCGGCAACAACAACAGCAAGAAATGCTACTAATAATAACCATAATAATAACAACAAGCAATTTCATAAAATGCTGCACGTTTACAGCCACAAATCGAACGGCCAACGATGGTGATGGCGATGACGATGACGACGATGACAGCGGCAAAGTCCATTGGCGAACGACAATGACAACAAGTGAAGTCAATAACAGCAACCATGACAATTACAACAACAACAACAACAACAACATCAACTGCTGGTACTACTTCAGTGGCAACAACAACAGGCATCTAGTCTGCAGACCTCAAGCAACCTGTTCAGTCACAAACTATTTTAAGATAGATGATATGCTTTAGTTAAGAGTACTTGAATTTACCCAGTTCTTTTAATTATTGATTTTCAATTATTGAAATGAAGTACATAAAAGTTCTCTTAGATCAGATAGTAATAAATGCATGACTGATAGGGTGGCAAATAACATAACATACACTGGAATAGAATATATTTACAATAAATTCTTTAATTACAATGCAAAATAATTATACAAAATTATAAAATCAAGAAATTGAGGTAATTCAGAATAAAAAAACTTATTTCTGGTATAATTTTATGGACTCGCAGTTTTCAAGTTACTGGTTTTCGACTATCGTAATAGTTTACTTAGATCATAATGCATTGGTAATTAATTCATGACAAATTGGGTAACAAATTAGAACCGTTTAGTTAGAATATACAATAATAATCAATTAAAGTTGTACGAAATTTCTACAACTACAAAGCTAAATAATAAATCAAAATTAAATATTCAAGAAATTTAGTAAATTCAGTTTAAATTAGCTAATTATGCCAATATTTTATGGAAATTTATGGGCTCCCAGTTTTTTAGCATTGGATTTTCGACTATTGAAATAAATGTAGTAAAAAGTACAAAAAAAAGAAAAGAAAATTGACTTAGATGATTTTTACAATAATAATGCAGCAGAAACTTCCCAAACTTGTAGCACATATTGTGCCTTATAATTATAAGGCATCATTTTGTTTTTATTTTCAAATCTTGATCGTGAACTATGTCAAAATTAAATTAAATTAAATACTGAAATAATTGATCTAAATTAGATTGATCAAGTTATTTTCTGGGTAAATTTAATGAGCTTAGGTGTATGATGTTTACAATACTATAAGTTTCAGTAGTACACTCAAGAATGTGATTTAATTTTCCGCCTAATGTAATGCACTAAGCTAGATATTAACAATAAAATGCAAAACTACACTCCAAAATATGATGTAATTTATGCAAATTGTCACATCATGTATCCCTTTTTTACAAAAAGTGATCGATCCCTCAGCGCGATTTAAAATAAATGGATACAAGAAACGATTAATCATCAGTTTTTAAGGCAGCCAATGTAGACGTGAACTTCACCACATTTATTTAGGCTGTGGCTCCGGCATGGCTGATAATTGCTGCGTCCTTTGGGTAGCTTACGGGTTTCGCTTTCGTCGGGGCGTTTTCAATTATATGGCAGTGCGATGTGATGGGCAGTTTGAAGCCTTTCACAAGGTTTTGGTCGTGCGACTTTTAGCGCACATTTTCAGGCACTTTAACGCCATCGCTGGCCGTCGTAGAGACCGTTGTGGTTGTGGTCACGGCGACCGCATTGACATAACACCTCATAATTTGCGGTGCACATTGCAGGCTATCTGCCACGCCCACCGGCCCATCCACACGCCCTCCAAGGCAACGGCGGCGCACGCACTTCACATGGACGTGGACTTTCGCCTTGAGAATTCTTAAATTGCCTGTGGCTAGGGCTCAATTTGATTGCAGCTGTGTCGCATCGTCTGTTGTCCGTTGTCCGCCGTCTGTTGCCTGCTGTTGGTGGAAAGGAAGAGAAAGTGTCGCCACCATCGGCGTCAACACTTGAAGACCAAGTTGTCTGTGGCATTGTCATTGCTGCTGCTATCATATGCGCCTACCCACTGGCGCTCATGTTTGGCCACTCGTCGATCAGCTTTACATGTCCTCGGGCAAGTTGCGGCGGCGCTCGCACTTTCTTTTGCGCGTGTCCAGCTACTGGACCTCAGATCTCTGTCCTCGGCCTTCGGCCCTCTCACTTGCTTGATGTTCACACTTTAGGAAAGTTGGTTTTCAGGGCCGCTGCGCGGCTGTGGCCGTGAGGTGCGAAAAACAGTTTGCAACGTTGTCGCCCGAAGTGTGGCCATCATCACGTTGACGATGGGATCGATATCGCAGCCAGCCAGCCAACCTCTTCTACGTGCGCGAACCTTTCTTGAGGACAGTATGTTGGGCGCGTTAAATGTATATAATTTGCATGGAAATTGCCATGTATGCATTGACCGTCATCCATGATGTTGTACATTTAATGCTTAATTTATACTGATTTTTACCGCCAGCAATTTGCAGTTTTATTATCGAGTAAAAGGGAAATGCGGCCGCTGCTGTGGTCACATTGAAAGACTTAGGCAGCGAACTGACATTTGCTAATTTGTTCTGCCCGCTTGAGAAATCAACAATGACTCCATGCTGACTCTAACGGTTAGCAGAGGACTACAGCAGGTAATTGTTCGAAATTGTTAATTGTTCATAAATAAATTTATCATATAAATTATTAATTTAATTTATGGCATGGCAAGCATTCGTCGTGGATTTGAAGACAGCGCAACAACTGCCAAAAGTCATTAACTGGCGCCGCTCTAATAAGCACCGCTAAGTCAAAAACTTATACCGTGTGCTAAACATCGAGGAAATTGAGGGTAAAATATTTGTGCCACTTGATAACAAATAAAATAAAGGCAATGTATTTCAATGTTGAAATAGCTTTTGTCTCCATCTCTATTTTGACACTTTTTGTAAGATTTGTCAACCACTGATCAGCGATAGGTGTAAAAAAGTTGTAAAAACAACTGTTTTACACGTATTTAAAATTTGTGTTAAGTTTATATAATAGGACTAATTTATTAGCATTTTTATGGCGTCCAAAAAGAATCGAATGGTCAGAAAACACCGAGAAATAAATACAATACAGCAATCTTAGAGCCACTGTGCGGATCCGTCCAAATGTGAAAATGTGCAACAATTTCATGCCGAAAAATGGAAATAATTTTTTAACATTGTTGCCTGCATAATAAGTCCATAAGATGATTGGCCCTTTTCGGGGCACGCGAACTTTTCCTGCCAATTTCTTGTTGTTGTAGCTTTTCTCTAAAATTAATTCTCAAAAGATACGAGGGAGAGAGCGAGAGCGAGACCGAGAAATTGTGCATCCAAGATTATTTATTATTTTAATTATTTCAACAGAAATAAATTGCATTGCATGTGGCCAAAGTGGCGCCAAGTTGACGGCACCAACTTGGATGAGTTTGACAGTTCTTTTGTACGTGCTTAACATAAATGTTTTGAACAATAATTAATAATACACGACGAAAAACCAGCTTGAGTCACATTCAATGAAATACTCAACTCGTACTCAGGCCGAGAGCTAAAAATAAAGATGTAAATAAAAAAAAACGGATTGGCGAGTTTATTACAATAAATCAAGCTAATTGGGAGGTCTATGCTGTGAGTTGCTGTAAAAGTGAATAATAGTTTCTGCTAAAGCAAACATTGTGACAGTCACAGACACAGTCACAGTCGATAGCGACCCTTTGATAATTTGTTGTCATTTCTTTGCTCGCCACAAATTTGTTTTATGCAAATTTAATCTCTCTCAAACTGAATTTTTAACGACTGCGCGTCTGATAGCTGATACCAGATAACGAAGCCCCAGAGCGGGCCTAATTGAAATGTTTCTAAAATTTCACAGACTTCCCAAAATTTCTTTTCACTTTTGTTCATTTGCATAGCTCGTATTTCTTATTCTTCTCTGTCCGTATTTTTGCGATGTTTCGTTCACACGCAACAAACTGAAATGAAAGAGGAAAAAATATATGAAATAAAATAAAAAATTTTAATACAATTTAATTTGCTACCTTTTTTATTGTCCCGTTGTTCAGTTGACATTCACATATTCATTCGGCGTAATTACACAGCCTGGCTCGCGTACGCGTCCGAAAGGGTTGCCCGGTCAAAATTGGTATTGGGGTCAGTCTCGTTGCCCCGATCAGCGTCCCATCTTGCGGCCCGTCCATTGTCCTGCCAGACGCGAACTCAATGAGCATGCCCATGCGCATTCGCGGTTCGCTCTTTGGTGTATAATTAGAGCTGAAAGCATATTTGTCAAGTCGCATGCGGCTGCAGTTTGCAGCAGATCCAAAGGATGCGATATGTTAATGGTAAGGAGCGTTGCATTCGCTCCCAGGCCAAATTGAGTAATTGTTTACTTTATGCTCCAGTATTTCTGAGTGTGTATGTGCATGTTGATTGGACAGGTTGCAGTTTGCAAAGTGGACGCAACAAATTGAAAATTTAATATGTGCTTGCAATGCGGGCATACCTATAATAAGTCTGCTTGTGTTTCCGTTGAGTGAATGTATAAATAGCCAAAATAAGTACATACTCGAATATAAACTCGATGTATATTATAATTAACCATTTTTTTATTCAATTCTCTGTAGTTCTTCGAGCAGCTCTCAAGTTCGCTGTCTTAGTCATTTGTTATTGCAAGCAAAGAAATATCAATTATTGATGAGAACTTGAAGCAATGCCGCCAGACATCATCAAAATCGAAAATGACATTCACGACACAACAATTTTAATGTAAATATTTCAAATACGTACTCTTGCCGGCGGGCCTGTAATGAGCTCTTTAGGTTTGTTAAAGATACCACAGACCCAGCGTCCTGACAGACGGTTAAAAATAGTGTGGTAAGCTTTTTGCCTAGCTCCTCGTTTCTTATAATTTGTACGGGCGCCAAGAGGCTGGCAGAGAGCGCAATAAAATGTAAGGAAAAACAGCAAAGTTGACGTTCGAAAAAAGAAACACACACAAAGTTGGAGTTGGAGTTGGATTCGAAGCAACTGCAGCGAAACTTGTTGCCTGCTTTAATGCATCAATTAAATTTTTTTTAATTATTGTTGTTGCAGTGGGTTTTTGTTCCTGCTTCTCCTGAACGCCAGTCCACCCGTCCTACCGTCCACCCGTCCGCCTGTCAACGACATGCTGCGCTTTTTGCTTCTTGCACCGTGGCATCTCGGCGAACTGCTTGCAGCGAGCGAAGTAATTTTGAAAGCCGTCACTTGTCGACGCCGGGCATCGGCGTGTGTGTTTATTGATATGTTTTCATTATTGAATTAGTTTTTAATAAAAAGCGAAGTCAATTAAGTTAACAAGTTACTACAATACAGCGATCGGCTGTGTCTTAGCTTCGCCGTCTCTCAATGGTTCAGGCTATGGGAATAATCGCAATTATTTCATCCGTGTATTTTTTTAGAACGCCGTCTGAAGTGAAAACAAATACAAGGCAAAGGTCAGCCATTCATCAAAGTTCATCATGAAATCGCATTACAAATTAAAGTCAGCTCAAGACATAATTAGTTTTAATGCCAAACTTTTATTATCGGGCGTAAATTAATAAACTTGTAAAACTGTTAAAGCATTTCCGTTGCCAACATCGACGCAAGTTCGTCGTCTAAGTCATTTGTTTTAGACGAAAGCAGACAAAATGCTCAGCTCGAACCTCGGCGACCACGCAACGACGCATTTGACGCATTCACGCATCAGCTGCCAAAATAATTGTACACCGAGCAGAAACAACAAATTTGTGCTGTAATAAAAACATTCGAAATATAGGTAAGAATACTCGAGATGTAGCTACCCTGTAATTAGATGAAGTTCTTCACAGGCTAAAATTAAGTATCAGAAAACATTATTTAAATAATATACGCATAAATAAAATCAAAAAGAAAATATCTACCTCCGAGGTTAGTGAAGAAAATGTATTTGAAATAAATTAAAAACAAAGCTGATAGAAAAATGTGCAGCAGATAATATATGCCCCGTATACCCTTTAGTACAATTTGTGTTGTGGGAATGGGATATCAAAACATAATTTAGTTTGTTGTAATCAACACCAGCCGTCTGCTGAGTACACACAGAAGCGCAGCCATTAAGTGTGCATGACATTAAATTAGCGCCACAATCAAGCACAGCAGCAAACACAACAATGACAAGAGAAAATAGGCATAAAAACAAAAATAAAGCCTATAATCAAATTAAGACAAGAACGTGGAAAACTTGAAGGGGAAATTTTAAAAGTTCTGCAATTAGTTACACTGCATGATTTTCATTCCATATGAAGTGAAAAAATACATAAAGTCAAATACCTGGGATGCCTGCACATTATGCCTGACAAGTCCAAAAAGATTTCAAGCAAAAGACACATCATCAGTATTCAACATTCAACGGTAAAATTGTGTTAGGGCCCAACGCTAATGAAATAAACAGGACACGCTCCTTGTGTCAGACAATAACTCACAAATAACAAAGTTGCAAACTTGTTATGCAACAGTCTGGGTGAAATACTCTACTCGCTGAAAGGGTATATGCGAAGGAAGATCATCGAATATTTCGAACTTGATTTGTTGCCATGTGAGCGCGCATATAAAAATGGTCGTAACTAAAGTCATGGTTTGAGCTCGTGTTGCAGTTTGATGTTGTTGTTGTCAACAGATGTAGCTCTTGACTGTGGCATTGACTGTTGTTGGCATCTCGGGCTTTTCAATATGACAATTCTTAATATTCTGATGTCGACTGCAAGTGGTTTGTACAAGTTTTTTCATTTGCTTGGTGTTTGTGTCGTCCAGGCTGGCGACTACTCCAAAGACGGCAACGCAAAGAGTGACAGAGAGAGAGAATGGCGAGTGTTCGAATGTCATAAAGCTGCACGTTTTAGCTACAGTTGGAGAATCTCAACAATTTTAAAAGTGTGCATTTATGCCAAGTGGCATCTACGACGGCGTCGGGCGGCCTCAACCTCTGCCTCAGACTCAGCCCCAAACTCCACCTCAGTTGCTGTTGCTGATGATGTGGCTGCTGCTGATGCTGTTGCAGTTGTCGTTGCAATTTTCGTCGTCGTCGTTCATCGGTTTCCTCCCCTGCCTGCAGTGCGTTTATTAATTAGCAGCCATCTCGATCCCGACACAAACACACACAACCAACCAGCTGACGGACAGACAGACAGTCAGAGGCAAAAGCTAAGATTTAACTGCAAAGCAGAGAGACTCGGTCTCGGACTCAGACAAACGCACACTTGCGCATTTTTTGTTCAATTAAAAATTGCAAACAGCATTTCAATCGTCTTGACCGTCTGTTGTTGTTGTCAGTCAGGAAAATAAATTGTTTAAAAGCCGGCAACAGGTTCGCCCCACAGTTGGCGACAGTTGTTACTCCTGTTAGCTGGTTACGGAGCAGGCGAAGGTGTGGCCATCGTTAGTTGCTAATTTTGCATTTCAACGTTTAATATTCCTCATGCAATACTATATGATTATCCATTGTCTGAGTACATCACTAGTTTTAGTATTAATTTTACTATTATCATTGTTATTAGCATTACTATTACTATTAGTTACTTCTTCTGTGTAGCTTTATCTTTAGTGATCGCATTACTAATAATATTAACTTACACATCAATCTAAAAAAAACTGGAAGATTAATTTATATACAAATATTATATTATTAGAATATCTAAAAATATATTACCTATCGAGCACTAATATTTACATTAAAATTAACTTGAGCAGCGCTATAGCTTTGCTTTTTTTTATTCACATTACCTTCAACATTTTCATTATTATTGTTGGCATTTTCTTTATGATTAACATTATTTCAACGAGAGCCCTGTGTTGAGTCTTTAGCCGCCTGCGCGTCCAGAGACCATCAGGCTCTTTACCGTCTTATAAAGGCAGCTGCTACTGTCTATTCTTATGCTCTAATCCAGCGCAACTAATAAACCACAAAATGCTGGCTTAAATCCTTTTTGTGCTATTCTATTCAGTCTGCATAAGCTGTAAGCTGCACGAGGCCAAGATGCTCGGTCGATAAATCAAGACAATAACAAGGATACGCCCAGCATGCGCACATTGCATGGCCTCACCTTGAAAAAATAAGCAAAAGGATTAAATTCTCCTAACGCATCACGAGGAAATCCAAGTGCTGGCATACTCCTTCTTAATTGTCTTGAGGATCAAATCCTTTCCGCTCAGCCTACGCCCCATGGCCGCAAAGAATGAAAACAGACAAGACAGCAGCAATCTCGAAGGTGTGTGCGTTGGCATGCAGCATTTATTTTTTCCCCCTTTTATCATCCCTTTTTCATTGCTCTAAAAAAAGGAACGCAGCAGCATGCTCTAAACTAGTGTTCAGCTACCCCAAACCTGGAACAAGATCTAAACTCATGCGCGCATGCTCTACAACAATGTTGAGAAATGTTCTTCATAGGCAATGTCTTGGCACTTAAGTCCCTGCTGATCCCAAACCCTCAAGGAGCACAGTCCGACCTGACAGCCATTCTTCTGCAGCATTCTTTCTAGTCTATTTTTCGGAAATTAAAATGTCTACTCCTACTATTTGTCGGCGAGGGTTCGGCTCAGCACTCGGATTTCGTTTTTTAGGTCTCTGCCATCGCGACTGCGACTATCTATCACAAGCGGCTGCTGGCTGCCTGTCTCCAGGAGATGATGAATGTGCGCGTTAGCCGTCTCTAATTCAATTTATCTTAGACAAAGTCACCATTATAATGGATATAATGGTTCTCAGTCAGTCCACAGCTAACTTTATATATAGCAACAAGAGCGCCAGCTGTCCTTCGATTGTTTTTTATTCGACTCTCCTTGTGCTTGTCTATTCATGCGGAAGATCTTCTCTGTAGCAGGAATTTTTAAATGTCATCTTTAAGCATCCATATAGATCTAAAGTTTCATTGAGCGAATATTTGTATACTTTAGAATCCATTAAAATGTGGCCAAATATTAAAAATGTTATCGAATCCGCCGCTAGCAGGAATTTTTAAATGTCATCTTAGAGCATCTACATACTATATATGGATCTACAAATACTTGAACAGCACTTTAAAATCAAATAAAATATAAAACTTTTAAAATTGTTAACAAAGATACAATTTTTCATTTATTTTCGGAGCCAAATAATTTGATTAGTTTTGTCATTACAGCACAACATTTATATTTTACAATTTTTCGCCTAATTGATGATGAACTATAAATGCCATTAACAATGACCGCAACATCACATTTAAGTGCCGCATCCTTTGTCGATGGAATTAATAGTGTCAATCGAGTGTTCCATGTGATGAGGGGCTGGGCGCCCGGCTTGTGGCCGGACTGCTGGCGGGGGGCGTGGCATCGGGACTGCGTCCCAGCGGCACCAGCAACGGCCCAATGGGTCGCCTCGCCCTGGGAGCACCTCGTGTGCCGCGACTGACCGGCGTCGATGTCTTGGAGCGTGGTCTGCCCGGTCCGCGTTTCACCATCGAGGCGGATGGTGTGGAAATGGGGCTGGCAAGGACGGGGAAAACGTTGGACGAGTCTGCAAAACGAAACAATTTATAAAAGCGGATTAGTCAAAGCCTGTGCTGGAGAGAGGAGATCACTTAAAGTACTCGCAATTAATGTGAATGTGCGTTCAATGTGAAGCCCCTGCTTGAATGCAAATAAAGCAAATTAGTGAGATGCTCGTAAATGGCAACAATGTTGTCGCTAATACCCCCGGCGCTTGTGGCTGCACGTTTCGGCGAATCCTGCCACATCCGCATCCCTTTGGCAGGCATGTTGCATACTTTCGAGCGCTTCAATTGTGGTTTTTTAATTGCCGAATCCACGCGAGCCAAAAGTGTCCTGTGCTCTCAGCACTGAGCACACACTCCATTCAACGTGGCCAAGTGGTATTTATGCAACGTTGCGCTTTCAAATTTACCCTATAATTGTGAATGTTGTGGGTATAACAATAGATTTGAATATTGCGGGATCAATTACAGTTTTTAGTCAAATATTAAATTTACTTTTTGAGTTGGAAGCCCAGCAATTCAAATTGCAGTAGACACTTTAAAATGGAATACATTTTACACTGCCTTAAATATCGACTTCTTTATAATTTGAATAAAAACTACCACTAAGATCAACTGTGCTTAGTTACATAAAAATATTTACTAAATTAGAGGATCTACACATTTTTGTTTATTTTTTTAATTGCATGTTATTAATATTAACTAAATTGATGTTCTAATTCTACCATATCTTTCACTATTTGATTAAATATGTTTACCAACTTGATTTAATTTTATATTTAATTTCTTTTTAAATTAATTTCGTGTTTAATTTAATCATATATTTCACTCTTTGATTAACTGTGTTTATTTAAATAAATATGTTGACTAATTTGATTTTCCGTTTAGGGTATTCTATGGTCGTTAAATCACTTCTGCCTTTGAGGTGCATTTGCATTTGCGATTATGGCTCCATTTAGTTCCATGGAGTTTATTTCTGTCATGTGTTGTCTGGCGCTGCCCGCAGCATTTGCATTGTCCACTTCCCCTACCCCTGCACCAGCATTTTGGTTGTGAGTCTGAGCATTTAAGCCGATTTATGCAATTATCATTTGTCGTGTAAATTTGACATGTGCGCCAGGCAGCCAGCCAACGTGTTTTTCAGTTTCTGTTATTCCTTAGGCATTTTTCACTGAAAATTGCACACGAATTTATCAGTGCACAATTTACCATTTCAGTCTTTCTGCTGGTTGCATTAATTTCTGGCTTTAAATTTGAACAGCTGCTTGCATAATTTGCAATAATCGACAGCTCACTCACAGCTCCCAATTACTTGTCTCGGATATCGATACAAACATTAACAGATCAATATACGTTTTGAAACGTGTTTGGGAAATAATTTCAAGCATTACATACGTGTTAATTGAAACGAAATTGGCAGTTCCGAAACTGCAAATGTGTGATTGCTAAAATCGTGGAATCTTCCAAATGTTGTTAAATATAATATAATTTTCAAGCGCAGCTAATAATCAACCTTACTCATCAAAAGACTCTCCATTCTTGCTTTAGAAGAACGCTTCAGTTATAATTATGTGCACTTAGCAGCACTCGACATGCCAAGCAACTGATAAAACGGTCACAATTTCAGCTCCAAAAAGGAATGTTTTATACCCTTGCCGAAGGGTATAATAATTTTTAATTAATGTTAAAACAGTGTAGTTTATTTATTTTAAACTAACAAATTATTGTTTTTATCATTATATTGAATAGAAATGACTTAAGTGTGTTTCAGAGAATAATGATTTCTGTTTTGGTGCAACAGTCTCTAGAAAGATCTTTTCAGTGCTGGCTAGATAGGAGAGCGTATTAACTATTCGTCGGTTTGAAAATCAATTGCTACCTTCTTGTTTTCCCCACAACATCTACAATAATGCAGCCAGATTTAAATCTTTAAACAAATATTTGGTTTGACTGCGTGAAGGGCGAGAACGCTCAAGTAAAGCTTTTTGAAAGGAATGGAGCGTTGCAGCCCGATGGGGAGCCGAGTGCAGCAGATGATGATGATGATGATGATGATGATGACGATCATGATGATAATGGTTTGTGCTGCGCGCTAAAATTGTCACGTACTACAACATTCCCCCAA
Source organism: Drosophila immigrans (assembly GCA_963583835.1). Lineage (NCBI taxonomy): Eukaryota > Metazoa > Arthropoda > Insecta > Diptera > Drosophilidae > Drosophila > Drosophila immigrans. The sequence continues at coordinate 20,718,567 of OY757142.1, read as the reverse complement.
ATAAATGCGGGCAGCCAAAAATACAACAAGCAAATGAAGAGAGAGAGAGCGAAAAAAGGGGGAAGGCGACCACAAAGTGCAGAGATAATGCCACTCAAGTGGCAGCAATTGCCGCTGAAGATGCGGCACACAAATAATGTATATGTAAGCATGTAAAAAGGCAGGCGATAAACGTGATTATGACAGCGATTAGCGACAAGTGACACTCGAGTCCACGACGGTAACAAACCAGGAAGTTGATCAACTGCAGCAACAACAACAAAAACCCGCCACTTACCTTCATCGTTTTGTGGCACGGACGCGCCACTTGCAGCCTCAATGTTGCCCGCCGCCGCTTCCTGCTGTGGCGGCAACGGCGATGTGGTCGTTCCAGTTGCTGTTCCAACCGCTGGCGATGTCGGCGTCGGCACGCGCTGCAGCGATCCATGGCCACCGCCGCGTCTTGTGCTGCCACGTGGTCGTCCTCGCTTTGTGCCGCGCGGGTGGTGACGTCGCCGCACCGACGATATGCCGCCAAAATCGCCCAGGAAGTCTGCAATAAGAATTATGGGTTTTATTGATTAATTGGGGTACTTTTTTTTCGGTTGTTTTTTTGTTTTAACTTCGCGTTTCTCATTTTGTTTTTTGCGGTTCCCATCGAACAGCTGGCACAAAGCAACCACCCGTAAAACAAACAGAGCTCGTAATAAACAAACAGCAAACTCCAATATATTAATATTGCCGAATTGTTTGTTACATTTTTACAGCACATTCATCTAATTTTGTGCCATAAATTCATTCATTTCGGCGCCAGCAATTATGCGGTTCTCTTTCTGTGGCATTTAAAATGTATTACTTAAGAGTCAAAAGCAAATTATACGCTTATGGCCATCACCTTTTGCCAGCTGACTGAAGGAAGTCACAGGAGGAGTTTCATCTCTGTGCTACAAATATTATTTCCCATTCTATAACTATGTTAACAAGAAATTTAATTTAATTAAGAAAATGTCAGTATATTACATATGTAAGTACTTAGGCACTTAAATTGAGAATTCTGAAGAACAGGAATATTCTTTCTAAAGATAATGTTAAAAAACCTCCAAGCAAATATTTGAAGTACACTCCAGTAAATTATACAGCTGAAGCTCTAGTCGATCCTATTTATTTATTTAATTAATCAAACTAGTGTTATTTAAACTTATCGACTATTTTTTTGAAAACACTTGGCGTACTAATAGTAATATTTAATATTTGACTAATATCACAGTATTTATGGGTTAATGTTTGAATTCCATCCAGCTGTTATTCGAAATTTAGAGAAAGTAAAATACACCGTTTCATACAATATTGACCGAATTGAACATGTTATGCTAGTTTAAGACGATTTAACTTTAAATGCGGTAATTTTATTAAAGATTTATATGGATCAGACCGTATTAAAGATTTATGTAATATTGATTTATGTGGATCAGAGTCCATTAAATTTTCGTATAGAAGTGGAGTGTTGATCATCACTTTCGTCGATCAAACCACCCACTTCAGCTGAGTGGCAGCAGCTGCTGTCAACGGGTAATGTGTGTCATGACTATATTTGTACTTAACGTGTTACATTTTCTAAGCAAGGCCTAAACACAAATTCCTGGCAGCAAAGAACAAGTCCAAGACTGTAGGTCTTCATCGTGCAGGGTTCAAGAACCACACTCTACAACCAACCACTCTGAACGTGAATGTGAATCTCAATGTGAATGTGAGTGCATATTTTATTTGTCTATAGACAGCGGAACGAGGTTTCTTTTTGTTTTTTGGTATATCTTCCCTTCGACTTAACTGTAAATTGCATAAATAAAACAAACTCAACACACTGAGTGCAGAGACGGGCTGCAGCTCTAACAAACAACTGACGAACAACAATGTGGTTGTTGTTCCAGTTGCTGTTGCTGGTGTTGTTGTCGTTGTCGTTGTCGCATTGGCGACATTACTAGGCGCTTGTGCTACGAGTATTTTGGTATGCAACACAAGTGCAGCAACATCATCACAATCCCAATTCCAATCAACATCAGGCGCAGCCGCAGCAGCAGCAACATCATGATCATCGTCTCGTCTCGACCAGGTCATGATCGTCTTGCGTCTCGTCAGTTAGACGATAATGATGATCATCATCTGCCGCTAGACGTCGTCTAGTTGGCCCCTTTGTGGCATTGCCAACAACTTGCAACAGTTTTTAATGAGACTCCCAGCTCTGAAGCCGCTCCATCCATGCTTCGATGCGATTCAAGCGCCCCAATCGAGAGCGAGTGCCAAAAAGGAAATATTTGTGCACAATATATTGAATTGAATTGCCATGCCCTGTGCTGTGTGCCATAAGTTTTATCAATAATATTCAATCCAAGGCAATCCTTTTCCATACACTATTTACTTTTTTGGGCAATTTGTTATTTCGCTTGTTCCTATTATTATTATTATTGTTGTTGTTGTTGCTGTTGCTACTTTGCATTTGCCATGGATTTCGGTCAAACGTCGAGCGGCATTGCAGCAAGTCACAAAAATTGTCTAAAGTTTCGCTTTTCAGCAGAATATACCCCCAAAAGCCATCGAACAGTTGCCGAGAAATAATATGAATAAGCAGGAGAGAAAACTGAGCGATTGTGCTAACGACTAGTAAATACTCTATATACAGGAAAATTATATAAACACAACTAATCAGTAATCGACTGGAAGTAGCTTAGCAATATAACACTCAACAGATTAAAAGCAGGATTTTAGTATTTTAAAATAAATATTAAATTTAAAATAATAATAAATAATAAGAAAATGTAATTAGCGATTTTAACATTCACTTTTTTTACAAAGTACATATTTAAGGACTTTTCTGTGCAGCCTTTGCTTTGCCAGAATTGATAATAAGTCTTTCGACTACTTTTTTACAAGGTGGAACACGTATTTATGATTGATAATAAACATTTTCGCTTTTGTTTGTTGCCCCCATATTGTGCATTAACACGAAACGTCAGGCAGCAGGAAAATCAGATACATTGACATAAGTAACTTAAAAGATACAAACACATATAAAGGCCCGAGGCATAATCGGATTTTAGAAATCATTCATTCAATTATCTAATTGATTTGACTGATGATCATTTGTGAACCTTGATCCTGTTGGCCCAGCCAGCCCAAAGTCAATGTGACGCATGTTTGTTACGCTCGATAAGCAGACATTCGGGAAGTACCCAAGACCAGAAGAGAAGCCCAAGCCCAAAGTCTGCCACAATGGCATTCACTCTGCCTGCTCACCTTTGACTGCACAACGACGCCAGAGACTCTAATGCGCCTGCCATGACTAAGTGCGCCTTGGTCTTGGCCAGATTTGGTCGTGTGTGTTACGGCTACTGTAATCAGCGTGAAATTACTGGCAATTGTAGATTGCAGATTGCGAGATTGGCTACCTTGTTGCTGTAGCGAAATGGGTGTGAGATTATGGGTGTTTAACCGTGGTCAGAACAAACTTTCTTTACAAACTGGACAGCACATTGAATTTTACATTGCCAAATCGAAGTATACTTGGAAGGGAGGCCGGATTCACATGTAGAAATACTCGTATTCCGGTCGAGACACAGGCTTGGACAGGTAGATCAATCGGATTTGATGCAGTCGCCAGCCGCGAGGAGTGAACTTCTTGCGCTTTGGTGGCGGCTCATCCAGCGGCTCCACAGGCCTCTCTGGCATGGGACAGTGGGGTGGAGTTTGCGGCTTTATTTGCGGCCTGGCCAAGCTGAGGATGCGCGCTGTTGGACGCGCCTTTAGTGCCGATGGACGCACTGGAAAGCGCAAGTTGGCCCAATAGTCGTCCTCGATATCCTTGTTGACGAAACAGCAGGGCATAAAGGCTCCTCTGAAGGGTCGTCCTTTGTCGTGATGCGCCGGCTGGCCCCACACAATGACCGGTGAGTAGGGGAAGTTTTCGCGATAGTATTCATGTTTTGGGGTCACTTTGCGCGGCAGTGGCTTCGATAGCTGCTCCATCTTCTCCACTAAGTCCTCCATCTCCATTTCTCGTTTCGCACGCGCACACGGCAATATCTTTTCCGTACAGGGCACGGGCACTTCCACCAAACGCGGCTCCTTAGGCATGGCTTTCTGCAGCGCCCACTCAAAGAATTTGCGCCAATCCTTCTTCGTCATGGGTCCCGGCTTCTGCCAACGCGTTATTTCACGTTCCACTTTGGGGCGACACCGCTTCACGGGTCGCGAGTTGCGTTCGCACCACGCCACCCATGAGGGATCGGGACGATCCTCTTCCGTACGCTTGTCCCCCTCAACCTCTGGGTTATCCTCGTTTATGCTCATTTTGCTTGATAGAGATCAACTTAAGACGCCTTTTAACAAATACTTGGAATTTTAAAAAATATGTATGTTTTGTTTTTTTTTTTCTGCCCGTAAGCATGTGTTTTTTTGTAGACGTTTCTAACAGTAATGGTAAAGAAAAAGTATCAACCAGCACGGCAAGGCATGCTTCGACAGTTGTAAAATCACTGAGATTTTTGGAGTTCGAAATTCTTCAATGTAGATTTTGCCATTTAAGTCAAAGCGAATGCGAGCATATCATTTCAGAATTTGAATGTCAGTATATATTCAAATAGTTCTGCAACCTAAAGTAAATTTCCTCAGATTAAATATAAGGTTTAGCCAAAGACCTCGCTGCTCCAAATTTAAAAACAAATAAATAAATAACAGGTATCTAATTGCATATTAATTATTGAAATGTAATATAAGTGTTATTCTTCCTGTCTCAGTTCCCACCAACAACATGGGTTAAGGTAAAAGTATTTTTATTTAAGCTATGAAATTAGACAGTCATCGATTGTAGAGTTGGATCCATTGCAGCAGCAATTCGTTGCGTTACTGACATACATAATACAAGGAATCGTAGTCGTATTTCAGAAACCCATCAATTTGCTGTGCATTGGATCCATCCTTCGTCCGTTGAACTTGACGTTAACATTATTGCACTCTAAGTTCCTGCAGATGTCCATGTCAGCCAGGACACGAGGATTTGGCTTCGCTAGATATTCGAGTCGGGACAAATGCATCCGCCATTGAATCGCAGTCATTTTCTGTCGCTTGGCAGGCACATTATCCAAGTCTACTGGGATTGGACAGTGTGCTTTTGTCGGATAAGTCCGCGGTTGGGCGAGTTCAATGATTTTCCTTGTGGGTTTCGCTCTGAGCGCATTTCTAGAGACAGGAAATCGCATTTGCGCCCAGAAGGCGGCCTGCACATCCTCGTGCTGAAAACAACAGGGCACAAGGGGCATCAGTAAGGGTCGTCCTCGTTCCGGTTGTGGTGGCTGCCTTCGGTAGTCGATTTGCGGTCGAAACGGAAAGGGTTTTGCAGGTGGTGCACTAAACTTATCGCGCACGCTTTTTGGTACACTCAGCATATTGATTTTCTCCTGAAATTTCTTTTGCTTCTCCTGCTTTTCCTTCTCCTTGGACTCCACACAAAAGAATACGCCGGGTATGAAAGTCCGTTTCTTTCGTTTGGGCTTAGCCTTTAATCTCTGATAATTCAGTCCGCCATTCGCGTCCACCCATTTGTAGAAATTAACCCATTGCTGGCGGGTCATAGGCCCAGGCTTTTGCCAACGCGTCGGTTCGCCTCTTGGTTGACCCACATGCCTTTGTTTTGGCCGTGCATTTTGCATAACCCATTCGTGCCAACGTGGCAACACGTTGCTGCTCGAGCTCATCTTGCACTTAGTGTGCCCTTAATTTTGACTTTTGTCCAAATGCGTTTAAAACCTATAATTTGATATAATTTTCGAGCATTCCTTCGAAATGTTCTTTCAATGCACAGCAATTTTTTTAAAACATTTTCAATGCCTGGAAATTTATATCAAAAGAACTTTTACATTTTAATGGGAAATCAATGCCTGGTTCAAGGGCATTGAATTGATAAACAGCTATGATATGAAAAAAAAAAAACACATTTCTCCCCAAAAACTATCGCCGAGTGGTAAGTGACTTTTCGATGCCAGCTAACTACATGAGTTCTTCCAGTTGCCGATAATTTTTTAGTAACATCTGCCCTGGCGCATTGAGGGTTGTATCATTAAGCAAATGTAGCGTAAAATTGCTTTTGTTTCCGCCGCCAGCTCCACTCGATGTGTCCGATGGCATATGTGGTGTCAATTTCACACATGTTATGAGCACTCTGCGGTTGAGTGCGAGTTACGGCCTACACACACACATGCACACACACACTCAGATTGATGACTTTGAACTTGGTCGAGTGTTGTCCTTAGAGTAACAGTTCCGGCAACAGGAAATGCCCGGCAAGCGAGCGAAGGAGGACAGCAAAATAACACAAAAAGTGACTTGTGAATTATTAAAATTCTACAGGCATCGATAATACTCGCTCGGCTACTGCGGTAGCTAACACGAAAGCAAAAGCAGAGGCATGAGGCAAGCATCAAAGAGGCAAGAGGCGGGGACAGAAAGGAAACCGAAGCGAGTAAAAAAGCCAGACACAAAATCGTGGTTCGACCAGGTTAGAAACTGGCGACAACAAATCATGACAACGGTAACCAACAAACTGCCGACGAAGACGACGACAACAACGATGGCGACATGAAGGCAACAACGCGGTTGCAAGTCGACGGCGGCGGCGATGCACATCAACAAATGCAACACGCGGCAGCCTGGATGATAATGAAGATGGGCGACAATGCCAACGGGCCAAGAGACCAGCAAACGACGACAACAACAACAGCAACAGCAAGAACAACAACGTTAGAAAGGTACTCGCACAATCACAAGGCAAAAAGTGCGATCAATTGCAATGCGCACCGAATTTCAATTGGGCATCGAAGCCGAAGCACGAATGCCACAAGCTTTTGTAATGGATGTCCATGGATGGCATTCGAGAACACAGCTGCTATTGATGATAGAACAGCACCAAGTTCGAGTACCAAGTATGAGTACCCGAGACTACCAGTTAGCCCGGCTCCTCCGACTGCGATCGGTTCAATTCCCCGACATACTCGCTCGTAGTTGTCGCAAGGCAGTCGGACAATGACTAGAAAAGGAATTGGGTTATGACCTCGAATGCGTGTCGCCAACATTATTCTGTTGTGATTCTTGCTCTCTTCCTGGCCAGGAGTGCATGATTCAGCCGTTTGCATTGTGGCTTAACTCTCTCTCAAATATCCGTATGCACAATTAAATGCCATGAATTGGCGAATAGATGAAAAATATTTGGAGAATTGCACAAGTTGTTTACTTATTCTTATGAGATTATGAATCGTTGTATGCTTCCAGATTTCCAATAGTTGCAGGCGTTATGAATTGTGTTATGCATAAATTTTTAATACAAATTTGGAAATTGATATGACATCTATTTTTTTCCTGCTCAGAGGTAGATTAATTAACAATAAAATGCGTAAGACACTTTCCCTGACTAAAATGATCACCACATATAAATATACAAATACATATTACGACGCTAAGAATTGTTCTATGCTTTAATTAGTAATACTAATTGAAAATCGATATGACAATCGATTATTTTAACTCAAAATGAAAATATTTATCAAGAAATTGTCGTAGGCACTTTTCCTGACACAACAAATAAATAATCAAAGAAATAGTTTCTTAATAAATATCTGGAATAACACAACTTATGGTTCAACAATTATCTTATTTTCCAACTGTAAAAACCGTCAAAAATTCTCGCATTTAAATGAAATAAACGCCAATCTGCAGTTCAGCAAAAGCAAAATCAGAAACAAATTCTACTCAAAGTGCGCCTGAATGTTATGCATTTGTGCATGTATTTTTTTTTGTTGCTTTAATTGTCGATGGAAATACTTCACATATAAATATGATTAACCAATTTAAGTCAAAACCACTTTAATTATAAAGTATTAAATCAAACGGACAAGTGGCAACTGTGATCACGATTGCAAACTGTCAATCGGATCTCCGATCCATCTGCACTCACAAAACGAGTCTCCAACAAAATATATATCTCCGCTTGAGAACCGTTGCGGAGGGGGGAGCAGAATGCGGGGTTCAGGCCTGCCAGGCACGTACTCGCTCTGGGCGCTATGGGGGCCAATAAGGTGTAAATTTATGCTCGAGCGACAGTTGAGAGAATCCGAATAACAATAACAAATACGACTACGAATAGAGGAACGGCCATTAGCAAACGAGCCTATGCAATTTATTGTTAATTTTTATTAAAGCTCAAGCAAACGCACATATTTCGTATGCCAACATTTCTGATTATTTTTGTGTTTTATATGTTTTTTCTTCACATGAATTTTGTAATTATTTGTAAGCTGTGTGAATTTTTGTGGCCAATCAGCGTTTTTGTTCGCAGTTTTTTGATTTGCTGCCAAGATTTGAGCGTAATTGTAACTCATGGCTAACGTGTATTCTATGAGAGACTTTATTTTTTTATTTATCGCTTTTGTTAGCAATCCATTATTTATTTATTTATCGTTGATCGTTGTTATTGTCTTGTTCTTTGGGAGTTTTGCACCTTGTTTACAACTGTTTCTTTAATTATTTATATGTATCACAAGCTGCAATTGACAAAGTGGACAAGGATCTATGCTCCAAGCTAATGAATAATGAATACGCCGCTCTGTGCCACATTCAACGCAATTGGGCGTTGCCACAGACGACAAAGTTGTTGCATTGCCTTTAGTTGAGTTGAGAAAGTGCTCGGTATCTTTTCGCAATCAAAAACAAAAATGAAGTGCGCCATGGCACGTGTCCATTTGAAAACGAAATGAACTGAAACATAAATTAAATCAATTAAAAAATAGTTTTACTCTCTTTCGTTACACAATGGCATGAACAATTTGAATGCTTTGCACGATGCCAGCTCGACCACTTGGCCAGGCCAACTAGACAGCCGGCCGGGCTAACAGACCGGATGATTTGTGGACTCACTATTGTGTAAAATTAACCCACATTTCTGGCGACGTTTGCCAAGAAAATGCGAAAAATTGTTTACAATCAGCCACAGCACGAAAGCAAGCAAAAAAAAATGGAGCCTGCATAAAATTAAATGCTCTCAGCGAGTAAAACGCCACGAAACCGTGAAGACTCCGTTGTTATGGACCACATCCAGTGGCTGGCATGGAATGCAGTTAAGTAAACTTCGTTCGTGAAGCAAAATCTCTTAACTTTTAACTAGTGTCGAGTGCGTGAGGCACGCGTAATTGGACGAACTCAGAAGTAGAGTAGTTAGGGTTGAGCACAGACCGGATGTGAAGTCGCAATGAGATTATTTAACCAGCAAAAAGGAGCTCTAGTTGAGATTCTTAAACTTAAATGGTTTAATTCCAAAACACGTAACTTTAAATGGGTAGATAATTAAAATTATTAATTACTATAAACCATATAAACATACAATTTCAATACTACAATTTCAGTTAATGGATTCCTGTTCGTAATGGATATCTGCTATTTTAATTAAATAAATAATTGAATTTCATAAAAATAATTGATTTTTATTTGTTTACATTTCCTATTCCAAATGGAAGAAAACCAATAAATTTATCCATCTGTCTATGATGGCTGATTTTAATTATTAACAACATAAAAGGAAGAAAACCAATAAATTTATCCGTCTGTCTATGATGGCTAATTTTAATTATTAACAGCATAAATAACAACTAAAAAACCAACTCAAATGCCAAACAGCTCGTTTGGGGCAATGAAATGTGAACATATCAATAAAAGACAAATCCGTTGGCTCAATTCCTATTTGTATTCGTATTCGCAGTCACATTCTCATGACAATTTCTCATTTCGGCCCACAATAAACAGCAAATAAATGTTCAGATGGCTTCAAGAGGCAAAAAAAAAAGGAAGACGGCGAAATTACGAAATCAAGGCAAGAGAAGAGGAAGGAAAATAAAAAACAGACTCGAAACTCGAAACGAGTAACAATTTATGTAGCCAAAACACGTGAAGCCATTGATTAAATTAGATGTTTTCATTTGCCAAGCCCTGCATTCAGCAAAGTAAAAAAGCCAATGAAATGGCATATAAAAAATATTTATGAGCGCCTCGTTTTTTGTTTGTGGTATTTTAATGCATATCGTAGTAGTAAGCCAAGCAAATCAATAGGCCAAAAAAGCGACTCACTCACTCACCGACTCGACTAACTGACAGGCGAACCGCATTCGAGGAACATAATCAACTGGCAGCGAACGGCAACTGGCAAACTGACAACGAGTACGATATTAAATTGGGTTGCGTACGTGGCCTAAAGAAAAGCAACAGAAAACTGCGAGTTGGCCATTACAAATGAAAACGTTATCAACGACAGGCCAACAAGTGCAGCGAACAAACAGCAAACATACGCTTAAATTTGTTACGATCACATTGCAAGCCCATCTGCGAGGCAGTTAACCAGGCAAATAGCCTGTTGTTGTTTGCAGGTTGTTGTGTGTTGCCTGTTGCCAAATCTGTTGATGTTGCACTTGTCGCAGCTTAACAACAAACAACAGTTCGCTGTGTTGCCTACTTTTCAACGTCTTGTAGTTTCGATTGGTTAATTGTTAAACAAATTTCAAATTTTATTTATTTGTGCTCTTTTATTTCGAATGCAAATTGCATGCGGCAAACAAGTTGCAATCATTAAGTTTATGTAGTTGTAGTTCTTGTGCACATCCCACATGCGATTTGCAACTCATAACAAACCAAAGAAACAGGCCAAGTTGGTTAAAGCCAACTCACTCAGCTGTTAGACCGCATTCTGCGATGCCTTCGCGATGCCAATTGCCAAATCATTTGAATTATTAATTACAAAGTGATTGGAATATGTTATGAATTTGTATTGCATGTTGCAATACGGTTACTTTAAATGGGTTTTATGCGAACTGACAGAGAGAGGGCAAAACTTCAAACTACGTTTAAACTTAATTTCAATATAGAATTCTTTTTAGTTTAAGTTAATTAAATATGTTATATTTTGATACTCACTCATTGAATCATTTTGCGACAATCCACTTGGACTGTCGCCATCGACGACCAAAGCCTCGTTATCGGAATCATTGTCAGGTTGCGGCTGGTGCTGCACTTGCTGTTGCAACACACATGTTGCACCTGGCACATAAGTCTCTTGGCTGAGTATTTGGTTGGTGCTGTCGGTGCCAGCGCTGGATGTGGATGACGCAATGCCAACATCAATCGAGTCCTCGTCCAGCTCGTGTTTAATGCGTTTGCCAGCTGAGCTGCAACTGGCACCGTCCTCTTCGTTGGCGGCGATCGTTGTGCCGCCCATATTAACCTCCTAGAGCCGAGTTGTAATAAAGATATAAAAACAAAAATATCTTTAGTCTTTGTGTAACAATGACGATCAATTAGCATTTTTATGAGCAACGGAAGTAAGGTTGAGCTATGTGCAGAGTCTTGCTATCTACATATAGTATTCTACTAAAAGTGCTAACTGGGCCCTGCCCCAACTAAAGGTTTCACTTTATAATTTATGGCCCACGCTCAGCTGTTGTAACTCTCGTAGGAGTCTTAGGATATGCTTCAGAGCATAGCCAGACAGTGGGATAGATCTAAAGAGTTCTGCATACAATTTGCCCAGATTTCACTAGCAATTATCAAGATATGCAGCACAGTAGCGACTGCAGATTATGTCGCAACCAGCTGCAGTATTATTCTTGGGAACAAATGGTTGAACAACTTAACATACAACTGCCTTTTGCAGCTGATTTATTAAGCAGGTCGACGACATTGTCTCAATGGAGCATAGAGCACATACTAATGAGGCTAAGTGGTTGTAGGGTCTAGAAACCGTTAAAATCGGGTAACAACTGTGACACAAAACGAGTGCAATCAGTTCCAAATGAATCATTTTAATACGCGTCTAAATGAAAAGAAAGCAAATCTATGGGTAATGCCACTTAGCTTCAAACTTGAACTAGCAAACAGTAAATGAATTGACAGACGGAAGATGCAGCAATAGAAATGGAAGCAGAAGAGGAAGCATGCAACAAGATGGCTGCGTGCCATAAAAAGTACCTATAGATTGTGGTATATGAACTTGACTGCAAGCCGAACCCCTCCAACCAGCTGAGAGTGAGTGTCAGCAGACCCCTAAGAGTAGAACTCATCCGAAAACTTGTACAGAAAGATAAAGAGAGAGAGAGAAAAGTCAAGACAAAACAAAACAAACCAAGAAGAAACAGAAGAAACAAAAAAAGAGGCAACAGACCATAATCAGTGTTCCATTGAACGCACAAAATCATTTAGCGAAACCGAGAAGCGAGAAGGTGGGGTGCACCAAGCAAAAGGTACTTGAAACTGTTTTCCAAGCCAAACGAGAGTTGGACACAAGACCAAGTTGGTTAGAGAGCTCAGAGTGTTTGCTTAGGGAAGACAACACAACGCAACGCAACACAGCCCAGCACTTGGATGAATGAATATTGTATATAGGCAGCAAAGAGATCCAAAGCTGGCAGCAAGTTCAAAGCACGCTATGTAGCAGACCAAGACAAGCCCAGTGCGATGAGTTGAGTCTTGTAGCAAATTGAATTGTCGTTGATGTTGCTGCTGTTGCTGTTGTTGCTGCTGATGTTGCATGAATCACGTGACCATGACCACCGTGCACACTGCCCAAGTAAGAACAACAAAAGCGAGACTCAAAGCTGTCTCTACACTTGTGTCTGTATATGGCCAAGTCGCAATTTGAACTTCACTTAAAAGATCATTTACTTTCATTGAGACTGCGCAACTTGTCGCCGCGTGTAACAAGTGTAAACTTGGTCTAATAACCTGGCCATTAACAGCCATTCGAATCAAGCGTTAAAGCGACAACACTCTCCTCTTAATAAGCACAATAAATATGCACATACTTTCTTGTATTCAACCGGAAGTCTTTAGATTACGAATTCTTTTTCGCCGTTGCCCATTTTGGGCACTGGACATTGGGCTTGGACTTACCTTATTTGGTCGGCGTCGCTTGCGCTCGTTCTGTGTTGCAGCTGCCCCTGATGTTGCCGCTGTTGCCGTTGTAACGGGGGAGCTTGACGAAGCAGCCTCCTGCTTAACTTGCAGCTTTGCTTCCTGGCGATCTGTAAACAGTGGACATGTAGGGACAGGATTATAGTATAATTGGGTCAGAACTTACATTTCATTTCAATTTCCTCATCATCCAGAAGCAAAGAGACAACTTCTTTGGGCTTGAGCGTATCGGGCTTGAAATTGCCGCCACTTATGACCATGCGTTGAATCTACAAACAAAAAACAGATAAATATTTATGTAAGTATATGCATAAATTGGTTCAGAAATCTTAAAAGACCAATGCGCCACGCCAGGAAGTGAAATGAAACACGTCGAAGCGCCAGGGGATTTGCTTCCGTTCTTGTCGGTCTAAGCACTTTAATATGATAATCAAGGGTTCGGCAATTAAACTAATAAATGCAGACAGTGCCCGTGACAGACAGCGAAGGGTAAAGAGGCACCACAATGGCCAAGTGTTTGAATAGAAGAACTTAAAGGCGTAACCAAAATGTCGCCTAACCAATTGTATAATTAATTTCCGGTATCGTTTTACCCCCAACCTCCGAATATACCGACTGAGTGTATTCGTATGCTGCCCCAAACTATGAATGCATCGTCTCGTACAAGTGTTTCATGTGTGCGGCTCGTGTTTCATTTGGCAGTTTAAAAAAGGCGCAACAATGCGACAGGGAACTTAAGCTCGGCATCGGAGGGGAAGTCCACGCACGTGCCTAATATGCGGCTAAACAATGCAGCTGAGCCCCAAGCAATTGCTTCTTTTTGATAAAGAAGAATAAAAAAAGAGTTTTGCGGTTTCCTGGCACTCGCAAAGTCAGTTTCTCTTACCTCGCTCTTTTCGCGTGCTCGCTGTAAAATGCGCTCCTCAATGGTTCCCTTGCAGATCAGTCGGTAGACGGTCACCTGTTTGGTCTGGCCCAGACGATGGGCGCGATCCATGGCCTGCTGGTCCACAGTGGGATTCCAATCCGAATCATAGAAGATGACCTGCAAGTAAGCATAATAATACAGATTAAACACCATCGAATTTCAAACGAATATGCAAATGCGCAAACGACACGCACATCCTTTCGCTATCCTTTTGATATGCATATCTCAGACATAGGAATATAAAAATACCAATACCGAATCTTTATTGTGTCACGAATTTCTACGCCTTTCCTGTTTTTCCACACCCAAGGAAAACTCTTTTTGGTTTGTTTTCAATGCGGTACGTGTGCTGAGTGCAAGTGTGCAGGGATTTTCCTAAGGGTTGCCATTTCCGGCACTGATAAACCTAATTATATTGAACACTGAATTTAGAACACGTGTTGTCTGCTCTGGCACATTCAGATGAGTGTTTTCTATTGTTCCCTTTTTTTGTAGGGGTTCCATTTCCGTTTAATAGACATGTTCTGCATTTCATTTCGATTGAGATGAAGGCATGTAAAGTAGAGCCGTAACATATAGAAGGATTATAGGATAGACTTAGGATATCAGGAGTAGAAACCATACAGTTTTAAATTTTTAGTCACCATCCATTTCATTTCAATTTTAGATTGAGTTTAGAATGCAATTCATGTTGAAAAACAGGTTAAAAAGTTTTAAATTATCATTTTTAATTATTTATTTCAATTATTCAAATCAGACCAATATTATTATATTAAGTGGAAATTTAAATCATACAATCATTTTATGGGTTGTACAAATACATTTGACAAAACTATTACAATTCATTTGCTTGTAGCGTAAATAATTGTATTGCATATTTGATATTTCCAAGCAAAGAATCTAATTAAACTGTTAATAATTTATGTCACACTTTTTTGCTTATACGACAATGACTCTATAAGTTAAGCGCCAAGCATAAAATCAAATTAATCTGTTAATAATTTAAGTCACACTTATTTTCCTTATAAGAAAATACTTAATATGCTACGATAACAGTTGTTCGTTAGCGTCATAACAATAAGATCAGAGTATCATGAAGCTGCAGCGCTTTCTATTTATATTTCTTGGTCAACTGGCTTTCAATTTGGCAGCGTACATGGATATCGTAGAGAAGCAAATGTGGATTGAACAAAAAGTGGATCATTTTAATATGAGTGATACACGCACCTGGAAAATGGCAAGTTTCGAGTGTTCGTCATAAAACAATTAGTGGATAACGTTAAAAATATTGGTGGATTTAGCAATATCTGGCAAGTGACACCTTCTTTAAGCCCGGTGGACCGATATTCCTCATTGTCAATGGGGAATGGTTCCTTGACCCAAAAAGCCAATTTTTCGGAATGATTTACGAAATGATTGAAATGTTCAATGCCTACGCATTTGAAACTGAACATCGATACTACGGTAGAAGCTGGCCCGTCGCGTAAGTACAAAGTAATGCCGGAATGCGCGAGGACGATTTCAAATTAAGTATGTTTATAGAAATTTAAGCACGGAGAATCTACAATATCTCACTACAAAACAAGCACTAGCTGATCTGGCACATTTCATTAGACATCAGAAGGCCACGATTCCGGCAATAGCCAATTCGAAAGTCATATTGTTCGGATGTTCGTATGCTGGCAGCTTGGTAACGTACTTTCGCAGAGAATATCCGGAACTCATGGATGGTGGCTGGGCATCTGGGGCCGGACTTTCCTTTAGACTCGACTATTCCGGTAATTTAAAATGAGCAAATTTTGTTTTTTTAATTCAATTCAAATATTTTAGATGCCTATGTAAGTGTTGGAAAGTCATTACGAAAATTAGGAGGAGATGCTTGCTATGACCGAGTGGAACACTTTACCAAGTCATATTTGAGACACAGAAACAATCAAGACTCTGTTTATCACGAGCTGAAAGCACAGAATTTGTCTCAAGTCTATGAAAGTATTCAAAACACATTAGCAACACATGTGCAGCATCGCAAGTGAGTGAAATTAATTTCAAAATACAGATGTATGTCCAATGATTGAACTTATTTTAAAGTTCAAGTGGAATGCAAAGGATGTGCCTAAATATTACAAGAGTTGAGAAGAATGACATAATCGGTTTCGGTAAATTGGCAAAGCTTCTTGAAAGTCAAACAGGTAATGACGGATGGGGTTCACTCAAAAATCTGACTTTCGATTGGAAGCATTCGCGTAAGTCGAGAATTGGATTGTGAAATCGACAAATTGAAAGCTGATCTTTTGCAGATCGTCAGCATTTTTATCAGTCTTGCAGTGAGTTTGGAATGATATTTAGCACAAGTTCACATCATCAGCCATTTGGAGATTTACAGCCGTTTGGCAAGCAAGTAGCAAAGTGCAAGGAGATATTTGGGCCCAAATACACCATCGATTATATTAGTGGCAAAGTTGATGAAGTCAATGCGAAGTATGGAGGTCAACAGCCAAACGTGGATCACATATATTTCACAAAGGCTGAAGATGATCCCTGGCGCTGGATGGGCATCATCGATGAATGTGCCACAATCATACCAGGTACGGCTAAACGAGATTTACTATTAAAAACTATGTAATATATGTTTTGCTTGCAGACATTGGACACTGCAGAGATATGAGAGAGCGTAAACCAACCGATCTGCCAGCAACTTCAGCAGCCCAGCAAAAAGCCATAGACTTAATAAGGGACTGGGTAAATGGCAATGGAACAACGCGCGAAACTCTTTTAAAATGTTAAATTAAATGCTTTAAAAACATTAAGCCGATTGTCTATTGATTGAACAGCGAAAGCAACACTAATTAATGATATTGTAGAACAAGCTAGTTATAGAATATATATTATCAGTTCGCATTATCAGTTCGAATGGAGGGAAAACTAACACACATTGATTAGCACTCCGCATGGTTTTGAGTTGCGGGCAAAATAGGTTTCACGCCAACTATTTGACGCTATTGTTTACAACCTCTTATGCGATAATACCCTAATTAATTGGAGGCTCTGATAAGATTTGCCCATCGGGCTAAACAATTGGCATTAGCGCTGCTCGAAGTGGAACTAGAGCGCACAGTAATTGTTCGATTCACAACGATGGCACACTGCACAATCGCAATAACGTTGGCACTGCTGACTCTGGCTTATGGCCAGGTTGATGCCAACGTATTCCAGCAGACATTCAATCGACTGCATCAGGAGCCGCCATTGCCAACGAATCAGAATCGTGCCGATGTGGTGCAAACACTGTGGATTGAACAGAAGTTGGATCACTTCGATGCGGCCGAAACTCGCACCTGGCAAATGGTAATGCGTCATGCATTGCATAATCGTTGTGGATTCACTAAAAGAAAAACTAATTTTTATTGCAGCGTTACATGCTGAATGATGTGTTCTTCAAGGCTGGCGGTCCCTTGTTCATTTACCTCGGCGGCGAGTGGGAAATCTCGTCGGGACGCATCACTGGCGGCCACATGTACGACATGGCCAAGGAGCACAACGGACTTTTGGCCTACACCGAGCATCGTTACTACGGCGAAAGCAAACCTCTGCCGTAAGTTGCAATCAAAATGTACGATGGGTCGATTTAATCAAGTCGTGTTTAAAGGGATTTGTCCAATGAGAACATCAAGTATCTGCATGTGAAGCAAGCGCTGGCCGACTTGGCTCACTTCATACGCACCAAGAAGGCAACCTACGAGGGTTTGAGTGACTCCAAAGTCATCATCGTGGGCGGCTCCTACTCGGCCACAATGGTCACATGGTTCAAGAAGACCTATCCCGAGTTGGCGGACGGTGGTTGGGCATCCAGTGCGCCGCTCTTTGCCAAGGTCAACTTTGTGGGTAAGTGTGCAAATGCAATGTTTCTGCCAATTTATTTACGCTTGACTTTTGTGCAGAGTACAAAGAGATTACGGGTCAGTCGATAGCTTTAATGGGCGGCTCTGCCTGCTACAAGCGTATTGAGAACGGCATTGCTGAGATGGAGACAATGTTTGCCACAAAGCGTGGCGGGGAGGTGAAGGCTCTGCTGAAGCTCTGCGAGAAATTCGATGTTTACAGCGATCTGGACATCTGGACACTGTTCAGCGAGATCTCTGACATTTTTGCAGGAGTTGTCCAGACACACAAGTGAGCTTCGCATCAAATACTTTTTGGCAACACCAATTGCAATTCATTTTTTTTAGTGCTGGCCAAATCGAGGGTGTTTGCCAGACCATCATGTCGGAGAGCAGCGATCTGATCGGCGTCAGCAAGTATCTGCTGACCGTGTTTGCCCAGAGCTACGGCAAGTGCTACGATCTCAGCTACAACGCCATCCTTGCCGCACTTCTCGAGTCCAGATACACGGGCAGCATCAGTGAGTCATCTACTCGGATTTGCAGTATGTATTTACTTATTTCCATGGCATTTTGCAGTGCGTCAATGGATCTTCCAGACCTGCAATGAGTATGGCTGGTACCAAACTTCCGGTTCGGCTGATCAACCCTTCGGCACCAAGTTCCCCGTGACCCTCTACACGACCATGTGTGCCGACCTCTACGGCTCGGAGTACAGCAATTCCTTCATTGCCGGCAAAGTGCAGCAGACTAATGAAGATTTTGGCGGACTTGAACCGAATGTGGAGAATGTTTACCTCACGCACGGACACTTGGATCCTTGGCGAGCCATGGGCATCCAGAACGAGACTCAGGCCACCATTATTCCAGGTGATTGAACACAATTGATCAATTGAATGCAATTAACTGCGATTATTTGATTCTTCCAGAGTATGCTCATTGCAAGGACTTTGGCTCGATCAGCAACAGCGACACCAACCAGATGCGTGCCTCAAAGGAGCGCGTCGCTGAATTGGTTCGTCAATGGCTAAAGTGAAGTTTGGAACATCTATTTTAGTTATTCTTAAGCGATAATGACAATCTATAAATGCGTGTGTTTACGACTGCAATAAATGGATCATGTGCAAATTCGGAAACGTTTTAGAGGTTTTGTATACGGGAATTGCCCCGATTTTATTTAGTTCAGATATGCTGGGTGGATTAGTGCTCCAACCATAGCAACAAAGTAATTGAATTTCTTGTAAATACCGGGAAATATTATTAGCAATCATGGTATATCATAAATCTAAGATACAGTTTTGCTAAAATGCCCGTCTTATCGGCCTTTGCTTATCGCATAGTGAATTTATTGCCATCTTTTTTTACCATCAATATATTACGAACGCGATAGAGTCTTTAAAACTGCCCGTCTATCAATTGAGAATTTCATTTACGTGAAGCAATGCTGGTACTACAGTTGGTCAGCCTTGCGCTGCTGGTTTTGGCCAGTCAAAGCCATGGCCACAAGTGGCAGAAGGATGTGCCTGTTCTGGTCAAAAGTCTTAAAAATCTGCAGCGCGGTCCGCCCCAGCAGACGGTGTTGAATCGTGTAGAGGCCAGTCAGGAATGGATCACCCAACCACTTGATCACTTTGATGAAACCAACAAGGCCACCTACCAAATGGTTAGCAAATGCAAGACAATTATTCATTGAACAGGAAATAAATTTGTATTGAATGCAGCGCTACTTGGTGAACGATGAATTCCAAACGGAGGGCAGTCCGATATTCATCTTCTTGGGCGGCGAATGGGTAGCCACACCAGGCATGATCCTTCAGGGTCATTGGTACGACATGGCCAAGGAGCACAAGGGTCTGCTGCTGTACACCGAGCATCGTTACTACGGCGAGAGCGTGCCCACTGAGTAAGCGTGCTTTCAACTCTTGAAAATTCCCCTATAAAGCTAGTATCTCTGCAGGGATATGTCCACGGAGAACCTCGAGTATCTGCATGTCAAGCAGGCGCTGGCCGATGTGGCCAATTTGATAAAGACCATCAAGGCGGCTGATCCTCAGTTGACCAACTCGAAGGTGGTGCTTAGCGGTGGCTCCTATTCGGCCACCATGGTGGTATGGTTTAAGCGCCTCTATCCCGACTTGGCGGACGGCGGTTGGGCATCGAGTGCTCCGCTGCTGGCCAAGGTCGACTTCAGAGAGTACAAGGAGGTGGTGGGAGAAGCATTCAAGCAGCTGGGTGGCCAGAAGTGCTACGATCGCATTCAGAAGGGCATCAATGACTTGGAGCAGATGTTTGCCAATAACAGTGCCGCCGAGGCCCATGCCATGCTGCGTCTTTGCAGCGATTTCGATCACAACAACGATCTCGATAAGTGGACTTTGTTTAGCAGCATTTCCAACATTTTCGCGGGCGTGGCGCAATACCAAACGTAGGTTTAACGTCCTTAGTTTCCGACTTTCTCTATTATAGAGCTCTGATTTTAGCACTGGCGACATTGAGTATTATTGTGACTTTCTGCTGAGCTTCAAGGATGATGCCGCGGCCATTGCCAACTTTGCCTACTGGGCATGGGACTATCCAAGCTGTATCGATGCACGCTATCAGAGCACTGTCGATTATTATCTATGGGGTATTGAGAACTTTGACGCGTGTAAGTTGTTAACATTGCTGCTCCACTGATTATAAACTGTGAGACTGATTTCATGCTCTATTATTGTAGCCCGACCTTGGTACTATCAGACCTGCAACGAGTACGGCTGGTATCAGTCATCGTCTTCTGCGGATCAGCCTTTTGGTAGCAGTTTCCCTGCCACACTCTACATCGAACTCTGCCAGGATGTCTTCAGCTCGAAGTTTGCAAGCTCGCAAATTGCCAAAAGCGTGGCCCAGACCAATGAGGACTTTGGAGGCATGAGTCCCGCTGTCGAGAACATTTACATGACACATGGTGGTCTTGATCCTTGGAATGCCGTTGGTCATGGCGTTGCCGATGGTGCCACCGTCATTACAGGCGCCTCTCATTGTGCTGACTTCAGTTCGATCTCCGGTATCGATACTCAAGAAATGCGTGCTTCCAAGGAACGTATTGCGGAACTAGTTCGTGAATGGTTAGCCTAAACTTTGTTGACTATTTGCAACTATCTCAGTTATGACTGACTGATAAGCCAAATAAAGAGTGATTGTTGTGAAATCGCGCTGATAAAACCCTTTGTTTATAAACATTTGTCTACAGGGAATTGCAACTAAAAATAATTTAGCCTAAACTTATGCTATATATATTTCACAATCAACTGAAGGGGAAATCGTTAAATCATAAAAAATAAACCGGTACAAATTCATATTACATGTTAAAATTCACCACCAAAATGGTTAGAAGATATATTATTTCTGGAATTACATTATATTATTATATATAAGAGCTTTAGCGACCAAATTTGGTACCTGTACTCGTGTATATCCAGCGTAGATCAATTTTCATTTAAATTTTACCCACGTCCCTTCTAAGCTAGAGGCACAACTTAATTTTTGTAAATACTCGTATAAGAGTTTTACAGCTAGAGGAAAACTAAAGTCGCTAGTGCTCGACTGTGAGATACCCGTTACGCGTTATAGGTAAAGGGTATCTCACAGTCTAGCACTCTTGACTTTAGCTTCCTTGTTTGTTATTGAAACACATAATTTTTTACCTGTTTTCGCCGCACACAATATAATGACAATTTCAAATAGGTAGCGAATGTATCGTGGTTTCTAGTTTTATTGGAGCTCAATTAGGATTCAGTTGCAGAGCGTTTGCTGTTTGCCATTTTAATGGAACAAATTCAAATTGAATGCAAAATATGTAGCAGGACTAGACTTCCTATAAAACATTTTTAAAACAATTTTATTTCGAGTTATTAAGATTTCCTCTGTCTATTAAATTGGAACGTGACGATCAGATGCACGTTAATGATAGTTTATATTAAAAGAGCTTAAGTTGCATTTATTGCGCAGGTGTCACTTGTAGATAACAATTGTACATAAAGTAAAACAATAACTGGGGTGCAAGAACCCTTTGTTTACTTCTAATCAATCAGAATTAATTGGTCAACATTTCGAATTACAGAAGTAAATGAGTTAAGTTTGCACTACACCATTAAACAGGGGTACAACATTTGAACTGTATTTTTTTAAATTAGTACATCGAATTACAGGCCTAAAAATTCAAATTGTTGCCCATTAAAAGATTAAAATATAATATTTAGACCGTAAAACGTTTCATAATGCAGCCAATAGAAATGCATAATGTTAGGAAAACCATTACATTTGTGAATTGCCAACATGAGGTAACACATTACATATACAACACATTCTTTATCAGTCTGATACGAGAGCTTAAGACAAAATTATTAGCCAATATTTGCGCATTACTTAACGGCTATCAATTTCTGCAATCTATTCAATTTCATTTTAAATAAATAGACCGCGTATAGGGGTAGGAAATCATTCGAAAAGTTGTGAACTACCAAACAAGATGAAGTATTCTCTAGTACTAGTACTAGCGCTAGTAGCGCCTCTAGCATATGCCGCTAGTCTGCCAAAACCAGAAGTTCCCGCATTCATTAAATCCTTGAAGGACCTTCAGCGTGGTCCACCACGGCAGCCTACCGACAGGCGGGCCAAAGTGCAGACTCGCTGGATCACCCAGAAACTGGACAATTTTGACGAGGACAATGACGCGACATGGGAAGACGTAAGATTGAATATTAAATCCTTTCAACAACATGAATTCAATTACAGTGAAAACTATTCTTAGCGCATTATGATTAATGAAAAACACTTCGTGGAAGGATCCCCGATATTCATATACCTTGGCGGTGAATGGGTAATTAAGCCCGAGGATATTTCTTCAGGACTTCTGGCGGACATTGCAAAGGAACACAATGGAACCATTCTCACCACAGAACATCGATTCTTTGGCGAGAGTATTCCCATAAAGTATGATAATCAAAACTTTTGTCTAGGTCCAGCATTTATTATTCCCTTACCGTACCTACTAGGCCCCTGTCTACTGAAAATCTCAGCAAGTATCAGAATGTGAAACAAGCTCTGGCCGATGTTGTGAATGTTATCAAGGTTCTTAAGGAAGAGGACAAGTACAAGGACTCGAAGGTTGTTGTCCAAGGTTGTTCGTACTCCGCAACCATGGCAACTTGGCTAAAGAAATTGTATCCCGATGTCATTGTGGGCAGTTGGGCATCCAGTGCTCCCCTTGAAGCCAAGGTTAACTTCAGAGGTGTGTAAATTATTACATAATGTTCTGGGACAATTACTCAAGCCCAATTCTGTTCCAGATTTCATGAAAGTAGTTGGAGAAGCTTACAGGGAGCTGGGAGGAGATTATTGCTATGATATCATTGACAATGCCACCTCCTACTATGAAGATTTGTTTTATAACGGACTAGGAGCTCAGGCCAAGAAAGAATTAAACCTCTGCAGTGACTTTGACGAGAATGACGAACAAGATCAGTGGCAATACTTCAGCACAGTCGCGAACGTTTTTGCAAACCTCGCTCAATACCAAAAGTAACTATAAATATTATTTTACCCAATTTTCTCTAAAGTTTCATTCTGCCTTTTAGACCTGAAAACTATGACCTGGCTCAGTATTGTTCCGTTCTTCGAAGCTTCAGTGACAACGATTACGTAGCCTTATCTAAATTTGTGCAATGGCGTCTCGAATACCCGTCCTGTGTCAACACCAGATACCAGGGAGCTGTTAACTACTACATATGGTCGAAGGACAACTACGATGGCGATGGCCTGGCTTGGACCTTCCAGACATGCAGTGAATTCGGATGGTTCCAGTCCTCTGGCAGTCGCAATCAACCATTCGGCTCCAATTTCCCGGTCACCCTTTACACAGACATCTGCGAGGATGTTTTCGGATCGAACTACACTGAGGCTAAAATTCGCAAACTAATCAAGGAGACAAATGCTGATTTTGGAGGCATCGAGAGCGTTGATGACGTTTATTTCACTCAGGGTGGATTGGATCCCTGGGCCCAAGTTGGTGCTGGCGTGGCGCAAGGTGCCACCATTATTCCACAAGCCTCTCACTGCTCCGATCTCGGCTCAATAAGTGCTACGGACAGTGCAGCATTGCGTGCCTCTAAGGAGCGTATTGCTGAACTTATTCGCCAGTGGCTTGCATAAGATCGAATTCCTCATATATTGTTAACATTTTTGTTGTTTTTTTGTTTTCTATTATTACACTTATGTATGTACTACACTATTAAATTTACTTATTACTAAAATAATTATCAATCATTCATTTGTATTATATCAAGAGCCAGTTAAAATTACTGTAATTATCTCGCTATTGATTTCAATGGGCCAATTGGCAACCACATTTATAAGAGTGGCCAACGAAGAAGTGCTGATAATAATTTTTTTCATGTAGGTGCAAATAATTGGTTTACATTTGTCAACAAGTTCACTAAGTATCGAATAAGCGCAAAACGAAAAATTAATTGGATATACTTTTGGTTTTTTTTTTGACTCAAGTCCATCACTAAAAATGTGAGAGCTGTCAGTAGATAACAAGAGAATTTTAAATTATTTTTGTAATATAAAGATTTCCTACATTTGTTAGTTAAAAATAATATTGGAGCTTTCAGTTGAGTTATTTTAGTTATATATCTTTGCAAAAAAAGTATAAGCGAAAACTAATTTAAAATTATCTTAAACTGCAACCTATTCAAGACTAATTTTTGAATAAATAGGCCGCTCTTGGGTGAAAATTCTGTCTCAAATTTTGTAGCTCACCAAGAAGATGAAGTATTCTTTAGTGGCACTACAGCTAGTACTAGCATTAGCACCTTTCGCCTCAACTGTAAATCTGAAGGAACCTGAAATTCCTGCCTTCGTTAAAACATTGAAGGATCTCCATCGAGGCCCTCCAAGACAGCCCATCAATAAACGTGTTAATGTGGAAACTCGTTGGATCACCCAGAAATTAGACAACTTTGACGAGGACAATGAAGAAACTTGGAAAGAGGTCTGATTAAACACGAACGAAGAAACTAAGTCTAACGACAGTAATTTCTTTAGCGTATTATGATCAATGAACATCACTTTGTGGAAGGGTCTCCGATATTCATATATTTAGGAGGCGAGTGGGAAATAGAGGATTATCAAATAGCATCAGGACTACTGGTAGATATCGCAAAAAAACACAAAGGAACCGTGATTACCACCGAGCATCGATTCTTTGGCGAGAGTATTCCCATTAAGTACATTAACTGAAATTGTTGCCAACATATATTTATTAACCTTATATCGAACCTGATAGGCCCCTGTCTACAGAGAATCTCAAGAAATATCTAAATGTAAAGCAGTCTATGGCTGATGTTGTGAATGTTATCAAGGTTCTTAAGGAAGAGGACAAGTACAAAGACTCGAAGGTTGTTGTCCTAGGTTGTTCTTACTCCGCAACCATGGCAACTTGGCTCAAAAAATTGTATCCCGATGTCATTGTGGGCAGTTGGGCATCCAGTGCTCCCCTCGAAGCCAAAGTCGACTTTAAGGGTGTGTAACCAAATGTTAATATTTAGGTCTGTACAAATATTTCTCTTATAGAATTCATGGAAGGTGTTGGTGAAGCATTCCGGCAGCTTGGAGGACAAGACTGCTACGATATCATCGACAATGCCACCTCCTATTATGAGGATTTGTTCAATAATGGACATGGAGCACAGGCCAAGAAAGAATTAAACCTTTGCAGTGCCTTTGACGAGAATAACGAAAAGGATCTATGGCAATTCTTCAGTACAGTTGCAAATATTTTCGCAAACATAGCTCAAATCCAAAGGTAAATATGCTAAGATAGATATCTTAGATATACCATGATTGATATCCTAGATATGCTATGCCTAATTTTTCCAAAACTTCTTATTTTTAGTCCCGAAAATGAAGACATTGCCAGATACTGCTCTAATCTTCGTAACTTCAGTAGCAACGATTATGAAGCCTTATCCAAATTTGTTCAATGGCGTCTAGATAATCGAGACTGTGTTAACACCTTATATGAGGGAACTGTTAACTACTTCAAGTGGACTATGGACCACTATGATGGTGACGGTCCCTCCTGGACCTATCAGACCTGCAATGAATTTGGCTGGTTCCAGTCCTCTGGCAGTAGTCAGCAACCGTTCGGTTCTACGTTTCCGGCCACCCTGTATACTAGCATGTGTGAAGATGTTTTTGGACCGAAATATTCTGAGGCTAAAATTGAAAAGCATGTCAATAAGACCAACAATGAGTTTGGAGGTAAAAATGTAGAGATTGAGAACGTTTTATTCACTCATGGTGGCTTAGATGCATGGAGAAAAGCTGGTGTTGGAGAGGCAGAAGGAGCTATAGTTATTTCCCAAGCCTCTCACTGCGCTGATTTGGGTTCAATCAGATCCTCGGATAGTCCCAGTCTACAGAACGCAAAGCGAACTATTAAAAAAACAATAGCTAAATGGCTTGCATAAAAAAAATTTGATTTTTATCCCTATATAATCATTATTAATCACAATATATATATATCCCGATAAATTTATCTTTAAAAAATGCACTCAACAACTAAAGTTTAATTATTTAACAAAAATAGTTCGGGTTAAGCAATATTTATTTCTAAGCAGGAGATGCGCCAGCGGTGCAACAAGAATTCTGAAAAAGATTTTATGAATACTGCTGCGTTGATGGGTGCCTCAAATGCTGACTGGGAACCCATTGCCTTATTGAACTCTATCGGACTAATTCTTATCTCATCTGGTTCTTGACATATTATGCAAACTTTCCAAAAAATTAATTTTTTTGCCTGCATTAAAAATGCGAAACTTAGAGTAAGGGGATAAATTAAAATAGTCGCAAGGATAAGAATCAAAACATCAAGAAGACATTACAATTTTTGTTTACTATAACTATGATTCAATTTATATTCAGGTTGATGTAAACTAACAATTTAATTTCCATCGACTAAAATTCAGTCAAATTAGAGTCCAGCAAGATCAGTTACGTTTTAAGATATTATGAAATATCAGAATATTTTGGATAAATACTTGAATCTTTTATCCTCTATTTACAAAATGGACTCCAAAGAATTAGATTTTCGTATAACGACCATGCATAGGGTATTTCAAAGACAGATCTTTATATCTTGAAAGGGCCTAAGTTTTATTTATTACGCAGGTTCCACTTATTGATAATATTTTGACATCAAGTTAAACAATAAATAGCTGAGGGGCAAGAACCTTTTGCTTGCCCATAGGCAACCTGAATTAAATGGTCAACATTCGATGATTACGTACTTAAGTAAGTCAAGTGCACTTTACACTATTTAACATGGTCTTTGAAGAACATTGATGAAAATACAATTTCCAAAGATTCAAAAAAAAAAATCTTAAGATTTTTATTCTTTAACAGATTTGTTGTGTTTTAATGAGATATTTTACATCAAACGAAAGCAAAATATATCTTTGAGTATTTTTTATTTACTAATATCGAGATTTCAAAGAATCTCTTTTTTTGTATTATTAACGGAATTATGCCAACAGATGAAAACAAACAATTTATTTAAATGCATTTGTGTAAAAACTACAGTAAAAAAAACGAAATTATTCGTGATTAAAACATTCAAAATTTTGAAATTTTGTTGTTTTTTTTGACGCTAAAAGTTTTTATTTTAGTTTGTTACGATCGCAATGTCACGTCACACATTCTTTATAAATCTTGTGAAATAAATAAAAATATTTATAGATCGTAATTCCTGACAATGGAAAACTACATCATTTAATTAGGGTTTGAAAATAATTTACTCCTTTTAATTAGGCACAAATTTTCCCTTAGGTTGTCACTATCACGATTTTCAAGGGTCTTAAGACTATTATTTGAATAAATTAATTTTCCATTTGTTTCCGATAAAATAGCTTCTGATTAAAAACCTTTAGTTATAATCGAATTTTCTTCCTATAGGGAAATATGCACTTATCAATCTATGATCTTTAAGCGCGTTTTATTACACAAGGATTTAAAAGGAAAAGTTCTGGTTTTTGGAAAGCCTCTGAACATTAATTCCTAACGGCGAACGTTTCTTTGAAGTCGAATAACTACTAATCTATGTACAACCAATAAAAATGCATTATGTCAGTTTGATAATGGGTTATTGCTTCTTATTCAACGTGACGTAACACGTGACTTATACAACCCAAGCTTTTATCTGTCTGATACGAGGGCTTAAGACAAAATGAATTGCCAGTATTTGCACATTAATTAACGGCTATCAATTTCTGCAATCTAGTCAATAACATTTTGAATAAATAGGCCGCGTATTGGGGTAGGAAATCATTCGAAAAGTTGTGAACTACCAAACAAGATGAAGTATTCTCTAGTACTAGTACTAGCGCTAGTAGCGCCTCTAGCATATGCCGCTAGTCTGCCAAAACCAGAAGTTCCCGCATTCATTAAATCCTTGAAGGACCTTCAGCGTGGTCCACCACGGCAGCCTACCGACAGGCGGGCCAAAGTGCAGACTCGCTGGATCACCCAGAAACTGGACAATTTTGACGAGGACAATGACGCGACATGGGAAGACGTAAGATTGAATAATAAATCCTTTCAACAACATGAATTCAATTACAGTGAAAACTATTCTTAGCGCATTATGATTAATGAAAAACACTTCGTGGAAGGATCCCCGATATTCATATACCTTGGCGGTGAATGGGTAATTAAACCCGAGGATATTTCTTCAGGACTTCTGGCGGACATTGCAAAGGAACACAATGGAACCATTCTCACCACAGAACATCGATTCTTTGGCGAGAGTATTCCCATAAAGTATGATAATCAAAACTTTTGTCTAGGTCTAGCATTTATTATTCCCTTACCGTACCTACTAGGCCCCTGTCTACTGAGAATCTCAGCAAGTATCAGAATGTGAAACAAGCTCTGGCCGATGTTGTGAATGTTATCAAGGTTCTTAAGGAAGAGGACAAGTACAAGGACTCGAAGGTTGTTGTCCAAGGTTGTTCGTACTCCGCAACCATGGCAACTTGGCTAAAGAAATTGTATCCCGATGTCATTGTGGGCAGTTGGGCATCCAGTGCGCCCCTTGAAGCCAAGGTTAACTTCAGAGGTGTGTAAATTATTACATAATGTTCTGGGACAATTACTCAAGCCCAATTCTGTTCCAGATTTCATGAAAGTAGTTGGAGAAGCTTACAGGGAGCTGGGAGGAGATTATTGCTATGATATCATTGACAATGCCACCTCCTACTATGAAGATTTGTTTTATAACGGACTAGGAGCTCAGGCCAAGAAAGAATTAAACCTCTGCAGTGACTTTGACGAGAATGACGAACAAGATCAGTGGCAATACTTCAGCACAGTCGCGAACGTTTTTGCAAACCTCGCTCAATACCAAAAGTAACTATAAATATTATTTTACCCAATTTTCTCTAAAGTTTCATTCTGCCTTTTAGACCTGAAAACTATGACCTGGCTCAGTATTGTTCCGTTCTTCGAAGCTTCAGTGACAACGATTACGTAGCCTTATCTAAATTTGTGCAATGGCGTCTCGAATACCCGTCCTGTGTCAACACCAGATACCAGGGAGCTGTTAACTACTACATATGGTCGAAGGACAACTACGATGGCGATGGCCTGGCTTGGACCTTCCAGACATGCAGTGAATTCGGATGGTTCCAGTCCTCTGGCAGTCGCAATCAACCATTCGGCTCCAATTTCCCGGTCACCCTTTACACAGACATCTGCGAGGATGTTTTCGGATCGAACTACACTGAGGCTAAAATTCGCAAACTAATCAAGGAGACAAATGCTGATTTTGGAGGCATCGAGAGCGTTGATGACGTTTATTTCACTCAGGGTGGATTGGATCCCTGGGCCCAAGTTGGTGCTGGCGTGGCGCAAGGTGCCACCATTATTCCACAAGCCTCTCACTGCTCCGATCTCGGCTCAATAAGTGCTACGGACAGTGCAGCATTGCGTGCCTCTAAGGAGCGTATTGCTGAACTTATTCGCCAGTGGCTTGCATAAGATCGAATTCCTCATATATTGTTAACATTTTTGTTGTTTTTTTGTTTTCTATTATTACACTTATGTATGTACTACACTATTAAATTTACTTATTACTAAAATAATTATCAAACATTCATTTATATGTTATAATATCAAGAGCTTCCTGCTAAAATTATGTTAACTCTCTAGCAATTTCAAAGGGCCAATTTGCAATTAATTTTATTCGAGTAGGAAACGGTGAAGAGCAGATAAATTCATAGTTTGGTTAAAATAATTTTATTAAATTTGTCCACAAGTTTATAAAGTAGCAAATAGTAAAAACAAAAAGGCAGCAACAAGAAAAATATATTTGTCGGTCTTTTTGTAATATGTTTGACTCAAGTGCGTCATTTGAAACGTGAGAGTTTTTAATTGATATATCAGGTAAACTTTAAATTAGTTTTTAACGACAACCAATTTAAAATTATCTTAAACTGAGACCCATTCAAGACTAATTTTTGAATAAATACACAGCGGTCTTGAGTGAAAAAACAGTCATAAATTGTTTAGTGCACCAAGAAGATGAAGTATTCTTTAGTGGCACTACAGCTAGTACTAGCATTAGCACCTTTCGCCTCAACTGTCAATCTGAAGGAACCTGAAATTCCTGCCTTCATAAAAACATTGAAGGATCTCCACCGAGGGCCACCAAGGCAGTCTATCAAAAAACGTATCAATGTGCAGACTCGTTGGGTCACCCAGAAACTGGACAACTTTGACGAGGACAATAAGAAAACTTGGAAAAACGTAAAATTATATACTTAAACATTGATACATATAAGGAAACTAAAACCACAGAAAATAAACTATTTTTAGCGCGTATTGATTAATGAAAATAACTTCGTGGATGGATGCCCGCTATTCCTGTATCTTGGCGGTGAATGGGAAATCCAACCTAACGACATAGCAGCAGGACTTCTACTAGACATCGCAAAGGAGTACAATGGAACAGTGCTTAACACTGAGCATCGATTCTATGGTCAGAGTATTCCCATCAAGTATGTTGGCTCAAACTCATATCAATGTGTAGTGTATTTATTAAAGTCTTGAAAGGCCCCTGTCCACTGAGAACCTTAGCAAGTATCATAATATAAAGCAAGCTCTGGCGGATGTAGTGAATATAATTAAAGTGATCAAGGAGGACGGCAAGTACAAAGACTCGAAGGTTGTTGTCCTAGGTTGTTCTTACTCCGCAACCATGGCAGCTTGGCTCAAGAAATTGTATCCCGATGTCATTGTGGGTAGCTGGGCATCCAGTGCTCCCCTTGAAGCCAAAGTTAACTTTAAAGGTGTGTATAGATTAAAAACTTTAATAAATTACATAATTTTATTACTTTACAGACTTCATGAAAGGAGTTGGAGAAGCATTCAGCCAGCTGGGAGGAGATAATTGCTATGATATCATTGACAATGCCACCTCCTACTATGAATACTTGTTTTATAACGGACTTGGAGCTCAGGCCAAGAAAGAATTAAACCTCTGCAGTGATTTTGACGAGAATAACGAAAAAGATCAGTGGCAATACTTTAGCACGACTGCGACCGTTTTCGCAACCCTAGCTCAATACCAGAGGTCACTATAAATATTATTTTCCCCGATTTCCGCTACAGCTATATTCTTCCTTTTAGTCCAGAAACTCATGACCTCTTCAAGTACTGTTCATATCTTCGTAGCTTTAGTGACAATGACTATGTCGCTCTATCCAAATTTGTTCAATGGCGTCTTGGATACCCGTCCTGTGTCAACACTAGATACCAGGGAGCTGTCGACTACTTTAACTGGTCACAGGACAATTACGATGGCGATGCTCTGGCTTGGACTTTTCAGACCTGTAATGAGTTCGCCTGGTTCCAGTCTTCTGACAGCCTTTGTCAACCATTTGGTTCGAATTTTCCGGTAACCCTTTACACAGACTTATGTCAGGATGTTTTCGGATGCAACTACTCTGAGGTTAAAATTCACCAAAAAATCAAGAAGACAAACGCTGAATTTGGAGGTATTAATTCATATGTTGAGAATGTTTTGTTCACTCATGGTGAGTTAGATGCATGGAGAAAAGTTGGTGCTGATGAAGCAGAAGGTGCTATAATTATCGCTCAAGCTTCTCACTGCTCCGATATAAGCTCAATCAGGGACACCGATAGCACGGCTTTAAAAAAGGCCAAACTGCATGTAAAGAAAACAATTAATGAATGGCTTGCCTAAAGTAAATAAATTGAATTTGATATCAAAGAAACTCTAACTAATTTACAAATTATGTATATGAAATAATCATCACGAAACCGAGGCCGTTTCCAAACATATGTCCGTCAGTGTCAACCAGTGTTGCCGTCAGCTCGTTACAGAAAAAGGCTAGATTGTAATGTAATGTACATTTGGATTACTTTTCAGCACTTTACACAACAAAAAAAAGCGGATAAAAAAGGCCCGGCCAAAATAAAAAAAGGACAGATAAAAGGCTAGGGGATGTTTTAAATTTTTTCCGGCTGACGCAGTTAAAAACTGGACAGATCTGTCCGGAAAAAGGATAAAACGGCAACACTGGTGTCAACAGCCGAGACTGATCAAGAATATATATACTTCGTGGCTTCGGAGATGCCTGTTTCATACATTTACAATTAGCACTAAGTTGAAATACTTTTATATTATATAAGTAGCGGATACAAACCAGAAGCAACAACGGGTTGATGATTTTAAGCAGTGTATGCAGTTAATTTATCGGAATAACCCAAATTTTTCTTTGATATGTGACAATGAACGAAGCCTGGATCCATAATTTCATACCTGAGTCCAATCGACAGCCGATTGAACTGCGCACCGTAAACAAACTTAAAAGAGTGGAAAGACCCAAACGTCGACTATTAAGCTTTTGGCATTAGTGATTTATATTGTCAACTATGTTACACAAATAAAAATGCATTATGTCAAAATGATAATGGGTTCTAATTCAATTCGATGTAACAGGCGACTTATAAAACCCAACCATTCATCAGACAAAAGTAATAGCCAATACTTGCGCTTTACTTAACTACAATCGATTTCTGAAATCTCTTTGATAACATTTAAAATAATTAGCTGCTTCAATACGATTGGATTGCTCATATATTGCTAAAAAATTTGTTGTTGTTATTTGTTTTGTGTTATTGTACATAATACACTTTTAAATTTTGGTATTACAATAAATAATTATCGATCATTCATTAGAATTATATCTAGTGCTTGTTCTTGTTACGTTAATTCTCTAGCAATTGATTTCAATGGCCAATTAGCCACTCCTTATTGGAGTGGAGAATGGTTGAGTTGATAAAGTTTCTGTATTGTTCAGTTGAAATGGTTCCCTTAGATTTGCCAACAAGCTTATTAACTTGGAAATACTAAAAGAAACCAGACAGAAAAAATAAAAATAAATAATATTTATTTTTACTTCTACTTTTCTATTTTTCTTGATTAGTGCGTCACTTAGAATGAAAGTTTTGAATAGATAACAAAGGAATTTTAAATTATTTTCTTAATATAAATCTTTATAAAATAATTAGTTAGTTGAGAAAATAATATCGAAGCTATCAATTGAGTTATTTGAGTTATTTATAATTGCAAAAAGAGTTAAAGCGAAAACTAATTTAAAATTATCTCAAACTACAACCTATTCAAGACTAATTTTTGAATAAATAGGCTGCGGTCTTGGGTGAAAATTCTGTCTCAAATTTTGTAGCACACCAAGAAGATGAAGTATTCTTTAGTGGTACTACAGCTAGTACTAGCATTAGCTCCTTTCGCCTCAACAGTAAATCCGAAGGAACCTGCAATTCCTGCCTTTATAAAAACACTGAAGGATCTCCACCGAGGCCCTCCAAGACAGCCCATCAACAAACGTGTCAATGTGGAAACTCGTTGGATCACCCAGAAATTTGACCACTTCGACGAGGACAATAAGGAAACTTGGAATAACGTAAGTTTATATACTAAAATATATAAGAAAACTACAACAATACAATATTTAGCGCATATTGATTAATGAAAAACACTTCGTGGAAGGATCTCCGATATTCATATACCTTGGCGGTGAATGGGTAATCAAACCCGAGGATATTTCATCAGGACTTCTGGCGGACATTGCAAAGGAACATAATGGAACCATTCTCACCACAGAACATCGATTCTTTGGCGAGAGTATTCCCATAAAGTATGATAATCCAAACTTTTGTCTAGGTCCAGCATTTATTCCCTTACCGTACCTACTAGGCCCCTGTCTACTGAGAATCTCAGCAAGTATCAGAATGTGAAACAAGCTCTTGCCGATGTTGTGAATGTTATCAAGGTTCTTAAGGAAGAGGACAAGTACAAGG
Organism: Drosophila immigrans; assembly: GCA_963583835.1. Lineage (NCBI taxonomy): Eukaryota > Metazoa > Arthropoda > Insecta > Diptera > Drosophilidae > Drosophila > Drosophila immigrans. The sequence continues at coordinate 20,684,343 of OY757142.1, read as the reverse complement.
ACTCGAAGGTTGTTGTCCAAGGTTGTTCGTACTCCGCAACCATGGCAACTTGGCTAAAGAAATTGTATCCCGATGTCATTGTGGGCAGTTGGGCATCCAGTGCTCCCCTTGAAGCCAAGGTTAACTTCAGAGGTGTGTAAATTATTACATAATGTTCTGGGACAATTACTCAAGCCCAATTCTGTTCCAGATTTCATGAAAGTTGTTGGAAAAGCTTACAGGGAACTGGGAGGAGATTATTGCTACGATATCATTGACAATGCTACTTCCTATTACGAAGATTTATTTGAGAACGGACTAGGAGCTCAGGCCAAGAAAGAATTAAACCTCTGCAGTGACTTTAACGAGAATGATGAACGAGATCAATGGCAATACTTCAGCACGGTCGCAAACGTTTTTGCAAGCCTCGCTCAATACCAGAAGTAACTATAGGTATTATTTCAGCCAATTTTCTCTAAAATTTCTTTCTCCCTTTTAGACCTGAAAACTATGACCTGGCTCAGTATTGTTCTGTTCTGCGTAGCTTCAGTGCCAATGACTATGTAGCTCTATCCAAATTTGTGCAATGGCGTGTTGGATACCCGGCCTGTGTCAACACCAGATACCAGGGAGCTGTTAACTACTACATATGGTCGAAGGACAACTACGATGGCGATGGCCTGGCTTGGACCTTCCAGACATGCAGTGAATTCGGCTGGTTTCAGTCCTCTGGCAGTCGCAGTCAACCATTTGGATCCAATTTCCCGGTCACCCTTTACACAGACATCTGTGAGGAAGTTTTCGGATCGAACTATACTGAGGCTAAAATTCGCAAACTTATCAAAAAGACAAATGATGATTTTGGAGGTATTAATTTATATGTGGACAACGTTTTGTTCACTCAAGGTGGATTAGATCCCTGGGCCCAAGTTGGTGCTGGCTTGGCAGAGGGCGCTTTAATTATCCCTCAAGCTTCTCACTGTTCGGACCTGGGTTCAATCAGTGATAAAGAAAGCCCCACATTAAAGGCTACAAAGCTCCATATAAAAAAAACTATTGATGATTGGCTAGCCTAAATTGAAAAAAGTTTAATTCGATACAATATGAATCGAATCATCCTAAATATGTATATGCGATAATCTTCTGCACGAATGACAAGTTGTTGGTAAACAATAATCGCAATATTATTTTATTATGCACTTTATATACATTTTTATGAAAATCGCACTGAACATCTAAAACTTTGTTCTTCACAATAAATATTTTTGATTTTACACACTAATATCACTTATCAGAAATCTTTATTTTTGTAATTTAGTTAAGATCATATAATACTTCGAATTTATTCAAAAGATGAAGTTAGCTATCTTTTAATGACTACTTCATTTTTTACGTCTTATATGTATATCCCCCCTTAAATGGCGATAAAGCCTTTGCAAATTTAAAGAGCTCTTCAGAATTCTATAAGCTTATTAATAAGAGGCTGCACACAATAATTTAACACAGTTTTTCAATTGGCTTGACTTAATCGCGGTTTTTTCGAATACGTAAGATATAATTTAGTTGACTGTCGACAGTGAAAACATATTCTTACTTTTTGGTGAATAAATAGGCTGAATTTATAAAGTAGGCTGAATTTATAAGGTAGAGAATTATGCAGTCAATTTTGAACCCTCTATCAAGATTAAATATTCTGAAGGTACTGTAGCTATAAGTAGGGTTAGCTCCGCTACTCTCAACAGAAAACTTACTTTACTTATGATTTTTTTACAATTATAATAAACTTAAAACGTAGCCCATTGATAAGGAAAATATTATACAGAAAAAAACTAAACAAAACTACACATATGTTTTTTAACTTTCCACTCAACATCTTTTATTGAATAATATACAGCTTATATTTGCTTGACTTAATCAAAATTAACATTCCCGAATATGGTGCATGCTTTAAGAAAGGCGTGAACAGTCAAAGAGTCAGTCATTTTAAATGTCGGTTGAATCATAGATTTAGATAATACAGAGAGAGACAAGAAATTTGTACACCCAATGAATTGCACTACATTTTGGAACGTGTCGAGCATACGAAGAGGTGACGAAAGCGATCGACAGCGGCTACTTAAAGACATTTGCTACGATTTCGAAAATGTCATAAATCTTGTGGACAACGAAAATCAAGACGCGCATGATAATGACGCTTGAGGAACCAATTCGAAACTTGTGGCTTGCAAATGAAATAAACAATGCCATACAATTTGTTTATAAATGGCATGAAAAACAATTAATGAAATGCTCTCATATCATTTAAAATGTAACTGGTACAATTTTGTGGGGACTTCAACGATTTCCGTTAGCCCGCAAAGAAATACCAAAGTGTTGAATTCGCTTTTGTTTTGTTGTGTTTGGTCATTATTTTGGAATGCGCCAAAGACATGAAGAGTGAATACTTTTGAAACTCGAATTGTGTTTCTCACACACTGCAATAATGTTTCAGTAATTTGATTGAAAAAAATAAATAAAAATTCTTGCAATTTGTGAAATGTTTTCGGGGGCTCAAATTCAAACTGATTTAAGACTAGACTAAAACGACAAATAATTGATAACCAAAGGCATTCAGTTTATAATCCTTTCAATTTGTTCTTTGGGCAGATCAGTTGGGAAATAAAAGCAGCCGCTGAAAGAACCACAAACAGACATTGGCATGGCAAATGCCAAAAAGGAATTAGTCAACAGCGAGAGCTGAGCCTGAGAACCAAACAATAAAACCGAGAAATAAGCGAGAGAAGACAAACCAAATTACTTCGTGGCGAGCGCGAATAACAAATCAAAATCAGTGACAAAATGATTTAGGAACCAAGCGAAAATGTTCACACGAAGCCCAGCAGCCCAGCCAGAGTCCCACCATCAGCGAGAAATCACCACAAAATCGAATCAAAGCGCAGAGAAAGAGAGCAAAGGAGAGCGACTGGGCGAGTGAGAGAAAGAGAGACAAAATGTTTGCGAGTGTATATTGCATCCTTTTGGCTGAGAATTTCTGGTGGCTTCAGCAGTGTCATTGTTGTGATAAAGATCAAAATGTGTAAATCATGACAAAAGCTGCTCGGGCGATTCCAAAGACTGCGCATTGCATAAACAAGTAGTTGAGCAAATGAATACAAGCCCATTGAACACTTGCATAAATCTGCCAGCTGCCAATTCTTCGGGCTTCGGGCTTCTGGCTTCTTTGTCAGCCGTGCAGCGCCGTCGAGTTCTCCACATTGTCATAGACCTTCACCATGTCCGTGTCCGCCTTGAGGGCCTTGAGGAACTCCGCATAGCGTTGCAATTGTCCCACTGGCAACTTCACCATCGAATCCCTGGCACATTGGCCAACCTCAGAGCGCAGTGCCTTATAGCCGCTTAGCCTAAGTCTGGCTGTAACTTTTGGTATATCCGACGGTTGGCAATTGAAGCACAGCATGCTTTTCTCTACGTTTACTACCTTGCAACCCTGAGCCTTGCAACGCAGCGCATCGGACTTTAGCCTCTGTTCCAGGTCCGCGAAATCAATGGCAGCTTGACAGGTCATAAGGGCATGGATGAGGCCAGTGGGCTTGAATAGATTACGCTCGATCTGGACATTACGAAAACGTGATTTATGTTTACGCAACAGCGGCAATAAACGATGCTTGAGCTCAGCCAAATTATTGGTTCGCACCTGACACACTAATGCCGCCTGTTGTCCATTATAATTTATATGCAAAACGCTATTTTCTTTTTTGCTCGTTGTCTTTTGAAAGGGACATAACATTGAAAGATCCAATTGATTAGTAAAATCTTCGATTGGTTTGAACTGTCTGCTGCGCCTACGATTAATTGTTGGTTCAACATTATCTGATGATTCCAATTCCAAATCCAATCCATTACGCTTTTCCGTGCCGAAACTGCTTGTTGCCAGTCCTGGCATGGGTGAACTACGAGATTTGTGCGGCGTTAGATTGGCTACAATGTGCGGCAACTTGGGTGGCGTGCTTATGGGCATTATTAACATATTATTGGCGAAATTCATATTAATACAAAACCAATTTTGTCTACTTAATGTGCTGGAAAAACTGGATATGTGTATAATTAAATTCAAATAACAATAAGAGAAAAGTCAAACTGATCCCAGCTACTGAGTATTAAATAAGAAATAGAACTTGCTCAGCACATTATTAACTAAGAAGTCAATATTATATTGATTATTATTTTAAATAGATGTATAAGTTTGTTTGCTTACCGTATCAGCTGCAGTTAAATTGATACCCAATCCACCGGCGCGTGTAGATAGCAGAAAAACGAAGATATCTGCGCGAGTCTGGAAATCCGCTACCATATCACGACGAGCCGATATCTTACTGGAGCCATCCAGACGCATATATCGATGCTTGCGATGCCACATGTATTCCTGCAAATGATGGTATTACAAACATTAATATGCTATTAATTTCGCAATATATTTATCAAGCAACTACAAAACCTGTCTGTATTCTACCCTTAACATTAATTGATATACTGACGGGTCACTTACGCATTTGGGCTGACCTTGGACCTCCCCTATTACACCACGAATCAAAAAGGCCATACTGCTAAATATTCCAAACTGAAGTACGTATGTTTACTTCCATCTAAAAGCAACTATAGGACTACTAAGACAAAATTGTAGAAGGTCATTGACCATCAACTAAAAACCTCTTTGATTCATACAAAAAGCCCATCAAATGTACAATGGATTCGATGGCTCGCGGAAGATATATCTTCCTACAATACTATTAAATGCAAGCACTTTAGTAAATACACGCACCTCAAGTAGATCAATCATTTTGGTCATTTGCGAATAGATGAGCACCCGATGACCCTCGGCCTTGAGGCGAGTGAGGAGACTGTCTAGCACAAACAGTTTGCCAGCATCTGTGATTAGCGTCTCCTTGTCTGGTACCACAATCGAGGACCAACCATTGCGAGGCTTGCACAGTGCCAATCCCGTCGTGACGAGCTCTTTGCCTAAGACATTCTCGCATTGCAGATGTCGTATATGAGTCCAGGCGGCAGCACGACTTTCGCAACTATCAAAACAGATATCAACAGAGATTAGAAGATGACTTTACCAGTGATTCAGGCGAGTGTACTCACTATAAATGCCTATGGACAGCCTGCACACGCTGACCCAGTCCATAGAGGAAGCGTGGCATTTGCAGGGGTTCGCATTTGTAGATCTGTGGCTTGCGGGGGCGATATGAAAACTCGGGCAGTAAATGCAGTGTTGTAACTTTTACATCGCTCTTCGTGTTCGATTTGGTTTGCACCTCCACCGATTCAATCTCGAGTTCTGGTTTAATATCGGTCTCAGCTTTCACCTGTGGCTGGCCATTGGCATCAACGAGCTCCTCGATGAGTGCTGCCTTTTGCTTAAGTATTTTCGAGCGTGTCACACGGTGCTCAATGGTCTCCTGCATGTTGACAGTCAGATAATCACCAAATGCATAAACGCTGCTCTCCCCAGACGTCTGTAAAAGGCAAGTATAAATATTTTTTGCATTGTTTGCTAAGAAAATTACATACCACTGCAGTAAATATGAATTTCCTTAGCACACTGTCTTTTAGTAAATAATCCGGCACCAGTTTACGTTCGAGTGATGGCTCCAACAGTTGGTAGCGCGTGGCACGTTGATGTGGCCACCATTGACGACGATACGAGAGCAAAGGATGCTTTTCAAGTATGCGACGATAGTGCAAGAGACTGATAAATGAAATACAATCAATTTATTGTTACAAGTTTGTTACAAATTGAATACTTACAAAGCGATCAGACCATGCCAAGTCACATTCTCCATGTCGGACGGAGATAGATCACAGAAGCGAGTGAAACCAAAGCAGCTGTTCACATGGACATCCTCAAAGAGTGATGATTGCATATGCGCCGCCTTAAAGATATTAAAACTGCAAAAACAAATTCCAGTTTAGCATAAATCCATGCATATAAAGTTGTTTGTCCAACTGACTGAACTAAATAAGAAGTTCAAAAAAAGCTTCCATTTTCACACAACATAGCTTACAACATTTGAACATGCACTAATAAGGTATTTTTTTTTAAATAATATAATTATTTCAAATATTAAAATAAATTTATGAAATTGCTTTACACTTAACCAAGCCTTAAACCTATGAACTTAATTAACAAGCAAATGAATGCATAATTAATCCGATAGACAGCAAATAAATTCAGAATTTTGATCTCAAAATTCAATGCGGGCAAAGTATAATGTAGCCGGCTAGTATAACGTAGTCACAAACAAGTAAGAAAGCTACAGTCGAGAGTGCTCGACCGTATGATACCCGCAACCCATTTCGAGAGAAAACAAAAAACTTAAATTATATTTTAACAAAAAATATTCGAAATATACTAAAACTTGTTTTTTTTTGTATATATTTGAAAATAGCGAATAAAAATCCACAACACCGTTATGGTCACACTGTCAACTAAACAAACAAAGCGCGGGCAGCTGCAAGTGAATTTTGAATACAAAATTGATTCTTTAATAACTTCCTTGTTTTTCATTCGATCAACCAAATTCACAGGAATCATAGAGAATATAATTATTATTATGCACACTAAAATTCAATGCTCTAGGTCTATTATTACGGCTTTTACAGACTTATGGGGGCAGAAAGGGGCGTGGCATCCAACTTTTGAAATAAACTTGATCTGCGTAGGACCTATAGGAGTACTGTCCCCAAATTTGATAGCTCTAGCTCTTATAGTCTCTGAGATCTAGGTGTTCATACAGACGGACAGACGGACATGGCTATATCGTCTCAGCTGTTGACACTGATCAAGAATATATATAGTTTATGTGGTCGGAGATGCCTCCTTCTGCCTGTTACATACATTTTCTGTTGGCACTAAGTTATAATACCCTTCTACCCTATGGGTAGCGGGTATAAAAATCCACTCACCGATTGTAGAGCAAGTGCCTTCGACTGGGCAGAGCAGAGAGCAGCAAACCGTCGTTGAAGACCAATCGCGGAAGAACAAACTCAGCGCAACGCATGCTAAATGGACTTCTGGCATCACGACGCTCAAAGAGTTCGGGGTGGTTGCAGACCTTGCGGAACTGCATGACCAGATTCATGAGATTCGAGGTGAAATTGCGATCCAGAATGGAGCCATCCGATGCCGAAGATGTCGTCGAACCTCCACTCGCCAAATGCAGCAGATCCTCGATGCGTATTTTCTGCTTGAGTGCACGATACAACAGTTTCTGGCGTATGGTTAGCGGGCAATAGACCATAATCTCAATCTTGTCGGACAGTTCGTTCTCCACATCCTTCTTGATGCGCCGCAACATAAACGGTTTCAATATCATGTGAAGACGGGAAATTTGCCGCTCATCGATGCCCGTTTTGTTCTCTGCATGCGATTCAATGTCCTTGGAGAACCATTCGTTGAACTCATCATGGGAGTCAAACAGTGTGGGCATAATGAAGTGCAACAAGGCCCAAAGCTCCGCCATGCTGTTCTGGATGGGCGTGCCACTGAGCAGCAAGCGATTGCGGCAATTGAAGGCCAGCAGCAGCTTCCAGCGTTGCGAGGCCGCACTTTTGATGGCCTGCGCCTCATCCAGCACCATATACTGCCATTTAATGCGATTAAAGTACTTGTAATCGCTGACAACCAGCTGATACGAAGTGATCACCACATGGAAACTGGCCTCCCGCGTATGCAGATGCTTCTGCTCCCAGAATTGTCGCAGTATCTTGCGTTCATTGGGCGAACCCCAATACGGAACCACATTGAAGTCGGGCACAAAGCGCGCCATCTCCTGCTGCCAGTTGTGGAGCGTCGAGGCGGGCGAGATGACCAGAAACGGACCCCAGACGCCATAGTGCTCGGCAATGTGACACAGAAACGCAATCGATTGCACTGTCTTGCCCAGGCCCATCTCATCAGCGAGTATACCACTGATGCCTTGATCGTAGATGTTTGCTAGCCATGTCATGCCCTTGATCTGGTAACCCTTCAGTGTGCCTTTAAACATCTTTGGCTGTGGCAAATCCTTCATCTGCTCCGTGACTGTAGGCTGCGTTTCTTCTAACTCCTTCAGTTGCTCCAGCATCTGTTCCTTCTTAAACGGCACATCAAAGGCGCGCGTTTTATCCAAATCACGCTGCAGTGCAGCCTCAGCATTGGCTTGCGCCAGCTGCTTCATTTCACCGGCATCGTAATCATCGTGCACCGCCAGCCGCGCATTGTGCTCCTCATCCAGTTGACTGAGTATGCGCAACTGATCCTCCTCGCTGCCCTGGCCCAGTTTTTTGGACATGAAGTGCGCGTACAGCTCTGTCTGCGTAATGAGAAAATTCAGCTTGCGCTGCTGTCGCTTCACCTCAATCAGTTCCACATCCTGTTTGCGTTGCTCCTCCGCTTCACGCTCCTGCTTGCGTCGCTGATCGCGCTCCACGCGCTCATAGCGCTTCCAATAAGTGAGCATTTCGCGTGTGAGGCGCTTGGCCCGCCACACCGTCTCTTTCATGATGCGCTGCGAGTTGAGGGCACGCTGACGCACCACCTTGGCACACATGCCGGCCACACGCTTGCAGTTCGACAGCATCTCCTTGTGATTGTTGCTCTTGATGCGCTGCATGCGAGCGCATTCCTTCTTCGACATGATCTGCCAGATGCGACGGCGTCGCGCCGCCAACACTTCAGGATTCTTACGACGCCGTCGCACACGCGTCACCTGGCCATCGGTGGCTCCCACCACATCCACCTCCTCCTCGATTTCCTCCTCCTCTTCGGGGTAATCCAGCGCCAAGTTGGCCAGCTCTCGTTTGTAATCCACCTCAGCATTATCCTCGTCGTCGTCATCGTTGCCGGCCAGCGTGTCCCCAAAGCTGTATTTGCCCAGCTCCGAGGGATGCACCTCCCCGGACTCGGGCGAACCTATTGTAGTGCGCTTCTTGCGGCCACGTCGCCGCTGCTTAATTGGCTTGGGTCCCGCCTGTGCCTCGGCGAGGCGTGCCATCAGTATCTCCTGCTTGGTGCGACGCCGTCGCTTGCGTACGCCAACAGTCGCCTGTTGCCGCTCCGCATAGACATCGTGATTGGACAGCAAGCCGCTGGCATAGTAGGCATATTGAGCATTCTGCACAGCACAACACACCATTTAGTGAACGAAGTAATCTCAATGGGTTGAGCACTCACCGTGGGCTTCTTGTAGTAGTTTTTGCGTTGGCGCTGCTCCTGCAGATGCTCGCGCAGCATTTGGCTGACATACGCATCTTCATCGCTCAGCTGCGTCTCGCTCTCGGTGTCACTGAGTATCAAATCATAGAGCCACTCCCGATCACTGGTCAGATCGTTGAAATTGTAAATTTGCGCCTTCACACTTTGCCGCTCTGCAGGAAACGCACAAAATCTATGTCACTGTCGCACTTCTCTCCATGATCGCAAGCACTTACCCTCTTTGCTGCCCAGGAGACGTTTGCGGTGTCGCTGTTTGGGCTTCAACTTCACCACACCCACCCGGATGGAGGAGTCGTCGGAGTCGTCCTGTTCCACCTCCAGTTCAGTGGCGCTGCCGTCGCCGCCGCTACCGCTGCTCAGCGGCTGCTTGAGCGCCTGGCGCGCCATCTCCATAAAGGGTCGCATATTTAATGCCGCCTCGAGGCGCTGTATATGCAATGGTTCGGCCATGAGGCGTGGCTTGACGTCCGTTGTGCTCGCCATATTGCGCACGTATTGTGTGTAGTTTTAATTTGCGTAATCTTGTTGAGTATTTTGGGGCCTCGTCGATTTCCCGAATGGCCCGTAGACGAAATTTCCGTTAGCTTGGCGCTGCAGTGGACGCTTCAAAACGAGATTCGAATGAATTCCAATTGAAATGTATCACGTAATTGAGAAATTTTCGCCTGCGTTGCGTAAAAAATGCACCGCTGATTTTGTATGTTGCTCTACACACTTTTTTACTTTCCCACACGCTGCACACAAGCACATTTAGACGGCCAAACAAATAATATTCTTCTCGGCTCTTGTGGTTCATTGTTGTTGTCTGCAGGGTTGCGTGCAGGGTTGCATGTGCCATGCCAGCAGTGCTGGTAAGCGCAGTTCAAATAGAGTTGTTGTTCAAAATATATGTTGGTATTTTACTTTACAACCGAATACCGCTTGAAACTAAAATTCCTATTATCTTTTGTAATTTTTTTACACAAGGTTTTAACCTTTTTTATGGTGCTAAATAGGTACAACGCCCGCATCGTTTCCCAACACTTCTCACACCAAATCGACAATTGTGCAACACTTCATCGGCAATAAAACAGCTGTTGTGAAATGTCTTGGCAAACCGGGTTAATCAAAACAATTTTGGATCCCAAAAATTGGATAATATCAACAGAATTGGCTGTTGTTATTGCCGACAAATATCCAAAGGCTCGGCATCATTACCTTGTGCTGCCGAAAGAGGATATAGCAACAATATTTCAAGTAAAATCAGCTGATATTTTCAAAAATTCCAGCACATGACACTAAACCACTTTTACTTTAACAGCTAAACAAAACGCACTTGCCGCTGTTGGAGGAGCTGCATCTGTTGGCCCACAATATTATAGAAATTCGTGGCGAACAATTAGACAACTTTCAAATTGGATTTCACGCAGAGCCCAGCATGCAACGTTTGCATTTACATGTGATTTCCAAAGACTTCGTTTCCAGCTGCCTTAAGACAAAAAAACATTGGAATAGTTTCAACACGCAACTCTTTCTGCCCTACGAATGTAAGAGGAAACTTATCCAATTAGAAAATTAATATAACAAATATTCAACATCTTTCCAAAGCACTTTACACCCAACTAAACAACGAAGGTTCTATAAAACGCTTGTCAAAGGATAGACAGCATGAGCTTCATTCCACGCCTCTAAAGTGCAATCAGTGTTCATTAATTGCAAAAAATATTCCAATGCTCAAGGAGCATTTAGGTGGTCACAGTGCCTGTTAAAAAATGGTCATACATAGTCATTTGCAGTTATAATTTCTTCAAACATATGTGTATAACTATCGCTAATTTATATCTATAGTCCCCACAAGATGTATAAAAGTGATACAACTTAGTTAACAGCACCTGCTGCTTGTAGATATCGATAATATTGGACTTAAGCTATTGGGCTCCTAGTTTACCCAGCGGTTTGAAAATCAAAACAGTAGAAGTAAACCTTTCCTATTTTGAAAAAAATAATATTTAATCTAATATTGTGTGATTATTAACAAATATAACTATTACTTGAGTCAAATCGTCTCTGTCTGTAAATTTGTAATGCAAAAACATAAGTAATTTTCGATAGTTTTATAATCGAATGCAAAGATTTTAATTAGGAAATGCTATTTGAATAACATAACATAGACAGAAACATGTACAAAAAAGGAGTGTTGATAAAGTATTTATAATTTCAAAAAGTTCGTTATTTTGAATAAAAAAAAACAATTGCAGCTGCATGTTCATCGAAATTATTATCGATATATGCTCACATCACTAATGCAGAAGCTTTATAAAGCCCTTAAAGACTGTCAGTCAATGCTGACAAATCACATCATAGCAATCGACGATAGTTATCGCTTTACATTGTCAGTGCACAAATAAGATACCTTGAATATTTGTGGGTATTTCCCAGAATCTATTTGACATCACAATGGACAAGCTAAGCTTTGCCAGGAACAGATTGGCTAATGATTTGAAGAACAAAGAGAAGTTGTTGATTGAAACGGATCTGGCAGCGGTAATGAAGGATCCTTACCCCAAGGCCCAGTATCATTTTCTTGTTGTATGCAAAAATGATATTGCCAATGTAACTCTCGTAAGTAACTGCCATCAAATTGAATCTATGCATGTACCTACTATGTGAACATATTGTTTTGCAGTTGAAACGGGAACATATTCCGCTTTTGGATCATATGATGGATCTTGCCAATCAAATCATTGAGCAGCAAAATCACTTGTCCTCCAGTCATTTTCTTGTGGGTTTCAAAATGGACGCATTTATGGATCGGCTAAGCATGCATGTCATATCAAATGATTTTTATTCTGTATCACTTCGAAAGTTATCGCATTGGAAAAGCTTCAATTCAGATTTGTTTCTAACCTATCAAGCTGCTTATGCCCTTCTACGCTTGCAAGGCTGCATTGAGCCATTGTCTGCAGAAAAGGCACTAGAATTGCGATCTACCAAAACACTGCAATGCAATCAATGTGAATTCAAGAGCAGCAACTTTTTGTCATTAAAAGGCCATTTGTTCGAGCATTGGAATGATCGCGAACAGGCAATTGAAGTCAAAAAGCAAGTGGAGAAAATCACTCAAATGCTGGATGAATCCAAATTGGATGAGACACAAAGCAAAGTCGAAAGTTCGGAAAATAATGAGCAATCAAAACCGCAATCCACACAATGGCGTCAAAATCCAGATCAAAAGCAAACTAATGACAACAGTAGCGATGATAAAGAGCGACCAACTAATTGGCGTCAACATCCGAACAATCAGGAGCAGCAGCAGTCGGCTCCACCATTTCAGAAATATTTTCAGAAATCTGCCAACAGACAACTCCACCAATATCCTATGCATCCTATGCCGGAACTTAGCCTATTGGGACTACCGCCTGTTTTTGCTCAGCGCAATTATACGCCACAAGCTCATGTATCAAACCATTTTCAACATCAAATAGTCGCACCAAATGGACATAGATTTATGGTACCACAGCAACAACAGCAACACCGCATGTGGAATGCGAATAATGCTAATCCACTGAACTATAGAGCATTTCTTGAACCGCAGTCGACAGCGTCGCCACCTCGATTCAATCCGTTTAAGCAGGCGCCAAATATGTCTGGCTTTAATCGACATCATAGTCCTGTCAATCCTAGCTATCGGCCAATTGAAACCATCCAGGATAAACCCAAATGGACTCCAAAGCAGCAGAACAAACCAAATCAACCTAGGGCCGATTCACCTGGAAATATTTCAAACGTATTACCAACTGAACCGAATAAAACAATGCAAAACAAGCCCAAGTGGACACCGAAGCCTCAACAGAAGCAGACAATAAACCCGAACGATGATGTCAGCCATAACTCCATAGCATCAGAGGTTCAACGGAAAAAAGCATTCCAGAACAAACCTAAGTGGAAACCTAAATCTCAACATAATGAAGAACCAAACAGCAATGTGAATAAGGCTGCAGGCAGCAATCCCAAATAGAAACCAAAGTCTACACCAACGAAACATCAGCAGATACCCAACCCAACTAAGAATCAACCTGAAAAACTTTAGATTGCACAATATGTAGGAAAAATACATATGTACATATATGTACACTCTTTTGCTTTTACATACATACATATGTATTAGATTAAATCAAACTGAAAATGCATGAACCCTGCGAATAAATATGAAATACGAATGTGCTAGATCTTGTTTTTGCTTTAAGCTACATATGAAGAAATATGATATCTGAAAAGTGGATTGCTTCATCAGCAACTAAAATTGTTCTAACTTGCTTCAATGCACTGACGGGAGGTTCGACGTCATTAATTCCATATGTGATTTGTGACGTAGTAGAACATTTCGATATCTGTATCGATATTTTTAAATATTTGTGTACAAATCAAATATTTGTTAAATGGATTCGATGATATGCATCGTAAAACATATAGAATTTGTTGTATGCAAATACATATAAATAAACTGAGAGTTTTTAACACACACATATTGTTGCTGAATCTATCGTTTATTGGATGATCTCTTATTTTGTGAGACTTTACCGCACTGATATTTTACAGTCCCAAAAAGTCATTCTAACCATCAGTCATCATTAGTTAATCAATTGCAATTGCAATGGAAGATGAGGCAGATATCGAGTTCCAGCGTGGTCTCCTGACCCGCAAGATGGAAGCTGGAGAGTATGTTGTCATGGAAACTGATCAAGCAGCTGTTCTCCGCAATGTGAGTTTGCCGAAAGCTCGTCATCACTTTGTTGTTCTGCCCAAGGAAGATATTGCGAATGTGACAGCGGTAAGTATGCGGACGATTTTGTACGTATGTATGTATGTATGTTGATATATATTTTGAAGCTATCGAATAAACACTTACCTCTGCTGGACCACATGAGGGATCTGGCCATTCAGACCATTGAGCAGCAAACAAAATTGCCATTGAGTAATTTTTTGATGGGATTTAAAATGGAGCCATTTATGAATCGTCTGAACATGCATGTCATTTCGAATGACTTCTGTGCGGATACCATGAAACGAATCCAGCATTGGAATACATTTAACACTGAATTGTTTATCAAATTGCAAGCTGTCTTTGCCCTGCTGAAGTTAAATAGATCCATTGAGCCCATGTCACAGGAAACTGCAGAAAGTTTGCGCAACTCTTTACCCGTTCGTTGCAATCAATGCACTTTCAAAACTTCGAACTTTCCTAAGTTTAAAGATCACTTAGAAATCCACTGGAAGAGGCAAGAAAATAATCGGATTTACCAAACGGAATTGAGTAAATTAATGGCAAACATGAATGTGAATGGCAATCGCAACTTTCAAAGACCATGTCCGAATGTGGCCCGAGGCCCTCAGAGTTCTTACGCACGGCACCCGCGACCAGGGCCACGGAGTGCTCCGCCAACAGGAGAAACGCATCTGGCGCATCCGAAACCTTACAAAAAATTTTATAACAAAAAGAAAACAAATTCTTAAGCAACCAAATCCAACAGTGGCAATGCCATATATTATATATATATTTCCAGGACTTTGATGCAAAAACTATTTTATTTTTAAAATAAAATTTTATAGAACTGACCCATTTACATATGTATACACATATACATATATCTGTTGAAAGAGTGAGTTGCGTTGGCGATTGCTGTAGAATTTATTATCGACGATGGCAAAGGGGAGTCTATTAAGCATCAAGGTGACGATTGGTGGGAGTAAAAGTAGCTTTAAAGCCAAGGGAATGAAGAAATTCAAATCTAAAGCAACAGTAACAGAGAGCAAAGGAGTTTTACAAAAACAGATTCCATTAGAGATAATAAGTTTTACAATGCAACGCAACCTTTACATGAGAGTGACAGGCCAACTTTTTTCACTCCCTTTATTCATTTAGTTCGACTACGTTTGGTTAGTTTGGACAATTTATTTTTATATTTTAATTGTTGAATTATGTATAAAAGTTAAATAAAATAAAAACAAATTTAAAAATAATATATTACAAAAATAATTTCTTATAATCTTTTAAATCTCATTCGGGCGACTCTTTAGCGATCCTTTTAGAGGAGTCTCCAGTGACTGTACCAAAAGATTCTTCCGCGACTTTTCCAAAAGACTCTTCTGCGACTATGGATAATGGTCATTCGTAAAATCTAAAAAAAAATAAATCTTGTTTATTTAAAAACTTACAAATTCTATGGAAGTTTTTTATGATATATATATGTATGTATGTAGGAAAACAATCTATTACAACATTGCATACTATTTGTCAGAGTGCTATCAGATTAAAGTGAGTGATTCAATTATATTTTTTTAATTTATAATTCCCTAGGCATTTATGCAAAGAGACCAAGGTGGCCACTTATGAATTGAAAATAACTAAATTTAATAAATAAAATGCAATGTTAAACAATTCAATGTCAATCAACAAAAAGGTAAAAGTTCACAAAAAGCCTCTGGTTAATTGTGAAAGTATGAAGACATAAACGGAAATGCGACGTGGGCAAGTGTGCTCAATTAAAGCTCACTTGGCAAGTGGCTGAAATCTCGAAAATAATTGGCCCATGGCTAATTAAAAGCACCGAGGGGGACCACGCCAATGCTCAGGTGAAGCAGCCAACGGCAAGGTTAATTCGCACGGGGGTGGCAGGAAAAATTAAATCATAATCCTGATTAGTGGGCAAAGTTTTCAAAGATCGTCTTGTGCAGCGAGAAAACGACAACGACGTAAGATGGACTTTCTTTTAGAATTTTAAGTTAGAATGGGATTCCACTCAAAATATTTTGATTTGACGCACGTGTGTGCAGAGTTCAAAGAGACGCATGAGATTTATTTTTGGCTGTCTCAGGTGAGTTTATGCTACCGATTAGCCACTAAGTTGAATAACTTTGCTTTTTTACTTAGCATAATTAATGTGGGTGGTTGGTGGAAGATGGCGAGTTATCCAGGGAATTAACCACAGCACCAACACCAAGGATGAAGGTCGCCATTGATGCAGGAAATGCGATAAAGATGAGCGTAACTCAAGTCAAACTGACAAACTTCCTAACAATTTGATTTATTTATATACTGAAATCTCGTCTTTATTTGGAGCGCAGTCGATTTCACATTTTACAGACATATTATTATTGTATTCTGAAACCACATCAGAAATTAAGTTTTTTTAAATATATTATTTAGAAATATATATATTTATGTAGAACCTGTACAAACATAAACTGTACCTTAACAGCACATGGTTGAAAAGTTAAAGTGGACCAAACCTTATAACCTAGTATGAGGATTATTATTTAATTAGGGTATTCTATTGTGTTAATGTCTTGGCAAAACCTTGCTGTTTAAGTCGCCTTAGAGGTCGAGCAGGCAGTAGTCGTCTGGCAAGTAGGCTGCGGTGTCTCAGCAATACCTGAAATTAAGTACTAGTGAAATTATGTACTAGAAATTAACATATGTGTCTAATTTCGTTATACAAAACGGTTTGAAATCTATTCAAAGAACACCTCTGTTGCAGTAATAGCTTCTTCGTTAGGCAGCTCGACAATGCGCCCATTAGTTCACTTCATTGCAACTTCTTCGAAAATTACATACTTCACTGTTCAAGGACACTTGCCATAATCCTTAGAGTTCGCCAGCAAGTTGTTGGGCTACCATTTCCATTAACTTTTGCAGCTCAGCCAACTCGAGGGCTGCATAAACTGCTAGACAACAGCCGTGTAATCCACTTTGTCGGTGTTATTTCAGTCAGGCTACAAATTATAGAGAGCAAAAATTCAAGGTAACAAATCCTGAGACCCTGACACTAGTCTTAAGAACCGACTATAAGCTGCCGAGGCGAGCTGCCGAGTAATTGTTGTCATTGCCATTGTAATTTAAACTTGACGCCAACTCATGCAAATGTATGCCTGTACCTCGACCTGTATCTGTGCCTATACACGTATTTGTGTGTTACAGTGTCAAGGTGTCTGCGGAAAGCGTTTCAGACCTACTCTCCATCGCATCAACTTCCGCTCATTTTTTTCTTGTTTTGGGGTTGGCCTTATACCAATGCTCATATACCATCTGGCCATCAAATGCCAGCAGCTCCATTAAAGCTGTCTCCCAGCGCATTGAGCGCAGTCGAAGCCTTGCCACCTGTTACAAGTTTGTCCAAGCAACAGGATGCTCCATTCATAACCAACGAGTGAGTCCTTGAGCCAAAGAGCGAGAGCTTTCGACGAGAGCCGCATTAATTGAGTGAGAACTTGTGCTTTGTTGAGCGCATGAGTAAGTTGAGCTTTTTACAGCTTAAAAATGCCATGATGTGGCTTTTGGCGATGTTTTTTTTATCTGTTTTGTTTTATTATTTTGAATGATAACAAACGCCAAGTGATCTGTAAAATTATTTTACTGTACTTATTTTTAATTTATTCACTAAGTGTATTTAGTTGTTTGCCGATTTCATTAGATTAGACTTATATTTTATACGAAATTTAGTAGAGTGTGAAACTCCTGAATTATATTGCGTCTACATTCAAGCATTTACAATACGATTTTGTACAGTTACAGAGTATATAACCTTTGATTTTAATCTTGAATGCATATCTGTACTTTCCCGTGTTAAGGTTTATTTACTTATATTGATGATTTTTGTCGGCATGCTGGGCTTATTTTGGATAATCCTTTCTGCATTCATTAACAGCCGCAAGATGCAAAGAACGAACAGAACGAGTAAACGCGATGCAAGTACAACATCAATTGTACGATTTAAGCAATTTGCAATTTTCGCCTGAGAAAAAAAGACGTAAAAAAATGGCAAAGGGAATGGCAGCGACAACAACGAGTATGAGCACCAATAATAATAACTTTTCATAGCGTTCCATTGCCGTTAAGCGCCCCCTGGCGTCGGCTAGAAGTTACATATGGCTTGGCCTAGCGACGGCACATTGTCGTGACACGAGCATACACGAAGCAGATATTGAAATATGGACTATGCCGTTATACACTATTATTTAAGCCCTAAAATTACTTAGAACAAGATTTAGTTAATTTAAATAATTTGTATCTCTCAAGAATACTGTCCATAAAGTTGTGTTCGTTGGCGGCACGAGCTCATCGCTAAGCAAGGCCCATTTCACTTTCGCGCTTTACGTGGTAGCGCGACATTGGCTTCAATAATTTAACACCGACCATGTCATGTGCCTTGCAATCCTTTTCGGAATGCACAATACGTGTTTCTCCTGCCTGAAACAATTTTTTGGCCTTTCACTCGTCCACATGTCGTATGGAAAATCTGACAATTACACTCTCCATCCGTGCGTCCTGTTGCGTGAAGAATGCTGTTGCTCTCTTCTCTTTTGTTATCAAATTTTTTCGTTTTATGATTTTCAGCGTAAAAATATTTTATACGTCGTTGGTTTTTGGCATCCTTGTGCAAGTTTGTGCATTGGCATTGCGTATACGCCATGCTGGCAAGCGAATTGGGTTTAAACAAGTAGCAATCGCTTGACATAAAGTGTCTAATGTGCAGCTATGCCATACAATGTGTTTTGGGTTAAACTTTGATAGAAATATAAAACAGAAAGAAATAAACGAGGTGAGATATTTATTGGAACATCTTCGAAGTTGCTGGCACACATAAAAAATTACACATGCGAAAAGCAGGCAATGTGTCAAAGTTTCAGCAGCAAGCAACACACTTTCTGCATGAGCTAAGACATTCAGATAAGCTAGCTAGAAACTATCAACACCAAGCTGGATTACATAAAAATAGAGCTGACATGCAAAGCCCGCGTGAGGTTGAAGCTAATTCATATAAACCCATTTGCTTATAGTTCTCTTGAGTTTACTAAAAAGTTGACCTCAAAAATGTTGTTGTTTAAGTTTTACTATTGAATCGTAAGAAGTATCTGCATATATCGTAAGAAAATATTGTAAAAAATAAAAACTCAATGTCGAGATATACAAAAAAAATATAGTTGGAGAAGGCAATTCCCATAATAAACATAAATCCAACGCTTTGTTACATCTAGTCTTTTAATTTCAGAAGGAAGTTCTGCTGTTATTGCTTTTTAACTTTTTAATCATATAAATTAGTTATCTAAATAAAGTGAATAGGTGACAACTTGCTAAGAGATGATCTGCTGATTGAAAATACTTTAAATGGAAATTAGTTCTTGAGTAACTTTTAATCTTATTTAGAGAAAATATTTTTGTTAATTAGCTCTGTAAATAAATGCAATTAGTGGAGTAGAAGTAACTTGTGAAAAGATGATCTGATTGATTGAAAAGTCTTTAATAGAAAAACTATTCTTAAGTTGATTTGTAACTTAAATGGAGAAGTTAATCAAACTCAATAGTGGAATAAACAAAAGTTAACTAGTTTTTAGTTACTATGGATTTAAAACTAGACATTGGAAAAGAACTATCTGTTAGCAAATAATGTAAGTAGCGATCTCGTGCTTATGAATTAAGTCAACAAAGTGAACAAGACGCGTAAATGCATTTTGCTAATCAACAGAAATTGCTTGCTCCATGGCTCATGCTCAGCAAACAATACACACACCCACGCACGCACTCTCACACACACACACACACAAGTATGTGCTTACTTACACCCACACCCACACCCACACACACACACACACACACTCACACGCACACTCACACAAACTGGCACTTGAGAGGCTCATACACACATCTCAGTTACGCCCAAGTGTCACTCAATTTGTCTCTGTTTACCCAGCGCCCACATAAAGGAATTTACAAATTGTCTTCCACGTGGACAACAAGTTGTTGATTTAATAATGTATGGGGGACGTTTCAAGTCATTTATATGGCTGCAATGTGACGGCGAAGGAAGGACATGACACGCAGCTTGGCCAGATTCATGGACACGCTGTCTCTCACATTGATGCTGGCCAAATCCTCCACATGCGAGTATCCTGCCACAACACAGACGATAAATTAACCCCGAGTTTACCCAGCTAATTGCACACACACACACCCACACACATACCTGCCAGAACTATGGCTTGATTGCCAAGCTGTTGTCCCAGGGCACGCCACGGATCCAGCTGGCCATGAGTGAAGATGACCTCACGATAGCGTTCGCTCTGGTTGAAGGCGAATCCCCCGAATTGTGCATTCAGTTGTGCAATGCTCGCCTCCAGCTTGCTCCACGTTTGGCCAGCACCGAAGGCATCGCGGCAAAGACGCTCGAAATACTGAACAGGCACCTGGCTGCCAAAGGATGAGCTGCTGGCCGAGAATGTTGTGGTGTACCAGCCAAATTGATTGCACGTCTGATAGAACCAGGCGCGTGCTGCAAATAAGTTTTCAATTTCTCATTTCGCCAGTCAACCGAAAACCTTCTGTTGCAAACACTTACTGCCCGAACTTTGATCCGAGTGCTCGCTAAAGAGCTGCAGCATTGCCCGATAGCTAAAGTCCTGACACTGCCTGTCATCCGCATACAATTGCTCCAGAACTCGTTGCAAGGCCTTCTCCTCGCTCGACTGCTGCCTCAGCAGCGCATCACAGAACACAGGAATATACGCACTTTGTGGAGGCCAGTGTCATAACTCTTGCATTTTAAAGTGCATTAAACTCACCTGTAACTCTGCACAATCAGTGCCAAGTAATTGCCAATGCCGTTGAAAAAGGACATGCGATCCAGGTCATCGTTTGCATTATAATTCTCACAGGCATTCAGTGCCTTGAGCAAACTCTCAGTTTCGTTCGCCTGGAATAACTCAACCATGTGCTGCAGTCCCTTCTCCACACGTTCTGTGCAGTTGTGGCCATAGCTCATTTGAATTGAGCTGCTGACCAACTCCATATACTCTGTGGGTGTCCTTAAATGGAGTTTAATTTGCAGTCAAGTTGTTCTGCTCTGCTTACCGTGGAAATCCGCTTTGGCGAGCAGCGGTGCACTGGAAGCCCAACTGGCCGCAATAAGTTCTGGATGTAGTTCTGTCATCCAGGCAACCATGCTGCCCGAGTAGGAGCCTCCGATTAGCACAACTTTGGATTGATTTAACTGTGGATTGTGGTACTTTTGGTATCGTATGAAATGCGCCAGATCACCCAAGGCCTGATGCAAACTCAAGTATTGCAGCTGCTCCGCAGAGAGACTGTTATTTCTAATTGAATTAAATTAAAATAAAATAAATTAAATGCAAATATTAATTTGATTTACTCATGTGGCCAGCTCTGTCCGTAGTAGCGGTGTTCTGTGTAGAACAACATGCCCCCATTTTCCACGGCCATGTCATGTGTTAGACCCGTGCTGAGCAGTCCTGGTGTTATTGTCCATTCGCCCCCCACAAATATGTAGATGGGTCCTTGAGGCTTGTGGTACTCAGCGTTCTGCAGATAACGCTAAAGAAAAGGTAGAAATGTAGATAAAATAATTTTAATTTAATGCCAAGTAATGGAAAGTAGCAAAACTTTAAAATTACAATGATAACAGTTAGCAACAAGCGTAATGTAATGCTGGGAATATTAGTCAATAAATAAAGGTTTTTTATCACTTTTTTTATCACTTACCATTTGCCAAGTTTGTTCATTATTTTCATTGTAATGATCTAGCTTTTGGGTTATCCAAAGTTCTTCAACAGCAGCTGCATCGTTTTTCGTATAGAATCCTGAGCTTGGCTCCTGCAGCAATAGCTCCACATTGCGGCTATAAGGATTCAATGCTGTTTTTCCTGCAGACACCGCAAAGCAGACAATCGAGGTAACTAAGTGGATGAGTTGGCTAAAGTGCTTCATATTATTAACTGCAGTTATTGACTGAAAAGAACTGCTATTTTATAGGCAGCTCGCATTGCATTGCACCTACAAATGTTGCCCCCATAAATGCTAATTATCTGATAGTTCCTATGAATATTAGTTGAAGAAGTCCACTCACAGTTATATATAACTAAATTATTGATAAGAACTATGCATGTATAATTAAAGTGCATATTACGTCAAGTATTAATGCAGTTAAACATATTTAAATATATGAAAATTGTCGTATAACAAATAAGATAAAACTTAAAAATATTTACTTAAACATTTATGTTATTTTTTTCATTTCCATTCTGGCACTACTTCTTGCTATTTAGTTGAAAGGTTTATTTTATTAAATTAAATTAAAATAATTATTTTCAATGAGTTCAGAATACCATACATTATAAAAATATTTTCAACAGAATGTAGAACTTTGTAAAAGCCACTTCATAAATAAACATTTTCATAATGAAGTGAAAATTTCGAATAAAACCATTGGAAATAATGCCGTTGGCCGTTTTTGTGCTCTGGCCCAAAAGATAAACAAACCGAAAGCTCTCCAGCACTCTCCGCCCCCGTCTGTTGCCCCCATTCGATTTGAGTGTAACGCCAACCAAACTGCAAGTGGAGAAACATCGCACAAGCGGAATTCCCCTTGAGCTTTTGGACTGGAGCGAATCAGCGCTACCCTCGACACAGCGTGGGCGCCCATGTGCTCGACTTCGTTGGCAAACTATTGGATACAGATACTCGTCCGATTCGAGTATCTTTTGCGTTGCGTGGGCCGCCAACGGGGCGGGGTCGTAACCGGCATTCTCTTCTATGAGTCAAATGTTGTTGTTTGGGTTCGACTTTTTTGTTTTATTTAACTTCTTGTTGCTTTGCACTCAACGAGCGCAGCGCGTTGGCCAAAATTATAAGATTGGCATTGGGTTGTATTTCATTGGCATGTGGTTTTTTCAGCGTTACCAGGAAGTCATAAGTTACGCAGAGCATCATCATCAAGGGATATGCGAGTGGAACTGGCACCGCCACTAATTAATATTAGTTGCTTTAATTACGAGCACATTTAATGCTTGTGGTGCTGGGATGTGTAATTGTAGACGTATGTATGTGGTTATTCTTGGAACTCGGAACTCGTAAGTACGTATATTGATGAGTTTGCTTTTTATTGTCTTCCGCCGCTCACATTGATGCATTGCGTGACCTTGAGGGTTCTGCTATCGTGGTCCGGATTGTAATTGATATGTGCTTTGGCTTATCAAGTTTCTCAAATGGATTTTGCTCATTTTAATTTGTAATATTAAGCTGATTGTGTGCACAGACACTCTGATGTCTCAAGCCTTATAAAATATTCAGTAGATTAGTTTTGACTTGTCGGTTTCAATGTCTGACATTCATGTTCTTATCTAGTCGTCAGTTATAAATTTGCAAAGCATAAGAATTAAATATTAATAAAGTGTTTATTTACAAACGTATACATAATAAGAGTAATGTGCTAAAAATAAAATATAAATTGTTTAAAGCAGTTTTATACTTGTAATTTAAGTTGTCTTTTTTTACTTGACTATAATTGCGTTATTTATTTATTAATCCAAAAGTAAAGAGCAGCAGCGTCTGCCCAAGTGTGGCAACTTGTTGTAATACGAGCAGAGCGGGAGAGGCAGCCTGGCCCCAAGGAGTCCCTCGTTCTCATCACCTTTGCACTTGACACAAAGCAAAGCTGGGGAGCGGCCGAAGGAACAAAGCCCTGTGGGCAGACAGCGTGTTACGCTTTTCGTCGAGTGCTGTGCTGGTCGTAAAGGAGCACGAGAGCGGCTCACGAGAGAACTCGAGCGAGCTTGCCAGCTCGCGTAGGCGTTGGATTTGAGTTGCACTCAGAGCTGGCGGCAATTTGAGTGGAATTTGCGGTGCATAAAAGACGGCGACAAAGCGCTCAACGCTTCAGTCGAGTTTGAAACTTACACTCAAGCGGAGTTGTAAATAGTTGTTCGAGTTGTTGGCTCGTACTCAAACGTACTGTAACCAAATATTCTTACCATACACCATATATACACACAACAGTTTACACATCGACATTGGCAATATTCTGCAAATGGATTTTTTACAATAAATGCAAAATTACCCATGATATTGCCGCGCTTTTGCAACTGCTTTTCGCTGTGCGTGTGTGCTTGTGACAGTGTGTGTGTGTGTGGCTTTGTAATAAAATATGACGTAGAAATGTGGAACCCTTCTTTGGCACACCAAAAAAACAAAAAAGAATAAAAAAAACGAAAGTAAATCAAGTAACCGAATTGACAACAACAAACAAATCCTATAGCCAACTTTATGTGTACTTTCTACGTGTCACTGTGATTGTGTGCGTGTGTGTGTGTGTGTGCATCAAAGAATTTAATTCAAGAACAGTCGTTTTGCCCATTATTCATCTCGTCTCAGTTTTAGTCTCAGTCTCAGTCGCAGTCTCAGTTCCAGCCTCGTTAGTTGCCAGTTGATTCATGTTGCGTATACGCCGTGTGTTTGGTTTTTTTCTTGTGCCTTGAATAACAACACGCAGTTGTTGATTGTTGCCTACTTTTTTGAGCGCGCTTTCTCACTGTTGCTATGCCTCATCTCAGTCCCAGTCTCCGCCACCGCCATCTGTGGGTCTGTCTCTTTCGCTTCTTGCCCGCACGTCCCCCGGCAACGGCAGCTGTTAAATTATGCATTAAGGAAACACAAAGCCCCAAACCCCGTCGCCAGCGTTACAAAATTATATGAAAAAGGCTGGAAAAATGCTCAGCTTTTCACTGGTTGTTGTTGCTGTCGTTATTATTGTTGCCGTTTTCGTTCTTGTTGTTGTTGTTGGTGCGGGCAGTCTGTGCTTTCGCAGCTCGTATACATATTATGCAAATTAATGCTTGTTTGAGATTTCGCCTGCTATTTATATACATTTTTGAACTTTAAAGGTACCCAAAGGTAACCAAAAGTTATGGCCCACAAAAATATGCCTAGACATTTCACAGAGCTCTCCGCTTATACCCCACAATTACAGTATAGAATCTCTATCTCGCATTCCATTTATCATATACATATTTTTTGTATTTTTATCTTTAAATACCTAGGGATGCAAAGCATTTAGATTTACATTTGTTGACTTTTAGTTTCAATTTCGGCAGTAACTTGATCTTTTGGCACCCATAAAAAGGTTACTCTTTCTAAAGGCTAAAGGCGCCTAATGCTGCTTATTAAAACAATTTGTGCTGTTTTTATATTTGTTTTATTTGTGCACATTTTGCCACCTATCCCCATAATTCACTTAGTTCCCTACTTTATTGCCATCGTCTGTTCGCCCCTTGTGGCTTATCGTTATATTTGGCCATGTGGTTACACTTTTTTCGTTCTTCCGTATTTTGTGGCCCGGACTATCTGTACGGCAAACACGTCTTAAAATATTTTTGCTATGTTTTGGCCTCTGGTGTATATAATTTGTACGCAAAATGTATTTTCCCTGACGTTTAATGCGGTTGGAATTCTTTTTGCCTTTTGCTGTTTGCAGTTTGCTGTTTGCTCTTCGCCTTCGTTTGCAAATGTTTGTTAAATCGTTACCACACAAAACTTTCATTTCGGTTTATTAAAGAATTTGGTTCGTTATTGACTTGGTTTATGTCTGACTGGGAATTGTCACAAGGTTTTATATCACAATTCTCGCGGGCAAATACCATCGGCCATCTGCCGCCAGAGTTCCTTATTCTATTGCTTTTGCCACAGGATTTTAATAAAAGTGCGAATTTTCGCAAGTTTTGCGCGTCATTTGCAAAGTTGTTAAAAGAAAAGAACTTTGCCATATTAAATGAGAATGTGGCTCTTGGCATTGTTTTATTGACTCTTGTCGTAACTGCAAGTTACTTACAAAGTAAATAAAATTTTTGGCAACCTGAACTCTGATTAAATTATTTTTATCGCCAAAGTAAGCTTAAATGACTTTTACTTCTCTGACTTTAATTTTCAGTCGATTTAAATAAGACAATTTCAATGTGTGTTAGTTGGATTCGGCGTAGATTTAATCAGGACTTGCTGAGATCAGCAGACATAAATAACATCTATTCAAACCCAATCTGTCCGCCAGTGACATAAATCCCCATATGCAGTTCCATGTTTGCAGTGCCAAACAATTGCAGCTTGTCTGGTAGCACATACATTTTCATTTAAAGCCCTGCAAACATTGTCTGCTTGTCTTCCTCCCTTTCACTCTCCGCTCTTTAATTAGAGCAGTGGGAAAAAAGGGTTTTTTTTTTGTGTATTGCCTGGACCAGACAAGGCCTACATCAACATTGACAGTTAAAAAGCCGCCGGTCCAAGGGCAACCTAAATGTTTAGCAAGTTAACTTCCTTAAAGTCAACAAAAATGTCCATGCAACAAAAAAAGGCAAAAAAAAAAAATAAGAGAGCAACTTTCAGTAGAGAAAAAGGAAAAGTGACTAATTAATATGCTGTCGCTTGTGTTTCTTGATGTTCCATCTTTTTTTTTGTGTGTTTTTTATGTACAAGTGGCGAGGAGCGTGAAGCTTAGACAAAGTTTTTCCCATCTCTTGCTGAAGAATTGAGCTACATTTTTGATTGCCCCAAAAAGTATGGTAAAAGTTTTCGTCTTCTGCCGGCTTGACTTTTATGTAAAGTTGTGTCCGGCTTGGGTTTTTTTTTTTGTTTTTTTGTTTTATTTTGGCTCTTAAGCAAAGCTCAGGCGAAAGCAAAAATGTGAGAAAGAAAAAAGGTTTAACTTGGCTATAATTAAAGGTCTGGTTTCGGGATCCCTTTCATTACTTGCTTGCTGCTTTCAAACAATTTCCTTTGGCTGGCACTGCTGCGTATGTGTTTTGGGTGCTCCAGAGAGTCATTAAAACGCGCTCAAGTATGGCCCGAGTGGATTACATATACACACATGTGTATCTGTGTGAGTGTGTGTGTGTATGTGTGTTTGCCAGAAGTCTTAAAAAGCAAAGGGTTGTTCAACTTTTCGTAGCACCCAAAACAAAAATAAAAATGGATGTTAAAGTTTGTTAAGCTGATTAGTCGACATTGCCATGTAAATTGCTTTGCCTTCGTATGACGTCCATCTATATCTACATATAATGTTTGACTAACTTTAGATGTATGTGTATGCCATATGTGTGTGAGTGAGTGTGTGTGTGTGTTGTTTGCGTGTGAAGTGAAAATTTGGTGTGAAAGTTCATATTGTGTTAATTAGGCATACGGTTGTTCACTTTCATGTTTGTTGTACTTAGCTCTTAATTATTGGGTCCGCTTTAATTGCACTTCATTCGCTCTCTCCCATTTCAATGATACTATCATTTATTTTTCTTCTCATTAGCAGTTTACCCACACTTTTACCACTTTTGTGCCCTATGTGACCAGTTTGCTACTCAATCGTTTCTCAGCGTAGTTCTCTTGACCTTTTAGTCTCTATGGACGCATTATTTTTCTAAACTCTTTTAATAAAAAGAATTCTCAACTCGATTACGAATTAGAAACTTTTTACTGAACCCCTCTTAAATCGAATTTATTTTAAAATGTAGCTCACTTTTTAGGGCTAAAAAACTGAAACTAAAATTGTCTGTAATAGCATAAAAAAAAAGCAAGTTACAAAAATAAAACTTACAACACAATAAATGTACCACTTTTATAATATATTCTAATTGATAAATTCCATTCGAATTCTCTTCTCGTTGCAGTGTAGAAAAATGTAAAAAGTCGACTAAAACATAATATTTGTTTGCCTGCAAATTCTTTTCGATTTTAAGTTTAAGCGAAAACGAAACCGATACCGTAACCGAAAATATATTAGAAACGTAAACCAAACGGTTTGTAGCTTCTTGCTTTGTAGTAGACACAAATAAAACGCGTAGAGCTAAACACTTATATCGAATCGAATCAACGTAACGAAAAGCTAAGTTAAGAATCAAGCTAATTTCTGGTGCGTATAACTCCATTAGAAGGCGATTAGCATAGCATACCATATACTATATACTATATCCTAGTGACTGTAGTAGAACCACGTAACGAGAGATCCTGCAGCAGAAGTGCCAACGATAATTCAATAACACCCTGCTCTACAACTAGGGGCCAAAGCGAAGAGAAACAACACTCCAAGTGGCAGTGAAAGTGACGGTCGTGACGCGAAGCAAAAAATCTCTCCCCCCTTCCGCACAGATTTTGCCTGGGAGCGGTGCACAGCGCAAACTAACTAGAAAACTTTGTCAAACACTCGAATAAAGCGGCAAACGTGCGCGTGGAAAAGTTGTTTTTTCTATTTTTTCCGCTGTACTTTTTCCGACTCAGTTATAGATACTAACAGCTGCAGATACCGATAAAATTGTAGTTATCGAGAGACACCGAAATAGACACATCAAGAAAATCTTAACGCGAGTGCTTTAGCGGGATGTCGTCCTCGATGCCATTGACCATGGACCAGCAGCGACGCTCGATCTGGCCGACCTTCATCCTGTCGCTGTTGCTCCTCCAGAAAACAGCGAGTGCTATCGATTTGAGCCGATTGTATGGCCATAAAGGAGACCCGTCGGAGAAGCGCAATGGTAAGTGCATTCCTCGATAAAATGCAATTCATTTCAATGTGATTATCAATTAATTTGCATAATCGTAATTGGCTGAAAATAAATTAGACGAACTGTGAAACTAAATAGCAATAACATAATTAGGTTGATGGCGATAATATGCTTTGAGTTTGATGAAATTTAATTGGGCATAAATTAAATTAGTTAATTAGGTAATTATTTTTGAACACACGTTTATATGTGAAAATCGTGTGCAGGATTATAAACAAAATAAATAATAATTTATTTGTACTAATTTATCAAATTTATTCAGTTTAATCTTTAATTCATTTCATGATTATATTTTATTGTTAAATATTTTCTACAAGTAATCAACTTTTGTTTTTTATTTCACTTTGGTGCTTGGCAAACGAAAAGCGCAAATATTTAGCGATTGCGTGTTTAAATGAACTTTTGCAATTACATAAACTAGCCAAGCTTTTGGTCCTCGCGCACCCCATTTTAAACCCTTTTGTGCCTGGTTTTAATTGCCCTTCGTTAACTGTTTGGAATTTCCCATATTTTTTCCTGCATTGCTTATTACATGCGGAACTATTTATTGTATAATTAAATTAACACCAGTCGACTCATATAACCATATAACTCATATACAGAATTATTTTTGATGGCGAAAGCTGTATTATAATAGTATTAATTCGAACATTCAATAAGTAGAATATAGTATAATGAAAACAGGAATGGCAGCAGCTAATTGCTTTCAATTATAATTGCATAAAATAGTTTCAATTCTTGTTAAATTCCCTGTTAAATCGAATTATGATTTATCTTGTATGGATACTTTAATTTTGCAATTATCAGATATCCAACTGCATCTGTCACAGACATGTTTAATTTAGTTTTCAATTTGTTATGTTAGGGAAACTGTTTGATACCCTGTAACAGCAAAAAATAACTTGTTTGACAAGAGAGACACACATTTTGGTTATTTAAAAATCTAAAGTATTTCGCAGCCAACTTATTTTATGTTTACCTCCATGTCCAGCAGCATAATTAATTTTTAATATGAAAGGTCAGGTCAGTCGTAATTTGGACAGGAACTCAAGTTGCATTAAACACTTCGCCTGGTAAATTTCCAGTTTTTTACCTGTCACATGCAGTTGCCATAATTTCTGCTCCGCATCAAAAATGCAGACGTAAATCCGTTGCGTCAGAGGCTCAGAGCTTCACCGGAAACACTGCGCAACAAAATAAAAAGATAAAATTGAGAAAAAAATTCAATACGATTACCAAGAAATTCAGCTTGTTAAAATATCTGATTAATACAAAATGTGTTCCTGGAATTTCACATTATCAGAATAAATATTTTAATACATGTATTTTTTCTCTACGTGAAAATAATTAAATTGAAGTTCCAAGAGGAAATTGTTAATCCTAAAAAGTTACAAGTGGAAGTATTTTTTAAATTTCCGGTAAGTTGAAAATGCTCTCATTGTGGAATTGGAAAACGTAGTGCAACGTGCAACATGGAGCTTGCAACTCGCGGTCTTGGTTTATGGGACAGTGCGATGCTTTGCTGTTTACGCTGAAAGCATTTTGCTGCAGTTCGTTTTGCCTTATCCTCGGCATGCCATGTTTTTTTTTTATGATGGCCTGTGTCGTCGGTTTCCTTCAACGGTGTCCATCACTCACCTCAGACGGTCATTGTCGGTCGCTTTTGTACTTGTGGCATTTGGCTTTGGTCGCCTTGCTGGCCACCGTTGACGCTAACGAACATGGCTCTGGTCATAATTTCTAGTTCTTTTTATGCCCCTGACTACTGGCAGTTAATAATTGTGCAGCGAACTGAGCTTGTTGCAACAAAAGCCCCGGATATTACAAAGCACCGCATGACATTTTAATAGAGTTTCCTTATTTTTTTTTTG
Organism: Drosophila immigrans; assembly: GCA_963583835.1. Lineage (NCBI taxonomy): Eukaryota > Metazoa > Arthropoda > Insecta > Diptera > Drosophilidae > Drosophila > Drosophila immigrans. Next base: position 20,653,869 of record OY757142.1, on the reverse strand, counting down.
ATTTTATGGTCGGACAATTGCCACAACGTTTTCCACATTGAGTGGTTACTGCATAAAGTGGCATGCAACTCACTGTGCGGTTGTGTTGTGTGCTTATCTACGTGTCAGCAATTCAGCTGTGCTTGATTGAAAATAGTTTGTGAAAAGGTTATTAAGTGGCCTTTGAGGTGAAAGGGCAATCGACTTGAGTTGATTTGACGATGATTATCAGGGCACACAAACATCATGTTTAAATTGAATAAAGTTTGACCTCGGGGCAAATATTTCATAGCTGCTTTATCCGTATTACATTTCGCATAGATACTTCAAGAGTTAAGCGAATTTATGACGGTAAAATAGCAATAAACATAAATCGCTGAAAGGTCATACTTGAAATCTAAATATACATTCAGGCTGCGAATGAACCTCTAATGAGATCCACTTGCCCACGTGCCCAATCCTTTGACGACTCAAATGCTGTTTTGTGGGGGGATGAAAAAATCCATTAAAAGTTACGCGGCACGAATTCAGTTTGGGGGCTTCACTTATTTATACCTAATGAGGCACGCAGCGAACAACTTGGCCAACAATGCAGCAGGTTAGAGACCACGAAAAATATTAAGAAAATGGCTGGGGCAAGAAAATTAATTTCGAAACATTAGCGCAATAAGCTGACGGCAGCACAAGTTTCGGGCCTGACCCCCAGAGCGTAGAAAACCGAAAGTTTTTAATCAAATTAGAAGAGCCGCTCAACTGTGCAGGAACTAAACTAGCAAACTTGATGGCGGCAAAACTGCAGTTCAGCTCGATTCCCCAGTCACAGGTGGCAGGCAGATACCATAATCCTGGCGTTATAATCACAATTTTGGTTTTCGGGTCCATTGAGGTTGTGTGTGAGTGTGTGTATGTGCGCCCCATTTGGGTTCCATGGAGATTTCATTCTGAATAGCATGCAACTGCAGCAGGCAGCTGGCAGCCGGCAGCTGTGGTGGCAAACGATCACGTAAATGGGCAACGAGGCTTCAATGCCAGCACGAAATGTTGTAAGCCAATATAATACCCCATTGTGGCAGTGGCAAGCGGCAAGCGGCAAGTGGCAAGTTGCGTTTTGTGTTTTGTACTTTATATTTGCTTTTGCATTTGCATTAACATTTGCGGCACGCTCCAGCGAATTTCTTGGAGTATGCTACGTTTTGTTTGCCATTTGTTGACGCTTTGCTTCCACGAAAATACACCCGAGTGCACTCACATACTCGTACTCGAATTATGTGGCATGCGGCATGCGGCATGTGGCCATGGCGAATGCTCCTGTTACAGACTAAATTAAATATTACATAATTCACAGCGAGCGTTCACGTTCCATTTCTGATTGAAGCGTTCCCAGAATTCTAATTGAATTACATAACATACGGCACTTCGATTGTATCGATACTGGGACTGTGACTGTGACCACAAATAGAACACAAAAATTACCCGACATGAATATGGTTAGTTAATGAAAGGAGAGCCATCAATGGGCAGTCTTATGGCGCCATCAAACTACTCGTAATATTATACAATTGTGAGAGGGAAAAAATGAACATCAACATCAATTTCAATGAAATATCAATTCATTTGCTTTTGCTTGTTACCAAAATAATCACAATGCTCTGAAATCAATTAGTCGCTGAATAACAAACATAAGAGCTTAGTTCATTGGAGAATAAATATTACTAATTGAGTGTACAATGGATAACTAATAGCAATTTAGTTAAGAAAACAATCTAGAATACCCTTCACATACTTATTAGTTGCTAGTCTATATTAAGTGCGATTTAATTCACAGTGCGTATGCGTAATCTTTGAAATTGTAGTAAACGAAATCGCCCAAATATTCTGTGCGCCACAGAGTATCAAATCATTTAAATCGCATTTCTTTCACCACAAAGTAAAATAAATTAAAAAATATTATTAAAAAAAAAACAGTTTCTTATTTATACCACAAATGTGCAATTTTCTCCATAAATATTGAAATTATTAACTGAGCTCAATTTGTTATTCAATTATAATTTATAATATGCAACTAGTAAAAGAAAATTGAAATTTCAATTGAAATTGCAAACCAATCGAAGTTTATTTAAAATCGAATGATACAAAAGCAAATACATTTCAAATTACATAAACTTGCAAATAAGATGTACGAGTTCAGTAATGAATGCTTTAGTCTCCCCTTTTGTCTTTTTCTCAGAGGCTTTATACGAGAGAACTTTTGCAAAATATTTATTGTTATTGCTGGGCAAAACTTTCGAAGCGTGTCGTCCTTTTGCATTGAACAATTTGTGAGCCTGGAGCCGAAACGCAGACATAAATAATAACAATATAAATTTCAAGCTAAACGTTGGGTAAAATAACTAGTAAATTTCCCAGGACTGTCAAAGCCATTTGCAAGCAATTTTCCAATGTCATAAAATCATAAAATTGCCAACGCTTTGGTCAGGCAGGCTAGCCTAAGATAAAACAACTTTTTGGAAATGTTTTCATAAATGTGATAAATTTAATTACGTTGACAGTTTAATTAGGGAGACGCAGCAGTGATTTGTTGCTCGCTTGCCAATTTTGTGCAAACTGGGACATTGATATGCAAATCTATGAATTTATTAGATATGCGTATGCAAAATCCTCCCACCCTCCGTCCTTCACTCGCCATTTCCCTGGGCAACTTTGGTTACGCATACGCCGCGTCGACGTTGACCCAACTAGCATAACGACTTTGCAGCCCATGTCAATCAGCTATATGGTGGTGGTGGACTTTAATAACTGTCGGCGACACAACAACCCAATCATATGTAGATTAATAGGCTTTGTTGCAACGCATATCGCTGCCATTTTGTATGGAAATTAAGAGCCATAAACTGCTTTTAATTTGTTCACTGCTGTGAGCCATGAACTATTTGGATGATGAGTTAAACATCTCAATCCTAATACTTGTTTGAAAGCTTGTAAGATTAAGTTTTCGGTAAGCTTGACCTTAATTTATGTCATGATTCAACATGTCTAGAAAATAAAAATAAACATAGAATAAACTTTAAATATCCTGTCTGGCAATATTTAGAATATTGTGCAACAAAAAAGTTGCATGCAAGAAGATAATATTTCACCACTTTCTGATATAGTATCGCTGCAGTTGTCAACAAAATAGAGACCCTGGCTGTAGCTAAAGGTCAATTTGAATCGATTTTGTGGCTCAACCTAAATCGATACGGATATTGTCGCAGACTTACTCGCAAATATGGTGACGTAGAAGCTAAGGTGCTGGCATTATATCGTGTATATTGCGACTGCTAGGCCCTTTAACTATTTAAGCATTCACATTATGCATACTTTTATTGCTTGTACATATAATGGTAATGAGCCTGAGACGAAGCCAGCGAGCTATAACTAACTACGAGTGAATGGCTAAAATATTCGCTTTTACTTTCCACAATGCGCGCTTTTTATGGCGTAATATTATTTGACGATGGTCTATGGGTTCGCAAAGAATGAAGACCAAATTGTTGCTCGTCCTACAGCAACAGCAACAACAGCAACAGCAACAACAACTACAAAAATGTCTGCACATATACATATCTATGTATACGTATTTCGTTTTACGGCTTGTCAATTTTACGGGCTGCCGACAGCGATTCAAGCGAAAGTGTTTTTCTTTTTTGCCGCGTTCGCGTTTCTTGTTTCGCTTTTCACTTTTCTTCAATATATATTATTTGTGTGTGTGTCTGTGTGTGTGCGTGTACTTACAATGCGCTCAACGCACCCCTGTTACAGACCCTCGGTTAAAGTTTTTGCACGCGCGCAAAAAAAAGCTGAAAAATAAAGAACTTATTAAATATGCAAAAAACACCTACGGACCCCGTCAACAAGACAGTTTGCTTGCCACAGTCGACGGCTAAGCCAGTCATTGAGGACCTTCATGCATTACTCATTCGCAACGTTGGCCAGGGCTAGAAAAATAGCGCAGGTGTAACATTGCTTTTTCATTAAGCTAAAGTATGTAGAATGCGGTCCAAACAAAAAATTGAAAAGAATATAAGCAACAAGAACTTTGGAGCACCGGGCGTGTCATATTGATTTGCAGTCTGCTGAAATTCTTGTAGCAATGGAAATTCAAGTTCAATATGCACGGCAAACGCCATAATAATTGATCATTTTCGGCACGAAAAGCAAAAGCAAGTGAAAAGTGTGATTGAGTGGGTAAGACTCGAGTTGCGAACGATGAGAAGAATGGAAGAATAATCCTATAATGTCAAAGACTACTCACGACTTCTTCTTCCTAATAGACATGACATTAGGTCTTTTGTGCAGCCTTGACAATTGAGTAAACAGTCTAGAAATGCATTTTATTTATCAGCATTTGACTATAGACTCTTGTCATTCCCCATTCAAACCTTCTATAAATAGGAGAGATATTCTAATGCCACATTTGCATATTGTATTGTACTCGCCCTTAATGCATATTTTTGCAGACAGTTGTCGAAAAATGTGGATATAAAAATCCAATTTGGCGCATAGCCAAGCCGCTGGTAATGCCAGCTGAGCTCAAGGAATGTCTGGCTCGGCAGCAAACGTGACAGCTAAAAGATACTTAAACTATAACCACAAATGCAGATGCAGATGCGGATGCGGATGCAGATGCAGATGCGCTTTAGTAGAGACCATTTGCAGTATTTGCACTCGAGATCCACTTGTGACTTTTGCCCACATTCAGTGGCTTGGCCAAGTTCTTGGTTTGTTGTCAGGATGTTGTGGTGTCTCCCTTCGGCTTGTTGTGGCGTTCAGTGGCATGCAGCTGACTGCGTCTGGCTTTGAATATCCAATTTAGCTGCGAGCATTAAAAGCAATTCAATATTGCGTATTACACACTATGGTGTTGAAATGCCCTCAACGCCTTTCCGCCACATCGACCTGACATAACCCCAAACACAACCAGAATACACACACACAGGCAGTCAGGTGTGGACTATGGATATTCAATATGCAGAATTTGGACTTCGCTGTGGCTGTAAATTGATTTGGTCGTCTGCCCTCTTGTCAACAACTTCCATTCGCTTACGCTGGCTCTTTCTCTGTGGATTTGAAAAATGAAGTTCATGTAATTTACGACTTGACATAATTTTCAATTTGTTTTGCATTAAGTCATGTTACACCTTGGAAACTTTTTAGCTTAATTAGGTTTCTCAGGTTGAACGGTAACTTAACGCCCGGAAACTTGGCTACGTATACGTTATTTTTCAGCGTGTCTTCAGCCCGGCTAATTAGCAGCTCAGCATTTAAAACTTATAAATAAAAATGCAGCACATGCTAGCAACTTTTTAATTAGTATTGCTGCAACTTATCTCATCTACATTATTTATGATATGCATGCACATCGCTTAAAAATGTAAATCTCACACTAGCATTTTTAAGTGCATAGTTAATTTGTAATGCAAGTGCAAAACAATTCCCCTTAGATGGAGTCTCACACTTTAATCATCATTAATTTCAATGATGCAATGTATATGCTAATTTATGGACTTGAATAAATGTTATCACGTTGTGTAACGCAAGTGAAATTCAAAATAATTGATACTTAATATTTGAATATTCAATTACACACGATTACTGCAATAAATATTTAACAAAATGAGATGAAAATCAAATTCAAATCATAACAATAGCACACTTTTCAGCGTCAATTTCCTGACAGCCTTAACCACAAGGGACACTGCGTGAAAATTAGATAGATGGATAGTAGTTGATTGCATGTGGATAAATTCTGTGAATTGACCAAATTGTGAAATCGAAATTCGATGTTGTGGCTTTTGTGGCGGCGAGAATAGATTTAAATTATTTATTGTCTGCTTTTCGGCATGTGTTACCGACGCATCCGCAAAGCACATTTCAAATGCACAGTGTGCAGCCTACTCCAATTGTTGTTGCCTCTGTTTTTGTTGCTGTTGGGCAGGTGTTTATGACAGTCCATAAGCAGGATTTCTGTTTGCCATGCTCTTGAATTTGAAACTTTAGCCTTGCTTTTAGATGCGACTGGCATTGGCTTTCAAACGCGGCAGCCAACAAAAAGTTCTGTCCACTGCGGGTTGCATGTTGCCTGCAACGCGTTGCTTCCGTTTATCCCCGTTTGCATTTGATCGACGCTCAAGCACACTTTGAAATTAGTGGAATAAATGGAAGACAAACTTTTTGTGCGGAATTCCAAAGCAAAAGCAACGCCAACAGCCTTTTGAAGAGTTCGGTGAAAATCAGATCTACTAAATTCTACAGCAATAGCTTTGCTCTTCTTTTGTTTCATTTAATTAAAATAACTAATCTAATTAAAAGACAACTAAGAGCAGTCGGCAAATTATTTTTTTAAATTGATTTATTACTTTTGCTTATTTCATAAATACAAAAAATATATATTACAAAACAAAAATTCGAAGAAAAAAAATAAATATTTTTTAAATTCAATTTTTGCTTATCTAACGAGAAGTGTTTTTCCCACATTTCGATTGCGGAAACTTTCATTGTAGTAATATGTAAACTATGAATATTCATGCTAAAAGCAATACTAAAAGCTATTTATGTGCGTATTCTTCTGGCATTATTCGCTCTTCATAATATTTGCAACATAAAGTACAACGCCAAAGGGCATTGAGATGCAAATAGCTCGACACAACTTGTTTTAATGGACCAATTTTCTGTGGCTGCCAGAAATATTGAACAATTTAAAGGATTCCATGGCATTTGCATTGCCTCTCATAGCTGCACTCGGATCCATTTGCAGTTGCAGCTGCAGCTGCTGTTGCTCCTCTTCTTGTTGTGGTCGACGGGGGAATTATCATGTCTCGATGTGTGCTTGTGTGTTTTTGTGGTAAGTGTCGACAGACACTTTTGTGTGTGGGATCTGTACCGCAGAAGCCAGCACCTGCTGCCAGGCGTATTGTGGTTGTGATGAAGTATGAGCAGAGGCAGAAATGCACCTATTACGCCCTTGTAGTCCTGCTGTTTGTTGAATGGCATTCTGTTGCATGCCTTTAATAGAGTGCCCTTAATGTAATACTTTACATGCCAACTACTAAAGGCTGAAATTGTGTACTGATGTACTCAGTGTATTTAAATGAAAATATTTAGAAACTTAAGCTTATTTGCTTTATCACAAATTTAGAGTCTTGTGTGCAGACTTAATATAAATTTTGAAAAGTTTTCTTTAGCTTTAGGTTGCAGTCCAAGGCAATTAATACCTCCTTCTTATATTCCGCATAGGTCTAATAAGCCTCCTTGGTTTTGTAAGCAGCTTTCTAACCTTAAGAACCTGAAGTCTAGACTTTACAAAAAGTTTAAAATTTCAGGCTCTACCTTAACTTTTTCGCAATATATAATTGCTCGGTCCAATTTTATCGAGCTTAACGCTGTGTGTTATAAAAATTACTTAGCTCGCTGTCGGGTTAGCTTTTCTGAAAACCCAAGAAAGTTTTTTAATTTTGTAAACACTAAGCGTAAGTCTTCCTCTTATCCTCCTTGTCTATCTTACGAAAATTCGAAAGCAAATTCAGGTCAGGCGATCGCTGATCTATTTGCTTCTTTTTTTCAAACTACTTATTCTTCTTCCTCCTACTCTAACGCGCCCTATCCTTACAGTCTGTCTCGGTCGAATTATATCTTCAGTCCCTTAATGAGTGAGGAGTCTCTGACTCGATATCTTCAAATGGTTAAGCCGGTGTTTTCGCCCGGTCCGGATGGAGTTCCTGGCTGTGTACTTCGGTACGGAGCCGAGGCTTTATGCAGACCGTTGCTGAAATTATTTGATTTATCACTTGAGTCATCGACTTTTCCCTCTTTATGGAAGGAATCATTCATTATTCCTCTCCATAAGAAGGGAAGTAAGTCTGACGCCAAAAACTATAGAGGGATATGTAAATTGTCTGCTATACCAAAAGTTTTTGAGAAGATGTTAACAAGTCATTTACAACATTTATGTAGTTCCATTATTTCCCCCTACCAGCATGGGTTTGTGAAACATAGATCCACTGTTACTAATCTTCTTGAGCTTTCTTCGTTCGTTAACCAGGGTTTCCTTAAAAACGAACAAACTGACGTCATCTATACCGATTTTAGTAAAGCCTTTGACTCAGTAAATCATTCTCTTTTGTTATATAAGCTTGACTTAATTGGATTTCCCAATAATGTGATTTGCTGGATTTCAAGCTATCTCTGCCAAAGAACGCAAAAAGTTTCTTTTAATAATTTCCTTTCTAATACATTCCGAGTTACCTCTGGAGTTCCCCAAGGTAGCCATCTCGGTCCCTTACTTTTCACATTGTTCATAAATGATCTGCCTACTGTTTTGACACAATCTCGCGTACTAATGTATGCAGATGATGTTAAAATATGCCTGCAGTACAGGGATTGGCCATGCCATATCAAGTTGCAGAGAGATCTTGACTCTTTCCAGTCATGGTGCAAAGTGAACTTGTTAAATTTAAACTTTGCTAAATGTGTTGTCATGTCCTTCTATAGAGTTAATCCACATTTGGCCTCTTACTTACTGAACGGTAACGATCTAAAAAGAATTACTGCTGTTGATGATCTAGGTATTCTCTTAGATCATAAACTTAAATTTTCAGACCACATTTCTAGAACGGTCAATAAAGCTATGTCTGTACTCGGTTTCATTAAGAGGTGGTCAAAGGAATTTGATGACCCTTATATTACTAAGACCCTTTATACATCACTTGTTCGTCCGATTCTGGAATATGGTTCGTGCGTATGGTCTCCACAGTATTCTGTGCACCAAGATCGCATTGAATCTGTTCAAAAACAATTTCTCTTATTTGCTTTGCGTGGCTTGAACTGGAATGCTGAAGTGAGATTGCCGTCATATAGTAGTAGACTTCTTTTAATTAACCTACCTTCTTTAGCTAACCGTAGAATAATGCTTGGCATTTTATTTATTTTTAATCTTATTAATGGTGATATTGACTCTTCAGAGTTAATATCGCGACTAACCTTTTCCGTTCCATCTAGACTAACCCGTAGTTACATCCCGCTTGCTCTCCCCCTATGTAGATCTAATTTTGCATTGCATGACCCTTTTAGAGTTTTATGTTATAACTATAATAGATTTTATCATGTATTTTCTAGCGCTAACACTGCTTTTAATCTTAAAACTTTACTACTAACCTATTTAATTAATAATTAGACCGAATTTAGCTTATAGTAATAAATTAAAAAATTTTCATTCCACCCGTTTATTTCTTATGTCCGATCCTGAATTTCTATTTTATGCTATCCGCGTTTTTTTTTTTGCATGCCCGAATCTATCCTGTCCGAACGCGAATCGTGTCGTTCGTCCTGCGACAGCGCCTCTCGGTCGGTTGGGCGGGAGGAGGGTTTACTGGGATCCGCGCGTAACAAGCATTGGCTTGGTATCGCTTGGGCCACTTGAATGTGCATACAATGTACGTCAACGTCCAACAATAAAAAATATGAAATAAATACGAATCAAATAAATGAACAAAATAAATAAAAAAAAATAAATGAAAGCTAAATTAATATATACATGACTAAATGTACTAAAATTTGATAAATAACTTTTTACTATGGCTTTATAAGTCATATACATTTTGCTAACTATAATTTAGTGTAATTTTGGCTTTAATCCTCTGCTGGCTTGGCCTCATCTTGACCATCGCCAACTGCTTCTGCTGCGGGCGCTTCGTCCTCCTCCTCATCCTGCGGTGCCGGCGTCTTGCCGGCCAGAGCCAGTTGGGTATCCACTGGCATCAATTCCTCCTCCTCGACCTCCTCGCCGGCGACATCTTCGCCAGCAACCGGCTCGGGCGGCAGCCAGCACGCTCCCTTGACCAGACGCTCTTCGATCTCGGCGATTTCGTTCTTGTAATACTGATTGAAGTCGGGTCGCTCCCAGATGCTCTTGACCCATTGCAGGTTGAAGTCCATTTTGGCACAACAACAGAACTTGCGGCCCTTGTGGCACTTGGGACACTTGGCCTGCTGGCGGGCGGGATGAATGTACTGTTGTTTCTGCTTCTTCTTGCAGCAATAGGGGCAGACATGTTTCGGCTTGCGCTTGGTGCTGCAAGGCACCGGTTCCTTGGCATAGACCAAATGGCCGCGTTTCTTAGCACAGAAACAGCAGTTGCAGTCGTCGCCCTCTGGTTGCCGCTTGCGCGTCTGCATGCGATCGTAGTACTTCTTGAAGGCCACTTTAATTTTGGCCTCGTACGCCATTTGCTCACTGCAGGAGAGTCCATCGAAGCGGGCAAAACTTTCGGCTGACTTGCGTGCCGCATGCACCCAAACGCATTCATCATTGTAGCTGGGCCTGCCCTGATCATCGTAGGTCAGCTCCTCCTTGGGCTCGTAGTAGAAGGCCTTGAAGCCTCGCTTGATGATGCTGTAGGCCAGATGTGCCTCGACCTTGTTCATCAGCGATTTCTTGCCCAGCTCGTGGAACAAATCCTCTTTGCGCAGCCGCTTCTTGGGCACGGTATCAATGCAGTAACAAACCTGATCGTAGTGCAGAAAGGCATAGGTTATGATGTCCACGGTGGATTTGGCTTTGCACTCATGCAGTCCGCAGATGATCATGATCTGGGCCAGTGTGTTGGCCAAGTCGAGTACGTTCTCCAGGAATATCGACGAGGCATTCACTTCGCCCAGGCACTTGCACTGCGTGTGCTGATCGATGATGCCGAGTGGCGCATGACGCTGGCATTCCTTATGGTTGCAGTTATTCCGGCACCGGAAGTCTGGCATGGCATGATGGGCCTGCATCTTCACATTCAGATGGACCAATATTTTCGTATTATTTTCTTTTTAATATTTTTTTAACTAGTCGTCGAAAGTGATTTTAAAATTTGTCGGAACTCCTACATCAAAACGAGCCGAAACGAACAAAGCAAATTCCGTGTGAAAGCAAACTCAATGTGCATTTAATGTGGGCAGTTTTAAGGCAGTTTTTCAATGGCCTGGGCTGAGCATAAATTGAATATGTCATTTATGAGTAGCTCGTCAAAATAATGCAATATGTCAAATGTCAATTTCATAGACTCAACTGAATACGGTTTTATCCTGCGCTTAAATCCCTTTTTAAATTCCCTTTTTCTGCGTTAGGCTCAGGTGAAAATGCTGCGAAAAAATAAAAACACATACAAGTATGCTAGGAAAAGAACACGAAACTGAAATTCAAAGGAAATCCAATAAAATCAACTTATTGCATACAATTGTACAGGGTAAATGCATTTTCATAATAAAATGTGTCAAAAGAAGGAAGTGGGAGAAATGGAAAAGAGGAAAAAAAGGTAGAAGGGAAAATGAACTGTCGACTGCAGGCCGTTTCAGTGAACTCTGTCAGATTGCGAAGCCGAGTTCGTTGTGGGCATTTGTAACTGTTAATGACGGCATTGAGCCAAGTTTACGATTGGGTCGAGGGCAAATGGAAGTGCCGTCTTGCATAATAGATGCCCAAATGCTGGGACAATATTCATAAAGCGAATGCTGTTGCTCCCAAGACATGTCATCTTATGATTACTCCGCCGACTGGCAAATACATCAAAGTTGAATTTATTTTGACAAGCGCCCATTGCAATACCAGCATAATCAAATATGTATATGTGTGTGTGTGTAAGGCTCATAGAACAAAAGCGCTGACAACGCCCAAGTCAAACAGATGAGCGATAAAGTTGTCATTACTCATCCCGTTGTGTATTTAGACTGCGAGGGGACTGAACGTATTAGAGCAAAAAAGAGAGTGGAAATAAATAAAAAATCCATACATATACATATATAGTATATGTTGTGGCCTGGCACATCAAATAAATATAAAATATATACTGATTTTTATACGCAGACGTTGACGGCGGCTTTTATTTAATTTTAAAATACATCTGTGGGGATTTGGCGTCTGCTGTCGCCGCCTGCAGATGACTCTGGGCCACCAGAGACCTTTCAGTCCCATCTCGATGTGCGGCCACAGCAGATCAACTTCATAAACAATTATTAACTACTGTGTTGCGTTTAGCTCTCTTATCTATACAGAGTCAACTTGATACCTGTCGCGAAGTTAGTCAAGCACGATAGGGAGCCATTAATAATGTTTTTAAGTTTGCAAATACTTTGTGGAAATTCATTCATTTATATTCATCGTGATCGCTTACTGAGCGTAAACGAAACCAGCAGCAGCCAAGATGAACAAACAAACAAACAGACAACGCGTTATAAAAACAATTGGCCGAAACTTTTTCGATTTCGTGCGTAAATTATTCGGTTGCGTCGGCATTATAAACAACATTTGACAGAAATTACAAAAAAGCATAAAGTTGTGCGGCAAAGTTGCGCCGCAAGTTTAAGCTCAAAAGTCTTATGGCATCGCCATGGGCATCCCTTAAGCTATTTCAAATTATGCTAATAACGAATGCCCAAGTAAAATGTACGTATAAAAGGTAAAAGGACAACTCGCACGTGGCGATATGTAAATCAAATTAATATCATATACTCGCACATTTACTTACACGCATGCACACAAGAAACGAAAGCAATTTGTGTTCATGCATCACACACGGGTCGTATGCGTAATGAGCGTCGACGTATGCGCAATTTATGAATAATTGACATCTGAAAGGCAGCAGCTGGCAGTTGGCAGCGCGTCCCTTAAACAGAGCCACTCACAACTGACATTTGACAATTTCGCCTAATGTGTCGGGCAAATTTGCATACGATACTCGTCTGCTAGCTGCTCGACGGTTACTGCTAACTGGCTGTCGGTTCGCGGAGCCTTATAGCCATGGCTACAGTCCAGCAGCAGCAGCCGCAGCAGCAGCAGCAGCAGCTCATCATCATTATTTTAAATAAACATTAAGTTACGCTTTACAGCCATTTATCACATTTACAGATTTATGTGCTGCCATTCACGTGGCCGTTGCCGTTGGCGTTGCCTTTCACATTGCATGTTGCAAAGATGTTTGACTACAGCGCCGTGGCACGAACACGCTGCCTTACACCTCCAAGCACAATGAAATACAAGTTTCCTTTTATAAGCCGATAAATGTATACTCTAACAAATAAGCTAGGCAGGGTACTGTTAAATCTTTTACACAAAAACAGTTGAGTGTTCAGTGTGTTTATTTGTTGTTAAGTTAAACACTTTACAAAATGGGAGTTCTTTTAGATACTATTTTTAAACCACTGCCGCTTAAAGTTAAAATGGATTGCTGCGCAGCTGTTTCGATTTTTTATGCCATAAATAAGAACATAAAAATATTAGGGACCGGCTGTTTTCATGCAAAATCGATGGCGACCCATATGCGAAACACATATTTCATATATTGATTTTTTTCGCTAAAATGCTTTTAATGGCAAGTGGCGAATGTGCACGCATTAAAGGGTTTTATGCCAGCAACGTGACAACAGACAGAGCGCACAAGAGTAACAACAATAGTTAGTTTGGGTAACACAAATGGTGTGTATTTATACCCTGGAAACATGAAGGCCTTAAATCGCAGTTGAAATAACTTTGTTGGGCAATCGAGAACTGTTTTGAACTGCTTCATTGATTTCTCACTTTCACTTGGCTGCGGTAATAAAAATGGAATAAAAAGAAATATATATGTATAGGTAGTTCAGGTTGCCTGATTAGCCAATCAAGCACTATAAAACACCTGACTAGCATTGTGCAGTCAACTTTGAATTTCTTTACCCGTTCCTCAGATCCATCACCTGAATCTTCACTCCTTGTGACTTCTGCTTTTTTCCAGTTGCTTCGTTTTGCACCATTGGCTTTTATTATTGGTGAATGGCAATACTCCCGCAAAACAACAAGGACAAGGATACCGAGTTGTCCAAGATAAACAACAACAACAGTTGGCCATTTTGTCTGCCAGAGATTTATGCGCGATTGCTCAAGTTTTATGAGTTTCGCTGTATTGCACCGGCTCTGCTTTAAAAAGTCTGACCTCCGTCCTTTCTCTTTTCCCTTGCTCTCTCTCTCTCTGTGGGTCGCTTTTTCATTATTAGTGGAGGCAATGATTTAAGCCAAGCTTCAATGTGCGGGTAGTGTTTCTTTTATGACTTTTGGCTTGGCAACACGTTGCCGACAGTTTAAGCAGCATCATGCCAACGCTGGACCGCACTTTAACAACCAAACTGAAGCACTATGGAGCTCAACAATGGGGTTAAAGAGTAAGTTTTTATTAGATTTCGTTGCATTCGTGCCGGAATTTGCCAGAGTTGAAAGTTGAAAGGTTTCTGCTTGTGCCAAGCGAATTTTGCATAAGCTTACCAGTTGCCAGGGTGTCTGGATCTAAGAGCTCCCGTGTGCTTAAAAGTATGGACAAACATTTAAACTCTTAAGGAATAGTTTATAAATTATTAAGGATAAAGCTGAAAGCTCTGCCTAAGCTGGCTCTCTTCTGGCAAATTAATATTATAATTGAAATTATAGTGTGGACAAGTGATTAAGATAATGCTGCTACAGGTAGCATGTCAGATGACACGGATAGATTGTTGAGTAAGAACAGCAGTGAAATAATAGTTATGGTAAAATTAAAGAGACATGGAAATTAAATGCACGAATGTTAATACAAATGCTAATGACAATTTAAATGATACAAATAATGCTTACACAAAGAAAATGTGAATATTAAATACATTAAAAAAATAATCATAATTTCTTTGGTCTTCCTTCTTTAGTCGACTATACAATAAAATGCCAATACAAAAGCACTTATCGAATTCCCAATAATTTGTAGAATATTAATAAAAATAAGAATCACAATGACCTTTCTTCAACATAATAACTACAATTTACTTGGTAAATTTATTGAACAACTTTACAAGCTTCGCGTTAAGCTCGTATTGATTTCTAATTTGTCCGACTTTTTCAACAGTCTGCAACTAACGTTTGCTAACATTACGAAAACATATCGTATAACATATGAAAGCCCCGCAGCGCGCAGGAACGGTAATGTCAAATCAATACAACATCGCCGACTAACCTTAATAATCCTCAATGACAAATGGCGATACACTTAATTGGCAATACTGTGGGAGGTTGGCTCGGGGGGCTTCACACAAATTGTGGCAACCTTTGGGGCCGCTATCTTAGTGCTATCATCGCTAAATGACGGCCCATCCGCAATGACAGCAACTTGTTTTGGCCTATGTCCCGAGGCTAATAACGAAAATCATTACAAAGCCATTAAGTAGGCCAATCAAAAGGCATGCAAAAACCAAAAAAAAAAACAAAAAAACACTATGTAGTGCACTAGGGAAAAAAGCGACTTAACCAGAACTCAATGTAATTCAATCAGAAGGCAAGTCGAAGGCGAAGTGGCATTGGAAAATGCGAAGCAAATTTATGGGGCGTAAACAAATCGGTCTAAAAGAGGAAAATATTTAATGATGGCGGAGCAGAAGAAGGATTGCAGAGCAAATTGACGGATTTGTCGGCGCCATAAATTAAGCGCCGTGGTAATTGCCTGATAAATGTGCGGCCAACGGAACACGAAGGATGATGTGCAAAATACGAATTTCTATCTAATGTTTGGATTGATATGATAAATACACGAATGAATCCGGGCGAGGCTTGCAACCAGCAACCAGCAACCAGCAACCAGCTGGCAACTGGCACGCAATTTGACACACCGTTGGACCCCCTCTTCAATGCGACTTTGCCCCGTTTCCCGAGGGCTTTGGCATAGACATCGACAATGTGGGCGTGTCCGGTTGTTGCTGCTGTTGTTGTTGTTGACGCTGTGACGCAGTTGGTCGCCTTGCTCAATTGATTGATTGATTTGCTTATGGCTAAATGAATTCGTCATAAATATTTGAACGGCACTCCGTTGGACGCCAATATCTCATGCCGCGAAAAGTAGGCAATCGAATGCGAACAGTTGTGTGCGAAAAATCAGGTTTATTGATTGAATGTGTATTAAGTGCAGTAAACATTGAAGGGAATCAAAATCATGCAAATTAAAAGGCCATCAGTCTCAAATGCATTATAGTTAAATATTTGGATACAGGGTTAATATATGGAAAATTAGTTCTGGCTTAAATGCAAAAACAATGCACAATTTTCGCACATAAAGGATGAATGATTGTTTTATTCAATAATCTCAATTTTTATCAGTCTAAAATGCATTCTAGCTAAATATTTCCATAGATATGGCTTTAATGCAAAAAGAATGCTTGAGTTTCGTATATAAATATTTTGGAAATTGCAAATGTGAGCAGCTTTGTGTTTTATTAAATAATCTTAATTTTTTATCAGTTTCAAATGCATTACAGATAAATATTTCCTGAGATTACAGAGACAATTTATTGAAAGTTCGTTATGTTTAAAATGCAAAATAAATGCGTAAATATCGCACATAAATGATTGGAATATTGTTTTATTCAACAATCTCAAAATAAATATAAAATTTTTCACAATAAATAATGTCAAATATTTCCATAGATATAATATTTTGGATATTGCAAACGTGAGCAGCTTTGTGTTTAATTCAATAACCTTATTTTTTATCAGTTTCAAATGCATTACAGATAAATATTTCGAGAAATTACTGAGACAATTTATTGAAAGTTCGTTATGTCTAAAATGCAAAATCAATGCATAATTATCGCACATAATTGAAAGATTGCAAATTAGATGCTCTAATTTGTGTGTTTAGTTTAAAAATCTAATTTTGTTATCTGTCTAAAATGAAGAACAGATAAATATTTCGATAGACCACAGAGAGATAATTTATTGAAAATTCGCAATCACAATTTTACCATAACATAAGAGTTGCAATTATAAACATTTTTAATTGGAAATTCGGATAATTTATTTTATAGATAATGTCCGCTATTTTAGATTTTAATTGTATTTTAAATCTCATTATCATTCATGAACATCTGCTTTTAAATTTGTAATTAAGTAGACCACTGGGAAATAAAAATGATGCAAAAGTCGAGAAAGTAATGTTGAATCCGCAGCTGAGCTTTTTTTTTGTTAGAAAAAACAATCAAATTTTAAGCAAAACTCCAAGACAAACAGTGGTAAATCTTATCGAAAAATTCTTAAAAATAATAACTGAAAATAAATGAATATTTAAATATTCAATGTAAAACAAAATGCTAACAAATATTTGTTTTGAAATCCGACAGACTTAAATTTTAAAAGTTAAACCTGCATTAAATGTATTGCTTACTCATGAATATTCATTTGCTAATTTTGTATTTCTTTACAAAATTTCCTACACAAAAACAAATACATATATTTAATTTTTACATTATTTAGTTCTGGTTGGCCGATTATCAAGACGCAGCTGTTGCTTAAGTTCTGCTTAGCTGGTCCCATCAATTGCGAAGGCGGTTGGGAAAGTTCAGATGCGCGGGATATGTGGGAGTTAGGAGTACATTGTTATCGGGCTGGCTTTAAACAACATTTCGAGTCGCACAAAACGATTTAATGTAAATAATTTATCAACTGCTGTGCGCTTCCATTTAAGCGAGCACACACCTGTGTGCACCTGTGAGCGCCGCATCGTCGCCATCATCGAGCGGCTGTTGCTTGTTTTTTGTCTGGATTTAATTTACATATTCGCATCCGGCTTATTTTCATTTTTTCCCCATTTGCCTCGATGTTATACGTGATGTTGTTGTTGCTATTGTTGTTGGTATTGTTTGTACAAGCTCCTGTTGCCGTGAGCGGGATTATTTGGAGCATTGTCATGAGATAGTCAAATGTGAGGCGTTAAGCTGCCGTAGGGAAAGTGCCGAGTTTTATCGTTATCCTGCTGGTGTGTAGGTGTGAGCGTGTGTGCGTGTGTGTTGTGTGCACGTGTGCGTGCATGTGTGCGAAATTAGCAGGCGCTTGGCTTTTAATATGGCTGCTGAAAAAGTATTTAAAGTAAAGCCAAAAGATTGCTGCCAGCTTGATTGACAGCCCTTACACTCTATGCTTATCAGAATATACTTTAACTTTAGGTATTTACTGTATTTAAATTATATTACGTATTCGATGTAACAATTAAGCACAGACGTCGCGCATTTTACAGGTAACCGAATCGGACCCAGGACTTGACAAAGTGAGGCATAAATTGTTGTCTGCGGCGCATTAAATGTCAATGGGTCGCCGCATTTCGTTTCACATTCGACAATGCGAAAAGGACGTTTGTAATTGTTGGTTATTGAGGCGTGAGATTTCGAGCAGATGACACTCCATGAAAACCCCACCGAAAAGTTGTTTGCCAAGTTGTGCGTGTAGAACAATCGGTGGTTTCTAGGCCTGCCCACAGGGCGTATGCATAATAACATTTAGGTTTGAGGTTTGAGCAGTTGCCAGGCGCTAATCAAAACGAATGTAACGCTCATTTATCAATTACAACAAGCGACAACTACAACGGCAACAACAACAGCTGAGACAACAACTTGCTAGGCTTAACGTGCTTTCAATTAGGCGGCTAATTCAAATGAATGCTCCTGAGACCGCAGGAATTGGCAAATACGTGCGTAAATAAGAGACTCAAGTCAGGCAGTTTGGCTTGTTGTGCATTTCCCGTTTGTTTTATTGGGCAAAACAAACATTTTTCATGATTACCGCTCATTAATTTCTGGCCTGCCGGTAATGTCGTGTCATTTAGGACGCCACGGGAATTTCACTGAACTGAAATAAAAAAAAAGCTGACTTTAAATACACTATATTATGGCGCTTGACTCTTTGAAGCCCTGCTAAATACTCGAGTTTAATGCTGGGAGTCAGCTTAGCTGCAGCTTCGACTTGTGCCACATTTTTAATTGCCTGCACTTAAATAGCATTATGAGCTGCAAGACGATGATGATGATGATATTGTGGGCCACGTTGCGCTGCAGGCGCTGAGTTAAGTTGGCTTGTCTGGCTTTGGCCTGGTTTCATCGCTGGCTCAGCGAGCATTTATTATTTCTTCCACGTCTCTCGCCATGTTCTACGCTGGCTTGCCTTAATTGTCATATTTAGTTGTGCGAGGACTCGAGTGGTAATTATTTAAGCATTATTTCAGTTGCAACGTGCTTGTAGCCAAGTGCAAGGTCGTCGCACAAGTTTATGCAAGTGACGCTTGGCAGTTGGCCTTTGCGGCCGTCAAAGCAATTAACGTGGTCAACAAATGTGTCACCAAGACAGGCCAAAGGACCTTGTCAAGCCGCAAGAAAATGTCGCTGACATTTGCAAAAATAGCTCTACTTTATGGCACAATGTTATAGAATATTCATTCGACCACAACTCAAGTCGGTCAAGGCGACTTTAAGACTCGCAAACTCGTTAAATTCATTGACAATCGAATGGGCAATCAATATGACAGCAATGCAACCTCCCACAAACAAGTTCAAGCAGTTACGAACTGTAAACGACAATTGAATGCGCTTTTTTGTGGCAATTAAAGCATACTTTATGGACACTCGAACGACTCTTTAACAAATGTCAAGCAATAAAAAAACACATTTATTCGTTTGTTATTCACTTTAATCTCCAAGCGACAAAAAAATTGAGAAGTGCACAGCTTTTGATGGCCGAAACGAAAATCGTTGACAAACATGGCATTATACTCCTAGCAAAAGCAGGAAACGGAAATTCCACCAATTTGACGATTTCCTTTTGCTTTCATCCAAACGCCATGGACATTTACCATCGCGAGTGTCATTCAGACAGAGCACTAGAGTGGCAGAGGGACTGAGGGGCTGACAGGAGCCTCTACAAGTGAGTTGTTTGGCTTAACATCAATCGTGTTTAGTCACTTGTCGTTTTTGGGGCATATAACACTTAATTGTGCGAGGGTGTGAAGGTGCCTATGTGTGTGTTTGTGTTCGACTCGTCGCCGTTGCATGTGAAAGTGAGCAGAAAAGCTGTTGACACTCACAACAAATTGAATTGCATACAATTGTAATCGATTCGTTTGGCAGCTCACCAAATAAGTGTCTGGCAATTGAGCTAGTTTTAGTCCAAAATAAAAAAGAATTATATATAAGGGTGCCAATTCGTTTCAATTCGCTGTGACACAGACCAAGACGTTTATTTTAAACCTATTTATAATTAAAAATATTTGTCTGACGATCTTAGCATTACTTTGATAAATATTATTTTTGTAATTGATGAATGTTCATATATATTATTGAAACACTATTACTTTATTCTTTAAAATCAAAAGAATTCGGTTTTTCAAAGATTTTAGAACAGAATTTATTTAAGTTCAGAATTATTTTAAATATCAACCAAAAGAAAATAGCAATTATAAATGGAAAAAAATTATATTTTTATACGTTGAATCATACTAAATAAAGTTTTTTATTAATTACAGATAAATGTTGCACTAGTTTTTAACAATTTTATGTTATACTGGTGACATTTAATTGTGTGTTTCACCTTATTTAATATCTCAATTACAATAACGTTCTGTACAATTATATTTATCTCATTATTAATATAAATTTAGTTAATTCTATCAATATTTTTTAAGTTATTTAGCTAATTAAAACTAGATATATATTCATAAAACCAGGCATTTTTTATTTTTGTATGATAAATAATATTTATTTAGCTAATAGCGAGTGGAATTATATTCTAAAAACTTTTTTATTTAAATTCCCTTTATCTTGAACACTTCCATGGTATTAATATCACCATAAATTACCACGAAATTCATCAAATTAAATTGTTAGACCAACAATAATAATATGATATTCAAAACAATCCAAATAACGATGCACTTATTTTTAGCGCTTTGTCATAAAGTTTGCCTAATTAAGCTATTTATTTGCCATGCTCAAGCGAAAGTGCTGTGTAAAATGAAACCCACAAAATTTGCTTTCGAATTACGAAATTTGTAGTTTTAGTAAGCGAATTACATTTATTTTCGACTAATGCGAACTTTGACTGTTCAAACACATCTGTGAGTGTGTGTTTATCTGTATATATTTTGTTGGTCGTATCGTGTGGTGTAGTTTTGTCCATTGTTAGCACATGCCACCGATGCCACACGACAGCCAGGCGACCCTCAAAAAAAAAGGAGAAAATGCCAATGGACAATTGTCTGCGTGTGAGTGTTGCTGTCTGTGTATATGTATGAGTGTGTGTGTAGCTGGCAGTTTGGTTGATTGCAGCCACTGACACATGGTCGCTCAGCCATTTCGTGAATATTTTTGGGGCGTTTTTGTGGCACCGAAATGAAAGGCTAGGCAGCGAGACAGTGGGAAAAAAGGGCATGGCGAGTGTTTACTTCTGTTCTCTTATTTTGCTTTAATGACATTGTTTTGTCTGTTGCGTGTTAAACGAAAAATAAAAGCATGCCGGAGAAAACTGAGAGGGAACAAAACGCAAATCAAAAACCAACAGCAGGCGAAATGTGGTGGAAAATATTTGCGGTTGACTTGCACAGAAAACTGGTGCTAACAGTTTTTCGGGGAATTCGTTTAGCCGACTTTGGTTTTTAGCCCAACATCAATGGAGATACTGCAGAGACTAAAATCGGTTGGTCAAAATTTCAACCGATAATAGAGTTTTAAGTTGAGCTTTGTAGTTGTTTTCTCAATTGTTTTTGTGTTTGCAAATAATAAATTCGTTTATTAAATATAATCAGCTTTGATCATCCGACCGAAAGGCAATTATAGTTTTATTTCCATGAAAAGTTCAGCTTCGCTTGAAGCAAAAAACAAATTGCATATTATTTATATTTATGGCCGTGGGAAAACTTAAAAATGCAGCTGGAAATTGCATTTCGACTTAATGATGTGCACAATTTCCGGTTCATTTCCTGTCAACAAATTACAAGCGGCAAAATGAAAAAGCAGCCAACGCATATGTGAACTGCCTGTTTGACGTATTTTTAATATATAATATGAGAGGTGATTCTTAAGGACGAGCCAAGCACTTTTGAAGCAATCTCAGCTTAAATTTCCCTGTTCACGCTTCAACATTTCCATTTTTTATGCCGGCTGTTCTTGAAGCGATTCGCACAAATTGCATTAGTTCTGCACACATCCGGTTGAGCTATTAGAAAATGTAATTTATGATTACAGTTTTACAATTTTCCATAAACGCATACACACGCTTGGGAAATGCATACAAATTTTCCAAGAATTTATAGTCGCATATGCGCTAGCTTTATTTTCGCTAAACCAAATGCACTTTTTACGAGGCTAGCGTCAATAAAAGTGCAAAATTTATGGCATCGTTTTTCCACTGTTTTCACGCCTTTCACACTGTCCACGAGCGAAACAAAAAAAAAAGGGCAAAAACGAATCTACGGGCGGACAACAATAAAATGAAATAAATCTTGCAGTTGAAATTGTAGTTTTGATATTCTTTATATTGTTATTACGATTGTAAAACTTTTAAAGCCAAATACAGTGCAAGGTGAGACCTCGACAATTACATGAGTCAGAAAAGCTGCAATTGTTAGCTGTAAATTGAAGTCGATCCGACAAACAAACAGGCAGCCAAAGCTCACGTGACAGATATTGCGTATACGACACGAATGCAGCGTGCAAAGTGAAAGCATATCATGTTTATGCTCTCACTCAAGTCAACATAAATTCTCTATTTTCTTGGTTATTTGCTTGGCTGTCGAGTTAATTGGTTAATCAAACAGCATCATTAACTGATTATCTAGGCAAATTACCGAAACCAAAATGTTTAAATAATTTAATTAATTAAAAAGGCTGGCAACAGTAAATATAATAGGTAACTCCACGTCATTCTATAAATACACTCAATTGCACACACATTCGAACTAAAACCAATTAAATTTAATTATTCTGTGTAGTTGGGTGTAGGTGGAAGTGTAGGTGGGAGTGTGGGCAGAGACAATGTCCATCTGCTAAGTGTTTGCGTAGGATGATATGACCCGTAATATGTGGCGTATACGCAATATGTGTGCTTTGGTTAACTAGCTTGCTTGTTTATTAAATATTTAGTTGGTTAAAGTGGCCAATGTCGTCGTCATCGTCGTCGTTGTAGGTCAGAGTTCAGCTCAGTTTTTGAAGGCTAAAGTAAATGAGTAGAGTGAAATCTCAGAGAGATTTCTATGAAAAGGAGAGATTTCTATTAAAGATAAATAGAAACTTCAGAAAATGTTTTTATTGCGTAACAATGTTGATTTATAAAATACTTTTAATATTAGGTAAAGAAGAACTTTTGTTCAAATAACTTTTGCGATATACTTTTGAGAAATAATTTTGGACAGAGAATTTACATTCATCAAATTGTTAAGCTCTAAAGAAAGTAATTGATTAATATGAACTATTGACTTGGCACAAATGAAGTAAAGTAAAACTTCCGCAAAAGCATTAAAGCGAAATACTTGTGATTTACAAAATACTTGTAAATAATATAAGTAAAAGAAATAATATTCATCAAATTGTTATGCTGGAAAGTAAATTGATTAATGTGAACTATTGATTTGGGGAAAAATGAAGTGAAAAGAAACTTCTGCTAAAGTATTATTGCGAAATACTTTTGATATAGAAAATTCTTAGAAAGAGAAATAACATTCATCAAACTGTTATGGTTGAAGGAACGCAAGAAAATAAAGCGTCAAGCGTAGTTTTGTATTTCTCTTGAAGCCAAGATGCAACCACTTTATCGATTGTTGAATATTTACTTGTAGAACTACAATAGCAAACAGTTGACGTGCGACAGTCTCTTTGGGGTTTCACCCACTTGATTCTGATCCACAAACTGTACAAATAGCTATTGCAGCAGCTGCGTCATTTTATCGCCACAATTCCCATTGCATAGTTGTTTATTTATAGTTGAAACTGGCTCAGCTGCAGCTGCTGCGTATAATCAAGACATAGCTCGTGCCATTAGCACATTCAATTCGAAGCGAATGAAACAAATCAACATGTCTGGCTCTCTACACATACCACTCGAATTCTTAGTCCACGAGGTATCTTCATCTCTGTGTCTGTCGGTCTGTCTATGTGTCTGCTGGAAGATGCATGTCTCCGGGTGCTATAATAAATTACGTCAGCATTGTTGTCGTTGTCGAGCGTGGCACTGCATACAAATGTGCTAATTTATAAGCAAAACAATTAGTTATATGCAATCAAACTAGTTTCCACCGAAGGCAACCCAACGCCGAGCAAAACACATACGCACAAGGGTGGGAAACATGTCTGTGGTAAAGGACTGAAGGCAGGAAAGTAATTTTCATAAGAGCACACTTAGTATAGGGTGTGTGTGTGTGAGTGAGAGCGTGTATAATTATTTAGTTTATATTGCGTATACGTCATGTTGTGTTGCGTTGTGTTGTGGTCTAGAATATGCTTAGTCGCCTGCAGGAATCGCACAGAGTACTGCCAAAGAATGGGTTCATTTTCCTCCAGAAATTCGATGAGTCATGTTGTTTGCAGCAACGTTGCGATGGAATCTAGTCAGATGAGTAATTGACTTGCCGCCAAACTAGGATTATTATTATTATTATCCCCCAGCAAAATGGGAAGGCACATGTTACAAGCGACAGTGACGGGCGACCCACACACAGGACACACCTTGGCAATTGCGTGTGTGTCGGGCTGAGGCAGAGTGCAATTGGCAGGCGTATATTGAACATGGGGACACATATTGCGCATACGCCTCGTGTGTCAACACTTTTGTACGCCATAAGACGCTGTCAGCCGACTGTAATTTAAGCGAACAACACAGAACACGCAGCGTCTCAGTATCAGCTAGGGCTTTCAATGCCAATTCCAATTGCTTTTTCCTGTCTGTGGCGAGATGTCACGTGCAGTGCTTAGCACAAAATGCTATTTTGGCTTTTATGTTTATGCTGCTGCCGGACATTGGGCGACATTGTGTGTTCGCTGCTCGCATGCTTAATATTCTTCACAACCGACTCGAGCACAACACTGGCCGAGTAACACAGCTGCTCTGACAGGTGCGTGTCGTCTTCCATAGTCTGTGACATTTATGCAACATTTATTAAGTGTACATTGCCACCAGAAGCCACTTCCACAGACGACAAGCATCAGCCACATTTCCATTTCCATTCACATTCACATTCACTTTCACATTGCCGTCAACTCATTGCATTGGTCTGCTGGATTTTTCGTAAATTAATTCATGCCAAGGCAAACACACAATGCTCTGTTCGTATTTATTTTGTGTTCAAGAAGACAAAATGTAACTATCTGGGGCAAGTACGAAGTGTACGAAGTGTTGCCTACTTTTGTGCGCACTTGTTACCTCAACTTCAACAAATACAGAATTTAAAATCAAAACGTTCTCCCCAACAAGCCAAGCAAACAGACTTTATTGACTGCTCGACGTACTTTGTTTATACACTTCATTGCACAGATGTGTTCTTCTCAATCAATAGGCATTTTGGCAGCACTTTGTTTGCTAATGGCCGAGCATGGGAAGGCAAAATAAAAACGTATAGTTATCCACTGCCAAGTCGAAGTTCAACTACTAGTAAACGTTTCGGCTTCAACTAGAACTTGAAATACCTTTAAAACTTAAAGACTGTTCGAAATGATGCATGCAAATATCAAAGGATTTCGTCATCTGGAATTCAACTAAATGAAACTAAATGCCTGTAATTTTGAGGGCTTAACCACTTAGTTTGCCTGGTGAGATGTCAATGTACACTTAGAGCAGCTAAGCAGGCAGGAGACGTATAATTTCAGGGCTGTCAAGCATTTGGCCTTTTATCACACATACGCCCTGTTGCACGCGCCAGACTACTTAATTTTCAGACGCTGTCGCTGGCGCTGTCAATGAACGCAAATTTCACACACAAAACAAATTTGAGCATAAGAAACGGCGAAACAAAACTGAGCTGAACAGTTTGTCAGACAAGCCGCGAGCTATTCATTAGCATTTGATGTTGCAACAATTGGAATTTATGTACCCAGAGGGCCGTGATAATTGACAAGCCAAGGGAGCAATACCATAATTCATTCACTTGGCAAGTGAACAAGTGCGAGTGCAAGTGCGAGTACTCACCAAGTTGCCAAGTGAATGATGATTTGCTTTATTGTGTGCGTGTGTGCGTAGCGAAATCGCAGCCAAAACTCAAGTTGTTGTTCTTGGAAAGGTCAAAGGGTTCTGACCAAGCAAACAAAAAATTGGCAACAAGCAAAAAAAAGGGTTCGCCACAATAAAGTTACATTTATTGGGAGAGCTGTCAAAACGTTTTATGCTCACACTTAAAGTCGCTTTTATGTCAATTCTCTGGAAAATACTTTGTATGTTATGGCTCCAAGGTTGTTCCTTTGTTGCTCCTCCGAATTTCTGTTGATTTAGTTGCTTTGAGGCCAAGCGATTATCGTTTGATTTTGTAAGCGCCTTGCTTATTATTTCGAATGTGAGACTTTCAGCATTGAAAGCGATTTGCATATGAGTATCGAATGGCTTGAGTAATTGCTCACTTGCTGTAATTGAAGTATTGATTTCTTAATTGACCAAGTGAAGCAGGCCTACTTAGAGTTAGTTTAATCAATAACAAATTTTGTTGAAATTGTAAGCCGAATGTACTGTATCAAAGTGCTATCGTTTAGGTGCGTAAAATAGTGTAAATAAGGTTGAATACAAAATATTTATTATATATTACTTTCACCAAATTCGTGTAATTTAATTAAGGTAGAATGCGTTCAGTTAATTGATTCATGCTAGCAATAACATAATCTGAATTAATTACAGAATATTAAATTGAATTAAACGCGTTTCGGGCAATTAAAATCACACAAACAAAAGCATATTTAAAACATAAATATTAATGCAAAAGTGATTAAGGAAAACAAGTATTTAAGTTGGGCAGGTTCAACTAGCAGATGCGCTATATGAACTAAATTGTTCTTTACGCTAACTGATCACAGTCCTTTGTAAATTGTGGACAGGGTATAACAAAGGGATCAACAATGTGCACTTAATTGTTAAATGGAAAAGACAAACACAAAAATACATTAACTGACAATCAACGCAATTAATTTATTTTCATCTTTCAAATTGTTTTATTATTTTTTTTGTTCTTGTTGCTTCCTCTTCATTTTCATTCAGTAATTCTCGCTGTTCATAAAAGTCTCCTTAAATGCGCATTAGCTGTCGATGCGCCATTTTCTGTTGCGACTTTCCTCATTGTGAGGGGTGAACACGAAGTGGGGAAGGAAATCAAAATGAAACCCAAACAAGGCGCAAGTTAATTGAATTTATTGTTGTCCTTTTGCTGTTGCTCTTGCTGCTTTTTTTGTTGTATGTTGTGCTTTCCTCGCCTATATCCTGCGCCGTCTGTTAACGTGTATGTGCGAAGCTCAAAAATTTGGTATTTTAATTTTCTCATGTTTTGGTTACCATTTTGTTGTTGTTGTTGTTGTTTTTTTTTTTCTTTTCCTGTTGTATTTTTTGCTGTTTTGTTGTGTTTTTAGGTTCTTTTGTGCCGCACTAGAATTTTTATTTCCACTGCGTAAATTGGTTTTATTTCGCCCAGGCACGTGGCCAGGGACAAAGAGGCAAAGCTTTCTTCAGCTTTTCACCAGAAATTTTCACAGCCATTTGTGCGCCCCTATTTATGTGTTTGTGTGCGTGTGTGTGTGTGAGTTTTTCCGTTTGTATGGATGTCTGGCTTAGGTATTTATGTTCATTTGTCTGGCTTTAATGTAGCCGGGCGAAAGAGGTTTACTTTTCGACATTTGGTTTTGCGGCCGTGGTTTGCGTTACGGTTATGTGCGGTATTTTGGTTTTAATCCATAAAAGACTTGCTCCAAATATATTAGCTCAAAGAATTACCTGTGCCATTTACCTGCCCGTTTATAGAGCATTTCTGCCGCTCAAGTTTAATTCAATTTCATAAGCAACGACAACAAACACAAATAGCAAGAAAACTTTATCAAAATGCTAAATGCCCGAGTTTTCTATCCTTTTCAACTTGGCACTTGACATATTTTCTATTTAACTTTGGCTGCATTCTCTTTCAGTTTTTTTTTGTTTGTTAGTTTCGCTGGTGATGCATAAATAATGCCAACATGTTGAAATTGCTTTTGCAATTCAAATTTATGCAGCTTCGGCTAATAGACTCGAGGTAAAATTGAGACGAAGCCTTTCGAGTAGATAAACACGATATTCAAAGTTAAAGAAGCACAATTATACTTTGATAGTTGTTGGCAAGTTATGGAATTGTTTAAGAAACTTCAAACAGCATTCAGATGCAGTCGCGTAAAGTCATTTAAAGCTGTAGTAATCGATAAAAAAAAACCAAAGTTAAATGCGATATATATGTAATTCCTGCATGCAAATGATAAGAGTTAAAACCGCAAAAAAAGGAAAATCTGCTGTAAAGTACAACAGCAAATACAAAAAATACATATGGATACTCATTGCTGAGTTGTATGTGAAATAAATCCGCTTAACAAGCGCAAATGCGATTGCAATGCTACGAGTCCCTTAGGTAAAAGGTAAACCGCATAGACAGGGAATAAATAGGGATTTGTACAATTGTTTGACATGTTAAATATATGCATGTATTCCACAAACACAGGGTATTAAATCAAGTGTTTTTCCTCAGTTGTATGCCATTTAATGCTGAAGGTGGAAAACATTTTAAACTAAATCACGGAATATTTATTTTATTTATTACAATTATTTAGTTTATATCTACAGGAATGTTAGATTTTTGTAAGAGTTTTTTTTTGTTTTTCTTTACAAAAATATTATTGATTCCATTCTAATTTAAATTTAAATTGTAGAAGCCAATTAAGTATAAAATATTATACATTTTTGGTTAGAGCTTAATTCTATTATTACTCTTAAATTTTGAATTTTATTTTCTCTTGTGGTAGCAAATTACCCATAAACTAATGAAAATATTTTTAATAATTTTTAAATTTAATTTTAATTATATTAACCAATAAACATCTAACAAAATATATATTTTTTTTTATTGTAGTAATTAATTAAGTTTTAAAAATATTATTTGGTTAGAGCTCTCTTTATTCTATACAAAATATTGTTGATATATATTTAATTTTAATTTATATAGTAGTACCAAATCAATCTTAAAATAATAAAATATTTTTATTAATGTGAATTTTCAATTGTATTGTGGCAACTAATTAGAATTAAAAAAAAATTTATATTACCTTTTCATGATGTAGCTAATTAAGTTTAAAATATCTTACTATTTTGGTAAGAGCATTCTTTAGTCTATACAAAAATTTGTTTGATTAATTTCATTTCGAATTCCTATTGTAGTAGCAAATAAACTTAAAAATATATAAAATTTATTGAATTTATTAAAAAATAGAGATACTCAAAAACAGATAATAATAATAATAATACAAATGAAAAATAGAGTCTGCGCTTTTATTTGTCTCAACTTATGTGTTTTCATAAAATATTTGAATAGATTTAAGATATCTAGACTTTGTGTTGTTTTTAATTTCCTCCTTAAAACGGTCGTCGATCAATTTGACGACGCAGACACCTTTCTTTTTGAAATGACTATTGAAATGTCAAGTATACTGGTTTTTAATGTCGCGTATTTGATGGCATTTTGCTTTGCTTCTCTTCTCTTGCAGAACCCTGCCATGCGTACGAGCCATTCAAGTGCCCCGTCGATGGTAATTGCATTTCCATACAATATTTATGCGATGGTGCGCCCGATTGCTCCGACGGCTACGATGAGGATATGCGTCTTTGCACAGCGGGTAAGTAGCTCGAACTGTGAAATTGCCAAATTCCGATTCGCTTTTCAATTGAACATTTCGGACAAAAACACAGCATTGCATAAATTACGTATACGAGCAGTTGGCCACAAGCGTCACATATGCAAGCTGCAGTGAAACGAGCGAAAATAATTCAATTAATCTGGCCATTTGATGTCTCGGCTTAATCAATGCCAGGCTAAATTGTGCCCCGCAGTCACTGTGGAATGCAATCAAAAATATGGCACAACATTTTCGATTGAACGATTGACAAACCATTTCTCTGTCCCAGCAGGCAATGGGCTTGAAATTGCCAAATGTTGCTACCAGAAAGCCTGGCAGGAAATTAAAGGCCGTA
The DNA here is from genome assembly GCA_963583835.1 of Drosophila immigrans. Lineage (NCBI taxonomy): Eukaryota > Metazoa > Arthropoda > Insecta > Diptera > Drosophilidae > Drosophila > Drosophila immigrans. The sequence goes on along the minus strand of OY757142.1, from coordinate 20,623,847 downwards.
TTTCAATTAGGGCTGTTAGTCATGTGCGTATGTGTGTGTGTAGCATGTCAAGGGCACAAATGACTAACATGGACAACAGGCAGACTCGAGTACATAACACAGCTGGCTAAGACCAGAAATTGGGCTGCTCAGTTGAATTTCTAACACGATGTTGCACTTTACAAGATTTTCACACAAGTTGCGACTTTATTTTCGTGTAGTTCATTTTGGGCTGCTGCTCGCTTGAACCAAATCAAATTAGCAAACAGCAGCAAAACTTTTGCCAGCAAATCAAAAAGTTTCAATTTTGTCGTCCATTTTGCACGTTGAAAGTTTTGCGGCTTGAATTTAATGTGTAAAACATGCCACAAACTTTTCGACAATGATAGACAAAGCTGCTAAAAATAGTTGATGGATGCATTTGTAAGAACTCAGCCTTCATACTACATTCATGCCCATGACAAAGAAATTCTTAATAGTAATTCAAAATTTTCATTTGAATTATTAGTACTTATTAATAGACAAGTTTATTAGTTCTCTGTCAATTGCAGTTTATTTTCAACATCAATCTCACTCAATAATTAAGTGGCGCTCAGATAAAAGTTGTGACATCAATTCACCCAACAATTGTTACACAAACCGCCATTAAGATATTTCATGGCCTATAAATATGGCCAACAAAGTCAAGAGATAAATTTTAAATCTCGCACAGTCATTGCGCAAACAATGGGCAAATTGAGCGACTAATTTTGTGGGTGAAAGACAAGAGAGAAAAGGGTGAATGCGGCTGCTAAGCAAACGAACAACATGAGAAACTTTAAGCAAACAGCAAATTGTTGCCACTAATTGCTACAATTCAGTTGACTGAAAGTCGAGCCAGCATTAAGGGTAAATCATGGAGCAAGGAGAAGCGAAACGCGTTGCCAGGACAAAGGACGGCCATGGAGCCAGCGTGGCGTAAATTTTCCGTGTGCCATTGTTCCGGCGGAGCCAAAAAAAGAAATGCCAAGGGAAGCAAAAAACTATTTTCGACAATGAAATCATTTACGAAGTGTCGGGCTGCGACTGATGTGGCCGCAACTTATAGCAGCAGGCTCAAATGTCTTTGATAAATTATGCGCTCCTCTCTTTCTCGTCCTTCCGCTTCCCTTCTCTCGATGTCCTGCTCGATGTAGCTTTACTCCTCGGCTGGCGAAAGTGTTTAATAATGAATAATAATTAGCGCCTCGCCTTCAGCTTTCCATGGCTTATAAATGCAGGCAGGTTGCAGCGTGGCATTGAAATCAAAGTTGAATTTGATTTGAAAATAGCCCCGTTTTTAATTAAAAATATTTGAAGTGAGCTCTAGACAGATTTAAATCGTCTGAATGCTTCTTTTCTGATTTTTCAAATTAACGAAGCTATTTAGTTGCGTTTTAAATCGCAATAAATATAAATAAACAAATAAAAGCAATTCGAGAAATTTTTCAGCTTATTGCGCAATCTAACAAAGCACAAGAGTCCATATGAAAAGCCCATTCTTTCAAGTGTTGTTCGAATACAAAAACAATATATGCATACATTGTAGTGAGAGGAAAATAAAATACAAATGGAGAGCGAGGAACTGCAATAAAATTCGAAAAACTTTTAATGCGCTGCACTCGAATACCCCTGGGAAATTAGCATAATTTTGCATATATTTTTTTTATCAACAATATGGAGAAAAAGTTAACATTTCAGTTTAGTAAAAAAGGGCTGGGAGTGTTAAGCAAGGCTGCCGGCAGGCAAAGAGCCTGCTAATGTTACGTAGTGCTCTATCTGAAGTGCAGATATACATCGCCCGAATATGTAACAAGTTAAGGGCAAACAGGCGACACACACACACAGACATAATGTATATAGAAATGTGGCGCTCCCAGGCGATATGTTCGCAGCACAGAAGCAGCTAAAACAGGGAAAAAAAAACGCTGGCAAACTGCGCCATTTGCATAACAAATACAGTCAGTAACTGAATCAACCCACACACACATAGACTCTGTGTGAGGCTAACGTGTCCTTGCAACCATTAAAAATGCTAACAACAGACAGCATATGTGTGTCGACAGGGGTTAGGGTTCAAAAGTGCAGCCAGTTGGTTTAAAAGCCAACATCAAGCGGCGCTGCCTTTGTATTTTTAAACTCAACAACCGACTGAATGATTGACTGACTGACTGAAGGCCTGCTTGACCTTTAAGCATTGGCAATCTGACCGATATAAAAGAGAAATGCAAATCAAGCGAAATACTGCTTTTAAATAATGACAAATAAATTGTTTAACAAGCACACTCGCTTGAGTCTAAGCTACGAAATTAATATTGAATCAGGTTTTTATCAAGCCTGCAAGCATGTACTGTTAAATATTTAAAAGTGGTTGCCATTGTCCCATGAATTTGGCAGTGTCCTCATGCAAATATTTAATGAGCTAAGTCCTATTTAAGTTTTGGCACGTGCCGGGCTGCTGTTATTTAAGTTGCAAAGCAAAGCTGTCTTTAAACGTCTGTAAAAATGAATTAGATTTCAGTTTGCACCTTAGAGAATTAACCAAGCTGGTTTAACGGCTGTTTTATAGCTACATACATGTAAATAACAATATTTTGCTGAAACTTCTGCAGCGTTTCCACTCGCAATTTCTATGAGAAACTTTAAAACTTTATGAACTAACGCATGGCCCGACTAAAGGATACCAAGTATTAAGTTTCAGTAACTTTTTATTACCCACAAAAAATAAAAAAAATGACTTTAATACATAATAAATTGATTAAATACAAATTTAAAAGACATATCGAATAAATATACCCCTTCAGTTAATCAGACAATAAGCAGAATTAATTAACTCTCCACTGGTAATTTATTTTGCAATTTTCAATTTGTCCATAATTGATTGCGATTGTGCATGAAAACGCAATGAACTTTATTGCAGCCATATGTGCTTTAAGTACATAAAATCGATTATGGGTGTAATCGAGTACTGAATTATGGATTGCTTTCCGGTAATGAGAAAGCATCTTTCGCAGCTGCAACAACTCGAACTTTGCGCTTGAAAACCGACACGGGTTTGAACTCAATTATCGCTTAATAATTATTGCTAAGTTTGCCTTTTCGCTTTTGCTCTTCTCTTTTGCAGCCAAGCGACCGCCGGTGGAGGAGACTGCATCCTTTTTGCAAAGCTTAATCGCCTCACATGGACCCAATTATCTGGAGAAACTATTCGGCAGCAAGGCACGTGACGCCCTCGCCCCAATGGGAGGCGTCGAGCCGGTGGCCATTGCTTTGAGTGAATCACAAACGATTGAGGACTTTTGCGCCGTTTTGCATCTAATGAAGTAAGGTCAGATAACCCAAAATGCTCGAGGGTGCCGCAAACCGAGTGCCGTGTAGAGGCAGTATCCTTTTGTTTTGGCATCATGTCCTGTCGTGCATGAAGCACAAATTTTAATTTAGTGCCTCGAGTTGCATAAGCCCTCGAGCAAGTTGGTTACCAAAAATAGTATAAATAATGAAAGCTCTTAAATAACCTTAGCATTACCCAGAGCTATTTTTACTTTGAGTCCAGCATCCCCACGTCCTTCTCCCCCTTCCCGTTTCCCTCTTCCGCTCTATGTGCTGGCCTTTTGTTTTGTGCAGCATCCAGCGGCGTCCTTGAAGCTGCTCTTGAATTATGCGTATGTCCTTTGCATCCCCGTCACTCTCTTCTCTCCCAGCGGTCACCAGCCACAAAAATGTTATGAAATTTTAAAATATCTTATACTCTCACCCATATACGTGCTTTTCGCCTTTTTCCCTTTTAGTCTGGCTCCTCTTGTTTATTTGCTTATTTCGGCTGCACGCTTGACATTTTAACATTTTAACAGTATGCTTTTTCCCCTGCTTATACCCTGTACAAAGTGGAAAAGTTGTTCGCAATTTATGCATGTAAAAGGGGAACTCAGGGTTCTGGCAGACCCATAAAGTTTTAATATGTTTATGTATAAACTTCAGGAGCATCGATCTCTGTTAGTTCGTTCTTGAGAAGGTCCTTCTCGGAAAACAACGAAATGGCATTAAACATGACTTAAAAGTTATGTTAAATTTAATAACAGCTCTTATCATTTTTTCAATTTATCATTCTACGGCAGAGTATTAAAATTCAGACCAGCAATATCGCTTAATATTTCGATGATATCTGCAATATATATTTTATTTGTACTTGAAACTGTCTACACTGCAGTTCTATATAAACTGCCTTTAAGCTGAATACAAAATTTCTTTATAAGTCTGCTATTACAGCATCATATAATTAATTATTAAGATGAATTCATGATTTTCTTGCGGTTTTTTAAATTTCGCTCATTAAAATGCTTCAATGACATTAATGCAGAACACGCAGCTCATTAAAAGACTCTCTTGACGAATATTAAATACGAGGATTTATGTGATTTCTAAGAAATTCTTAAGTGCATTTACATTTAATTTGGTGTAAATTAATTTAAACAATGAGAATTAGAGTACCCAGAATGCGAAGAAAAATTCAGTTCTAACTTAACAAGAAATATGTGTTTACTTACAAAATAAAGTGCGCTTCAGACAGCTTTAAGGATTCAACTAGACCACTCATAACATAGCTTCTATTGCTCAGACCACCCAATTTAGAAGGTATAATAAGACGGACTGTAAATGTGATAAATGGTAAAACGCAATCATAAAGCACAACCTAACGACAAGAAAAGACCCAACAGGCTTACCTCCATATGAAGGTGAAATTTCATTAAATTAGCACAACAAGAACTAACCACAAAGTGGGGGGCAATAACAATGAAACGGCACCACAAACTGCAGTGTGGGTAATTGTGAGGCAGACTAGACACGTAAAGTCCCCACGCACAGCTTGATAAATTAACAAAAAAAAAAAAAAAAAGAAAAAGACTCTCATTCCTGTGTCTGGTCGGCGACTGGCACTTCCCTCGGCATTTACAAAATTTCATCAAGGCAAATTATCGCACAAACGCCCGAATGTGACATGGCCCAGAAAGTTGGTTTTTTGGGGAATGGCCTGGGAGAGCACTTTTGTGGCGGGCAATGAATAAGGACGAAGGGTTCCACATCTCGAGAACTGCACAACACGCAAATGATAATGACATTATTGTATATTTTGCAATGTTGCCTTTGTCGCGTTTGTTTATGTTTACTTGCGCTCTCGTTCGCAGTCGTTCGTTTCGTGGCGAGGTTGTTAGAGATGATGATCATCATGAAGTTTCGGACCACAAACAAACATTAACAAGAACGAGTACAAAAGGCACCTGCAGGGATTAATTAACTAAAGCGTATAATTTTAACCAAACAGCCGCAAAACTCATGTGTATAGTACTTGTCGCTCTCTCAGCGCATATGTTTTTCTCCAAAATTATACAGTCGACAGAGCCTGTGGTTAAATTGACTGAAGCATAGAAAATTTAAATTAAAACCATTTTCCAACAGTGATCATTTTAGTTGAGTACAGAATCCTTCAAGTTAATATTTAATCTTAATATCACAGAAGGATTTGATTATTGAACCGAATAATTTACAGTGAAGATTTATTTTTATTGACAGTTTTGTTATTACTTTTTTTTAATTTAGTTAATTTTAATTTTAAATATAAAATTCCAATTATCCGTTTTTCTTGCATTTAGACAACAAAAATTCCACGAAATTCAGTAAATCTGAGATTAAAGATGATTGCAAAACCATAGTAACTTATCTCAACATTATTTTATTTTTTTTCTAACTATCGTTTGTTATAAGTATGTTGCCTTGCATTGTGTCCAAATGCAGTTCATTCCCTTCTACAACAAAAAATTTAGTTGAGTCCAGAGTTCTTCAAGCTAATATTTAATTAAAATATAACAGTATGATTGAAGATATGAAGATTTATTTTTGTTGGTTATTACTTATTTAAATTTTGAATAAAAAGTTTAATTTCTGCCATTTTCTTTTTTCGTTTTTCACTTAAATAAAGTCGAATTTTCGCCAAAGTTTTTTTTCTTTTAACTTTCGTTTTTTTAAGTATGTTGCCCAGATTTGTGGCCAAATGCAGTTCGCTGCCTCCTACAACTAAAATTGTTCGTTTTGATATAGAGCGCAATAAGTAATTGAGAACTTTATTGAATTTCTTTGCAGATCTGACTTGGAGCACTTGCGTTCTGTTTTTATGGCTGTGGAAAATGGAGACTTGGGCATGTTGAAATCGCTGGGCATCAAGGATTCCGAATTGGGTGATGTCAAGTTCTTTTTGGAGAAATTGGTCAACACAGGTTTCCTTGACTGAGTAGCGCCTGATCCGGCTTCTGGATTTTATTATTCACATGCACAACCCATTAATCCTAGTTTTTACTCATATTTCGGTACTCCATATGACAATTACAACAATTAAAAACGATTACTCCACAAAACAAATTCAGTCATAAATGAAATATTTTCTCAAAACTCTCGTAATTCTATTTTGTTGATAATATCCATTTAGTTTTATGCTAATTATTCCAAAATTATGCTATTATTATTTCGATTCAAAGAAACTTTTTATAGAAAAACACAGAAAAAACGCAACAAAAATATGAAAAAAAATGCAAAATCATGAAAAAAACTGAGAAAAAAAATCATAGTACTAATATAGGAAATATTTTGGTTAAAGCCAAAAAATGGCAAACAATGCGAAATCGTCTAAACTATTCAACAAAGCTTTCTCCCATATTCTTCTGCGCTCTTTCAATAAATCTCTCTGTTAATTATGAGTTGAAAACTTCGTCAAATTTTGAGAAAATTAACGCGCATCCTTTCAGTGACTAACCGAAAACGAAAATTTTCGAAACGAAAACAAACATTACAAAGAAAAATTCACGAAATGATAAAATTAAATGCAAACAAATTTAGGAAGCAGGATCGTTGGGCAAAAGAAAAAATTAAGTACTAAAAAGGAAAATATTATAATAAAAAAAACAAAAAAAAAACGATAAATGTATTAATGATTATGATACGAAATCTCTTTCTTAAATGTATGTATGTGTAAACAGACTTTTATCGATATATTTGTAAGTGTTTCAAGATGCCTCACAATAACTTTCTAGTTTCAAAATCCCAGTAATTAAAAGTACGCAAAGGTATTCACTTAATCCTGAAATCCTACGTGTTTCAACCGCTATAAAGGAAACCAAATGCTATCAGTAAAGAACCTTCCAATAAACCATATCTAGTAATTTTTGAATACACTTCTTTTCTATATCAACTTATACTCGTATATATGCAACTATATATTTATCAACAATAGATGTAGAAAATATCGTCTAGAGCTTAGTGTAATTGTATATCCAACTAAAAAAGCCCCTGCAGCTATTGTTGTTGTAATAATAGAAATTATAGAACCCCTAATCGCATTATAGGGCGTATACAAGTGGCAAATGTCGGGCTACTCAAAACACACACAGATAAACAAACAAAATTGTCGAGTTGCATAATTAACGGATTCAAAGCGAAGAGAACGGAACAAATTATATGAAAACATATCAGTGTTATAATTATTATTAAAATATAAGATGTTACTCAACACTTTCTTCGAATCTCAAAAAACAAAGAAAAATAGTAACCAAAATGATACTCATGAGATTATGATGGATTTTAGTGGCCAATTTTGAAACTACCTCGAAGCTGACCCCTTTGGAAAACAAAATTCAACAAATGGTATAACAAACAAAACCACAAAATTGGCTACTAAAAATGATTTTAATTCCATCGAACTTGACTAACTTTTGCTTAACAATTCAACTAGATTGTTGGATTTATTATGAAACGAAAGAGCACGGAATTGTTAATACGAAATGGGAATTACATTCCCACATACCCTGTAAAAAGGGCGTGTGAGAGGTAGTTCAGTTCGATGCAAAGCAAGTAAATGAACCCAACGTTCTAAAAAGCAGATGCAAAACAAAAACACAAAAATTATAAAAGAAATTTAAACTAAATAATGGAGTTATAAGTACCTTGAATTAGCTGGTAGAAAACAAAGTATTGATAGAAAAGTAAAAGAACTAAAGAGAAATGCAAGAAATAGAATTCATATGATTTAATAATTTGCAAATTTGGTAACTACTAGTTGTCTATTTACATTTAAATGTTTATTATTAAATAATTAATATACCAAAACATATTAAAAATGATAATAAATTAAGAGTGGTTTTGAATGAAACGTGAAAAGAAAAAGATCCATTGAACTATATATATATATATATATATATATGAATATATATAGAGATATATATAATATACAAGAATATTTATAACTTAATATATATAATACACGAATATATACCTACATATATACATATGTATGTGTATATGCTCCCCCAAATGTAAATAAAGAGACAAACTACAAATTTCATAACGGTGCAAATGAAAGTTGAACGCAAAATGAAATGAAGTAAAAAAAACTAAAAAGTGATAATTTATTTTGTTTATTTTATAAATTATTATGTACTTGCGTATTTGTTAAAACAATATAATACAGCACTTTTATATCGTTTACTCGAATCCTATCGTAATTCTCAGCATATCTTAAACACAAAAAAAAGAAAAAACAACCAAAACAATTGTGCGTTTCTTTATGCATATTTTTGAAAATTTTAAAATTTATTATACACAATCTAAGGAATATTATTATATACAAACGTTTATGAAAACTATAAGGTAAGCCACAGAACTATATCGCATACATATCAGCGGATTTGCTATAGATGTTACCTAACGCTATAAAAGACCGTAAAAACGGAAGAACAATTGAAAAATATATGATTAAATACATATAATATGCAACATATCAATTAACACAAACATATCAAATATGAGAACAAAAAGCAAAGTGAATTAGCTGAAAATCTACAAACAATATGAAAAATATGAAAATAAGTGAAACGAGAAATACAAATAAACATATCAATATTTCATTATGATTTACATTAATTTTATTATAATTTCGTTACTCGTCTTTGTAACTTGTTTCAGCATTTTAAGACCTAAACTGACCCAAACAAAACCATTAAAATGCTGAAACAATTCTGCAAAACTGTACTTCACTTGAAAACACACTAAACTTTGCCTTTCAATTAATTCTTTACGAGAAGGGTTCCAAATTTCAGGATCACAAACAAAAATGATGAATATGGGATTTGGAATACATTTTTCTATTTCTACTTCATTTTCATTTAAACATTTATTTATTTGTCAATTAAAAAAACAATAAAAGTATGAGTATTTCTTATAGCAATTATCAATAAACATATCCGATGAATTGTAGCAAAACTATTGCAGCAAACAAGAGCTAAAGACTCTTCAAAAATCATACAAAAAAACAACTAAGAAAATATTTGAAATTAAGCAAAACTTGAATTCAATTACAATACAAGAAGAATACATATATATATTACTATATACTATACATAAACAATTCTATGTGTACATGAATATATAGATTAAAATACAGACACTTAAATACAATTTTTAACATTCCAATGAAGCTATTTCTTTGGTGTGCTGTTTTAAAAACAAACGATTCTTTTATTTCGATGGAAATGGGTGGAGTACTTAAATTAAATTAAATTTTTTTTTCAGAAATAAAATAAAAATACTATGTTAAATAACAGTTGTTAAAGCAGCTTATCGTCGTCAACTGTTTTACATAATAATAGGGTAAATGAAACTGGTATTCCCTCAAAGATTAAGATCTCTCGAGATATGCCCAAGTCGTAAAGATAAAGATTCGCGTTTTCTTAAGCAATTTTCAGATCTTATCTACGTGGTACATTTGAAAATGTTAAGAATCAACATATTGCCGTGTGACTAGCGTATTAATTAATTAAAAATTGAGCTATTAGTAAGCTGTTTCTGGTATTTGCTTGTTCCAATACCGTTCAAGTTGGAACGATAAGATATGGCTACTAGACGTGACAGCTCTCTCGGACTTACTTTCGCCCAAAGAGAATAATACTTATGAATGTTATGATAGCATGTTAACTGAGAGAATTTGCTGAGCAAATTCCACAATTAGTCTCTGTTTTCAGTTGTCGTGTTGTTGCTTTTCTTAAGTATTCTAATCAGTCGAGAGTCGTTTAACATTTGCAGCCTTCGTACTATTTGTATTTACTCGCCGTTGATTAGACCTCTGTCTCAGCACTTCTCGCATTTAGTCGCACTTTTAATTCTCGTCCATTCGGTTGTCAGCTTTCGTTTTGTTTCGTTTGTGATATCAATACAATGTTGTCATAGATCAGCTTACATTACAAGTTATCGAGTTGTAACTGATGAAAATTTCTGTTGTGCTTCCCTGAAAGTGAAAGTGTTCGTATTTCAATACGATTGATGTGAGCTAACAGCTAACAGTGCGGCCTAAAAGTATGTGACAGTGTTCATCACAATTTGAAGAAATATATGATAATTTGTTCATCAATTCAATAAAATGTTGTAAGAGTGCTGTTGGTTTATATAGAAATTGTTATCGCCCACTATCATCAGCATGCACGATCCCAGCGATTATGATTCCGTTTGCAGTGATGAGGATTTCCTATATGTTGTTGAGGGTGCCTCAACCCCACCTCTAATGAACTATGACGAGTTTCTAGTTAAAACGATGGGTAAGTTTCCAATTGCAGCAATTTCTCTATAAAATACATATATGGGTTTGTCTGCATAATATACATACATATATGTATGTTTGTATGAACATATAAGTAGCAACTCGGCTAATAGAGCTGTCTACACTTGCTGCGCTTATCTTCTGTTTGTCATGGCTTTAAATTTTGATAAAAATACCGCTGCGCTGAAACTTTTGCATACATGAAGAATGATGTGGAAAGTCCGGTGAAGATACGTTATATGCATATAAGCTAATACGTGTATGGCTAAAAGTTAGTTTTATAATGAGTATATTTGAAGAAACTTGGAATTGTTTTATTTATTTATTTACAAAGTTGTGTTAACAATGATAGTTTAAGAGTACTAACCTAAAACTTTGTCTCTATTTCGAATTAATTTACACAATATATTTTTAATTCATTCTGATATTAACTGGATTGCACAAATTAAACAGATTAAGTCCAAATAATGCATTTTCGTTAGAAATATTAGTTTTCTTTCTAATACATAAGAAATATGCAACTAATTTAAGAGCTAAAAATTTGGGTGTTAATTCATCATGTCGGGAAACTTGTTTTAAATACAAATATTATTAAATTAGCATCTTATTTATTAATTTACTTGGAAGATAAAATTGATCTTTATTAGAAAATTAGTTATCTTCTTTATGTCTTCCAATAAATAGGAAAGAGTATTCCTAGGTCGAGTACACCCATCTGATACGATCAAACGTATTGAAAGCCTGTATTTACAAAGTAGTCTAAATATTTGGTGCAGGGGCTCTATCAAATACCCAAATAAAATCAAAATCAGCTCTGTATAAGTAAACAAAGTAAACAACACGGGGGAACTGAATGTCGTTTGATAAGAGGCGTGATCAATCATGTTGTTACTTTCTTCGTCTATCGATGTTCATCAATTAATTCCAATTCGTTTTCAATTGTTTTCCACTTCAAGAGCAAATGCCATTGCTCAAGGCAGCGCAACAGGATGGGAATGAAACATTTGAGCCATTGCGCTCAGCTGCTGTTAGCCAGCAGCTCTCTGAGCGGCTCATGTTATTTAACAGCGATGTCTAACACTTCAAAAGTCGAAGTTTGCATACTCTGAAAATGTCAATGGAATTGATTTATTGTCAATACTTAAATTAAATTAAATACATTTTTATTATAATTAATTTATCTGCCTTATAACTAGCCCAATACTACTATTCGCAAAAGCCAATATTTTCCTAAAAAGTTGCTAAAAGTAAACAAACCTCTGCTAGACACTTAAAATGGTAAATGTCAGCAGCACTGTTAACTAACATAACTTTGCGCGCCCGCTCTCTCGCTCAGCACCTTAACATGGCCGAACTGGCGCTTACAGTGAAGATCGGTTTGTTCCAATCAGACAGTCACTAGAGCGCAGTCGCGCGAGAAACATCGCAATAAGTGCGCGGAAGGAATTTGCGTTTTACGGTTGAGGTAAAAAACGAGCAACGAAAAAAATGTGAAGAAGAAGCAGCAGCAGTGCAAAGGGTAGCAATAAAAAGCGTTTAAAACAACGCTTCGTTGTCGTTGTCGCTGTGTGAGACGGGAGAACTCGTCATAAAAGTGGCTCAAAGAGTTTCATTAAAAATGTGTAATCAAAATGTGCACAGCACTATGTGAATATTTGGCCAAAAGGCAGTGCAAAAAAATTCAATTAAAAGTGGACGCCGACGCCGTCGCTGACGTTGACGCCATCGTTGGCTGCGACGCAACAAGTTCAAGTGTATCGCGACTCGTTTCCGCCGAATTTAATAATATTAAGTGCCAAATTCAAGTTGAAACAATATATTCCAATCGGTTTGCCAAGTTTTTCTTCTTCAAAGCAACAAATTTTTCTATGGCATTGTCTTAAACTCTTTTTCTTACTTACACACACATACACACGCAACTGAAGGCGCATTTACACACACGTATAGGCACGCATACAAGCGCAACTAATGTATGTAGTTGTTGGTGTTGTTGCTGGCTGATTCTTTGACTCACAAATTACCCGCGACGGCAACTGCGACGGCGACGTCAGCAGCGTTGGCAGCAGCGAAACTGTTGTCTGTTCCATCGTTTCCAGTGTTTCATATCTGGTTTTCGCTTTCCATGCGCGTGCTTATTGGAATGTGAGCGTGCTTCTTACCGTGTTCCAATTGCCAACCATTCCGTTGGCATCAACCGGTGTTTGTTTTCTGATCGACTGTGAGAGAGAGCCACCTGTGCTGCTCGCTCTCTCTCTCGCTTGTTCGCTCTCTCGCGATAAGGAATACACTCGCAGATAATGGGAATAACGGACTGCACTATCAAAATAAGCAAACAACAAACTAAAAGACGTGTTAAATTAACCAGGCAACAACAAATAGCGTGCAGCAAGCAAGCAAACAAATAAACAAACAAACAAAAAAAGGAACTCATTAAAGTAGTTTGTTGTTCTTTTTCGCTCGTTTCGCTTTTTGTTTGCTTTTGTGTTTACTTTTCATATTTCTTCGCTGTTTATTTTGCTTTTGCAAACATGAAATTCAAAGCGGCAATTTTACAGGTGTCACTTTTCATTTCTTGTTTCCCATCATATTTGGCACCTTTTTTACATGTTTTTTTTTGATATAGCAACCATCCATGGCGCGCCTTTATTTTCATTAATTAATGCGAAATAATACGAAAGAGTAAAACGAAAAAAAAAACAACGAATAAATTCAAGTGCGAAAGTGAAAAGAATGGCCACAAAATAGCCAAAAATATTTGTCATTCTCAAATCAATTACCAAGAAAAAAGCGAATGTTTATTTTATGTGTGATTCAACGAATTTGTATTTTACAATCTGGAAATAACAATAACGGTGCTTCGCAACGAAACTAATTTTGGATTTAAGGCAGATTTTGCATAAAAGCGATTCAGGAATATGGAACCAGCGATTTTAATTGGTAAGAAGAATGTTTTGAGTCACTTTTATTTGCAATCCAATTGCAAATATAAATAAAACTTTGTTCCATTAAGAATAATACCCAAATACAGGATCTGCAAAAAGTAATCATTTTGTTTGATTAAAAAGTATCTAGTATTTTGACTACGAGATACCCTGTTCCCATTAGTTTGATCTGATAACACGGTATACACAAATACGCTATCAGTTTTCTAAAGTACTTTTTGTTGTTAGTCCGCTTTTAACCAAAATTATGGGGTTTATGAAGAATATAAAGCCTAGATGGTTACACTAAGACCTTCTCAAGTTATTCGAAATTTTCATATATCAAACAAATTTGACTTTTTCTTGATTTCTGTATAATGTGGGCGAAGGGGGTGTGGCACTCAAAATATAAAATAAACTTTATTTAATGAATGTAGGGTAACAAATTAAATTAAATAAATTACACCAAAATCATTATTTGTTAACGATATATCCATATAATCCATGATTTCGACGAAAATGATTTTTATTGTTTTTTCATGATCAATAATGATTTAAATCCGTGATTAGAACTGTATTTAACATATAGTATGTTAGTTGAACTCTCATTTGGAAAAGGTCGTCATAGGTTATTTATCGAATAACCCAAATCTAAAATGTTCTATTCTCAAAGTTGGCACAATTTTTGCACTATTCTGATTAATTTGCGCATTAATTCACTCATTAATTTCACTCGCAGAACGCCCAGGTTGGAGGAATTTATTCAATAGGTGAAGCATAGATTAGATGTCATCAACAAATTGATGAGATCACATGGCAAATTTATGATCTGGTAGCTACCAGAAATGCAATCATTCAGTCGGGCCCAAAAGCATAGCAAATGGAAAGCCATTAAAGTAACAAATTGCAAGTTGTAATCTTGAGTAATTTTGTTGTTTTTTTATGGGCGTGACTATTTTTCACTCGCTTGTGGCGGCTGCTCCACATTCAACGCATACTGTGGGGCAGGCGGACAGACAGAGCGTGTGGCATGCTGTTTGTCTGCCACATGTGGCCAAATGCAAATGCGCATTCGCATTCCAAAGTATTCAAAGACAGCAGCTGCTGTGAATATGCATCCACATTCATGTGCAATTGTGTGTGTGTAAATGCTCGCTCAGATACTCGTACATTAAAAGCCAAACTACGAGTAACCCACACACGAATTTGTGGCAGCAAATGGCAAGCACAAATTGGTGCGGTCTCGTAACAAAATCGAGTCTCAATTACCGATAGGCACAAACACTCGGCCCACAAACCTCACAGTGGTCGGATCTCATTAGCGCGCGGCTTACGCAGCGAGCGAGAGAGCCAGAGATACAAAGAGAAAGAGAGAGAGCGAGCGAGAGACCAAGAGATGTATTTAGATATTTCAGTTTGTGGTGTTTATAAAGCGAAACCGGCAAATTGAACCACGCCCGCTGTTTGTCTGATCATTAACTGCCTAACCAAATGAGCCAAGCGCGAGATGCAGATGCTCTGCCAGTCTCTAGTTATGTATCTATATCTATCGCTCACTATGTCTGTGTGTGTTTGTGTTTGTCTAGTTGTGTGTGTGCCCGTGCCGGGCGTGTGCAACATGTGGTCGTTATCGTGGTCGGCTTCGAGCTGGTGCCAAGATACAATTCCATTTCTTTCTCTAGTATCTTTTTTTTCTAGAATTTGAACTCAAACTGAAACAGAACTTAAATGAGGGCACAATTTCCAAGCACTTTTACGGGGTTAATTTGGGCAGATCGAGATGAGACCCGCGCTCTGAGACCCTAAGTACAAATTGGTCAAAGCTCAACTGACGGGCACGCAATGGAAGTGGATCAGCTTAAAGTTAATTCATATTTGCGGAAAGTACTAGAACAGACCCTAATTAAATATTCTTTTTACACGTCCTAATTAAAAGAGTCTTTAATTTATAATTCTTTGTAGCGATTAAGAATAAAAATTCAATAAAACTTTCTAAATATATCGTTTTCTAATTAAGATTATTCGAAATTTGGAATTAAATTCAAGGGTACGATGCAAGATCAACTAAAGCTTTTTAATTTAATATTATTACCGAAAATTCAAGAATACTACTTAATTTTGTCAATTTGAAGATCAGTTTCTTGTGAACATTATTAATAGAAGGCTATGTTATAGATTGGCAAATGCAAACTGGATTTCCGCTACGTTCAAACGAAAAGATTAAAAAAAAAATCAAACGCCAGCTTTTTTTTGTTACATATGTGTATAACTTTAGTAGCAATATACTAAAATAAACATTTAATGGAAATAGATTGAACCGATGTAAAGTTCTAAGTAAAAATAAACACCTGCGTTACGTGAGGAAAAACATAAGAAGAAGAAACATTAGAAGTTGTCTCATAAAGTTTTAAAACAGCAAATTGGGCTACACTTGTGTTAATTAAACTATTTTTACCGTCATAGTTACATTTCATTTCATACACAATTTTATTTTATTTTTATTTCGCTGAAGACCTTTTATAGAATTATGTATTAAATTTGTTTGAGTTTTATCAGAATAAAAAAAAAATTAAAAATGTTATTGACTTTAAAATCCTTTATTATTTATAATAGTTAGTTATTATTATTATTATTATTATTAAAATTACGACTAACTTATTTATACAGCACTGGATGCTAAGGCCTTCGGCTTGCAGTTTAAAAGTATCTCCTAACATATGTATGCATATCGTTGTAGGCATTTCCGAATTTTTCAGAGCCAACGATGATATAGACGTAAGTCTCTACTCACAGTATGTAGTACGTGACGACTCATAGCTGAAACGCAGTCACTTGCGCATCTAGTATAAACTAATACACTTTCAGCTGTACTTAGGGGTGTCTGTTGAGAATTGTGTAAGCACCTGACAAGTTGTTGTAGCTATTGTTATTACTCGACTCGACTCGTAACTCTCGTAACTAAAAATAAACATTGAGTCGACTGTCAACAGGCATCAATAAGTATTAGCGCAAATTGAAAACGAACGTCGTTCTCTCCCACATAACATAAGAAGAGGCTGCCTGACGTTGTCTGGTTGGCTGGCGTAGACAGTTTCCATCAACAATGTCTAATTAGAAAGTTTGCGTACCCAATAAGGCAAATTGAATAGCCAAACATTGTGGCCAAGTTATCAACAACAGTAAAAGCAATAAAGCAATAAAGCAAAAAGATGTGGTGAAGCTCAAGTTTGGAGGCATCTCAAAGTGAGTGAAATGTTTGCAAACTCACTTGACCATAAATGTTGTGTTTGTTTGTGTTCCATTCAACTTCAAACTGACTTTGACTCGCAGTTTTGTCTCCGACGCCAAGACAACAAACATGATAAACCGCATTGAAGCGTTACAAATCATCGACTGCAGTGGGAAAACTGATCGCTAACGTGCATATAGCATGCATCTGACTAAACCTCTCTACTCTCCACTCCAAGCGCCCTTTCTCTTTTCTACTCATATTTTCCTTTTTATTTCGTTTTCTTAGTTTTCTGTATTTTTATTTTTATTTTGCTTCGTTGCACGCCACATCGATCAATGTGACTGATAACACTGTTTGAGTTATGAATTGATTTTATACGTGTATTGAGGGTATCTCCTGCAGTTCGTAACTGGTGGGGCGTACAGATTGATTGAGCTGGATACATGCTGAATCGTGATTGACCCGGGGATCGACCGTCGACCACATGTGGTTTGAAAGCACGCAAAACTAAAACTTAAAATACCAAAATGTCTATATAAAAAGCTGTTGAAATATATATGTACATGCCAAATTTAAATTTAGTAGAATGACCATTTTTGAGCTCCTAATATTAAAGAACATTTTATATAATAACATAATTAAAAGGAAACTATTTTTAATATTTTACAAAATGGTCAATGATAATCTTTAATATAATTTTAATATATTTTATATATATATAGTACAAGTAAATAATTTTTCTAAATATACAGTTTAAAACGTTGCAAAAATAAGTCAAAATCAAACTTAGAATAGATTTTCGTATGTAATGACTAATATTTTTAAATAATAATAATATTTTTTGTTGTTTTGAGTACATATATAGATAAGCATATATTTTTAAATCAAGAATGCAAAAATGTCAAAATGAATTGTAGAAGTCAAAATCTCAGTCAGACGTAGAGTTTGAACCAATTACTTAGAGAATAATTCGCGACAGTTCCACTAACAACGCCAACGCAAGGAAGAAGAAAAACAACATTTTCAAAATCACGAATTTAGTAATAGTTTTTATTTATTTAGTTTTGGAATTTAAAAATGATCGTTCTGGCTAAATTATAGTCGTATCGACAGCTCGTAAAAAATTGGATGATGATGTTATAAAATTTAGCAACCCAATGAATCTACGCTTTCTTGTGCATAACAACTGCATAAATTAATATAAATATTAATGTTGTGTATAGACTATTAGGATGATATTATCTTAAGGCACTCATTAAATATTTCTATTTCAAATATCCGATAAAATTCGCTGCTTAACATCTATAAATAAATTATGGTCATAGTTTTATTACGCATCGAAAGTGTGACAAAAACGAAATTAATAAATCGATAATAGCCATGAAACTGACTTGAAAATTTGTCACAAGAAGACTGAGTAAATAAACAGAACAACTTTGAGCGGATGAGAAGCCATGGCCAGGGTCAACATTTGAGTCGATTCAATTATAGGCCTGAGCTTCTTTTGAAATTGAAAGACAATGTATAAAAAACAACAAACAAACTCTGTTAATTGTCACGAATTAAGTGGGGGCTTCTGTGGCTGTGCTTGTGACAGACAGTAAATGTGTAACTCTACTTGTATCTCTCTTATGTGCTTCTCTTTAGCATGTTTGTCCAATAATTTGACGAGTGCGAGTTGTCGTATAAATTAATAACACATGACTGAAGCGTATTCTCACGCTCCGCTGGGAAATGTTACGGCAATAGCTACAAAAGTTAAAGCCCTATCAATTAAAGTGCGGCTTAAAAGGGGGAGAATGTTGGAGAGAGTGTGTGTGGCGGGATACAAAAATGAAGCGCACATGTAATGAAAATAAAAATGAGCAATAAGCAGAATGGAGCAGAGGGAGACGCAGTCGGAGTCGCAGTCGGAGTCGGTAACCTGGTCTAGCCCAGTCGAGTGCAAGTCCTCGCGGCAACTAAAGAGCCATTCGGCCTAAGTGGGCTTTAATAAGGCCTAGGAGAGGCAACGCATGGCTAAAGTAAATGGCAAATACACTTGAACATTCAAGCAGCCAGAGTCTGAACTTTTAGTAGACATAGAGTGCGCTCCCATTTCTGGAATCTCTTTAATTTCTACAAGCACTCTTACTAAATATAATAACAAATTGTTATTTGCAGGGACGGAAAATATTGATTATTTTTGTTTTGTTTTTAAAAACAATCACTATTTTTGGACGAACTTTTCATTAATTTAGAGTTTATAAATGATGATGATGATGATTCTTTTTTATTGAAAATATTAAATAATATAATAATATATAATAAATAATATACAAAAATTCGATAAAAAATACATAAAAATCATAAATAATCATTAATAAAATTAAATCAAATAAATCGTTGAAGGAAAACGCTAAAATTCAAGACATAATTGCGATTATATAATTTTTTTATTATAAATTTTGATGATCCCCAGCAATTTGAGTAGTAGTTTTGTTTAAGTTAAGTGTTTACATTACTTGTTTACATTGCATGTAGGTTTTCCTGGCTCTATTCCTCTATTTTTCCCCCTTTCTTGCCATTAGATAAATTCTCAGATAATGGCACCTGCAGCTTTCCAATAATTTAGTGTGCAATCTCCTCGATTACTAAAATTAGTTAAAAGACATCTGCTGCTGCTTCCTCAAGAACCGACCTGGACGTTACAAATATTTTCTTGCCGTTGCTGTCTGTGTTTAAGTCCCGCACCATGTGCACAATCGGCGAACAACCAGTTTATGGTCAATTGCCAAATCGTTGACTGTTTTTTTGCTGCTTCTTCTTAATTGTAGATTCCCCAGTCGTGTCATCATTATCGCAGTTTGTCGTAAGCATTTGCCAATACTTCTTTTTGTTGTTGCTGGAGTTGCATGAATGAATGAATTTCACGATAAGTAAATTCAATTATCCATAACATTAATGAATGCGTAAAATTTAAGCAGCAGTCGCGGCATTTTGTCAGCTCAACGACGAAAACTCGCCGCCTAAGTGGATTTGTAATCAATTTTGAAGAAAACCACAAGGCAACGTAGCCAAAGCCGAAAGTTAATAAGGCGTTAAGTGTTGCGAGTGGGCCGTTGGCAAAGATATGGCTAAAATAATTTAATGAATATTTATAGATAGACTAAAGTGTATGCAGTGCAGCCAAGTCACAAATCAAGCTACTTGCCGGTGCTGAAAGCCATTTAATCGGCGGGAAAATGTTTTTATAATAAGTAAAAAATAACCACGATGTACTTGTAGTGCTTTTATATTATTATTTATATTATTAATGTCGGGTTGAAGCTAAATAAAGCGTAACACGACTTGTAACTTTGAACCTGAAAGGAATATTACTGTTTTCCGAATATCTTATACTTACTGAACTTGTTTTCAATAGTTCATCCACATTTCATTTATAACAATAATTACGGCGTCGAAAAAAATAATTAGATAAAAAAAATAACATCAAATAAAAAAAAATATCTAAAACTAATACTTAAAATTAATTATGTAAAAAATAAGTAAAAACAAAAATAAAGCAATCCTTTTCCATAAGTCATAAAATATATGGGTCTTAGCGGATCTAATTGATTTGCTTTTAAAATCTACTATAGGATAAATTTAAATGCACTGAAGTAGAGCCGTAGCTATAATAACTGTATTTAGAGAGCGCTAGTTGCAAAATTAATAATAATATTGTCGCACTCTCTGTAAAGTAACGTTGCATGCTAATTTGAGGTGCTGCCCATCCGGCAGTCTATGCAAATCCAGCAAACACCGAATGTCGGAAGTGTTGCCCAAAGTGTTGACCGAGCTGTGGAGCTGCGGTTGTTGGCTATATAAAAAAGTCATATTTGTAAAACAACAAAAATGAGTTAAAACTTCCGCTTGCACGGACTGCAAAGAGTTCGGCCAGCGAAACAAGCAACAGACCGACGGACGGACAGAAAGACCAAACAGCTAAGCGACAGGCGTCCAAAAGCCGCTGCCAAACAATGACGTCGACGTAGACGCAAAGGCGGAGGTGGAGGTGGAGGTGGCTGGGCTATTGTGGGGGCTTTGACTTTGGCTTCAGCTGGTTAGAGACATAAAAATGACTTGGGTCTTGTTGTCCCCCACGTTGATAAGCCTTTGGCAGCATATTCGGTACGTCAAGAAGCACTCTGAAAGTGTTGGATATGCTGGTTGCGCTCTGGTCTCTGGTCTCGTTGCTTGAAACAGGTTTCCCATGATCTTCTGACATTTTTTCTGTATTTTTGTTGGAAAATAAATTGAAATGCAGTCAGTATACTAATTTGTGCGGGCCAAAGTTGCCTAAAATGTTTGCCTGAATGATGCATTTAATTTGTTGTTTCTTGTTCAATTGCTGTCTCTTTATTTGGGAACTGCGTGTGTGTTTTCTTAACCATTAACAAGCAATACACGATCTCCAAATGAGCGCCACTCTGTGAATTTTTAAGATGTGCAAGAAATTGTTTTCCTTTCTTAAATATGCGGAAATATCTGAACATCAAATGGGCTCTGTTTCTTTTATTTTATTGAGTGCGATAGAACTCGCAATTTGCGCAACGCGCTGATAAATCAGAATTCTCTGATTGCCAAATGGGTAGATAAATTTTGTATAAGAAAACAAATAAAACAAAATTAAAGGCATATGGTATTTATAATTTATAATTTACGTAGATAGTTTTTTTTTTTAATTCGCTCCTGTATTTGACTGAGATTGTTCAATCAAATTTTGGGTTTTATTACTATTTAATTGGATCTACAACATTTTATTGCAAACTATACAGTTACTTTTGCTCTCAACTTTATTGCCATCAGCACATTCTCTTTGAGTAAAAAACTCACATAAAAATAACATTCACATATTTAATTCAGGCTTCATCACACCCACAATTGAATAATACATTGAGAAGAAATGTAATCTTCGATTCGCAAGAAACTGAAAATAAATAAAAACTCAATTGAGTGCATGAAACAGTACAAATAATATATGTACATATATAAAATATTTCCTAAAAATAACGCAAAAAACAGGCAAGAAAGAGAGAACAAATAATGAAGCGAAAAAAACTCGACTATCGAAATGCGTGTCACATGCGACGTATTGAAGAAGGCGTCACGTACAAAGCGATACAAAAGTGCCGGTAATCGAAATATACAAAGGCAATAAGTCTGATAAAAAGTTGGTGGGAGCAATTACTAGACCAGCATATACCCTGCAAATAGTTTTCTGTTCAAGTGAGAAACACTTCTTGGCCCAAGCGTATAAACAAACTGAACAACAGCTGCTTCAATCTGTTCTCTTTAGTGTGTTTATTATGTCATTGTTATGAAATATTCAGCACCCAGAGGAAGCATGTAGACAAAAAAGTACAATTTGTACAAAAACCAGTTTAACAAAATTCCGTTTGTAAGTATTTCTTTGAACATTCTTAAATTAATTTTTCCTGTGAAATGCTAAATGGGTGCTCCAAAAAGAGATATCCTGAGTGGGGTATTTCAGGAAAAACACTTTACGAATTTTTATAAATTTAAGAACATATTTCAAGAAATGCCAAAAATGATTAAAGCAGCTTGGTGAATATGTGAGTCCCAAAGATGTCGCCTTCAGTCAGTTATATTAAATTTATTATACCCCCTTTTAGAGCCAGGGTACAAAAAACACATTCCAGCATACAATTTAGTGCACGATGTTTGTATGTATGTATGTATGTTATGCACACTGTAAGTAGAACAATAAAAATGTTTTAGACTCGGTATTATGAATGAAATGGAAAATGTTGATCATGCTGGATGTTGTTGGTGTTGCTCTTGTTGCTGAGACTGCATTTCCCATATGGGCTGTAAAAGCCCAGCGACAACTGGCAATTAAAATTGAAGCTGCCTGGGGTCACAGACAATGCGGCCGAGCCGGCTTTATGGTATTGTCATTATAAAGTCATGGCAACAAAGTCGCTGATGCGTGGAGGGAACTCTACCTGCCCCAACCCAACCCAACTCAACCGCCCCTCAACAGCAGTTAAAATAACTTAGCAAAAGTTGAACAACCAGAGCCTGCATAAAATGTTAGCTCAAAAAGTTTACTCAATTTTTGACAAACTGTGCATCTCATTCGTACTTCATCTTGCTCTAAAGCAGGGAGCAATTTTTTACTTAATTTTATGTTAAGTTTCAACCAATTTATGGCATTTTACACGTTAGCAGCAACAGCTGCATACACCGGAAATATGGTGTAAAATTCATCATCTTCTGCATACAAAGTTTACTCCAAGTACTTAAAGTGATTAAATAGTTTATCGATAAATTAACTTGGGATTTACAACAAAATTTATTATAACGTATTACGAATGCAAAACTTACTTTGTTTAAGAAAAAAACCTTCAATTTTGTTATTTATATGTTGATTACTATTTCTACTACTACAAGCTAAAGGCTATAAATAAGGGCGCTAGTCACATAAATTTATTATTTGATTATTGCAATTTTTCTAGTATAATACCCTTAAGATACTCGCTACAGGGTAAACGTCGACTAGCGTTGCAACTGCTCGTCAGTGGAAGTCTTTACTGTACCTTTTGTTCGTAAGGTACACAATATTATATTACGCTCATAAATCATGCTCTCATTTTGCTTTTTTGTGTTTTTGTTGCTTTTTTTGCCCGACCGGAATTTCAATTTGGTCTTGATATTATTGTTGAATAATTAACGAATCGGAACGAATAGCCCAATCCCATGCCTTGGCTTCTAGTGCTCAGTCATTTAAATCGTAAGGCTGATAATAATACGCGTACTTAGTGCTGCTATATGGGATAGTCGGACGCTTATCAATTTTCAAAGCCACACTACGAGTTCCTTCACCTTTTCGATTTTTCTTGGCGTTGTGCGTGACACACATATACAAATACACACTGGCACCACACAAATACATACAAACATACGTAATAAATAAATATTTGTTACGGTAGTCTCCCCAAGTATGCAGTTGTTGTCCGAGTTGTTGTTGCTGCTGTTGCTGTTGCCGAGAGCGAACTGTGCGTGAGTCTTGTGTTGACCCACAGACGAGGGATTCGGATCGGATCAATGGCACATGCCAAGCGGTTGTCCAATAATAAACAAATTGTAGCGCATTGCCGTTTCTTATTTTGTTTACATTTATATTTCTATATATAAACATGGCTTTTGTTTTGTTTTGTCTTTTTTTTGTGTGTGTTCTTGTCTCCCCCACTAAGCAATAAATTAAGGATTATTGAAATGCTCTTAAAGGTCTTAAAGTGAAGCATTTTAGGGAATTCAAATATTCAATTGTCTCATTCAACTTGGAGTTAAAATAAAATATATTTAATTTAACAGTATAGATTATAAAATGCCTTTAAATTTGCAAATTTTAAGGAGTTTACAATTGAACAAAAACGAAATGGATTAGTTTTTAAAAGTTAGTTGCACTCTTTTTTTAAATTAAAACGAAATATCACTGAAGGGACTTATTAGAAATAGATAGTTCAAATTAGATTCACCTTTCCAAAGCAATGACAATCAAACAATTCGCACACCAAACCTCTCACCTCCCAAAGCATCGCTCCCCAACACCTTAGCCATTTAACCAATACAAAAGAGATTGTGTCGACTCGAATTTGATATAAACCTAATGCCTCAAATCAATTAAAAAAATAACACGTTGCCCGTCAGGAGGCTCTTTTATCTTCGGTTTTTTATTGACTGACAAAACGGCGAGTAATCGATATTTTTTATGGTTTACACCCAAAAACTTTTTTACTTTTGTTTATTTATTTGGTACTTCAAACTCAACGAAAACGATTTTCATATGCCGTTGTCTGGCTTTGAGAGCTATAAAATGTCGATTTATTGTTTTATAATTGAAAGCAATAAAAATTTACAAAAAGGCGACAACAACAATGAAAATTACCATCCATGCCAACTGATGCTGCGCTCTCTGTGTGGGCGTTATGAGTGTGAATTTGTATTCTGGAACGGAATCGCAACGGAGCAACAAAAGCGCGACAATCGAGAAAGAATCGCAAATGAATTTGGTCGTAATGACATCAGTCTGTCAGCTCGTCCACTACTCAATTGAATTCAATTCAAGACAACTTTTATTATTTGGGCTCAGTACATACACATTTTTTTTCATTCATTTTTATACCCGCTACCCATAGGGTAGAAGGGTATTATGACTTAGTGCCAACAGGAAATGTATGTAACAGGCAGAAGGAGGCATCTCCGACCCCATAAAGTATATATATTCTTAATCAGCGTCAACAGCCGAGACGATATAGCCATGTCCGTCTGTCCGTCTGTCCGTCTGTCCGTCTGTCTGTCTGTATGAACACCTGGATCTCAGAGACTATAAGACATAGAGACACCAAATTTGGCAAAAATGTTCCTTCATACCCTACGCAGATCAAGTTTATTTCAAAAGTTGGATGCCACGCCCCCTTCGCCCACAATAAGCATTAATCTAGAAAAAGTCAAGTTTTTTTTTATGTAAATTGCGTATAACTCCAAAAGTTCTTTGTGTAATGATGTGTAATCTGGTAACCCATCTGCGCTTGACACTCTTAATATACCCTGTAATTTTGGTAAAAATCGGATTAGTAGAACAAAAGTTATTCGCGTAATTATTTATCAAAATTGTTGTTCCCAATGCATATGGACGTTTTAAGTGTCTGATTGACCTAGAGATATCAAATTTGGTGACAGTATTCGTGTAGGTCTTACGCAGATCAAGTTTATTTTAGATTTTTGCCACGCCCCTTTCCGCCCCCAAAAACTGTAAAAGCCGTAATAATGAACCTAGAGCATTGAATTTTGGTATGCATAATAACAATGAAAGTCTGAATGACTCCTGTGAATTTGGTTGAAATCGAATGAAAAACAAGGAAGTTATTAATGAATCAATTTTATATGCAAAATTCACTTGCAGCTGCCCGCGCTTTGTTTGTTAAGTTGACAGTGTGACCATAGCGGTGTTGTGTATTTTACCCGCTATTTTCAAATATATACAAAAATTAAGTTTTAGTATATTTGGTATATTTTTTGTTAAAATATCATTTATGTTTTTTGTTTTCTCTCGAAATGGGTTGCGGGTATCATACGGTCGAGCACTCTCGACTGTAGCTTTCTTACTTGTTTTTTTTTTCTTAGTTTCATGTTATTTGGTTTTCAATTTGGCGTAAATTGTTATTGAAATTCAAATTAAACAATGCTGCGACGACAAATATGAATTGCAAATTTTACGCTATTCGTTTCGCTTTTTGAAGGTTGTCGATTGATTTGACACAAATATCGCAATTGTTGTCCGATGTTAAGAGGAAATTCGGTACAATAAGCAAGCAATGGAATATAGTATATGGTGGAGTAGATTTGCATAGGTTGCAGTTGGGTGAAGGTTCCGGAGGATATTGTATACGAATTATTGATCGCTGAAACATTTGCGTAAAATCCAAAAAATATACATTTCACAATGTTTTTTTTTTAAAACAGCTGTTGACAAATAATCACAATTTACATGCATTTTGTCATATTTGTTTTAATTTTAGCGCCGTTTACATAAGGTCTATCACATTACTACAATGTAAAAATAAAGTGTTTTAAATAACATATGTTGTACACACAAGGATGTTTTTTAATAAAAAATATTTTTGGTTTTAGAAACAAGGCCTCAAGCAATAATCAGTTTTTTTATTAAGCTAGAGAAAATAGCTCGAGAATGAAAAAAGAGGTAAAAAACCGTAGTTAAATGAAATAAGTGTAAATAAATCAAGAAATTACAATTTGCAGTTTTGAAACTTTACAATCACATCGTATTTAACAGATTTCGTCAAATAAAGATTATCAAGTTCTTTCTGTGTAGTTTACCACAACTCAATTACAAAATAGTGATGAACGATTTAAGGGGTTTGTCAATAAAAATGAATCAAAATTTGCTACTAACGGTTAGCTCAAAGCAACCTCAGGTGAATCCAGGCAGCATGAAAAGTGTTTTCCCAGAAAAACAAAGCAATTGGCAAACAGCTTGGAAGACAAACAAACAGCAGCAAGAAATTAAGAGACACAAACAAACGACACACAAAAAATATTTCCTGGTAAACAAAAAAAATGCAGACTGCAAACTGCAAACGGCAACAACATTTAAAATTGCAGTTGCAACTTGCATGGCAACGGCAACTGTTGCTGAAATTGCCGTAATTGACACTGAAAATGATGATGCTCCTTGGCATTCTCTCTCCGATGCTGACACAGCATAGATTGTGATGTTGGTATGGTGAATTTTCTTCAATTGTCGAGAGCGAAGGCAATTTCTTGTGAGTGTAGCTAGAGTGAATGGGGAGTGACAGAACTAAGCTAATTTGTGCAGACTCGTAAGCTCAATTAATGCAAATAATGAAATTTCATTTAATTAACAAGCGTCACGCAAAATTTCCGATTCGGACTCGAAGTCCACTTAGTAATTAATTGATGAACAGACGGTGGCGAGCCTCGTCGGCTCAGACTCATTGCTGCATTGACTGACGACTTTTGTACGTGCAATGTCAAAGGATATTAGCCTGGTCCACGTTCAGATCTCGTCCTAGTTCTCGTCCGGGCTACGCACTTTACAGTTGGCCTCATTTGTCGGCCACATGCAACAGTTTGTTGGCCCAACCTCGTTACTTTCAACTGCTTTTCCACACTGCGTCGTTGTCGATCAATAATGTGCGAGGCGAGTGTGCGGATGTGTGTATGAGAAGTGAAGTGGGTGGCAGTCTTACTAACAGTTTATGCCAGCAATTAGTTGGCACAGCAGCAAGCTGCTGCCTTCATTTATATGGCAATTAAACTGCACTCAAGTGAGTGACGTGCCACAGACTTGACTTGATGTTGTTGAGTTTCCCTTCTAAAGGACCGTCATACTTTCCTCACTTGGTGCTGACATTGAAATGTAATCTCCATGTCCTTGTGCGCCACGCATTTCCATACTGCACAAGCTTGCTTTTGATTTGCACATGATAATTATCATTTAATGCAGTTGCCAGTTTTAATGAGCTGTCGCAAATTGTGCAAATGAGTGCGTGTATCTCTGAAAGAAACTGGCAGTTTGATTGTGATGTTCATCTACCAGATTGCAACTAGCAATCAAAGAGTATTCAAAGAGCATGTAGGCCAAGTGGTGTGTTGTTGATTGAAATAGAAGACTATAAAAATATTCTAAATAAGAACTCATGTTATACGCTATTCTTAGAATAGAAAAACATAAACTAAATAAGATTTGCTAAGATTTAATAGAAAGAATTTACCTAATGAATTATTTAGATAGTTGTTTTAGTAATGTATGAAGAGCATTTGTTTTATGAAATCTATAAAAATATTCTAACAATAATTCATATTGAATGAAATTCTTAAAATAAAAACAATATAAGAACTGCCAACAGTTTTTTCTATAAATAAAGCTCATCAATCTGCTTAAAATGTAAAAAAGTTTACTGAATTTTCTTTACTGTGTCTAATTTGCTTCTACTATATATAAAATAGTTTGATTTGTTGAATTTGTTATTTATTTGTTGTACTTTTTTTTGGTACTCTAAGATAAGCTATTTTATTTTTTAATTGACTGAAGAGAACCAGTTGCATTGAACCAAATAAAATAGAGATTTCCAAATAACGTCAATGTCACTTTGTATCCAACTAATGGCAGCCGAACATATCGCGAGAGTTAATGACACGATAATCTCAACTAAAATCTGCATCCATAATTAGGAGTACAATAAACACTCACCCGTTCCCAGCGAAGAGTGGCATCATCAATAACTGCGGTTTAATGGGTAATGAGTAATTGTCTGTGTCAGTTGGAAACACAATCAAGATGCGTGCCAAAGCCAAAACCGCCATCAATCAGAGTTTCAATTTGTAGACTGGAGAGCGAACACGGTTTCCAGCCGCACTGGCACTCGCATTGTGGGTGTGTGCAAAACGTTGCCAAAGTGACGTTACATGCAAATTGTTTTGCCCAACAATTGCAGTTTCGCACAAAACTGACAAATGAAAATGCACTCGGTGCATTTGGACTACGACTGCAACTGCGACTGTGACTACGACTTCGAATCTCTCGACTTGACTCGGACCATACTAATTGATTTTGGCACGTTTTCGGTTCAGTTCATTAGCAGAGTCGAGTCGAGTGGAGTCGAGACTGGGGCTAGGCCTGACAATGGGACAAGCGACAAGACAAGAACCGACAAGACTGCACAGACTGTTGCCACCTTGGACGTGCACTGGTTCATAACGAGTGCTCTTCTGGGGCCGCGGCATGGCCTACAAAATGCCATTAAAGGCAGCCGATGCGGCCCGAGGTGTGCATTGGCCCTATTACCTGCATAGCCTGCATAACTGGCTTAATTCGGTCTGTTCTCTAACCAATTTACCAAATTATCTTGCAGATGAACGACAGCACATACAGAGGAAAACTTTTACGAAATGGATCAATTCACATCTCAGCAATACCCAGTGTTCGCCAGTGAACGATTTGTTCTTGGACCTGCGGGATGGACACCGTTTGTTGGCCCTGCTCAGCGAACTAACACAAACACAGCTGGTAAGTGACACGAGGGTGTACTCAAAAGTTGCACATCAGATATTATATATATGCATATCTGAGATAGAGATTGATAGTCTCCAGCAATTATATTCTTTTTAATTACTTCTCTTGCTATGGCTTTAACCTTACTACACTTTAGTATCTTTAACTTTCCCAGCAATTTCGAACTTTTAACATGGTGTGAACTTATCTTTCATAGTTTGTGCTCACCTGAAAGCGAATCCAACAGTTTCTGCCATTTTTTTGTTATTTTATTACTCAATTTTGAGATTCGTTTGCCATTCGCTTTCGCAAAAGTTTTCAATTTTTATTTCACTTTTTGCAAACGCATAAAAAGTGAATGGTTTCCTTAACAATTTTCTGCGTGAAGTTGCAGAATTATTGACGATAAATATTGATAAGAGCACATAAAGCTTAAGTACTATAATTTCCTTCATGGTGAAACTATCGATTAATCGAAATTATTAAACTTGATGACTGAAATCAGAATCCCATTTATTGTTTTTTTTTTTTTTTTTGTTTTCGCTGAACTTAAATAATCTAACTATCTCTATTGTCAATAAAATGTGGAAATTTGTTTGCTGGGACTCAAGAGATTTAACGGAAAATAAGATAGTGTCACATTAAATTCCCATTTATTTTTTATTACATAGATTAATACGTTATTAATTGATATTCCACGTTCAAAGCATATTTAATAAAGTTTTCTGCCATGTTCGCTGTAGATGGATTTTATCACTACATTTATCGACAAGACAGTATTTTTACATCACAGATTAATAGAGTTGTTAGTTAGGGCTGTTATTAGCAATAAATTAACGATAATCATTATTATTATAGTGAGAGAGAAGATGAATTTAATTTGCAGTTCCATCTTCGTTCCATTTGCATATTTTAATATTTCACAGAATTAATAAAAGATTTGAGAATTATAGAAAATGTATTTACGTCAATAGCAACCTCGGTTATCATTAACCTATCTAGTTGAGCTGCAGTTAATATACGCGATGGATTGAGATTTCATTAGATATTAATGTGTGTGTTAGTGATGTAAATTTTGGTCGAAGCTTCGATGTCGATGTTCATCGATGTTTGCAAAATGATAAGTAGATGTTGTGTAAAACATCGAGTAAAAACTTCGATGCTTCGATGATGCCCGAGCCATTTCGTATTTTTTAACTTAAATCCATTTAGAGTTACCTTAAGTTTTTTTTTGAACAAGTGAGTCGGATATTTTCTATCTTCGTCTGTCTTTAAAAATTCCTTAACTTTTCCTTTTTTTTTGTATCGACTCATATTGGGAAATGAAACGACCGATGTTTTGTCAAGCTTCGATGCATCGATGACCATATGAGCCGAAATGTGAAACGTCGCCCAAAATCGTCGCTCGTTGCTTTTCTTACATCACTAGATTGTTTCCATTAGCTTGTCCGTATTTAATTGTTATCGCTGACAATTCGAGTTAACATAACTTTTCCCAGATGTTTTCATATACAAATAATATATCTCTCAAAACAGAAACCCGAAAAGGGTCGCATGCGAGTGCATCACATCAACAATCTGAACAAGGTGCTGCAAGTGATCCAGCAGCATGGCGTTAGGTTGGTCAACATCTCCAGTGACGACATCGTCGGCGGCAATGCCAAGCTTACTCTGGGCCTCATCTGGCTGATCGCACTCGAGTTCAATGGCCAGCATCTAGTCAAAAGTCATTCCAGCAATGGCGTTGAGAAATCCCTGCTGGCCTGGGCGCGACAATACACAGAACCGCATGGGCTGGCGCTCAACGATTTCGCCAGCTCCTGGGCCGATGGTCGCGCATTCCTGATGATATTGGCTGCCCACCTGGAGGAGCTGGATCTGGAGACAGCATTGGCTCAGCATGCGCTGCAGCGTCTGCGTCTGGCCTTCGATTTGGCGCATCGCCAATTCAAGATCGAGAAGCTGCTGGACGCCGAGGATGTGCACACGCACAAGCCGGACAACAAGTCCATTCAGATGTATGTGATGTGTCTGTTCCATGCCATGGAATCGATGCGGGCCAGCGAAAGGGAACGCGTGCCCTGCACCAGTATTACGGACCTCGACGAGGTGCCGCTGGATGGCGAGCGAGAGCTCTACACCTCGGACAGTGCCACGAGCATGGAGCTCAAGTCGACAGCAGTGCGTCCTCTGAGCACGGCGACGAATGCCAGCGTCGAGATCAGCAGCTATCAGACAGCACTGGAGGCGGTGCTAACGCTGCTGCTGGAGGACGAGCAGCTGCTGTCGCAAGAGCTGCCCGATCCCGAGGACTTTCAGACGGCCAAGCTGCAATTTCACGACAACGAAAGCTTCATGCTGAAGCTAACCGAGCACCAGGAGTTTGTGGGCGAGGCGCTCGAGGAGGGCAGCAATCTGATCAACGAGTCGCAGAAGAAGGACGGCTCGGGTCTCTCCGCGGAGGATCAGAACGAGGTGCGGCAGCAGATGGTGCTGCTGAACGAACGCTGGGAGACGCTGCGATTGCGAGCGCTGGACATGCAGGCCAAGATTCTGATGCGTCTGGCCGAGTTCCAGAAGCAGAAGCTCGAGCAGCTGCGTCAGTTTCTCACCAACGTTGAGGATCGCATCTCGCACATGAGCGACATCGGACCCACCATCAACGAGGCGGAACAGCAGCTGGCGGAGGCGCGGCAACTGAAGGCGGATCTCAGCGAGCAACAGGAGCTGGTGGACAGCATCAGCAGTATGGTGGTGATCGTCAACGACACCTCGGGAAATTTCAATGATCTCGAGGATCGCTTGAGTGCGCTTGGCGAACGCTGGTCGCATGTGGTCAAATGGATCGACTTGCGCACCGAGAAGCTGCAGCAATACAAGTGCATCTCACGCTGGCTGGATGCACGCGAGCAGGATCTGAAGCGCATGGAGACGCGGGATGTGACCGATGTGGGCGGCATCACGCAGCGCATCAATGAGCTGAACTATTGTGCCAAGGATTTGCTGGAGCTGCAGCGCTATCTGATTGACTTGCGGCAAATGGTGGCTGCCACGTTGCAGGACGGCGACGACAAGGGCGAACGCGTGCTCATGCAGCTGGAGAGCTACGAGGATCGTCTGGATGCACTCAAGCAAATTCTCGAGGTGCAAACGCTGCGCATCGAAACGAAGGGCTTCAATTTCGGACGAGATCGTGCCAGCTACGACGATAGTCGCGTGGTGCGTCCCGAGGGCTGGGTTGACTATCAACTGATAATCCGATTCGGCGAGGAGGAGGAGCCGGAAGAGCAACAGCAGCAGCAGGAGCAATCGGATCAGCCGCTCGGGGATCAACTGGCGAGCAAGAAGCGCAAATTGCGCAATGGCGACAACTTTTTTGCGCTGGAAACTCAGATTATGGAACACTTCAGTCACGTGCAGGACGTGGAACAGCAACTGCAGCAGCTGCAGCGCCAGAGTCTGCGCAATCAATGCGAGCTGCTCAAGGAGCTGCAGGCGGAGAGTCAACGACGCGCCAACACGCTGCCTGAGCTCAAGAAACTCTACGAGGTGTGCGAGCAGGAAGAACCTGGACGCAAGTTGCTGCTGGAAGCGGCGCACATCAAGCAGCTGGAGCAACGCTATGCGGCACTGAGTCAGCGTCTGGCCAGCCAGCAGAGCGAGAGCAGCACGCTGCTGGCCAAGGAGCGTTACTACAACAGTCTCACGGGCTTCAAGCTGGTGCTGGCCGACTCGAGGGATTGGTACAAGCAGCATGCGGGCTCCGCCAGTTGCCAGCAGCTGGAGCAGCGACTCAGCCACATGGAGTCGCTGTCCACAGAGATTGCGGAGGCGCGCGAGGCCACCGAGGCGCTGGACAACCAGCTGCTCGAATGGAAGCAGGACTTTGGCATATTCTACGACAGCTGGCACGACATGAAGCAGGCGCTGCAGGCTCTCATCCAGCAGCGTGGCGGCGACAATCTCGCCCAGCAAGTGCAGCAGCTGCAGCAGTTTGTGGCCAAGGTGGCCAGCCAAAAGGTGCGTGTCTCGCATCTGGAGGCCATGCAGCAACAGCAGCAGCAGCTCAATCAACTGGTCGACGAACTGGAGTCGCTGAAGTCCGTCTATGAGCGTGTGCCCGCCCAGCTGCTGAACGCCGAGCTGCAAGCGGCCTGGCAACGTTTGCCCGAGCAGCTGAGCGAACGCGTGATTAAGCAGACGACGGCCATTGAGAACCTCAATCACTTTGTGGCCGAATACAATTCGATTATTGCGGTGCTCAGCAGTGCTCCCGATGTGGTGCAGGCGCAGGATTTGCGCAAGCTGGAGATTGATGTGATTAGTGCACGCAATTTCAGTGAAATACTCATCAAGGAGTCGGAGGAGGCGCAACGCGAGACGCTGCAGTCGCAGATAAGCGCCTTGAATGCGCTCTATCAGCAGGTGGAGCAACTGCATCAGGCGCAGCGGCAACAGCAGTCGGCGTTGCAGTCACAAATCGAAACGATTCAGCTGCGATTGCAGCAGACGGAACGTTGGCTCAGCGAACTGGAGGCGAATACGCCCAAGTCGGGCGTCGCTGACATTGGCAATTCCAATGAGCTCTTCCAGAGCAAATGTAAATTCCAGACGCTCAAGGAGACCTGCGAGAGGGAGGCCACGCAATTTCGAGAGCTTAACGAGCTGGGCGGCGAGCTGCTGCTGCAAATGGACGAGCTGCAGCACAAGGACACAGAGACGGACAAAGACACCAAATACGGGACATTGGCCAAACAGTTTACACGCCTCAATGCCCGCTGGTCTGAGGTCACGGAACGTGTATATGCGAAGACCGCGCTGCTGGAGCACATCTCCACCCAGCTGGGGGAGTTTAAGAAGTTCATGGTCAGCGAGACGGGCTACTTGGATCGCCTCGAGAACAAGATACGCAACACGCCCGAGAATGCCGCCGATGCCGAGGAGATTATGGAAGAGCTCGACGTAAGTTGGCCAACTATATTGATAACTCTTTTAATCTAAAACATATTCCCTGTTTCATTTAGGATGTGGAGAACGTGCTGCGCGCTCACTCTGAGGAGTGGCTGGATAAGATTCAAGAAATTGGCAACGAGCTAATTGATAATGAATTCATGGCTGATGTTATGCGTCAGGACATCGATGGCGTTGTGGCGCGTTGGACGCAGTTGCAACAGCAGGCCAAGAAGCGCACCGAGTTGCTCGAGGAGAAGGTCAGCGAGGCGGAGCAGTCGGAGCGGGCTGTGGTCCATTTGGAGGCGTGGCTGACGCGCATGGACGAGATACTCAGCGAGCATCTGGAAAACGATGTGACCATTGAGGATCTGCCCGATGATTTTCAGGTAAAATAAGATATATTTATTTAGATCATATGTGTGTTAAGGGAGGGACTGGTTTTGTCCGCTCGAAGATACAAGATTTCGCAAGAATTAAAGAACAGGATAATGCCGCTGACGATCCCCAACAAGACTTAGCTGCGGGAACGTGGAAGATATTGAGATTGTCCAACACCTTCTCGGTGAATGTCCCTTCTTCTAAAAACTAGGCAGTCTTACGAATTAGCGCCTTGTAGACCTGAAACTCTTTTTGAGCTCAACTAGTTTGTTTCGTGTGCTACCGCTGCTGGCCAAAAGAGACCTAAAAGAGACTCAACCCTTCTCCCATTAACTATCTTATCAATTCCTGGCACACCCAGCTATTCCTTGTGACATATCAGATATCACAATAAACCCAAAGGTCAGCGGGTGCTCTGGACTCTATTTAGCTGTCTGATATTCTATTCTAGATTTATCGCTTGGCAGACCATTAACATGTATTTTGTATTTTGTTTTAGATTTTGGCCCGCGAATTTGCCATTAACGAGCGAAACTTTAAGGATATAACCGAGCTGATTGCGGAGCACACGCGTAAGGGGAAAACAGGTGCCGCCAACCGTCTGCAGGAGCAGCTCAATCTGATGGAGATGCGCTTCAAGGCGTGCCAGGCGAAGCTCAATAAATGCACCGCCCCACAGCCCGCCTACGAGTCGCGCTTAAATCGTGCCTATGGCGATCTGCGGAATGTGGAGCACTCCACTCTGGTGCTGGATGTGGCTTCAGCTGGTCCCAGCACCGTGCAGGCGCAGTATCAAAAGTGTTTGGTATGTAACGCATCAATGTATTTGCTAAGCAGCGTAATTTACTATTGCACGTTAATTTTAGCAAATTTATCGCACACTCTCCGAGATCAAGGCGGAGATCGAGAGCACCATTAAAACGGGGCGGCGAGTTTGCGAGGATAAATATACAAAGTCGCCGAAGCAGCTGAGTCAACGCATCGATGCACTGAAGCATCTGTATAATGCGCTCGGCGAGAACGTCACGCAGTCGA
The DNA here is from genome assembly GCA_963583835.1 of Drosophila immigrans. NCBI lineage: Eukaryota > Metazoa > Arthropoda > Insecta > Diptera > Drosophilidae > Drosophila > Drosophila immigrans. The sequence continues at coordinate 20,588,112 of OY757142.1, read as the reverse complement.
AGGCCTTCCTGGAGGGCCTTCTCAAGCTGGCCAGGCAGCTGGAGCAATGTTTCGAGTCAGCCGATGAGCTGATTCGTCGCTTCGAGTCGCCACAGGAGTTGCACGATCGAAACTCCATACTGCTGGAGTTTGAGGATGTGCTGCAGCGCTGCGAGGATCACTACAACGAATACAGCAAGTCTTGTGATCAGAGCTGCATGCAGGAGTCGCGTCAACGCATCGACGAGCTCAAGGCAACTTATCACAAGCTGACCAGTGCCGATATTATCAAGCGTCTGACTGAGATGAAGGCAACGCTGCAGAACTTGGACAACATATCCCTGGATACTCTAAAGTATGTTAATGATTGATCGTCTTATTGGATCGATCCGCTAATATGCAATTTTAACATCATTGCAGAGCCATGGAACATGACCTGAAGGAGATAAATGTGCCGTCGAATCCGGAAATCGAGAAATTGCAGCAACAAGTTATTGCGATTGTTGTGGTGCGTACTAAACGATTGCCAGTCATAATTAATACGAATTAATTTAACTTAAGCGAATGCTTTAACTTGATGTACATAAACATGTGTTTTTTAATGGTTTGCAATCTCATGTGTCGGTCTGTCTATCTGTCATTTTCATTTATTCACCGATTCGATTTTCTTGCCATTCATGCATTTCACCTGCTGCCCCCACACACACTTTTTTACACTTTTGTTTGTCATCGCAACTCCTTTGGTTTCCCATTCACAAGTAACCACATTCACATACACACCCACACACACACACACACACACCCTCTGCAGCATTCTCGTTCGCTTTTCATTTCATTCTGGGTCGCACTTTAAATTGGATCCGGATTTCTCCGTTTGCCAAAGCGAACGTCAAACTCATTTTAAAATCGAATCTTTGATGCAAGAAACATTTTTAAAGAACTTGTTCCTCCCTTTAAGCTGTAAAATATTTGTATAATTTACCTTTTTATATTTAATAATTTATAAACAATATTTGTAATACGTATTTGTGTGGCCTTAATATAAGCGTAGTTAAATGGTGCTAACCGCTTTACATATTATACTATTATTTATTTTTAATTTAACTTGTTGATTATTATTTTCTTTTGCAATTTCATTTACCACCCACATTTATAAATAAAACATTAAACATTCATAATAATCTTTCCACCAAAGCTAATCTACAACCAGAAAAAAAAGAAAAAACCAACAATTTTCACCCAAAATACCAATTACAACCATACCAGAAATCACCGTATCACTAGCTCTACGAGATCTTAACTTGGTGTCATTTTCACGCTTCAAATTGAAATATATATAAATACGTATATATACATCGTATATATAGATATCCTCTTGTACTGTCCCCTATAATGGCGTTCAATTTTGGTGTGCGGCTGCGTCCAATCCATCCAATATTTCACCAATGCTAATGTACAGCAACTTGCTTTTTGTAACCTTAACATAATTTGGCAACACGAAAACAAAAAACATTCAATTGAAAACTATTGCACAGGATACGTTAAAAACGCGCCACAATCAGCCAAGCATCTTGGCCACAACTGCTGGCGATAGGCCCAAGCCGAATGACGACGATACGGAAATAGTTGTAGTTAGCGACACAGTGCGTCAAAGACGTGCTCGCACACCCCAAGCCGGCGAAGGTGGCACACCCACAGCAAGTGCTGCCGCCTCGCCGTCTCCCAAGGCGGCCACAGACGCAGAGGCAGCTGGAGAGCAGGTCTTGCCGGATTTGTTGCCACCACAAACTTTTCGGCTGGCCGAATCGAGCACGCTCTTCTCCCAGATCTCGCTCAATCCGGCCAAAATGGTGGCCGAATCAATGGCACCGCCGAAGCCATCGAAGAACAAGCGCAAAGCGCCAGCGGCGCCTGCTCAGGTGGTTGAGATCAAGGTGAAGAACATACAGAACGACAAGATGTCGGTGCAGAACATTGCGCTGGAGCCGCAGCAAGGCGAAATTGTGGACACCGTCAACATATTGGAGAGCGTGGAGCCGCTGCTGCCCGAGTATGTGCAAACGGTGCAGATTGTGGATCTCTCCGAGGACTCGGACTCCTCGCTGCGCGTCGATGCCGATGGCAAAGAGGTGCGACGCAGCAAGAGCAAACGATCCCTGTGCGAGTCGCCCAACTTAAAGACAGCTGATGATGAAGAGGACAAGGATGATGAGGCCGAACTGCTGCGTCCTGGAGCGGGCAATACAAGCACTCCGTTTCTGCGTGTGGAGAAGCAGCGCATATCCTTCGATGAGAAACGCAAACGAATTGCGCATGAGCGTGATATTCTGCGAGATTCCGAAGAGGAGCCAGAACAGCAGCCAAAACCTGAAGCAGCTTCAACCACAACGGCGACAACGGCAACTGAAGAGCGACCCAAGGCGAAACGCTGGCGTCAGTTGCAGCCGGAGTTGGAGGCTCTGACGCCAGACACTGAGCCCGAATCACCGATACGCAATAGTTTCTATAGTCCCGACAAGGAGACAGGTTACGATATTGAGCCGTTGGTATTCTCCGACGATGAGGAAATACCCCGTTTCTCGATGGAAATGACACCAACGTTTGACTCCGATAGTGATACGGTAATTTTGTAGCACATGGTGGTTCATCATTTCGATATTCTGTTATGCATCTCTTCTATATTCTCTTGTTTTTCACATCGATCAACAAACGCAGAGTCGCATTGAGACGCCCTCGACGAAGAAGCCGAACTCGTTTCTGAGCAAGGTTCTCAACGCGATGCCCTCGCCCCTCGACGACTCCAATGTGACACTTAAGAGCCCGCCCTGTGAGGAGCCTGGTGCTCCAGTTGGCTTGGAGCAGCGTGTGCAGGACTTTAATAAGTTGGCCGAACAGATGATCTATAAACTGGAATTGACCAAGGTTAAGATCGAACAGTGTCACGAGAGCGAGGCGTAAGTGCAAAAGTCTTCATTATATTTATTTTTAAATTAAATCCAAATAAAATATATTGAAACTATTTTCAACTCTTTCAGCGAGGATCTGCGGCTTCTAATTGCGCCCGATGCTGCCACCTTGATCTCAAGGGGCGACTCCCTGGTACTCGAAACCCACGGCAAACAGGGAAGCATCTCCCGTCTGGTCATGCTCACCCAAATTATATTGCGTGAAAAGTTCCGCGAAGTGCAACAGGCCAAGTAAACGCTCTGAAACACCAGCCAAGGAGAAGTTTATTTTCTTATTGTCTAATTTAATACTTTTTAGATGCAAAGTCACTGGTTCAGCTGGTCCTCGACCCATGCCGGACAGTGTTAACATTGAGGAGCTGGTGACCAAGGGACTGCGACGCATTAATGTGCTCATTGAGAAGCCCGTTGACCTCAAGTCCAGCACTGAGCTAGAGAAACGCATGGAGGATATCAATGTAAGTGTGACCAGACTAATTAAATGCTGGCATTTAGCCAGCAATAACAACATTTAATTGACCAAAACTCAATTGAAATATTGTTATGCATTGTTTTCGTTATAAAAATCGCTCAGGAATTATTTATATTCGCATCACAATTTTCGACATCTTTGATGATGACCGAGGTGCTTTTTTTGCTCTCTTTCGTTGCGTTCACAAGTTAATTGGCCTCTCGAGAATTCAGGGCAACGGCACACAAACCAAAACCATACCATACGAAACCAAAATTAAATGCTGCCATTAGAAATACCCCAAAAATAAACCAACAAAAATTTTGACATAGTTACACAGACGCCGAGACATCGAGACATCTTGTCGTACGACTGCATTAACAAAAGAAACAAACAACAACATTTGTGTGTAAGCGAAGAGATGAGGTTGCTTCTTATTTAAAGAGCGCAGAATTTAAGAGATCTCTAGTTTGCTAAGTGCACAGTGTCTTGATCAATTTGGCTAATAGGAATTAAAATATTGGTTTGAATTTTATTCAACAAATTTAAAACATCTGTTTTGATCATTTTAAAAGCTTGTCAATTTAAATTATATTTATTTGTTATTTCTGAATTGGAAGCTTTTATTTTATAAACTCTTCGTTTCTTATTAATTTGTCTAACATTTGTGATCATATTTGGCAATTTAATTTAAAATCAACACAATTAAAATGATTTGACAAATTTTCTTAGCCAGTCAACTAAATTCTTTTCAAAACGACAATATCAATCCCTAGATAATGCCGTCGCCTGAAATCCATCATTAATCAATGCGTGCGTTTGTTGTTTATTTTTGTTTTGTATTTTTATGGTCGATGACAAAAACACCAAGCGAAATGAAATATCAGAAAAAGTGGGAAACCTATGATTAAAAATAGAAAAACAAAACAAGAAAAATCAACCATTTGGTGCTGTTTAAAGAGCGCAACTTTCGGATCTATTAAAGAGAGGGGATCTTGCAAAAGAAAATTAAGCTATAAAGTTTTCTTGAGTTTTCTCTTACTGTTTGCCGGCAGCAATGCTGTTTTTGTTTTTAGTCTCGACGCGTCTTATATGTGGAACGGTCGGGCGTCGCTTTAACATTTATTTCGTTGATTAAAGTTTTGTGCGAGAAAATTCGGTTGGCGCCAAAAAAGAAAGCCAAAAACAAAAAAAATTGTGTCTAATCAGTGAGCTCAATGCAATTTTGTTGGTTGACAAACGCATCGAGTGCGGTATACATACCCCAAATCACCCTTTCACACACGCACACACACGCATTGCAGAGACAAACACACACACACACACACACACAGCCACTGAGGAAGTTTGCTGTTGCAAAGGGGGAATTGCAGTTGGAATTGAATAACAAACTCTGTTGGACTTCCCAGTGGTGTCCATTTTGTTAGTGCTTTCCTCTATCCATTTCCGTTTCCGCCTGATTTATTGTTAATTTTTCATCACAAAAGAGTGCGAGCTTAAGCTGGAGTATTTGCAGCAACTATGTGTTTTTTCTTATATGTTTATGTATCTCCGTTTCATGCAGGAACGCCGAGACGATTTGCAGGTCATTGTCGGCGCCATCGGAAAGAACCCCCAAATGCCGAAGGTTACGCCCGTCATGATGAGTGAAATCGAAAAGGTTCGCAAAAAACGCAATACTCCTCATTTATTTCAGTTTACTCTACCATTCCTTTTCCGCATTTCATCCCCACTCTCCATTTCAGACTAAAAACAATCTGATTGCTCATGCCGATTCGATTGAGCTCTCATTGACCGAACTGAAAAATGGCACTAAAATTGGCAACGGCAACAGCAACAGCAGTAGCAACAGAAACAGCAACGGATCAGGCGTCGCCACTCGACAGGGTAAGTGATTTTTCTACATTTGTATTATTTCCCTTTTGGTTTGTAATAATTTTCAAATGGATTTTGCTCTCGTGTTGATCTAAATTATACCCATAACCTGGGTCAATGGCTCAAACTGCTCTGGCTGAACGCCAGCATCGAAATGAACTCAACCAAAGTGTCTTTGTGTTATTAATTTAACAACAATATATTAATTTTGTGTACTAGTTAATATTTCGACTGCTGCTTTTTATAAAACAATTATTAAACTGTGTTGAATACTTCAACTTCATTAATAACTGTTTAATTCAAATAAGCTTTCTATTAAGTCTATATAAAAATTCGATTTGTACTATAATACTTTTAATACGAGAGCGGAACAGTTTTTAGTCAAAGAATTATTAAACTGATTTGTATACTTCAGTTTCAATAATACCTGTTTAATTAAAACCAGTCTGTACATAAATCAAATTTTCAACGTTTTTAATTCGATTTAATTCAAGAGCAGATCAGTTTTTAGACAAACAATTTTTAAACTCTTTTGTATACTTCAGCTTCAATAATAACGTTTTAATTATAATAAGCTTTCTTGTAAGTCTAACAAAAAATGCGAATTTTATTCTTTTAATTTTTAATACAATTTAATACGATTCGTATTCACATAAATGATTAATTTTATGAGCATTAAATGAAGTGAAGCCAATTATTCAACTGGTTTCTACACGCGCCTCATTTCAAACTCATCAGTAATTTATGTATTTGTTTTGTAATTATTTTGTTTGGCTGAAATCAATATTGCATCTTTGGCAATTAAAATATGCAAAGCATTTAAAATTCACATTTTTCGTCAAGTTTGAATGGCAGCTGGCAAAAAGTCTCAAAAAGCACGCACAAATAACTGTTTAATTAAAACAAGTCTGTACAAAAAACTAATTTTCAACGTTTTTAATACGATTTAATATACTTCAGTTTGTTTTGTATACTTCAGCTTCAATAATAACGTTTTAATTATAATAAGCTTTCTTGTAAGTCTAACAAAAAATGCGAATTTTATTCTTTTAATTTTTAATACAATTTAATACGATTCGTATTCACATAAATGATTAATTTTATGAGCATTAAATGAAGTGAAGCCAATTATTCAACTGGTTTCTACACGCGCCTCATTTCAAACTCATCAGTAATTTATGTATTTGTTTTGTAATTATTTTGTTTGGCTGAAATCAATATTGCATCTTTGGCAATTAAAATATGCAAAGCATTTAAAATTCACATTTTTCGTCAAGTTTGAATGGCAGCTGGCAAAAAGTCTCAAAAAGCACGCACAAATTTTTTCTGTTATTCGCTTTCAGTTTTGTAATTGTTTTTACACATATTTTGTTTGGCTTTTGAAGTTTTCAATTTCACATCTTTCTGCAGCCAGCAACATTTTGTTGCATTTTATGGCCGCGGCTCTTGTTGCAGCTGCTCCTCTCCCTATCTCGTTTGTTTTCATTTTATTTTGTTGGTAAATATTTATGCCGTATATACTCGCACAGTACAATTCGGCTAAGGGCCACGGGTCTGGGTCTGGGTCTGGAGGGGGCTCCAAATGGGTCATGTCAGTGGCACTTTTGACATTTCATACGCATTTTGTTGGTGTTTGCTTACGGGCTTGTGTTCTTTCTTGGGTTGCAATGCGGTTACTGATGCAAATATGTTTTGTGGATCAATCATAGAAAAACTAATGATGAGAGGAATACACAACAGTTGTTTATTAGCTTTAAATTTGTATTCACATTCGAAAAATAGCGAAAGTATCTTTCGAATGCATCGAAAGATAGTTTCGCTATTTAACAGATGCATCATCCGGCGATTTGGACTCGTTGCAAAGACGAACTTCCTTTTTTTGAAACATTGAACGAAGTTTTGCTCTCCATTTGAATTACTGGTGGTGCCTTGTCTTCGATTAAGCTGCTGCTGTCATCAATTAAATTGAAGTCAGAAGTATTGCGAATTATAGTAACCATGGGACCTATGACAACATTGTGAAAACTCTTTGACATGCCTTGCGTACGCATAAACAATTCAAACTCTTCTTTTGCTTTGGCGGCGTTCGAGGCTATCGAATCGCGTGGTTCAATTGGCCCAAATTTCTCGGACAATGGCCAATCGCATAGCTTTTTGCCATTCTTTGCAATCGTGAACTCCGCCAAATGAAATAATCGTCGACGCTCTTCGAACGTTAGCATTTCTTTCGATGATCCGCTATTCTTAGAAGACATAGTTGATGGTTTGCGGGATAGACTACTGTTGCTTTGTACAGGACTCATGAAAGAGACCTTTTTGATATGCTCTTTAGCGGACTCCTCGGACTTAATGGCAGTCAATCGCCTCAACAGATTGGAGGGATTGAGGACGATACGCTTGCTGGGATGTGGGGTACCAACTGAAACGTAATGAATTGCCGAACTCCGAAATTTGGCATTTTTGGGTAAACTCGATATGCTGACAGATCGCCTATTGCTCCCTAGACTGTGCCTCAATTCGACTGCATCGATGGCTATGCCATGATGGGGATACGGAGTGCCCTTTACTGATTGTTGTTCGGCCATAGATGGAGTCCTGGGAATGGCAATGTTGGGTAAACTACCGGTATCATCAGCTTCTGCTGCGCCTTCCATTGCTTTGTTCGTTTCATCCCGTGTGGAAGAGAGTCGACTCCGCAATATGTCTGCGTCTACGCCCTTGGATGATCGTGGAAACGGAGTGCTGCTCTTGTCATGTGATATTTTCATTAGCCCATAATCACGATCCATCGCATTCGTTGCAACGCATGGTATAAATTTCAAACTGTGAGGCATTTTCAACAACAAATTTGGGCTGATTCGTTTATTTAAGAAATATCTTAGTTTGTTATGTTCTCTTTTTGTTTTAGTTTAGTTGTTTTTATTTTTCGTTTTTTTTTAGTAGTTTTTGTGCGCAAAGTGTATTTGTGAACAGTTTTCAAATTGAATGTGAAATTGAAACGGAAAATTTTCATTGTAGCCCTGCTTGCATCGCCTACTGCTTGCGGCTTGGATTATGTTAGTTTAACTGCGTCTGGAAGCTGATTGCTATGCGAGCTTTTGTAAAAGTAAAAGAAGTGTGAAAGTAGTGTTGAGAAGCCATTATTTCAGATTTTAAAACATAAACTACGAATTTGTTAACTACAGTTGGGTCATTAAAAAACCATGCTTTTTGATGTATTTGTCGATGTCTTTCTTCGCCTGTCTGGCGTTTCTAATGGTCTCACCATCAAAATTAATAATCTTTTTCGGAATTGGCATCACTTGTTCATTCATCCGTTTCCCGTTTTTTGCAATCGTAAATTCGCCTTCATGGAACAAACGTCGACGCTCAAGAAAACTAAGGTCTTTCGATTTGAAAGATGTAGATGTCGCAAGGGGTTTCATTTCGTCAAGGGATTTGGAATCACTGGAGGAGGTAGATATTGCCGAATAGCTTTCTATTGTTGGAATTATCAAGGTGACTTTACTAGGTTTCTGATTCGATAGTTCATCTAATGCGGTTTTCTGCGGTTGCAAGTTCGTTTTCAATATTGAAGAATATGGTTGGCGGCTTAAATTCAACTTGTTTGCAGCCTCTCTCAGCGACCTTCGTTCCTTCAGTTCCTCGTAGTTCTTGATTAGAAGCCTTGGATCAAGGGCAAGAGCTTTATATGGATGCGGTGTTCCGATCATCCTATGCTCAGGCGGTGGTATATGCATTCTTAGCCGTGTTTTAGCGTCGAAGCGTATTGTAGAATTGGGATCTGTATCAGTTTGATTATGTGAAGTCGAACTCGCAAAACTGTTGTTCGCAGCCAAAGTTGTATTGGGATGTGGAGTCGACACCACATTCGCAGATATTCGCATTAGACCGTAGTCGCGATCTTTCATATTCCGTGTTAGCGGCGAATTGATCTGGATACTGTTGGATTTTAACTTGAGATGCTTTTTGATCAAACCCCGTTTTTGTTGATGTGCGGACGACATTATTGTTTACTGTATATTATTGTTATTGTGTTGTCGATTGGTTGTTTGCTGTAGTTTGTATGAATTTATGTCGTTTAGTTTGTAAAATTAATTCAGATTTCTGACACTTATCGCAGAGCCTATTTAGCACAACTTTCCCAATATTTGTATTTGCAAATTTAACTAGAATTAATCGATTATGCTATTGAATATCATTGATAAATAATTAGGCCGCAGATTTATCGTATTCTCCCAGGAAATATGTTTATTTAGTTTTTTGTTGCTTCAATTTAAAAGTTAATTAAAGTTATTTCCACATAGGAAATGATTACAAGATGCTGCTCAAAATTTATATAAAATGAAAGCTGCGTCGCTGGCATCCGAGAAATAGTGAAAGTGCATTCAGAATGCATTTGAATGCATGCTCGCTATGAATCGAATGCAAGAGTCCGCATTATTTCATCGAACTGTGATCGGAAATAACACTTTTCAATGATGTGGTGATCGAGAAAGTACTGCGCTTGCTCATGGTCGAAGAGATGCGACGCAGATTTGTCAATGTGCCCGTTGGGGCCATGATGAAGCCCTGTTTCTTTATAAACTTTTCAATTGCGGTTCTAGCCTGCTCCGCTTCGTCATCTATTGATTCTTTCGCAGTCGCTGGGATGTCCACCATCACTGGCATCAAACAATCGCTCATCTTTTTACCATATCTTGCGATGGTGAACTCGCCCTCGTGAAACAATCGACGTCGTTCGTTGAAGCTAATTTTTCGGAGTTCACCATCATTGTTCGATGAACTAGATGGCAACGAATCGCTGATGGTTTGAGTATTCAATGTCGAGTCCCTGCTGTTCACGGCAATATTCACAAGCTTCGATCTGTGCCCCGTCTTAGATCGCGGTAAAATTTCCCTGATCTTTTCCGATGTTTTATTGGAGTGGGGTTTGAATGAACCGATTGATGTCGCATCTGTGAATTCTGGATACTGTGATGTACTGTAGCTCTTGCCAATTTTCGAAGACTTAACATCACCGTCGATTTCTGTCTTAGCAGTTAGGTGAATCTTTTTTTCAACTTTACGTTGGTCTGGTTTGAAATGTATTGCATGAATTAATGGTAACGATTCACCATCGTTTGGGGAGTTTTTGTATTCCTCCTCTTCCAGTCGCTCCTTAAGAGACTCTAAATTGATGGCTTGCAATACCCGTGGATGTGGAGTCCCAGATACTGCAGTTATCTGCATTAGTCCATAGTCGCGTTCTGCCACCGGCACCAGAGTATTAACCTGGAAGTTTATCGAATTCCCAGTTTTTATGAAATTTTTTGACTTTATGGATGTTTTTAGTGGCATTGCCATAGAGGATGAGTAGTTGTACAGATTATATGCAGTATATGTAGTATATTAGTGGATTTGATTCACAATTCTGTGTACAATTATGTAAGTCTATTGTTATGTTGTGTTGTTTTAAATGTGTTGGATTGAATCTGTTTCTTTTTGAACTGAGCATTTTCAGTTGACACTGCTTGCGCTGCCTGCTATGCACTGCTTGGCTAGCATTGCAAAAACTGATTGCTATGTGGCTGTCAGCTTTTGTCCTGGCACTGGGTGCAGCGAAGCTTTCGGTCTTTGGTCGAACAGCTGTTAAGGACGACGGAAACATTTCAAAACAAAGCGTTCAACCGTAAGGAAGCCAAACGATAAAATGAACAATTAAATGCAATACAAATTAAAATACAACTTAAAAAAAAATTTAAATTGTGTTAAAAAATAATATATAAAAAATTAATGTGACTCATTTAATATCCAGTTACAAAATCAAAAAGAGTGCAAATTGAAAATGTATATAAATAAGATTGCACTAATTAGTAAAAAAAATGTGAAAGTCACCATAAAGCAAGTTGGAGATGAATAGTGACAACAAGTGGTCGATTATTAAACTTAATCTATAATATTTGAGTGGTTTAAGTGAATGAGATATTTTGATATATCTTGTCTTTAAAGCCGCTATAAAATATATACGCATACAAAATTACTAAACTCAATCTTCGCTACTTTTTGGAAAGGCTTTCGCAGCAGGTCTTTAGGTAACTTCCAAAACTAATTCAATATGTTTAAAGAGTCGTTGCCCGTTTATGTTTATAATCATTGATTCATAAGCTCAACAAAAACATACAAAGAGGAGCTGAATGAAGTGTAAGCAGAAGCGGCGCTGAGTGACATTGAGAAGCAGCAGCGCGACGGGGAAGAAGCGACACGCTTTCCCAGCGTTTTTAATGAATTATGACATTTTCCTGGCGCTGTGGCGCTGGCGACCAGTGGGGCGACGTTAGCTTTATCAGGCCCAGGCCCAAACCCAGGCCCAGGCCCACTTCCTTTGGCAATTTCAACGTGTTTCACTTACATTTTTTTTTGCCCCAACTTCCTTCGTTTTTCTTCTTTTTTTTTGTAATGATTTTCTACCATTTTGCACCTGCCAGAGAAGACGAGTATGGCGCACAAAAGACAATAATGGGAAGGGCACAATACATGCGTCAAAATGAGTGAAAAGATATTTTGCACTTAACGTGTTTTTCCTCTCCAGCTACTTCAGTGTCAGTGTGTGTGTGTGTTGGTGTGTTGGTGTGCGGGTGTCCTGGGCTTGTTACATGGCTTTCTTTTTCATATGTGTTTGCTTAACAGCCTCTTATGTGCTGTGACTCTCATGAAATTCATTCTAAATGCATACAGACATGTGGCATTCATTCATTCATTCCACACATAGACGTGTCTAGTAACGGGCCTGCCTCAAAACCTGTTCACGTTCCCCCCTCCCTCACCGCCATGCAAACTCCTTCGCATCCAAATCCCTTGACGCAAAAAAAGGGAGACTCTAATCCGGCGTGGAAAACAAAAACAAAGTGCGACTGGACACACACACACACACACACACACAGAGAGACAGGTCTGGGTATCTGTATAGTTTGTTATTGGGTTTGTTTTCAGGGCTTATGTGCAACTTAAGCCTCCCCGAAAACTTTCATAAATTTCTGTACTACTTTCTTAGGCTTACGCGGGACTTTGGCCGCCTACCAAGCGTTGCTTTCAATTCTTTCTTTATGCTTTTTTTTTGTTGCGCCAAGTATTCCAAGCGTTTTCCTATCTTCTTCTTCTTGGACTTGGGTTTGTATTCCTTTTGCTTTGAAATATTTTTTTTGGGCCCAGTTATTTTGGGCGGTTTTTTCAATTGAAAATTGCCATTTAGGCTGCTTTGGCGAATAAGAAATGAGCGCCAGACGAGCAAAAATATCAAAAATAATTTTATTATGTGCATTGTTCGGTGTCGCGCGCCTTAAAGCAGGCAACGATCCGTGCTCAAGCACTTGACAAGTGCCCCTCAAAGTGACCCGCATCGCCCAAAATATGCTGCACACTGTCCAAGGAGCTGTCAACTCGGAAACAAAAATCTAAAGACAAGCAGGACACAATTTGAACTTGCATCACGGTTAAGGGAAGAGAATAAATTGAACTAAGAATATTGTTTGCAGATATGCAAATATGCGACGGATATGTAATCCAAGAGTTAAATGTTTTGGGTATAGAGTATGTTATGATATGATGTAAAATATTATTATACAGTTTCATTAAACAGTAAAAGCTTTGATTTCAAACTGTGTCATTTGTACTTTCTACCACTGTGCATTCGCTGACGCATCGTAGTCCAATAAAGCCACTCGAAAGTTGGCTTCATTGAAATAGTTTTTCATTTACTCCACGTTTTTTTATGCGCCGCTCGACAGGCAGTTTTTGAAAAGACCAACGCTGTCGAGTCTAGGCAAGTTGAATTGAGTCGAGTCGTGTCGAACCGAGCCGACAGGCAGCTGAGAGAGAGTGAATTCTGGAAATGTGGCACACTTGAACCACAGGCTGCGAATGGGGGGGTAAACTGACCACAATTGGACCGTTTTTTAAACCGCAGCAGTTGCCGTTAATGAGGTTGAGTCGTCATCTGTTTGGCCGAGAGAATCAGAGGAGACCCATCTAATTATCATCTTTCACTTTGCTTTTGAATTTTTCTATTTCTTTCTGTTTTTTTTTGTTGCTGTTTTTGTTTTGCTTACTGAACATTTGCAATTTGCATTTCACAGATTACAACAACGAAGCGAGTGGAAGCGGCACTTTGGCCAGCAGCTTTGATAAGTCAGTGCTGCACATTTCCGACTGGCTAACTTGGGAACAGAACATGATCAAGATACAGAGCGTGCTCGTCGACGATGTGGATGGCGTTCGGCTGGCCATCGAGAAGCAGGAGGTGAGTGCAGCAGCGAAGGAAAACACAAAAACAAATAGAGTGCCACTGAGTGGTCCACTTTAAATGCATTTTCGCATTGCAGAAAGTTTTGCGTGAATTGAAAATGAAAAAGCCGCAACTCAACGAACTGGTCCACACGGCGGAAGTGCTTAAAGGTGATATCAAGCGACAGCAGCTTCAGGAGAAAGGTAAGTGCTTTTAAATTAGGCCTAATCAAGCTACAATAAACTGTCTGAAGGTATTGAGATGAATGAAAGTAAAAGATTATGTAATATTATACATAATAATAATAATTCGAATAATATTAAATAGATATGTTATGCTTTGGAACTTTGACCCTTTTTGTCCTTTAATGTGAATCAAAAAATAAATAGACTGTCCCTTTAGGGTTATTTTCTGTATGTGTTTGGAATATAAATAGATTATTCGTAAGCTTGTTTTGATGCATACATTTGATGAATAATGTTTTGCATTATCTATTATCTGCAATTCTATTATCTTAAACATACTGATCCGGAGTTAATGATTGTGTTTTCATCCCATGCTTAGACCATGTTTTGTTCGGTTTAAGGCGAACATCTATGCTTAATAGTTAATCAATAATGGCTCTTGGGAGGCAACTCATTTGAATTTTGCTCGTTTCATCAAACAAATTTTAATTCGATTAGGCCATTTAGCTGCTGTCTGAGTAAGGAGTGCCGACTACTGTTTGCCATCTGCTAAATGCCATTATGAATTGCATGCTATGATTGCTTTCCACCTAGGGAGCACAGTCCAGATAGCATTTACCATTTCCCTCAACGATTTGCGAGCAAACAAATTTCCGCTTTGCCAGACTGCAACACACACACACACACACATATGTGAGATACTCGTATGCAGTGAAAACAGAAACAGAAACACAGACTAGATCCACTTAAAACTGCCAACTCAGACTTGCCACTTGGCTGGCTAACTGGCCCATAGCTGAGGCAAATGGGCAGTTGGAGGAGGAGGCAGCTCATGTGCTGCTGCTGGTTGCAAACATTTACATAACGAGGCCGTGAACCTCCTGACACCAACTCGCTGTGCGTAGCATTCGCTGTCTTTTGGCCAGCTGCAGCAACAAAGGACAAGCACAAGTCGCCAACAACAATTTCGGGAGTCGCTCAAAACTTACCCTAGAGCAAGCATTCACTGCCCGAGAACAGTTTGAATTGCCCGCTCTTGAGTGCTAAGAAAGGGTATTCAGAGGCGGCAAAGTCAACGCTGTCAACTGGCAATGAAAAACAATGGCAAAGTTCATTGCAAACACAAACACAAACACAAATACAAATAAAATACACTCCGAGCACACACAACTTGAGAATGCATAAAATGCCCAAAACACACCAAATCCAATCAGCAACTGTCTCTGCTTGTGCATGTGTGTGTGTCCGTGTGTGTGTGAGCGCTTTCTTATGGTGAATTTGCTTAGCACAGTTTGACAGTCATGGTCGAAAAAAAGAGCACGCTGGAAGAGCGCAAGAGAAGCTCGAGCATTTTTATAGCATACCTCGGGGCGCATGCTCTACAAAAAATCACACGTATAAAATAAAGTGAATTCCTCGTGTTATTTGTGTATATTTTGCTGTTGTTGTTGTTGTAGTTGCTGTTGCTGTTGATGTGCTCTCTGCAGCATTTTAATGTGGCAGCAGGCTACCAACATTTATGCCAGTTGACATTTAATTGACAAGCGTCGCGGGGGGCAGCAAGCATTTTTATGCTACATGCAGCAACTGATGTTGTTGCTCCTTGTGTGTGGAGCTTACATAGTTTTGTACTATTCAAGGGGATTGGCCTGCAGTTTATTGATGTTGTTGTTGCTGCTGTGCATTGTTGTTGTTGTTGTTGTGATTGTGTTCGCATGTTGCTACAGATTATTATGATGTTTGGTTTGTCATAAACATTTGTAACTTGTCCTGCTCGCGCGCCACGTACATGAGCATCGTCTGCTTGACTGTTGGCTCCCGGCTGTTGGCTGTTGCTGCACAGCTACATACATGCTACAGCTACATGCCGCATGCCACAAGGTACTGGGGAATCGTCTTTGTTGTGGTGCCTCGGGCGCATTACTGATGCCATCGCCATAGTCAAGGGACGAGATTCCTTTGTGCATATCCTGTAAGCGGAGACTGCACAGCAGGTATATGCAAATAGAGTTATTAGTGATTTGATATTCCAATTAAATAATTTCCAAATTACATAATTCATATTATCTACATTCTTCCAATAATATTCCTCTACTTTACATAAATAAAAAAAATAGTTTTGGGTTTTCTAATCGCAGGGTATTCTTAAGTGAATTCATTTTTGTGATATTTGTTTACCTGTTGGAAGGATATCCTTAAATCGATAACTTCAAACATATGTGCGAATATTTTGCAAGGCTTTTCAATATCCGTCAAGTAATTTCATGTATTAAAACCACAATATAGCTTGCAGCAGAGTTTTTGTTTCGAGCTATACAAATTCCAGCGTTGTGCACCGTGGTCTTAAAGCAATTTGTTAAATGTTGTCAAATGGCCGCCACAATTGGGCATTAGGCCAATTAGTAACGACTGCGTTGGGTTTGGTTCAAACGAGCCGGGCAATCAGTTGGGCTGGGTCAGTTGATAGCGGAATTGCCTCCAGGCTACTTGTCCCCTGCCATTTGCCGTTGCCGAGCACAAAATCAATTAATTACGCATTTTGTAAGCTGACGCTTAATTAAACCATTATTTATTATCTCATATGGCCCATTGGCGTGCCATGAGGCGCGGCCAGGCAAAACTTTTGCCAACCTCCAACCTCCCCAAGTTGCCTGGCAGCTGCTGCTGCCCGACTAGTTGTGCTGTTATCATAAATAAAATGCCTACAAAGCAAAGTAGAAGCGGAATGGGGGCAATGTGTGGGAGGCTCGTAAATCTGTCTTTGACATGCAATTTTAGTGCAGCGGCTGTTGCTGCAGTTTTCTGCACCACAA
The DNA here is from genome assembly GCA_963583835.1 of Drosophila immigrans. NCBI lineage: Eukaryota > Metazoa > Arthropoda > Insecta > Diptera > Drosophilidae > Drosophila > Drosophila immigrans. Next base: position 20,571,580 of record OY757142.1, on the reverse strand, counting down.
CAACAACAACAGCCACAACAATGACGGCAAAGCGCATTCACTGTAAGGACAACGCACTCACTGAGTCGGAGTCTGAGTCTGAGGAGGCAGCGTCCTCAGCATGTGGTCCCGGCAAGCGGCCACAACCAGGCTACCAAATTGCCTCTAATTGCCGTCTTTCTCTCTTAGTGCCGACTCCAAAACCCCCTGCAGACGACACTCCTCGCTCCTCGTTGGTGGTGCCCAGTTATACGCCCACTTCACGCCATTACATGCTTTAATAGGCCTGGCCTGGCCTCCCCTTCCCCACTTGCCCACTTCCCCGATATGCTCTCCAACCCCAGATTGTCTCCTTGTAGTCAATGACTGTCTGTCTGCCCGGTTTTCAAGAACTTTTTAGCTTTTCAATGCCCTAGCCAAGAAGGTATTGTTCCTTTATGAAAGACGCTAACTAATCATCCAAAAATTACCAAAAATATTATCGGTGAAATAATTAATTAATAATTTAAAAACATATTTTTGTTCAAATAAATAATTTTAATTTGTAATATCCTGATTGACCAGTCTATAAACATTTATGTTTATTGTTATCGATGAATCATAAATAACTCAGATGCGATATTACAAAATATCTGGAGAAATCTATTAATAACGAAACCAAATAATTAATTGAAATTAAAATATATCGAGTTAGATATAGTTAATTTTGGTATTTTATTAAAATAGTATAAGATACATAATTATTATTTATATATGAGAAACTTGCAAAATTGAAGTAGAGTATTCAAAAGCTTGTATACAATTTTTTTGGTATAAATTATTGCAGCGTGGTATCCTAAAAATAATTAATATATTAATTTCGTCAAGAGCTTTTGTGAATTTGGCAATAAGCTCTTCTCTCTCGTCCTCCCGCGTCGAATGAAAAGTGTATTTGAGGTTCGTTATTTACTCGAGTTTTTCTTTTGTTTTTAATTACTTAAAAGTGTAGTCTTCATGGCTGCTTAACCTCAGACCTTTGGCACCGGGGGCAATTGGGCTTTGGCCTGGGCTTTGTCGTTGTCGTTGTCGTCGTTGGCTATAGCTTTGCCTATGGCTTTGGCTTTGGCTTTGGCTGAGTATGGGGCTTTAGCTGCGTTGTTGGCTTTATGAAACTTGAGAGCACTTTCAACGCTCAACGCTCCTGCCAAGGAATTGAAAGCAACATTAAATTAAATAATTGTCATCGCTGTCAGCCGTTTAGTCGCCAAGTTACGTCCATTTGCCAGAGGATAGTTTTACCAGAACGAAATTATGTAAAAAATGTGTTTGTGAATATTACAGGTTCTGGCATTTGAACTATTTCCAGCGTTAGACTAAGGGTTCTGCTGCCTGTGTGGCGGTTGTCGTTCTGTTTTTGTCACCGACCGACCACCCAGAGGATAAAGTTCCCTGTGTCTGCGTCTTTTAACTCGCTTTGGGCTGGATTTTTCTGTTGTTGTTTCTATGCTGCTGGGATGTGCCCGGGGTCTGGGATGACACTCACACTCATTACGCAAATTGTCTTGGGTTAAACTGTACGTGCTTGTCATGTGTGAGTGCGGATTTTGTGTGTTAGATCCTCTGGCAGAGTGCGAATTCTGGTATTTAGTGCTGCTGGTGCTGCGTCCACACTGCGGCACAATGACATCTGGAATATGCTCGAGAATGAATTTTAATTAAATTCATTAAAGTGAGCTGCGTTTTATTTTGTCAAGTGTGCTTGCAAAGTCTGCATTTAAAACTTGATATACCCTATGGGAAAAGCACTAAGGGTATGATTATATATCTACATGATTTTTAATTTGTAGAATATTTTAATCTATTCGTTTATCAAATGAAGTAAACAACTCTTTAAACGCAATGAGTATGAGAGGTTAACGTTCCAAATGAACTCTGCTAAATATATTCTAATTGTTGTCTTAGAGTGAATAAATTCAATTGCTTACTTAAAATTCTAGTAAAAACATAAACACGGATAAATCTCGTAAATATTTACGATTCGCTCGGAATAGAACCATTCTCATTAATGTGTATTTGTTGTAATTTTCGCACTTGGATTGAAATGTTGTTGTTGTTGTTGCCTCCAACCTCCTCTATCCCCTCTGCCCACCTCTGCCGTCTGCGTCTCGGGGCTTGCAGTCATTAGAGCCGTTGCAGACGAAACAATTTCCTCGAGTCCCCACGTGATTACCAACCCCGCCAGGAGATGCACGACGACGGGGCCAAAACAAATATCTTATACGCTATGAAAACAGAACACAACATAACCCACACTCACACACACACTCACACACAGACAGTAGAAGCACACACAAATTCCGTCAATGGCCCCGGCACGCTTTTGGAGTGTGTGCGACCCTGTGTAAAGCTGATGGCAACAACAACAGCAACAACAGAGAAAAAAGTACATGAAATAAAAACGAAAGAAGTACACACAGAAATGGAAGGGAAAAAAAAACGTTTCTTATCAGTTGTCAAGGTTTGCGGCAGGCGGCAGACACACGCACAACGCACAACATGTGGCAGGAAGGTTGCTGGCCCCAGAATGGGCCGAATTCCGGCTGCTCCTCCGGCTATGGAGCACACTCATGCGCATGACACTCGCAAAAGCAAAACAAAACTGCCGGAATGCCGGTTAAAGAGAACGTACCCAAAGAGAACACTCGAAAGAGAGAGAGAGCGAGAGACTGCGAGAGAGAGAGAGACACGCCAGGTGGGTGGTTGATTATTTGTCAAGTTTCGTATGTTGCTTTTTTAAACCATTTCGTGGGAGGCGAGTTGTAATTATGCTGGGGTTGCTTTGCGCCGTGCGCACAGACGACGGCCGTCGTCTTTGTTTACCCTGTGCCAACCAGTGGATTCTCGTGCTGGGGGTTGGTCGGTGGAGCACCGGGTGGAGTTGGGACACGGAGAGCTGAGCGTGGCGAAAGCGTAGTAAAAACAGTTCCGTGTTGAAAACGCCGCTGTATTCGGTGTGTGTTCTCTTTGTTCGGGGGCCAGCAGCTTGCGGACTTTTCGACAGCAGTCAGCCCAGGACATTCGTGGGCAAACGGTTGTGAATCTGAATCGACTCCTCGTCGTCGTCGTCGTCGCCGTAACATATCTCGCCTCGTATTCTATCCTCACTGTTTCGACTGTTTTGTGCCGCCTTTCTTCCTCGTCGTCCGTGCGACGCGTGAAAATTTCTGCTCATAAAAACTGTAAATTTAGCTCGAATGTCGTAAAAAGCGAGAAACTAAGCTATAATAATTGCATTCAATTAGCAGGGCATAAGATTCCTATCGTCCATGTGTGTGTGTGTGTGTGTGTGTGTGTGTGTGTGTGTCTGAGAGACTTTAAAGTGATTTGTGAGTGTGCGTGTGTTTGGTGTGTGTGTGTTAAGGCTGCTTTGGAGTGGCAACTAAAGCCAAGCCACAAAAAGGCATTTAAAGTTTTTGTCTGCGATGGATTATTGCCCAGCCCTGTCTCCCTCTCCCTCCTCCCTCTCTCTCTCGCACACACACCCTCACACGTTGTCTCTCTCTCTGTCTCTCTGTCTATCACTCTCTCTTGCTCGCTCCCTCTTCTACGCCGGTGTCGCTCTTGTTTTGTTGCTGCTGCTGTTGTTGTTACCGCCGCTACTTTTGTAAATCAATAAACTTTGAGGGTGGCAAAAGCCGCAAATGTTGTTGTCGAACGAATGTTGCAAAGCGCATGGAAATAAATTCGCAACAACAAATAAAGAAAGTGCACAAAAAATGAGAGAAACAAAGAACGCACAATCAAAAAACAGATAAGAATTAATGAAACGCACGAGTTTAATGGAATTTATCCCTTGCCCGCAGCATGCAACAGTCAAAACTATTAAAACGGAAATTGCAAATGCAAATGGTGTTGATAAAAATAAATGCAGAATGTGCAAACAAATAAAAAATGATGGGTATCGTTGAATAAATATGCGGGCTGGCAACTATTTAAACTACATAAAAAAGTAAATATGCTATTGATACTCATATGTCAAAATAAATGCAATTTATAAATTAAATTGCACGGCTGCAATAATGGCAAATTAAAAATGACATTTAAATAAATTAAAACGATAGCATAAAGCAGACAACAATTAAATGCACAAAGGAAATGGTTAACACAAAGAAAACAAAACAAATTGGATTGGATCAGCTGAGATTAGTTATTTTAAACTTATTTAGCAATGCTATTATTATAATAAATATATAATAGGCAGTTTCTGGTATCAATTGTAAATATTGTTTAGGGTTAGTAGTTAAATGGATTATTTAGATGTTAATTCAATCAATTTAAATAAAATATCTTTCATCTCGTATAGTATTCAATAGCTAGCTTCAAATATCACATCATATCATAAGTGTTATACAAAACCATAGAATTAAATTTGAAATTTCGCCTCAACAAACGCAAATTGCCATGGAATTTAAATTTAGGGCCATTTGTCTAGGCATTTAGAAGAATTGAACATAAATGCTGCATAATATTAGCATTTGTCTAATTAATTAATACATATAGCATGAGCAAATTCTATTATAATAATAATAATAATAAATTCCCCAACGACGGACAACGAATTTACATATAAATATTCAATAAAGCGAGACTGAAACCAACAAAAGAGACGCAAAAATAAAGTGGGCGTATTTGTGGCAACACCAACAATAAGGCCTTGTTTTGTTCTTGTTGTTGGTGTTGTTGTTGTTGTGGTGGATGTTGTTGTTGTTTTCGCTGCTGTTCACATCATAGGGAAATAAATGTGTTTCAATAAATTACATGAGTGCGCAGCGGAAAACGCGAAGGCGACGCAGGCGGCAGCAGCAGCTTTTTGAGCTGAGAAAAAAATGATGTAGCATAACTTCGAGGGGTGTGTGTGTGTGTGTGTGTGTGTGAGTGTGCTTCGTGAATGGCAATTCATTGGAGGCCTCACAAAAACAGCAGCGCCAGCAAAAAAGATGAGAACAAAAATGTTGCCGCTCGCTCGAATGGCAACCGGCAACAACAACAACAGCAACAACCACGAACAACATCGAAATCGACAACCGCAACAAGAGCACGAAACGTGGCGTCGAAACACACACTCAAGTTATTTGACTTGATTGCACACTTTTAGACGAAAAACAACATTTCATTTCTGTGGATGTGTGCGTCGATTGTCCGCAACGCAAACGCGAACGTGTTGTGTATGAAAATAGTTTTCAAGTTGTTTGACTGTTTTCCTTTCCACTTCAGCCCTCCCTTTTAGCTGCCCCTTTGCCTGCAACTGCTTCAATGCCAGAGACAATCGAGTTGTGTCTGTCGAAAAAGTTTCTGCAGATTGTTGCATATTGTTTATGAGCGTAAAATTGCTGAGAAAAGACAATTTGCAAATTGCTTTAAATAATCTCTTCATGGGCGTGTCAGAGCGTTAACCAACACTGGAATATATTTAGCTCAACTTTTGGTTATTTTCCCAGCGAGTATGATTAATGATTCGCTCTGACAGAAGCTAAAAACAATGGATGTGTCAATCGAGTGTTGTTGAATTATTGTTAAAGTCATTTTTGGTTGCCCTTTTCATGGTGTTTCGAGCACAACACAACTCACATTGATGGATAGAGTCGTTCGCTCATAAATACAGTTGACTTTTGGTGGACGCAGGAAACATGTTTCATATAAATGTTAATACATTCAGCCATCCGAATAAATTCGACAACGTTCCGTATTGATTATTTTAACAATAATATAAGAACGGTAGAATGACTCTTAACTAAAGCCAGATTTATTTAACTTTTTATTAATTATTCAAGCAGTTTATATCTGCTGAATGTCAGACGCTAGACTTCAACTTAAGCCAAACTGATTACCAGCTTAAAGTTAAAAATCTCAAGGATTAAATACGTAAAGATATTCGTTGAGCACGGCTATAATTAATGTAGCGAACTGCAACGGCTGACAACAAAGGAAACTAAACATTATTCTTTCATTTATGCCGGTTTGCACATGATTTAAAGAACTATTAAACCAAGTCAAGCGTTTCTCCAACAGCCAACAAATAAAAACAGAAAGCCAAAAACAGTCTGTTGTTGGCAATGCTGCAATTTGTTGCAGAACAATACGAGTAGTTGGGAGGGAGGGCAGTGAAACAAAGCAGACAGAAGTCAGCCAGGCGGTGGCAGGTAAACAATAAAAATGCAGTAAGCGAAATGGCCGACAGCGTCGACATTGTGTTGCATGTTGAGGAGATGCATTTAAAGGTGTGTGCCAAAAGTTAAATGCACCTGCCACGGGCCGTTTTCTCGGGATTTTAATGCCATGCCACTGACTGGTTGGTGGACGGCGCAATAAAAGCGCACATGCAACAACAGCAACGCAGCAATAACAATACCGAATTTGTCTGTTGCTCCTTGTTGCAGCACCAGACGTAAAAGGCAAAAGTTCTTCGTGGTGCTGCGTAAAAGTTTACTGCATACATTTAGGCGCCTCGTTGTTCCCCCAACAGTCAAAAGTGTCTTTGTGTGCGTGAGTGTGTCTCTGCCATGCACTCCACTCCATTTTTATAGACGCTGCCACAGCAGTTCCCAGCTACAGTAGTTAATGGACTCGAATATTTCAACTTTATTTTGGTATAAAAAATATATTTATTGAATTTCGTTAAAGTTTGAATATTAAATATTCTTCATATTTCAATTATTTTGGAAGTAAATTCAAGAGTCTGAAACATTTTTTATGTCAATTATATGATTCTTATATTGTTTGCCTTATTTAAATTTAAAATGTACAACATTTTTTGTATTACAATATAAATTAAATTTTTAAACATTATTTTGCTTTTTGAAATACATATATTTATGTATATACATATATGTATATTTTTTTTGTTTTTATTTGAAATTCGAAGGTAAATTACTTTTTTTTTAATATTACAATTAAACATATTTTATTGAAATATTTCAAATATTAAAAAATATTGGCAATTATTTTATATTTCAATTCGAAACTGTCATGCATTGCAAATTTATTTCCTTTTTATTTGCATTTACAAATGTTTCTTATTCGAATATAGTTCAAATATATAAAATAATAATATAACTTCTAAAAAGTGTAATTATATTTAGACTCTTAAAGAGCGTATACGTCTGCATTTTATATGCAAAATATAGTTCATATATTTAAACTATCATAAATTGTAGTTCTATCGAAATTGATTAAATTAAATCAATTATTTGCAATATATAGTTCATACATTTAAACTACCGAAAATTGCAATTCCATCTAAATTCAATACACTAAATGAATTAGATTTTATATGCAACTCATTCGAAATTTAAGTCGAAACTCTTTAGGGGCGATTAAATCAGGGTTTTATGTGCAATAACTACTGTGCTTGGAACCAGGCAGCAAAGCAAAACAGCGCCAAAAAGTATTCAACATTAGCGTGTTGAGAGGCGGCCAAATGCCGCCTGCGTCCGCGTTGACAGCCGGCGCAGAGCGCGGCACAAAGTGTGGTGAAAACCAGCGAGAGCAGAGCGAACTGCAAGAGAGACAGAAAGAGAGAGAGAGAGAGAGGGTGAGATGAGTGTGTGTGTGTGTGTGTGTATTATGGGTGTGAGTGTGGCTGAAGTGCTCTTAGGAATCGAGTCAGTTTCTCTTTGGTGTCGTTTGGCGTTTGTTTGAGCGCGTTGTTGTTGTTTGTGTGCCTGCCTGTGGCCTGCAGCCGTGTTGAGTTTCCGGCACGTTGTATAAACAAACCCAGACCAGGCACACAAACCGCGATGGAGGCGGCCAGAGGAGGACCCCTTTTACCACTCGCATTTACCATTTACCGTTTGCGCCATTACCATTACCAATACCATTTACCAATTGCCAATTGCCAATGTCAACAACTAGGCGCATTTTCAATTGAGTCGCGAACGGAGCACACACAATATGCGTATCGAGCATAACGAGAACCGCACGTGATGACGCACATCAAGTGAGCCGCCGCCGCCGCCGCTTCCCCCTCGCCCCCTCGCTCCCCGCAAAACCACAACACACCGATCCCAAATCCAACCGAAAGCAGAACTGCAATCAAAAACGCGCACAACGTCACGCACAAAACACAAAATCCGCCAACTGAGCAACAACAACAGCAACAACAGCGATGACTGCCAAACCGCCGCCTCCAGTGCCGCCCACGGTGCCCAACATCAGCGAGGAACAAACGCCCAAATTGGCGCCACAAATACCGCGACTCAACTCGGAGCTCGCCGCCCAAGCCGCACTCCGAGCTCAGCAGCTGCTGCGCAAGCAGAGCTCACAGGAACAGCAGCTGCAAAAGTCGATGCCACCGCCATTGCCACCGCAAAGCCGGCCAGTGCCCGCGATTCCCGCGCGTGGCTCCAGCGAACGCTCGGCGCCGCCAGAGATTCCGCCCAAGCGGCACAGTCTGAAGAGCATGCCCGACGGCCAGGTGATGGTCGTACCGGGCTTGCCGCCCCCGCTGCGTCAGCCGCCGCCGCTGCCCAAGAAGCCGGCGTCGGCGCAGAGCTCGGCGCATAGCAGTGCACAGAACTCGCCGCTGGCGGGGCTCAAGTTCAAGGAGAAGCCGCCGCCGCCGCCCGAGAAGCACTCGACGCTGTCGGCGGAGGCCATGGCGGCCAGACGCTGCTCGAATCCCTTTGAAATGCCGCCGCCACCGCCGCCGCTGGTGCTGCAGTCCGCGGTGGCTGCGCTCAGCGAGCAGAGCTCCAAGAATGCGGCGGCCAACTGCAATCCCGTGCCCTCGCCGGCGCCCACCCGAGCCAGCGAGGCCAAGAAGCTGAATCAACGGCCAACGGCGGCAGCGGTTGCAGCTGCAGCAGCCGCCGCGGCTGCCGCGTCGCCCACGGATGAGTTTGGGTCCGAGGATGCGCTGCGAGGCATCGAGAGCGGACTGCGGAACATGGAGCGGGCCATGCAGGAGCAGATGAATCTGCGCAGCCTGGAGGCGGCTGTGCAGAACAACTTTGATCTGAGCTTCAAGGCGAGCCTGGCCGCTGGCGGCGGACGGCATTTGGGCAGCTCGGTGAATCTGCGCACCTCGAACTATGAGCGCAACCTGTCGCTGGACGAGAGTCGAGCCGGCGACTCACGACAATCACTCGAGGAACTGAAGCAGCTGCGTGCCCAGGCACAACAGCAATCGCTGCACAACTCCTCGTCCTCATCGGTCAGCTCGGCGTCGGCGTCAGCCTCGCAGGTGGAGCAGTCGATGCGCTCGACGATCGAGCATCATATGCGCTCCTTGGACCGCAACTTGCCGCTGGAGCTGCAGTACAGTCGGCATCGCATGCAGAACAATCTGAATGCCGTGGGGCATCATCAGGCGGCGGCGGCGACTCAGGCGTCGGCAGCCGGACAATCGAATCAGCAGCAGCAGCAGTCGCCACAGCCGCCGATGCCTCTGAGCAGCGAGTTCCGTGAACAGATCCGCCAGCAACTTTTGGGCAACATTCCGCCCCAGGTGGTCCACAACATGGGCCAGTTGCCGGGCTCCGCGGCCGCTGCCGCTCTGCTCCAGCATCAGGCTCAGTCGCGGGCAGCTGCGGCCGCTGCTGCTGCTGCCGCTCAGGTTGCTGCTGGCCCCGGTGTCGCCGTCGGAGTCGGAGTCGGTGTTGGAGCCGCTGGCTTGTCCCGCGAGGAGTTGCGCATGCGTCGTCGTTCCTCGCACGACGAGACGCAAATGTCTCAAACAAACGCTGGAGGCATGCAGGGTAAGAAGCGAAGCAGGCAGCAAGGAACGAGCTTCCTTAAATATATTTCCAAATCATTTCCATGTCTCAGAGATTCAAATCATTTGTGGCATGTTCTGCAGTGGTTTCATTTGATCTTTGTTCGCACTCAATTTATTGGATAATATTGGAAACTATATATTTGTGTCTTTTTATTTTACCATTTTATTTACATTCATCATTTACAATTATATAGACGTTTTCAAACCCTTTGGATTGATGAGTAATGTGTTTTTATATAATATTCAAGGGATCGTGCTCAAGTTCTATGAATCTCTGAGCATCAATTCTACAATTTTGCTTAAGTGGTTTTTAATAACATGTAATATGTATATGGCACATACAATATTTATTTATATCATGTAAAGCGGACTCATAGTATTGTCGGTTATTTTAATAAATTTATTATTATTATATAAGTTTGCTATTTAATATATTTTAATCGTTTTAAAAAATACACAAGTAACAAATAGCGAGTACATTACGATTTAATTTACTCGATTTAAGGCATTTTTAAATTTGAGTTATTATTTTAAAATATTGGAAAAAGCGCATCTCATTGAGATAAATCAATTGAGGAACATGCTAATTTTTTAAAGGTTTTACTGAGCTGCTTCTAATAGATCGCCTAAGAATCCTACAAATCCAATGGTGATCAATATCGGATACGCTTTCATTTTGCAATAAATACTGTTAATGTTTAATTTTTACACTTTATAAAATGTTTATTATTGTTTATTTCCTCGTTTCTGCCTAGAATTGAAACAGTTCTCTTTAGCTCCGCACTGTTCGGCTGATTTAGACTATTTACGTTGCTTTCTCAAAGGTAACAACAACCAAACAATCTGTGTACCAAACCGCTAACCAAGTTCTGTGACACTCTTAACAGCCACGCCCTTCCGCTCCGATCCGCCCACACGGCGCCAGAGTGAACTCTAACTAATAACTACTCCAGACACTTAAAAAAACACTTCCCGTGACAACAACAAAGAAAAAGAAGGGAAACCCAAAAAATAATTCAACACAAAGCTAACGCAGTTTTTTGTACTAATTAAATTGCATGGCAAAGTTTATATAACTCTCGATTTGGGACGCCGGTTCCGGTTGCAGCTCTAGCTCTAGTACCAGTTCCCAGCTAATTTATGTTGATCCATTCTATAATTAAATAATTTGATTGTTCTTTTTCTTGTAATATTGGTAACCATAACACGCAAAACTCATCCGACAAAACGATACGATTTTATTTCAACTCGATTTTTCACTTTGCATTCGACAGTTACCCGACTGAGGGAGCATTGGGACGAGACGTCGCAGTGTGTCCTGCAACGAGCGGCACAGTTGAAGAGCATGCTGAGCGATTCGCAGCGGTAGGTTATCGCTTATCCTTGTGCCCCTTATGTGGGGTGGGTCAATCTAATTAATCTTGTTCAATTCCCAATCGCATTTCTCTCGATTGGCCAGCTTTGAGGCGAAGCGTCTGGAGCTCGAGAAGTGGCTGGCACGCATGGAACAGCGGGCTGAGCGGATGGGCACGATTGCCACCACAGCCGATATACTGGAGGCCCAGCAGAAGGAGCAGAAGGTGAGTTGTTGAGCTGTTGGTGTTGGTTTTGGTTTTGGAGTGCATAAATTATTTGACGAGTATTCTTCCGTTTTGCAGTCCTTCCACGCCGAGCTGCATCAGAATAAGCAGCACTTTGAGCTCTTCAGCGATTTGACACAGAATCTAATTGCAGTCTATCCCAACGATGATACTTCCAGAATTAAAAAGATGACGGAAGCCATTAATCAACGGTGAGTGCATATTGCATATTGCAAATCCCGCCCACGACCTCGACTGCTTTTAATTATATGCAAAAGCAGCCGGCGCAACTTTCACGTAAATTCAAATCACTTGCCGGAATTTGCATTTATTGCAATGCAATGACTTTCACTCTGCCCACAGAGTCTCATAGTTAGTCAACTCTTCACCGAGCTCAAGTATTTTCTCTTTGAAGGCTGCATTTGCAAACATTCATTCACAGATTTTAGATTGCTTAAGTATGCAATAACTTGCCAAAGTATTCTGCTGAAAGCCGTCAACATTGCTATAAGTGCTGACCTAATTTGGTAATATAATTATTGAGTATACTTATAGTCAAGTTTTTATAAGATTAGACTTAGAATTAATTTCTAATCCTTTGAAGCACTAAAATTGGAATTGATTTTAATGAAAAATTAGGTCAAATATATAGTTGTTATGCAACGTGCTTTCAAATTCATTATTCCAATTCATAGTATATTTTAAATTTCTCAAAGAGATTTCCAATTAGACAACAATTATTCAGTAAAAAAACGTACAAGAACATTTATTCAGAAATTCGAGATGGCTTAAGTTACAAAAGTATTCCGTTGAAAGCCATCAACATTGCTATAAGTGCTGACTTGATTTTGGAATATAATTATCTTTATATACTCTATATATCTTTATATACTTTCTAAATAAAAGTAAGCATTAGAATTAATTTGTAATCTCTTGAAGCACTAAAAATTTAACTGATTTAAATGAAATAGAAGGTCAAACATTTAGTTATTATGCAAAATGAAATAAAAAGCATTATTCAAATTTATAGATTATTTTAAATTAGACAATAATTGTCCAATAAAAACAAAAAAATGTAAGAAACAAAAGTATTTCGTTGAAAGCCTTTAACATTGCTATAAGTGCTGACTTGATTGCTAATATTATATAATTATCTTTAGATAATCTTATAAATATTTATAGTAAATTGTATATTGCAAGAGTAGACTCCTTATTAAATATGACTTAAATGAAATGTTTACGCAAGATAAATTAAATTCATTATTATACAATATTTCAAACGTATTTATTTTAAATTTATCTAAGAGATTTTGAATTGGATTTTTAATATTATTTAATATTAAATAACTAAAAGAAACTAATAATATTATTTATTTTACATGCAGCTACTCGAACTTGAACAATGGTGTGATCAATCGTGGCAAACAACTTCACGCAGCTGTGCACAGTCTGCAATCATTTGATCGCTCCATGGATCAGGTTAGTAATTTATCTCTTCTTATATATGGTATGAGTATCTCAACATATTCAATTTTTTAATATTTAGAATCATTACTAACAATTTGTAATTTTTTATAGTTCCTGGCTTTTCTCTCGGAAACGGAGACACTTTGTGAAAATGCTGAATCGGACATTGAACGCAATCCCCTCATGTTCAAGGTAAGTGCAAATATCTTTCATTTACGACCCACGTCACCTCTGACCCCAATGCCCCTCTTGAAACGAAATGAACTTTTTATGAACACACCGCTGCCTTTGTAAAATAATTAAACAGTGCGGTCAATTGATAGATTTATGCACTGCAAAGTGCTCTGCTTTACACTGTGTGTGGAGCATTGGCCCCAACGAACGCAACGTGGAACAAGTTGATCGAAAAACTATTTAAAAAATAGCAATACAATATATGGGATATATGTGTAAAATAACATATGAGAAATATTGTGTATATCTCTTAAAGAAATATGATTTTTTGTAATAATAATTTTATTTTTATATTTTTAAATATTCTACAAATAGTATTTAAATCTGATAATCATAAAACACGCTTTTCTGGTCTTTAGTATTTTTGCAATATTTGTATTGTGGAATCGGTTCATTTGTTTATTTATCCGTTGACCCATGGGGAACTTCTTTCATTTGTGCCACAAATCATTAAGAGAATTCTTGCAATTTTCCTTAAAGCGTTTTCATTAAAGTGTTTTATTAATTTTTGTTTTGCCTGCTACGCGTTTAGTTGGCCCGCATTCGATGAGCCGTCTCCCTCGTCCACTGTTCTCTCTCGCTCCATTGGGTTTATCAGTTAATTTGCCTTAAACAGTTTTCCATTTTCCCTGCATGACCATGAAACAGGCAAGCCATTTGTGATATCAGATCTCAGCCGGGAGACGGGGGCTCTCTCTCAAGTGCCCCAGCCATGTCCATATTGTAGTACTATATGTGGAACTACTCGAATTTGCGTACTTTGTTGACCGGCACGGATCGGAACGAGCTCTTCTCCACACCCCCCTCTCTGGTCCACAACTCTCGAGCAACTCTCGACCACTTAATGTCTCAATTGCATTTGCAATCCGAATTGCGATTGCTGCAGCCCCGAATGGGTTGCATGCCACACACAAATACTCCCCGCTCAAAATGACTGTGTGCCTCGGCACTTATCAGCGACACCAAAGGCATGCGTCTCCCCTCAAAGTTGCACCCACGCATGCATCACTCGCAAGTGCGGCGCGTATTTCAAGTGCTGCGTGGCGTCTGTTTGTTTGCCCCTTTGTAGTTGTTGTTGTTGGTCTACTTGGGTTACTGGCCCTGCGACTTCATCAGCATCATTATTATCAAGAACATCATCTAATCATGTGGCTGCTCTTCCACTTTCTTATAATTGCGCATTCGTTTCTTTTTGGGGCAATTATTCCAAATGCGTTTCCTTTTTCACTTTTCTTTTCAAAACATTTCTTCGGTTTCAGTTTCGTTTTTCCGCGTACTCGCCAACGCATTGCTATGCACGAGTCACACGAGCAATTCAATTATAATAATTTATTTGGATTCTTTTCCCATTTAATTATTCATGTGAAGCATCCTTTTTATCATTCCTTAGCCCATTTAATCAACTAACTCGAATGACTTTTTTCAGTTTTTAAATTTTTCGAAGCTTTTAGGACTTTAATCGCACAATTTAAAAGCTTTCGTTCTGGGTTTGTGTGCTTGCTGAATCCTTGTGCCATGTGTCGAACGTAAGCTTTAAGCACTTTAAGGACATGCAAAAGACAAGTCTCCAAAAGCTGAATACTGTTATACGAGCTTTTACGCTCTGTGCTTTGTGAGGTGATAAGAACTTTGATAAATTATTTGTTGTCAAACTTTGTTGTGTCTACTCTACCATTTCGAGTATATTAGCTGCGTGTTTATTATGAAAAAGTATTAATTTAAATTCACGCTTTACTTATGGTATTGAGTTTGATAGTTCTAATTTTCTGTATAAATTGATGTATTTATGTACATGGACTACTGAAAATGTCTCATAGTTACTATAGCAGAAATAAAGCGTTTGATTTAAAGAAATATAAAATTCAGCAATTAATATTTAATTAAAACATTAATTGTATTTTTTATTATTGTAATTTTGAATCACCCCTATTTATTTAGTTCTAATAATAATAATTTCCAATTTTCGTGGTAGAGTATTCGATTGTCTTGAATTTGCTTCGCTTCACTTTTGCGTGCATTTTCTTTGCTGTATTTTGCCGGCCAAAAACCGTTATATTTACCGGCTGTTCGCCGTGTAGAGTGAGAGCGGAAACGACGCTCGCGAGAGAGCAGCCCCCAAACTCTACACTCGACGGCTGTTTTCGTTCTCTGTTTTTGTTATCTCGGCACACGCCGCTGCCCGACGCTGATGCCGATGTCGATGGCGATGCCGACGTCTAGCGACTGTCGCTATTTTGGACAACTCGTCAGCTGCTGCGCTGCTGGCGTCGCTGCCGCTGCGTTTGTTGTTGTTGTTGTTGTTGTTGCTGCTGGATGCTGTGGCGTCGGCATCGCTGCTTCGGCATTTGGTTCGCAGCTGCCGTTGGTTTTGTCGTCGTTTAGTTCGTGTTCTGAGATGCGCCCGGACGCGCGTTGATTACGGTCGCAGAAGCGCAGATTTATTTTAACCGGCTTCTAATAACATTATTAAATATTAATACAGCAACCCCGACTTAAAATTCGAAACAAATATTAAACAATCAATTAATTGACAAAACTGGTGAAAACTAAATGTTGAGCGGTAAATGGCAAAAGCAAACGATAATAATTCGCAAACGTTGCATACTTAGAGGCGTGCATTGCACTCACACACACACACGCAGACAGCTGCAAATACGCACACATGTAAATTGAATCCTCCATGCAACAATTAATCGCAAATCTTTGCTTAAAGCAAAAGCGAAGCGGCAAACCAGTCGCCATATTGCGTGCATGTGCCTGTCTGTGTGTGTGTGTGTGTGTGTGTGTGAGTGTGCATGTGTGTGTGTGTGCATTTTAAAGTGATATGTACATTAATTATGCACACATTTCTCTGGCCTCCTTGCAACGCGGCGAACGTGCAACGTACTAAGTGAAATTGAAATGAAAATTGAAATTTGTGCAAGATTTTTTGTGTGATACAATTTAATGCCGTCTTGTAAAATATATATAGTACAATGTATTTGTGTTTGTGTTTGGAATATAAATAAACACGAGAATTGTTTGAGATGCATTGTAATTGGCTTTATTCAGAGTGCTGCATAACGAAAATGGTTCTGATTGCCTTTCATTCAAATCGTGCATAATTAAAACGACATTTTGTGGCATGCCGTTCGGTTGACACTCCAAATGGGGCAATTGACAAGTGTTTGTGCAACGTAATGAGCAATATTTGAGAGTGATTGATTCGAAAATAACTGATTGAACAACTTTTAATGGCCTCCGATTGCATTGAGGGATGGTAATCAATGTGTGAATTACACTTATTTATGGCAATGGGTCGATATAAATAACTGAAATTGCGTTACAGACAAGTCGAAGGCATTTAATGGTGTTAAAATTCGGCTCGAAATCTATTGTTAAATTGGTTCTTATTTAAAAGATTTTTATAAATCATGTTCAGATTTGTGTTAATATGAAACTGAAGTTATAAGACATTTCGTACATAACTTAGAAAAATATGTTTTAACTTTATGAAAACTTAAAGATTTCTCTGTGATAATTATAGACATATTTTCTTGTCGAAAACATTTTCAAACTCTTGAATCGGTTTCAAGTATGAGCATTCCACTTCCGTACTCATTGTAATTGCCTTCAAGTGCTGCATCTTAATTATATTCAACATAATTATTTTTATGCTCGAACAGCATCTTGAAGCTAAGTTAACACAAAGGTTCATTGAATGGTTTTCAATCAACAAACTGAAAAGAGAACAAACAATCAGATGTTTAAACAGAAGCGAGACACACACAGAAACAACACTTGAATTGAATTCAACTGAAATCGAAGAGGCAAACATCATTGATCGATCACGTTGACCATGATGCTCATATTAATAGATAAACTTTCAACTTTTAACCCAAATAACAAGCGTAGCTGCAACATGATTTAGCAACGCACCGAATCAAAACGATTATTTATCAAATGACAACACTAACTTGACACAGTCTCCGTTGGGCCGCAACGAATCGAGGCGCGTCGTGCTTCGAGTCCCAATTTCATTCATAAAGAGATTTCCGCACTTTCCAAAAGATTTTTTCTTCGTCGACGCGCATTAAGACAAGAAAATATGCATGGCCCTTTTGGAGAGGTGGGGCATGCCACCGCAGTCTGCCGCTTGCCGCTTGCCGCTGTTGGTCAATAACAAATGTCAAACATGCGTTTTCTTCTTGGACTCTTTGCTTGGCTGGTGTCTTGTTGTCTCATCCAGCTAGTCGCGTGTCTGTGTGTGAGTCTGTTTAACTGTGTGTGTGTGTGTGGGGCATGTTTACATTTACCTGTTGACGCTTTTGGTGCAGGCGGCGGCGGCGTCGGCGGCGACTGTGACAGCGACAGCGACAGCGACAGACGCAGAAAAAGCAACAAGTAACCAAAACAAGTTCACAAACAAAGAGCAAACCAAAAAAAAAAAGAATTAACAAAAATAGAAAAACTAAACAACACGTCGAAGTCAATTTACGCTTACAATGAGATAATGTACTGGTAAAATACCCTGCAATTAGCAGACCAAATTGTGAACAAATTATATAGCAAAAGCATAAATTAGAGAGACATTTTCGAGAGTGATATTAAAATTAAATATATTATTAGTTATTGGTTACCGTGGTATTGAGATTTGCAATATTCAATAGATCATCACTTTTTATTCTTTATTGTTAAAGAAAATTTATTTGTTTATTTTTAAACAAATCGCACATGAATGAGTGAGAAATTTGCGAGAGTAATAATAAATTGAAATACATTATTTTTGATTTGTTAACGTCGAGTTGAGATTGGCAGCAGAGAGATTTATTACAACTACTATTGATCTTATTTTATTTTATTTTAATTGTTGATTGTTTCAGCAAAGTAATTTATTTCTTTTTTGAATATTTAATTTCAAAATTGTAGTTAAATTGATGTGCTTAATTGCAATATTGGTTGTTCTTGCTGATCTTTATCTTTTACTCCATTTCATTGCGCTAAAGAAGTTATGATTGACCTAAAGTTCGTCGTCACTTTTATACCCTGTAACGAGTGGTAAACGTTGATGTAACTTGTCTTCACAATTGGGTAACAAGCTTTACAACAAAGCTCGTAATACCCTTTACAGCCATCCACATAAACAAAGAAGCACAAATTGTGCGTAGGCTGCGAAGTTGTCATAGTTGTTGCTTGAGTTGTTGTTGATGCTCAAGTTGTTGTTGTTAGAGTTGCTGTTGTTGTTGTTGTTGTTGTTGGTGCCGTCAACAGACGGCAGCTTAGAAGCACTTGAGAAATTGTCTGCCCGATTGTCTGTTTGAGCTGCTTTGATCTGCGTGGGTTCGTCAAAGTCGTTTGATTGCTGAGCTGAGCTTGTTTCTCCCGCTCGGTTTTTGTTTTGTTTTCCCTTTGGTCAGTTTGAGCTTGTGATTTTGCTGGTTTCGTTTTTCTGAGGCAGCGCCACTTCAGTATTAATTGTCTGTTTAGTTAAAAATTATAACGCTCGAGTGGCTGACCCGCGAGGCCTCAAAGGTGCAGCGACTAGTCGAAAAGCTGCTGTAAAGTCTCAATCAATTAAGTTTAAATACGAAATAACATAAAGCTTAGTGGGTGTTTATTTATAGTTAAGGTGGCTTTTTAAGCATTTCTACTATTTTAAATGCGTCGTGATTATGTTTGGGTGTAAAAGCTGAAAGCTGAATTTACAAATTGGCTGATGAAATGGAAATCAAATGGTTTAATGAATAATAATTGTATTGAATTATTGCAATTTTGCCACTTTCTAAATACTGAAGATTAATAATGTTCATATATGTAGTTGTAATATAAAGAACATAAATTTATTATTGCTGATTTCACTTAAGAAATGTGTTGTTTAAAGTTCATTCTCTCCTTTCACATAAGGATTTATTTTATGCGATTCATGTACAATAGAAAACGTACATAATTTGTTTTTAAATCAATTCAGTTTTTAATATGAGCATCACATTTTGCAATATTAACAAATTAATACATCAATTATTGCTCAGCTTTCTTAAGAAAAGTTTTCGTTAAATTCTCTCTCTCTTGAGCAGTTTTTCATTAGAATTTATCGTTCACAAGTCAAAGAGTCAATCAGAAGATGCGCTTCTTTTAACTCTATGCTTCTTCCTCCTCTCTTTGGGGTGGTTTTATGACTGCTTCTCACTCCCAAATAGCAATAACAATAAAAGCAGCAGCAACAAAAAGAAACAACAACAGGCAGCAATAACACATACCCGCAGCAACAATTCAAGTGCACTTTGTTAAACCAATTAATTTACATTTCCGCGCAAAGCACCCGAAAAAAAGAGGAGAAATGAGAAAAACACACAAACAAGTGCGAGCGGGAGAGATTGAGCGTGTGAAAGGGAGGAAAAGCGGAAAGGCGGAAAAATTGTGAAAACGCAAAGCGAAAAAACTTTACATAGAAACAAAGGCAGAAGAGCAAAGAGCGACGAGAGAGGCTGTGGAGCCCTGTGGAGCACTTGACGAACGGAATGGCGGCTGCCACTCGACTTGGACCTGCCCTGCACCAGGACATGCAATGACGATGGCCATCAAAGCCACAAAATTCACTATGTCTGTGTGTGTGTGTGTGTGTTTTACTGGTTAGTTTGAAGAGGACTGCAGGTCAACTGAACTGGCGGCGAACAGCGACAACAGTAACTAGATTCAAGTGCCTCTTGTCAGTCAGTCGGCATCAGTCAGCGGTCAGAATGCGGCCGGCGAGGACATCGCAGGACCAGCCAGGATGGCCAGTTGAAACAAAAAGTGTAGCACGCTCTTGAGCAACGTCGCCCAGACAGTTTGAACTGAACATGCAAATTGCAACAAAAACAACGAAAAACAATGCTCACCGTCAGAGAAAATTCTCATTCAACTCTTCGTCTTGTTGTGGCCTTTGTGCTTTGCAGGAAAAGCCAAACGTCAAACTTAATTTTCATTTTCAACTATTCGATACGGCGAACAAAATAACAATGAAAAACATGATCAACAGCAAACAATAGCCAATAACATAGAATAGTTTCTTCCATTTCGGTGCTCGCTGCGTTCTTGCCGTCTGTTCAGGAAGCTCATTGCTGAATCCCACCGATTGAGTTGAGAAGCGAACACTGCGACTTTCTGCTTCCGCTCGTCTTTCGAAAGTGCTGGCGCTTTCTCTTATCTGAATGTGGTCTGACGGCTCTGTGTGTTCTGAGCGATCGATCTGCTCTTCAAGTTTCAATATCCTGGGCATTTCCATGCCTAAAGGCGAGAACTCTTCAGCATTTTTATATTTTTCTACATTGTGTGTGACATAAAACTCAATTTCTGAAATTGTTTGTATCGCCAGCATATTTATGTTTGTTTTTGCGTTTAATGAGTAAAATTTAAGAAACCTCATTGGGATATAGGCATCGTATGGTGATCACTGTTTTTGCACGCGCATCTGAAAATAGTCTTTCTTTTATCTCAATCATAAATTTGAGTCGCAATGAAGTTCACTTTATAGCTGGCAACTAACCATCGCTGGCTATCAGCAGAGCGAGTAAAAGCCAAGATTTAAGACACCTCTTGGCGGTCGTATATCACAGAAAGATGAAGTTATTTGCCATTCTCATCTGAACGTAAACCACATGCAAGTGCAATGCACATGGAGATTACATCTTCACTTCGACTATAATTGCTTTAACGTGGCACTTTACCCAGACACATTTGCAATGCGACACAGTCTATCCTCCGCCTCCGCCTCCGCCTCCGCTCCCTTTTGTCTTTTCTCGCGCTGCATTGCAAAACTTCCAGATACATTTCCACACTGGGGCTATCCTTTGCACAGTCCACTGTCTCCTGTGGGGCTTCCGTTGCGGGCTCCATTGCAACCGGTTGCTGAATATTTTTATTTAACTGTGTTCCTGTGACCTCTCAGCAGTCAGCGCTGCCCCTCCGCACTTTGCCAGGAATGTTATTGCATTTAATTTAGCGTCAGTATGCCAGAGAGAGAGATGGCAGGCGAGGAGGAGTTGCTGCAGACGCCGCACAGACAAAATGTTGTTTGTTGGCGTTGAAGTTTGAGTTTGTACTTGTGTTTGCGCATCTCCATTTGCGAAACACACACACAAATGGCAACTCGCGGCCAAACATGCGATAAAAACAACAGCAGCAACAACAACAACTACTACAATGGCAACAACGTCAAAACAACAGCCAGAACAGAGCAAGATATTTTTGAAAAACGACACAACACGTTTTCCTTTTTTCTCTTTTTTTTCCGTGTAAATGCAACGAAATTAAATGCGAACTTTATGCAGTTGGAAATGCAGACACACAAACGCTCACACACGCAGAGACACTCACGCACACACACACACACACACACACACACAGACAGCAGGCAGCCATTGCAATTGTTTAGCTGGCGTTGCAGTTATTGCTGCATACTTTTGTGCGCACTCGCTTTTCTTTATAACGCCGCTTCTGTTTTTGTTTTCCTTTTATGCTTTTTTCGCCTTTTTTGCCTGCTCCACTTCCACTTCATTCGTTACTGTTTTGCAATGTTAACTACATTTTCGCATGTTATCAACACGCAGCAACAACAGCACAAAGATACTATTATTTATTCTGTTTTCTATCTCGTTATGCTCTTGCCGCAAAAGGTATTCCACTTGCTACATCGAGAAAGTAACTTAAGCTGCTAAATAAATATTAAGTATAAATAATATTGGATTCAAGATGAATACTTCCTGATGCCAAATTGGTTTATAAATCAAAGTATTCTACATTAATGGTTGCAATTGGCAAGAGTATCTTTATGTCGCCTTGCCAACAAATAACTTTTCTCTCGAGCTGTGTTCTCAACAGCCACAAAGCACTTGTATCATGGCATGTTTTGCTGGCAAGGTTTAGTATAAATTTAACAGAATTATGTGCATACGAAAAGTGTCTTAATGTTGTATGCGGCGAATGTTTAGTTTCCTCTGGGAGATAAATCGCATTAAATTTAAGAACATTACAAACATAAACTGCTAAATCCAAGTTCGTTCTTAGTAAACTCGAAATGCATGAAATTGTTTCATGGGAGAATATTTGAAAGCTAATTTGCAACTGAACTCTGGAGGGCATTTCTCGATGAATCAACGAAAAATGTTCGACAGTTGCAATGAAAATACGTCAAGGCTGAAAAATGAAAGCTGAAAACTCAAACGAAAACCAAAAATTGGCAAAACTGGAAAACTACAACCAAAAAGTCAACGCTTCAACACAATTCACAATTGCCAAAATGTCAGAACCCAATGTGCATGTAATTGAAAAAAAGAAATTGGAAAACAACCAAAAGAAATTGCGAAAAAACGAAAGAAAGCCAAGCGACAAAATGCTAGTTGTATATGGTTTTGTTTTTTTTTTTTTTTGTCAAGGGAATGACAGACGAATGTCAATCAAAGAATCAGCCAGAAAAATATTGTAAACACATAAACATAATCTTGACTGATTGCGAGGCAGCGAACAGATACATATAGTATGTGCTCGTGTATACAATGTACATTAGAGATGAGATACAACATGTGCATTTTTCAATGTCATCGTCGAGACATAAACAAATGCTATAAAAATAAAACTAAATAAATGTGAAACAGTTTTCATGTTCTGATTTCATATCTAAGCAAATGAACTAAGCTGAACTAAGCATAATAGGTTACTTTTTAATACCCTGTAGAAGTTTGGCAAAACAATTACACATTATGTTATTCAAATTATTCTATATAAATAAAACTAATTAAAAATAATTCATAGGTTCTTCTACAGTTGATAGTAAAATGAACAAGCATACCCGCTACTCTCTTGCTGCCCTTACAGGGTATTTATTGCACTATATAAAGCACAGAGCTTTGTAGTTTGTCAAGAGCGAGCGCATAAAAACCACACAAGCCAAAATGTCAGTTAACAGACACGCAAAACTTACAGCAAATTATAAGCGACATGTGGCAAAGGCGGTGGTGTTGCTGGTGTTGGGGCTGGTGTGGGCGTGGCAGCCACAAAATGCGGTATAGCTGAATGCTGTACTCTCTCGCTGTTTGGTTTGTTCATCTGTTTGTTTATTTGCCCGTCTGTTTGTTGCTGCGATAAAGTTCACAACTATTTGAAAATGCCAACAGCAGCAAGAGCAGAAACAACTGCAACACCCACCACAGCAACAGCAACAGCAGCAACAACAACCACGACGAGAACATCAAAAGACCAACCATACACATGTCAGATAAAGCTTATCAAGCGCACAGCGCCACAGATAATAAAAGTTAAATAAGATAAAACTGTAGAAAATGAGTTGGAAACTTTTCTATGTTGCGCAGTTCTTCTCTCCCACTCTCTCGCTCTCGCTCTTGCTCTCGCTCTTTCATTTGGAAATTTCTTGGGAAATCTGTCACGAAAATGTTGCAACAATTTTGAAAACTTTCAGTTGTTTTTTGGCCCAGTTAACAGCACATTTTCACAGTTCCCACAAAGTTACACAAAGTTCTCGATTTTCAGTTGTACTTCCACTCGTATTTCTTTTCACTTTCGCCTTTATGCTCGGGCATTGTGGTTAATTAAATATTCAGCTAGATAAGAGAGCTTAGAGAAAAAGGTGCTTAAATTATGGGCCTCAGGCTGTAAGAAAAATATGGAGAGGTGAGGCGAGCCGAGCCGAGGAAAAAAAAGGGTGAATAAGCTCATAAAAAATATGCCAACCGTTGTGGCGCCACAAATTATTTACCTTTACCTTTAGCATTAGCTTTACGGCAACCGCTGCCGCTGCCGTTGCCGTTGCCATCGTCATTGCCTGTGCATAACCGGCAGCAAAAGGCAATTTAAATTCTAATGATAATTCCGCAAAAGCCCTTGCCACACATCTCTGCAACGACGACGAGGGGAGGCGCGTCTCTCCGATTGCGTGGCGCAATGGAAAGTGGCTCTAAGCGAGCTTAGCAAATTAGCGCGCCTGGCAACCAAAGCAACTTCTGAGTCCTGAATCCTGGAATCCTTTATGGTACATTTCTACAACATAAATTTGTACTTTATTTGCCGCTTTTTGCATAATTTCCAACGCGCCAGCCAGCTCGTTTTTCCGGTCTTCTTTTGTTAATTATGCTTTGTTTACGCATCCTGCAATTATTTGTTGTGTGCGTGTGTGTGTTGGTGTGTGTGTGTGTCTGCTTCTCCAAGGGATTTACTTAGCACATAAGCCCCTCGGCTAATGACTGAAGATGCAGCTCGCAGTGGGAACTCGGCGTTGCCTTGGAATTATATACATATTTGATGATGATTTATTAGATTTAATTTATTTTGCAGAATTCTTTGGTATTATACCGTTTAATTAGATTGCAGCTAATTCCTTAAATATTAAATACAATTGAAATTCAAATCAACAATTAGAGAAAACAATTGGGAAACCAACTCACAATTTGCTCAATAAATCAACATCATTACAAAGCGAAGAGGGGAGCGAAGGAAGGGCAACGCTGCTGTTTTTAAGCCTCGTTAAGTCAGTGAATGGGCCAAGTCAAGAAGAGTTAGCTGAACATTTCCATTTGAGCAATTTGGTAAATTGAACGTAACGTCAAACGCTCCTTTGGCCACAGCACAGCACAGCACAGCACAAAATCAAATGGCCAAAATGGCGTGGCTAACACGATAATAATCCTATCAAATGGCCAGAACAAGACTCGCAGCGAGTCACCAAAGCCGTGAAACCAGGCAAAAGTCAATTTTTTAACACTTTGTTTCTGGCTAAAACAAAAAGAAACGAAAACTTAAACAGCCAAAACCGAAAGTCGAGTCGAGTCCAGTTGAGTCGTGTAGAGTTTTGCGGGTCGTTTTCCTTTTACCATTTGGCTTTTTGTGCTATTGGACATCGGGACGTGGCGTGTGGCAACAATTATTGCGTCATTAATCAGGCGGCATTTGCAAATACCCTGACATTCAATATATATAGTAGAAGATTCGAACCCAAAGCCCTCGCCATCATTCCCGCCTCGCACATTGTGTCAGCAGCTGGCATGACTTTTGTGCGAGAGGATGATGCTTGGGGAAAGCGGAGGGCGGCGGGGAAGTTGACGCAAAAAGGCAACTTGAATTTTATTGATTGTTGCCGGAGCCTGAAATCCACGCCAAAGAAGATGAATGAATCGCTTGACGCACAAAATGAAATAAAAACCAAAAATAACAATAAACGGCAGATGGACCCGCCAAATACCCTAAGCAGCGCATTAACAAAGCTAATTTCAGTTGTGGGCAAGTGTGGTAGAAATGTGGCCGCTAATATGCCTCATTTTGGTCGCCAAGCAGCGCTTAGGGTATGCATAATGGTCGCGCAAGTGTGAAAATGTGTAAGCCAAGAAGAAAAACGTTGCAAACTCAAAGGGATTTCCATATGACTTGCTGCGTCCTCCACGCCGGCGTTTGTCTGGCCCATGGCCATTCAATTGGGCACGCCAAAAAATAAAAAACACAAACACAAAAAGCAAAGAGAAAAACTGCGAAAAAATAGAAGCAAATGCCCTTGCTACAACACATAACGCAGCCGCAGGGTGGGACTGGCGGCAGACCTCACTTGAAAAACGCATTAAAAGCCACGCACACATTTCTCCAGCCAGGCCAACATCAAGCCCGGCCAACAACCCAACAACCCAACAGGCCAACAGCCCAGCGGCATTCGCCGCACACAGTTGCGTATCAATAAAATATCCATACATGCATGCTAAGTAAGTGTCTTCCCCTCGTCCTTCGTCCCTCCTCTGCTTTCTTTGGGTCACTGTGCTGTGATTCCTGCAGCGCCCGAAAACGAATTGGGATTTAAGTGTTGTACAAGTACAAGTACAAGGCGTTCTCTATAGCATGCCATACACACACACACACACGCTCTCACACTCGTTTGCGTATGGGTATAAAAATAAAGTGAGGCTGCCGGCGGGCAGCTTGTTGTAAGCAGAAGCTGTAGCAACAACAGCGGCAGCAACAGCAGCAGCAGAACGTGCCCCAAGTCAGCCTTGGGCGAGTATTTGGCTAAAGAAAATAAAAGGAAAAACCTACAATCTCTTTCGCAATTTCTTTTCGCTGCGGCAACAGCAACGACGACGCGCGCGCCTGATATTGCGTATACGACGCGCGTTCCCTTCATATACAAGCACTATACAAAGTTTGCTTTTGTGCTGGCCCCTTGTAAATGGAAATGGTCATTTGTGTAGCGAGTTAAGCATGTGCAATGTCAAGTCTTGGCTCTGAATGGTTCAAGTGAATATTGCGTATACGCAACGTTTATTGGCCTCACTAGCTATTTGATTGGATTTTTATAGAAATTGATATTTTAATACATATCATCATCACATATAATAGTTGCAACTATAAAGAGAACTTGTTTCGGTCCTTTCGAGTATTAAAAATTAATTTGGGTTTGATCGAAATCGGCTTAAATTGTCGTAATCTGCTTGGTAAATGTCATAGCAAGAGTCCAGATGGGTTTTACGACTTTAATGTCTGCTAAGCGTAGAATATTTATTTTGATTTTGCGAAATTCTGATAGAGTTTAAAAATTAAGAGATTTAAATAACTTTTTATAAAAAAAAAAACAATCATAGTAATTATTATAAAGGTTATCTGTATCAGATATAAACTAATTATTTGTGCAATCAGAAGTTTTTTATTGTTTAATTCCAAATAGCTTGGAGCAAGCCTCATCCTAACATAATTAGTCTTTCAAGATATCACGGGGAAATGTATTTATATGTCACTAAGAGAGTTGGTAAATATCCTGTCTAGATTGTATTACATTAAGTAATCTCTTGTACATACAACCTTGCTTCCATCATCTCTCTATTTTTTCTCTATTGAGCTTAAGCAACTGTTTATGGCTCCAATTTGTAAAGGGACTTACTCGAATGGGTTTTACAATCTTAATCCCCTTCATTAACCCCGCTGGCAGATTGTTTGCTTGTCAACAAATTCGATTGATCAGCGCTAACTATGCGTAATACGCATAGTTGTTTCGCTCGGTAAAACTTATTTAACTACTTACTTAGTTGGCAAAAGCAGAAGCAGCGGCTTTTTCTGCTCCACCTGCCGTCCAAGTTGGTTTAATTGTTTGCCGCAGTTGTTGTGCTTCGTCTTTCACTGATGCCATTGCTGCTATTGTTGTTGTTGCTGTTACTTTGTTACTGTTGCAGCTAGTTGTCGATTTTGCATAACAGATTCATTAATTTTACGAGAACGACGGCGGCGACGACGACGACGAGGACGGGGAAAACTTTTGCTTAGCCAATAGAGAGGCACGTAGCGAGAGCAACAGGAGCTGGGAATGCGTTGGAATGTCTATGGCAAAGTGACTGGTAACGGTAACTGGCAGCCATTTTGTGTGATTAAATCTGGGCGCAAGTTTACCGTACAACTCAAACAAGCAGCTGGCAACTAAGTTGTTGCTGTTGCTGTTGCTGGCCGTTCAATTGTTGCTGTTTTTATTGTGCAAATTATTATTGTAAGTGAATTGAATTAATTTTGGTGCGCAGAGTTCGCCTTGTCGACGATTTGTTGAATTCAATTACTTGATTGTGATTTTATTTATCCACCAAGTTGTGCGTGAAAATGCACGTCAAAACTTTTTACATTTCAAATGAATGCTGCCCTCCTCCCTCTCTCTCATTCATTTACATTTTGCACTCGTTTCAATTAAACTTCAACTCCCATCGATTTGAGTGAAAATAGTTAACAAAAAAATAATACCGATAATGTTGCGTTAATGTTGATGAGAAACTTTTCTTCTGCATCCCTTTATCGCTGTGTCCTTGGCGATTTTGTGTGCCGTGCACGTTTTAGCCGAGAACTTTTTATTATGTAATCGAGTTTTAATGTCCCCAACAGCCAAAGAGCCACAGGGGCAGACGCCCAGCTCATAAATAAATTATATAAAGGGTTCAAACGCCATTCAAATTTCCCTTCCAACTTTCGCTATTATTATTTAAATGATTATTATTTGTAATTTGAATTTCATATTTGCGATAATTACGATAACGACGAGTATATCTGATGGGTTGCTGCGTTTCCCATTGCAATTTGGTCAAGTCTGATGGATGGACTAGATACAAAATAATAAAAATAAGAGAATTTTGCAATATGCTTGGCTGAAATTCAATCACATAAAAAGGCGGCAAAAACATCTTGAAGTCGTTTCCTTTTGGCATTAAGTCTGCATTTTATATGCTCCTTTGTGTGAGGCAAATTTATAACCTATACGAACTCACACACAGAAACATATATAAACTCGAATACACCCACCTCAACTTAATGTCATGCTCACACGTCATAAAACAAAGCTCACACACGCATCTTGACATGGGCAATCCCGGGTACCATAATCACACTTCTGTCAGCTTTTAGTAGATTAAAACTTTGAGCTGAAAATGCCGCAAATTATTAACATAGACTTGGCCTTAAAGGCCTTTGTCTTGAGGCCTTTTCGCTGCCAGCTGCCAACAAGGAAAAAACGGAAACTCCAATAAAAAGAATATCAAATTGCCATTTAATGCTGCAATCGATTCGCTGGGAAATCAACGAGCTGTCCGTCTGACGGCTTGTCATTCACCTGAGACACGCAAAGCGTTGCGCGCTAGGACGTGTCCTGTCTTTTGCTGTCTAGGCCGAACATCTGCAAACGTAATTAACACTTAAACACATTATAATTAATCGAGAACTGTATACGGTCTTAATTATTTCATATACTTCGCAGCGCATGTGTCAGCTCATTTGTGGCTCGTTTGTTGTTTCAATTAGGCCATAATAAAATTCTCTAACCGAAAAGAGAAAAACTAATTTCTGGCCAAGTTGCTGGCCGGTTGTCTTAAAGGCCATCTTTGCTCTTTTGTTGCTGGTGTCTGGTCAGACAATTTGCTTGCTCTTGGCCGGGCGTTGCCTTTAATTGGCCAACTTAAGTGCCGTTACGTTTCAGTTTTACTTTTCTTGTGCGTTGTTGTTGTTGTTGTTTTTTTTTTTTCAAATTCTTTCCGGCCAAGAACAAAAATGTTCCTGCATTTCCCTGGCCATTAATTCTACCTTGCGTTTCAATTAGTGTTTGTGTATTGGTGTTGGCCAACGCTTTCTTTCTCGGCCAATTCCATTCAACCGTCTCTCTCTCGCGCGCCAACTGATTTATGTCGTCCTCCCTCTTTTGAGGCTTGGCACATGGTTAGTAGAGCACAGTGGGCGGTTGGATTGTGGGTTAGGCCAAATGGCAGCGAAGCGTGCCAATCTCTGGGCTATCTCTCTGGCTGCCCTGTCTTCTAACTAACTCGTCTCGTCTTCATTTCTCACTTGGCTGACTGCGTATTTGCACAGTGTCGACCAACGACGAAGGTGTCCTGGCCATGTTGGCAGTGTCTATTGGCTTAACTCACGGCAAGTCAGGCGATAGCAGCTGCAGTGTTGTTTTAGTTGTCAATTATAGGGTTGCCAATAAAGTGCGAATCCATTTCAACAAAAACACAGCAATGTTTCAAATAAATATTGATTTTGAATTACAGTTTGTTCAAAAGTTGTACAATATCATCAACTACACTTTTTATTAGTTTCCATTGTTAACTTTAACGTATTTTGAATGATTTATTTATTTGCAATTAAATTAATTTTGAGTAATATTTAAGATGTTTTTTTTTTTTTTTAATGTATTTTTTATTCAAAAGTTGGAACAATTACATTATATTTAATTTATTTAATTTTTATTTAATTTAATTAATCTTCTCTTCCTCTTCTGTAGTTTGATTGAAATGTATTTTTTAGGCAGCTCAATTAAACGAGTATATTTAATTAAAAAAATATTCCCATTTTGTTTTGCTCAAAAATTCCAATATAATATTTTACATGCTCGTTTTTGGGGCACCTTGACAACCCTAGCGAGACTATCAGCGTCTATGCAAATTGCAAATCGTTCGCATTTGAAAACGCTCCAACACCTGCCACAAAGCTTAACCGCACAAGGTGCTTGGCCCCGCCCATCTCTGCCGCCTCCCCGCTTGCTGGTTTCCATCTTCGACTGCCACATTCCCTTTTCCCTATCAGTGTCGTTTTGTTATTTATCCTGCGTTCTTGCGGTGGGAGGGGAGAACTCCTGCTGCTGCTGCTGCTGCTGCTGAACCCTTCCCAGAGTGTGTGGAGGCCTGCGAGGCATGCCACTTAACACACTTCGAGCACGGACTCAGACGACGCCTTCAAAGCGCGACGAGATGCCATAGCAGAGCCACGCCTACTCGCCGATAAGGGAAGAAAGGAGAAGGTGGATGCTGTTTGCTTTATATTCCTTTTGCTTTTTAATTTATCATGTCTATTTGTTTAGTGTTTCTTCGGCCATTGCATGTTGTACAACACGACGACTCCCCGCATCGTCGTAACTCAACCCAACTCTTTGTTCATTTGTTATCCTTGTTTGCTTTTTCTCTCTATGTGAGTGTGTGTGTGTGTGTTTGTGTGTGTGTGAGTTGGCGCCTTAGTCGATAGTTTGTTTTAAAAAATTGCTTCCAGCTTTGGGGATTTGCTTTTTGCAGTCTCCTCTTTCAGCGGTTGCTTCTAGTGTGGTGCTGTGGTGCAGTGGTTACACGTTCACCTCCTGCTCCTCGGCTCGAGCTGTTGTTTTTGCTGTTGAGGGGCTTAAACATTAATTGAAAATCATTGAGTGTGGTCTTTGCTTTCGTTTGGTTGTGTTTTTGCTTGTGCTTTGCCATCTTTTTAATTAGATTAATTGAGTGGATTGATGATGCGGCAACTTGATTTACATTATGCTCAACTCGAACTCATTGATAGCACAAAAGACAGAGGAAGGAAACCTGCAGTTGGCGCTACTTTTTGGCAGTCAATCTGCAGCTCTTGCACTTTCAAGCAAATCATTTAATATCCAGTTTACTTCAGAGGGCAAACAACGGATGACAGCAACCCTCAGAGACAGGGCAAAGAGAATTCGGGCATGTGACAGTGCTTTGCATTTGAAGATAAACCCAAGATGCGGTCTGTGTTTTCCATGGTCGTTGCTGCTGCTGCTGCCACAAATTGAATCAAATTCCTAGCTGCCGAGATTCATCAGCCAGACACACACACACACACACACACAGATAGATAGAGAGCACACAAACCATGACAGTGACAGCATATCTTATTTAATTTCAACTCGCTCTGATGCAGATAACCCAAACAGCCGAGCCAAGTTTATAGCCCAAGCACAAACCGAGCATAACATTAATTTTTGTTAATCTATTTTGAAGAGTTGGTCAGTGGGTAAAGGGGGCGGGAAGAAACCGGGCCAGGGGAAGAAGAGAATCGAGAGAAGCAGCTGCTGCTTTAGTTGAGCAACCGCAAGTAAATATGCTGTCATTAATTTAAAACTTAAACAAACAATACCAAAAACTTTGCCACAGCTTCTCCATCTTACGCAGTCTTCTCTCGCTTCCTCTCTGTCTATCTCTCTCTGTCTCGCTGACTGGCTGTCTGTCTGTCAGTCACGGTGTGCTCGTCGTGAGTTATGTTCATTAGCAAATTCAAAAGCATTTCGAAATCTTGGCACACAATACACTCTGAAGATGGGCAGCCCAACATTTAGCTGGAATTCCTAATGAGTAAAGAGCTGCGTGCGAGCGAGCATGGCGATGATAAGGACAGAGATAGTTGTAGTTGTAGTTGTAGTTGTATCTAGCCTAAATATGTCAAAACTGAAGCTGGCATTTTGTGTTGCCTGCTTTTAGGGGCAACGCTCTAAGGGTCAGCAGGTGTGTGCATCGCCCTCTCAATCCCTCTGCAGTTGCCAAGTGGCGCTCTTCAGTTCGTTGTGCATGTGCTAAAGTGTTGATACAAGTTACTTTGCTGCTGCTGCTAATATTACTGTCCTCGGCTTTAGCACAGTGACATACTCTCTACGACTGTGTCAGTTTAATGTGTGCGAGTGTGCGAGTGAGCTGCCTAGTCATAAACCACGACAGACAGCCAGACAGCTGAGCACGTAGCAGACAGCTGAGCATGACGAGCTGACAAAGTGCAGCAGCAACATTCTGTGTGCCCTTCTCTGCTGCACTCTCCTGCAACTTGCCACACTCTGTGTACACAGCTGCAAACGCCGGGCGCATAAATTTGCAACTGCTTCAATCAGCTGCAATTGCAATTTGGCTGCCTAATTGAAATGCAACTTTGGGCGGTTCTAAATGAAAATGTTAAAGTTTTCACCAAATTACATTTGCAATAGTTTCCACGTTAATTCCACTATTTTTGTAGTAAATTAAATTTGAATATTTATATTACTGCTTCAACTGCTGTCAGCTTTCTCACAGTGTACTTAATCTTGAACTGTTGTTGTTGTTGTTGCATGCAAATGATTCAACTCGCCTGGCACATGTTTTGTCATCTGTACATTTATCGTGTGAGTATGTGTGTGTGTGAGTGTGTTTAAGGATGTGTGAGAGCCGTGTGTATTTTGTAACATGTTTTGCGCGCGCATTTTCCCTTATGGCATGTTTCATTTTCCCATTTTCCTCGCCGCGCTCATTTGTTTATTTTCATATTTGCAGCGAGTTTGTTGTTTTTTTTTTCTTTTTTTATAATTTATGCGCATTTTTTATTAAATATTTATGTTAATGCCGAGTTTTAGCCGAGCGACCGCAAGCATTGCCGTCTCCTGTATCTCTCATGTATCCTTTTTATCCTTTTACCACTCCCAACGTCTGTCTGCCTCCCCATTGTCACCCATTGCCCTTTATGGCGTATTTATGCTCTAAAGCGTGCAAATGCTTCACTCCCGTATGTGTCTGTGTGTCTGTGTGTGTCTAATGCTGTTGACACGTAGACACATCGTAGGCCATGGAATTACGGTCTCCGTCCACGTAACCAACGAAGCAGTCATAAATAGTTTTGCCCTCGTACACTGAGAACTTTAGCGACTCTGACTGCGACTGCAGCGTCATCATCGTTGGCATCTCAATTTTGAGTTTCGTCCTGCCGAAATTCCTTGGCCTGCATAACGCAGCCATGGCCATAACCATAGCCAAAGACAAAGCCAAGGCCAAAGACGTGAGCTTATGGCTTGTCGAAATATTTGGACAGGTATTGCCATCAGCCTTCTGCCAGGACTATTTGTGCAATTTGTTATTTACATTTCCCCCTCCGTTCAGCTGCGTGTTGTCTACTGCATCTTCAATGCTCAATTTGCCAGCTGATTATTTGCATGTTTACAGTGGGTTTATTTTCCATTCGATTTTCTGCATCCTCATTTGCATCTCCAAATATATGTGTGCACGATAATGCCATCTTTATTTGGACTTAGTCTTGTCTCGTTTGTAAGAAAGATTTCGAATGTAAAATTGAAATAATCATATCAAATGGTTATACAATGTAATCGATATTATGCTAATAGTTCAATTTGCTTTTCTAATGCGAGAGACGCTGCTCGAAACTAAATTTAAATGCTTTAGATTGGGAGTAATGATTATTTTTAGTTTGGCAATTGCAAAGCTAAAAAATTCAATTAATTTACGATTAAATACGTTTCTTTTGAAAAAAAAAAAAATAATTTCCATGAGATTAGGTTAGGTTAGGTTTGAAAAGCAACAGGAAAAATGTAATTTATGTACATTATCTATTTCGAGTAACATCTTCATTTATTTATTTATTTATATTTATATTTTTTAATGATAAATAATTGAGACTACTATCATAATGTTTTTCGAAAGTAATATATTGATATCTTACATTCAGAATGTATATTAAATTGAACAAACCTAATATATTTGTTCATTTGTGTATGCGACTTAACACGCAATAGATCATTTGAATATAATTGATGTGGGGCATTTAGATAACCACGCGATTAATTAATGTCAAGCCGATAATTGTTAAAGCGCGCACACTTTGATTTAATACCAATTGCATCAATCGCATCTTTTATTGCTCGGGGGCCCGACAACAATTGTCAATTGCCATAAACCACTCGAAATATTGCGTATACGTCCCGGGGTGCGACAATAAATTTAAATGCAAACTGCGTTCAATTCAAGCAGCAACAGCAGCAGCAGCAGTGGCAGCGACGTCGAATACAAATTTCAGTAATTGCCCCACGTAGTGCAGTTGAATTGATAAGTTGAAGACGATGTAAGTGATTGATTGATCGATTGATTGGCTGATTGATTGCCCCAGTGGCCTGCAATTGCACAACAACAATTCCCATGCCCAAAGCGAGGCAGCAGACAAAAGCAACGAATCCACACAATGGCCGCGTAGCCAAACTACGTTCAGCACGATATGACAACGACAATAACGGCAAAGAACGCACAGCAACAACAGCAGCAGCAACAACATCTCCAGCAATCGCTTCAAACAGGCAACATGAATGGCTTCCGAATAACTGGCTACCCGGCTGCAGCCACGCCCCCCACTCGCAACAATCCCTCGAACAGCATCTACGCCAAGCCGAATGCCCATGAGCTTGATCTGCACATAAGCGAATCGTTGCTCTATCCGGGCAGCACACAGCAGCAACAGTCGCTGCAGAGTTCGCCCGGCCCGCCGCCCCAGCTGACAAACATGCTGCCCTCAGCTGGCATACCAGGCGCTGCCACGCCCATTGCGTTGAAGGGCAACAATCCGTTTCTGAACAGTCCATCGCCCACAGAAGCGGCGCCAATCATTGCCAGCAAACCGCTGCCGACGGCAGCAGCAACATCGAGCAACTACGAGATGCCCGAGTATGCGGAGCCATCGCGATTGCGTGGCTTGAAGCAGCGACCTCACAGCATTGCCGTCTCGGCGGCCACCGCTTCGCCCACAGCAGGCGGGGCTCGCTCCAGCTTTGTGGACTACAACGCGCAGCAGCAGCAGCGACTGTTGCAGCTGTCGCGGCAGCAGCAGCAGCTGCGCAACGCCGTCAGTCTGGTGAGCACCACGACAACGGCAGCCACAGCATCGGCCGCCGACAAGGAGTCGCTGTATGCGGCCATCTTTCAGCAGTATCGACAGAGTCCCACCAACGGCCAGCCGGCGCCGCCAGTGCCGCAGCATCGCAAGCCGGCGACAGCAGCAACAGTTGGCGGTGTGCCAGCGGTGCCGCGACGCTCGCAGAGCACGCCTCGACCCAATGGACCAACGTTGCAGCAGCAGCAGCAACAACAGCAGCAGCAGCAGCAGGGTCTGAACGGACAGCTGAATGGCAACGGCGTGCAGCGGCCGCGCAGTCTTGATCGCTACAACGGCGGGCTGCAGACGGAGGCGCCGCCAATACCGTTGCGTCGCTTCGCCAACAGCACCAGCAACAGCAACGGCAGCGTCAACAACAACGGCACGCTGGGTCGCCAGCGCAGTCCCAAGAAGAGCTGCAGCGCCGACAACATGTTGCAAGCGGGGCCCACAGTGCAGACGAACACGATGCGGCACTCGCTGAGCTTCCACGGCAACAGCCAGGAGGCGTTGCAGGAGAACGGCAAGCCGGACAACACGCGACCCTCGAGCTACGCGGCGCCAGCGCCTGGCCCAGATCAGGCGTATCTGGAGCATCAGCTGCGCGCCTATTCGGAGCAGCTGCGCACGATTACGGAGAGCGTGCGCAAGTATTCGGAGCAGGCGAAGCTGCTGTCGGAGCTGAAGCGGCAGCAGCAGCTGGCCAAGCAGTCGCAGACGAATCTCAATCTGCTGACGCCCAACGGCAATAACAACACCAACAACAACAACAATAACTTTCAGCCCAACATGATCTCGCCGGAGATCGTCAGCAAGTCGCTGGCGTCGCTTTCGGGCGCTGGCGAGGTGCAGACGCCATCGAATCAGCTGCGTCTGTTTCTGGACAACATCCGGAGCAGCATGCGGCAAGAGTACCAGCAACATATGCCCGACGATGTGCTGAAGCCCACAAGCACAGCAATAGCAGCAGCAGCAGCCACCGCAACGGCCACAGCAACGCTGAAGCGCAACGGCGAAGCCAAAGTGGTTGCTGTTCCTGTGGCCGAGGAGCCGCCTCCGCCGCCAACACCTTCCGATCAGCTGCGTCAGTTTCTGGACGCCATACGCGCCAATAAAATACCTGAGAACGCCGACAAACCCAACAAGCTGAGCAACTCCCAAACCTTGGACTCGTTCATCTCGAAGCCGCTGCAGATGCCCGACGTCACCTCCGGCACACCCGGAGGCGGGGCAGTGGGCGGTGCAACAGCATCAGCAGCGACAGCCACAACAGCAACTGCTGCTGGCAGTGCAGCAGCAGCAGGAGGCGTGCCGAGCAGAAGGCGACCCAAGAGCAGCGTGCTGCCCGGTGGCAGCAATGCCAAGTTGGAGCAGCGTGAGCATTCGCTGGTCACCTCGGAGAGCTTCCATCAGATCTCAGACAACTTGCGCCTGATGAGCGAGGATTTGCAGGCGCTCAGTCCGAGCAGAGTGGTCAGCTGCTCGGCCAGCAGCGGCAGCCTCAAGACATTGGCGGCAGCGCCGAATGGCGGCAACTCGTTGACCAGCGAGCTTCGTGTGATTACGAGCTCGCCACAGCAGATGGTGATGAGTAAATCGAATAGTTCGCTGGGTTCGTTGGCGCTCACGGTGACGACGCCGTCGAGTGCAACGACCACGCCCTCAACCGCCCCGCTTATGACGGACTTTAATGAGATATTGGACAGCTTTCATGCGATGGCCGATAAGTACAAATCGAAAGGTTCCTATGACTATTTGCGCAAATGCTCCGAGGCATTGCGTCAGCACTCGCTGCAGCTCAAACTGCAGCAGCAGCAGCAACTACATTCACAACAGCATCAGCAGCAGCAACATCATCAGCAGCAGCACCACCACCAGCAACAGCAGCAGCAATTTCAGCAATCACAACTGCAAAATGGTTTCAACAGCGACGACAGCAGCTCGTGCAGCACGACCCCGGGCAGCATTCGAGATGCAGTTCAGAATCTGTTGTTACTGCCCAGGAACGGGTTTCAGATACTCGATGATCGCATGCGATTGTTCATCGACATCATCGACAGTCAAGATCGTTTAAGTCAGGTAAGTAAGATGGCAAGAGAGTAAAGCTAATAAGATATTTTATTTTAAAGTCCACTATGAACAGTCGGCAATGAAAACTCACTGGAATTAAATTAAAATTAGGAAATTATAAAATATCTTATAATTATAAATATTAAATTAAAGAATGCACGCTCGTATGAATAGATTATAAATTATTAATAAGTAGTTTAAAAATTTACAAAGGCAGCTGGTGTAGACCATTATCATTCTATTATTCCTTCCCTGTATCCCTTACCATATAAAGCTTTAATATTAAACGTAATCTTTCATTAATTTAATTTGAAATTATTTTCTTTACAGGTACGTCTTAAACTTTGCTTATAACTTGAATTATAGTGTAAGTAAAACTGCTAACTCAACAAATATTGAACGAATATGGAGAAGATTTCAGGCATTTAAAAAGAGTTTAAAATGAAATCTAAACTGATAAAAAAAATATAGACAGTAAAAAACAAAAAAAAAGTAAATATCTAATAGGAAATATGTTAAATAACACGAAAATCGCAATAGCTAAAGTCCAAGAAGAATCAATACCAAATTGTCCCCACTCATAAGAATTGCAAAGATGCAATTCATTTATTAAAATTATGTAATGTTTAAAAATAAAAAACCGATATTATAGTAAATATTCATAGAAAAATGTTAAATGACTGGAAAATCACAAAAATTAGAGAGCAAGAAGAATATAAACTCAATTGTCCCCACTCTCGAGTATTGCAAAGTTGAAGTTCATAACTTGATGAAACGTGAATTATTTTATGGTTAATTTGTGCTATACCAAATTAAACTTTCAAGTTAGCAAAAGCAATCATAATTAAATGATATCAAAATATCAATGAGTAATAGCTTCACATTGCTGCCATTAATTCCATCTGAGTTGGAGTCGCTTTCCCTCGGGGCCACTTTATATGGCATATTTCTTCAGTGTGTTTGTCTTTCATCTGACATACATCAAACAACGATGTCCTTTCGATTTAACGCTGCCCTGGCCGAACTTATCTTGTCCACCCGCATATTACGCTCAATTGCATAATGTGGCAAAAGCCATCAAATCAGTTAATGACCCAGAAAGTTAAACATTTACCATCACACCCAGAGAAGCGCATTAAAACTTCAAAAACGAAGCAAAAGCAGAGGAAGACGAAGACGAAACGCCCATCAATTTTGGAGGAAATAGCTGAAGCTGAACATCGGCAATTAATATTAATAAACTACAAAGTCATTTTGAGGGCAGGCAACTAATTTCAATGCTAATCGTCAGAGAAAGCGCAGGAAGCAAAATTGAAATTTTAATCAAATTTTAGAGTGTGGGTGTGAGTGCGGGGCGGAGGGCGGAGGGCGCACTGTGGTAAACCACGCCCACATTTTATGTGTAGTTTTAGTCAGCAGCTCATGATGATGAACCAGAGAAATTGAGCCTGCCGCACATTGTGAATGTGTGTAAAGGCCATAAAACTGGCAACAGGCAGGCTGACAGCAATTTTGGGAGAAGTAATCAAGCGACAAGTCACGAAAATTCCCAAAAGTAGCTAATCAGTGGGGCTATCATGTCCTGACTTGCAGCAGCATCCATCCTCCTCCTCCTCATCCCTGTCACTCTTTCTCCTTATGAAATTTGATTTGCCTTTGCCGCTCTGCTCTGATCTCGGTGTGTGCTGAAAATTTGATATGCAAAATAAATCAGAGAACTAATTTTGTACAATTTAGCACGCCTTCAGGGCGGAAACGGAAATGCCAAGTCTCAGCCATCGTGGTGGTGGCAACCCGTTATGGCCTCTGATATGTGCTCTGCGGATTAATGGTGACTAGCTCGGTTCTAATTGTGCCTGACCTGTACCTGCTCTGGTCCTGTCTCTGTGGCTGCTACTTATCTGTCTTTATCAGTTAACACACAGTACATCCCTTCCAATTCATTTGATATGCATATGCATATCATCATTTTATGGCTACCATCCTTGATTAGCATTTCTCTGTTTGAGTCCCGGCACACAGTTGAATATACAAAGCATATGCATGTGTCTGTCAGAGAACTTGAAATTGCTTTCGTAATTCAAATAAGCAGACTCTAATGCAAATCATATATACATATACATATATTTACTTTGTGGCTTGGACTAGTCAAAGAGTTGGTCAGCGTTTTGGACACGCATGAAAAGCTTGGCAAATAAGCTGCTGACAAATTCAAATAATTTCATAACGTGTAGTCTTGAGAAATAATTTGAAGAACAATTTAATTCTATCAACTTGAAACAGAGTCCCTTGAATTTAATTTCACATTTTCGCTCTTACCATCTGAAAGTTTTAATTAGATTCCAGGCTATAACTTTCAGTGAAATGCTGCAGGAAATTTAGACATTTTTATACCCGCTACCCATAGGGTAGAAGGGTATTATGACTTAGTGCCAACAGAAAATGTATGTAACAGGCAGAAGGAGGCATCTCCGACCACATAAACTATATATATTCTTGATCAGTGTCAACAGCCGAGACGATATAGCCATGTCCGTCTGTCCGTCTGTATGAACACCTAGATCTCAGAGACTATAAGAGCTAGAGCTACCAAATTTAGGGACAGTACTCCTATAGTCCTACGCAGATCAAGTTTATTTCAAAAGTTGGATGCCACGCCCCTTTCCGCCCCCAAAAGTCTGTAAAAGCCGTAATAATAGACCTAGAGCATTGAATTTTGGTATGCATAATAATAATTAATAATCAATGATTCCTGTGAATTTGGTTGAGATCGAATGAAAAACAAGGAAGTTATTAAAGAATCAATTTTATATGCAAAATTCACTTGCACCTGCCCGCGCTTTGTTTGTTTAGTTGACAGTGTGACCATAACGGTGTTGTGGATTTTTACCCGCTATTTTCAAATATATACCAAAAAACAAGTTTTAGTATATTTGGTATATTTTTTGTTAAAATATCATTTAAGTTTTTTGTTTTCTCTCGAAATGGGTTGCGGGTATCATACGGTCGAGCACTCTCGACTGTAGCTTTCTTACTTGTTTTTAGTTTCACATACCACATATTGTGTGACAACAATTCTGAACTAAATTCTGCTCTGGAAACAATTTTACATTGTCAGCCGAAAAGTATTCGTTAAACATCTCCATGTAATTTTGGTCAAGGCTGCAATGTGGAATACATAGATTTCAAATACTTGCTGGGAGATAAGCAGAAACAAACAGAATAATTTTCACATTTCGAATTGGGTTTAAAATGCATATAACATTTCTGATAATTTAATCTAAATGTTTTTGGTCTAATTTGTTCATTTTAAATAGATGCTTAAAGCTGGTCAAATGCGAAACTTAACTAAAATTGCAACTTTCAGCAATTGTGAAAATCATTTTGGAGATTTAATTAGTTGAAAGTTGCAGTGAATTTATTGGTTTGAAATGCGTTCTCTTAATGACATTGCCATTGGTAATTGATGGCTGAACCAATATAAATGGCAAAGTAAAGTGCACTGAAATATGATATAACTGCCGGGCAATTTATGTGCATAATTATATAATTAAATTTGTTAATTACAAGCATACTTTGTGTACTCTACAGACATGCAATTTACTATATTGGGTGTATTAAAAATGCATTTATTTATATAGTATAGTAAATAAATGCATTGCAAGATTCAAGGGTATCGAATCATGCATCGCGCTGCATTTGTTTGTAGTTTTAATTGCATAAGTGCAGGTCAAGCGGCTGCAAAATTAATGAAAATGCTGCAATTTGTTTAATGTCATTTCATTAATTTATTTGATGAAATGCATTTAAATTTTGATGTTTACTTTTGTTGCTCCCGCTGAAAGTACCGCAAACTGGAATAATTGCGTTTGGCGGTCAACGGCCCAGGCAGCCCAACAATTCTCATTACAAACTAATTATTTAAACTGCTGGCGAAAGCAACAAAGGCAGGCAACAGCAGCAACAATAGTAATTGCTAGTATAACAAGGACAACTGCGAGCCGCATGTTTGCCGAGCACATCCCCAAAATGGACCCTTTGCGATAAATGAACTGTAAAATAAGCGGCCAACCGAAACGTCATTTGCACTCATTTTGGCCAACATTCGGTGGCGGGCGGCAACCATTGACGGCCAATGGGAGACCATTGGCACTTTGGGCCGCATTGACAGCGTTGCCAAAAGCCATTTATTTTAATTAGCTGTGTTACACCACACAAAGCAACAACAACCACGACAAACACGACAACAATGAGCACTACAGCAACTATTAATAATTGCCAGTTTGGGGTCAACACCTAGGAATAAAAGTAATTAAGAGTGTTTGAGATGAAAGTGCTCGACGGGATGATACCACTCAAAGAATAATATTATCAGTTAAATCAGTCAATTTATTTAATAATTTCTTTCAATTTATAACTGCTAGATTACTTCAATCAACAGATCATTAATCTTTATCTAACATAAATTCCCCTCCAAAATTAATAACTACAGGTCATCAAAATCGACACGTGTTGAACTGAATTTCAATCTTGCACCATTAATATGGTCAGTAGTCATTTAAATCAATTCCGAGGGCCAATTTAATCCACAGTAATTGCTAAGAGATCAGATGAACGCTGAAAATGATCATTCATTTAAGCACCTGAGTTTCAATTAATTGCACTTAATACGAGTTTAATCAATTAAAGCCAGCACATGCTCGCCTCTATGATTAAACCGCATAATAATCTGCCTCAAAAATTGTATTTTGCGGTTATTTTATTTTGCAACAAACAAAGTGCGTGCTTTAAATAATTGCTATATAGGTGGAAGGTTGTTGTGGATGCCAAAGAGGATGCCAGAGAGGAGGGAAACGCTTTCAACAGCTTTCAATTGTGAGTCGTGCCGCTCGTCCTGGCTGGTCTGGTTTGGTCTGGCATGTCGCTTATTAATTGCATGTCATAAATCATGATTATGCCACTTGCTGACCGACCGCTGTGCTAGTCGTAGTTATTATTATTAATCTTTGTCGCCCACACAGACAGAAAGAGAACGATGGAGAGAGCGAGAGCGAGGTAGATGGAGATTGTTTCAGGTAGTGTCTGCCATATGCTGCTGCTGGCTGGCGTTCCATGCAAATGCGACGTTGTCATCGGCGTCGTAGTTGTTGTTGCGCTTGTTCTTGCTGGTTGGCCTATCTTGATTAATTGCAAAAGTTTACTGGTCACACGATCCTGGGAATACGAGGCCCAGAGCCCAGAAGCTGGGCCTGGTTCAGGACCATGGCCCGAACATGCCGGAATCATGGAAATACGTCAGCTGTTTCCGTTTTTCTTTCTCGTTTTCATTTCTTTTTTTTTGTTTTGGGTATCCCACAGAATTAATAACAACAAGAATGCGGGTAACAAGCTTCATAACACGCGTATGTTGTCACGTAAATTGGTTTTAATATTTAAAGCACTTCATTACTCACAGGCGAGGAGAGAACACGAGAAGCGCCCATTGCCCAATGCCCATTAAGCCAGCAACATACGCTGAAAAGCACGCTACAAATTCGTTTAATCAACGGGCCGCCTCTTTGGGGTAGTTGACGGCCAGCGAAACTTTACTCCGCTGCAATTAAATCAAATTGAATTTTTCTGCAACAACTTTTGAGCAGCTGGAGTATCATTTATGCATGTTTCAACAGTATTAAATTATTGTTGA
The DNA here is from genome assembly GCA_963583835.1 of Drosophila immigrans. NCBI lineage: Eukaryota > Metazoa > Arthropoda > Insecta > Diptera > Drosophilidae > Drosophila > Drosophila immigrans. The sequence goes on along the minus strand of OY757142.1, from coordinate 20,528,892 downwards.
ATTGTTGCAAAAAAAAGACTCAGCAATGCAAAATATATACAAATAAATTCAATTTCAAAGTTAATAATTATTTGAAAAATATTTAATTATCTTTGCAAAGTTCGAATGAAAAACACAGCAAAACACACAAATGCAATTGTCTATAAATTACAATAACTGAAATAATGAAGCTGTCTTTAACGCGTGAAATAATGTTGCCATAACTTGCAACACATTTGAATCCTTTGAGACCTGCAGCTGAAAACGTGTCAGTTTCTCCATTGACTTCATCCAGAGGCATGCTGCAATTGCGAGATGCAATTCAGATTCGATCTGTGCATAAAATAGTTCACTTTATGTTTGCATTTGGCACAATGAAAAATGCAGCTTGCAGCGAAGGCAACAAAAAGCGACAAAACAAATTCATTTTTTCGATAACCCAAAAAAAAAACAAAAAGATAAAAGATAGCAGAAATAAAGGAAAATCTGAGCCGACAGTCGACGAAGTTGTTTGCGTTCTTTCAGGCGACTCGGCGTCTGACAAGGCGTCAGGGTGCTGAAACTTCAGAACAGACAGCACAAAAGTACACAACGTGCAACAGACTAAGTCGAGGTGCCACAACTACACGAAACTGCTACTATACTTTACGTATATGTGAGTGAGTGAGTTGTGCGAGACATACGAAAATTTTCAAGCTGCAGGCGATCGAAAGAACCTGTATTTTTTGTGTGTAGTTGTTGTTGTTGCTGTTGTTGCCTTCGTTTTTTGCTGATTTTTGACATATTTTCTTTGGTAGCGCACGGTAAACAAACTGCAAAAAACTTCAGGGCGTTTTTGCAGGTGCAACTGTGCAACGTGCAACTGTGCAACGTGCAACTGTGCAGCGTGCCAATGTGCAACTGGGTTAACATCGGGGCAGGCAGCAACAAAAGTGCTATGCAAATGCTGCTGCTGCAAAGAGAGATGAAAAAGTATCTCACAGATTGCAGCTGGCGGTAAACGAAATGCGTTCGGCGTTTTTCCCAATTTGTACGCCATTCCTCACTCCCATCCCCCCCTCCGTCTCCCTCTATTTATCACTGTCGCATACTCTTCCTCTCGGATCTGTTCTTGGGGCATGCAACAGCTCAATTCGGTATTGGGTTTGGGTTTGGGTGTTGGTGGCTGGCAACCCTTTTAGCGCTTTTGAATGGCAGCTTCATTAATCAGTATACGTAGCTGCATTCTCAATTCTCGGTCATTGATAGATGCCACACTGCCATAATGGAACTGTGCTTAAAATGTTGCATATATGTATGTATGCGTATATACTTATGCCCGCATAAAAAATACAATTTACATGGTCGTGTGGATGAAATAAAATTGCAAGCAATTACGTAAATATTGCTGGCAGGGGCAGCCAGTCAATCAGCTAGTGAGACGCTTCTCCCACGTGGCATCAGAAGTGCAACGAGCCGCAGCTCGTTTGCGGTTCGTCTGCGTATGCTACGTGACATCCATTAAGCATACGCCGAATAAAAAAGAAAAATGCCAGCAAATTTGCTGCATGTAAAACTGTCCATAATTCAGTTGCAATTGCAAATATTTGATGGCGACCTGCCAAGAGTCTCTGTTAAAGTTAATGATGTGCATACGTGTGCCTGGCAATTACGTGTTACGTGTTGGGCTTGAACTAATGCGACAACTTGTTATGCGTTGAGAATGGCTGCAATTATACATAAATAGCTCAATACATATAATATTCATATGCGAGAATGGCGGCAATTATACTTAAATAGTACCTGTAACTTTAATATTCTATTAGAAAATGTTTCACGTAATGCGTGACATTAAATTCATCACTAGACTGTGACAATTAGAAATTAATAATTTAGCCCTTTATACGGCCATGCTGCATTTCTGCAACAATCGTTTTACAATAGGCATTTAAAAACATGTATTTTACGCAGTTTATTTTTTATAAATGTTATTTTTTTTTGGTTGCACTGTCACATATCAAATACTCAACAGTTGATCACTTTTCTTCAGTGCTTGTGTATGCCGAGAACAAAATTGATTGTGTAGTTTCTGATTAATATAAAACAATGAAAATGTATACTTAAAATCATGTTAACTTATGTAGTTGTAAATAGTATATATTTTTTTCTTTTTCTTGCATTAGTATTTGAGAAAATCGAATCGGAGTTATTACCATGCGAAAGATTAAATTCATGTATGAAATCGTTTATTTTCTTTTGTTGCACTTAAAAATACCTTGTAACAAGGTTCCTCAAGTACAGGAAATTCAAGCGTTTAACTCTGCTGCTGTCCCCCTGGGGCAATGCAGCTGGCAGAGCTTCTTTTGGGTGCACTTGATAGCACAGCAAGTGATGTAGAAATAAACTCTAGAATTGTACGCGAGTGTATGTCGTGCCACGCCCATACGCCCACAGAGCACAATCTACAACAGGCGATATCTGTAAGCATATTTTCATGCACTCCTTTTTGCTCATGTGTGTCATGTACTTTCTTTTGCACATCTTAGCATCGATTACATTTTCCCCAAATTGAATTTTGCATAAGGGAAAAACAAACTCACGTACATGATTTTTCTGCAAGCTTTTCGCACAACGTGTGGACAGGAAATTGGGTTTGGCCCCATTGACAGTGAGAGCGTAAGAGGTACATTCGATTGAGAAGTTCAATAGAGGGCGAGAAGGAGCCGCCTCTATTTAAATGGCAATTTCACTTAAACTTCAGAACTAAATAAACTTTACTTTCACTTGGCGTTTAGTTGGTAATCGACTCTTAGGCTCAGCTTTAAGGCCAGCCAGTTGACACTCTTTAGCATTATTAGTTGTCTCTCCTTTCCTTTTTTTAGACGAGTTAGAGAGCAAAACAAACAGTGAGACAACTTGACATTTCTCGAGCGCACTACATCAAAGTCAAAAGCCGGTCGAGTGTGTTTATTAAAGGCGTAAGGGGGCGGGGACTGATGTTGCATGAAACGGGGACAGTTGGCAACCAGCTGATGACTGACTGTCAAGCAGACAGAAGAGCAGAAGAGTTGTTGCCACAACTCAACTGCAGTTTAGCTCGTCGTCATGGTTATTGCATTGTGTGTGTATGCCATGTGCTTTTTTACAGTCTGCTTTTAGGCGCAGCTTAAGCGAGAGCAATATCAGAGCGAGAGGTGGAGGAATTGCCGTAATTGCAATCTCACTAATGCTGGCAAATGTGCTGCGGCTTTTGCCCCAGCGTCGCCAGCAACAATGCGATCACACTCAATTGGACTTTGTCTGCGACGCGCCGTGCGGATTTTAGATTACTCAGCGATTTCAGATGCCAAATGCCAACTCAACACACACACACATACCGAAACAGTAGCATCTCATTTTTTTTTTGTAGCTGTCATGGTTGTTGTCGCGATGTTGTCGTTGTAGTTGTTGTTTGGCCTATGTTGACATTACTCAACGCCCAGTTTGACAGACGCGTCAAGTTGTTTATTCGTTGTCTTTGTTACGGCTCGGATTTATTGTGTTTAATGTGTTGAAAAGTCTGCTTATTTATGGCGCACTCGTCTCCTTCCCCTCCATCTCACACACACACACCGTCTCTGACATCTGTGTGTGCGCCACACTCGAAATAGTTGGGCACATAGTTCCATGTGTTGTTGTCTCTTGCGCTCGATTGTGTGGAAAATTGAAAAACGGGCATTTACGACCAGTTTTCCCTCTCCTGCTCCTCACTGCTTCTCTGTTGCGAGTCTGTCCTGCTCTTGAGTTGGGCAACAGTTGGCCCAAATGCTATGAATTAGAATTGATTTGGGAATACAATTTTGTGAGGAATGACAATGGCATAGTAAAGCGAAATGAATTGCACTAGAGAGTTCATGGGATAAATGCAATTTTATGAGTTGCAAAGACAGCAAGAAACGGACAATAAATAGACGAAGAAATATGTATTGATCACAGTGGAACTTCACATGAGGATACTGTTCTGAATTGTCTGAGAGTTAAAAAAATAATAGTTGAATTTACAGAAGATCTTGTTCGTTCGACAGAGATTCGAAAAAGGGACCAACATAATCCTTATCTGAAACTATTTATGCACAAAACGATGTTCTGTATTGTCAGAGATAAATAGATTTCCTATTTTTTAATTTTTAACAACCCCATTTCTACTAACAAGACTAATTTAATAAATTTATTCTATAAGTGGCTTGAACCTTAATCCAGATTTCGTCCATTTGTTACTTCAAATTCAACTGAGCTTTAATACGCGTGTTACAGCTGCTGAGATTCTAATGGATTTCAATGGAATGCCATAAGTATCCATATCCATATCCATTGCTCGACAGCAAAGCTGTCGCAAAGTGCAAGTTTTTCGAGATCTCCAAATGTCATTTATATGTCTGTCTATCAAACTAATGTCGCATCATAAATCCATATTAAATATTTGTATAACATTTTTGCATTTGCATCTGAGCGAGTTCTCAGCTCGACAAGCAGCGCAGTCAAGTGAAATTTTATATATGTATATGAATATTTGTGGATGCCACAGCTGCAACTGTGCAACAACGGTGGCTGTGGGGGCAACCACAACAACAACAGCAATACCAGAAGCAGCAATAAAGCCTCATGACACGAAACATGTAGCAACTAATATTTTAGCCATTGTATTGCTGGTCCCCAGCTACCCCCTCAACTACCCCCTTACCCCTAGATGCTCACACATGCTTCTTGCTTCGGTGGAAAAAAAGCTAATAGTGTTTGGACATTTTTCAAAATGGCCGCCGCGTGGCAGTCTCTCGAAATTGGCGGAAAAGCGTGTGGCAAGCTGAGAAAAAACTCGTTAGATACACACCCCGCACACATCCCCCACACTCACACAGACACATTCTACTTTCATGTTGGCGATGTCGTTAGCTCAAAAGTTTGTTGAAAAATGTTATCAGCATGCTGAGGCAATGACATGACCACATCACAGCGACACCAACAGCAACAAGGACAGCAGCAGCAGCAGCAGCATCGGTAGTTGTAGTTGTTGCAGTGGAAGCAGGAGCTGACTGAGCTTGGATAGCCACAACATGGTACGAGGAACAGTGTCGACAACGTTGTATGGCATGTGTGCCATACATACTAATAAACTGTTAGTTGTTCTGCCCTGCTGTTGCTGTTGTCGTTGCTGTTGCCACACCGATAATATTTTCGCCCAAAAAGTGTTGTCTCATATTCGACATTTTCGACTTTTATATTGGCATTTTAAATTCAAGGCACAGTTTAGCATTTATTTGTGGCAAGTGAGAGCACAAGTTTCAAATACTTTAAAAGTGGCATTAATAATATTTGGCATTGCAAAAGACTATTCAAAATAATTTCGAATTTTGGAATTTGCATTTCAAATCCATGACCTGCATTTTGAGACCATTAAAAATACCAAAAAACATTATGCAAGTGTCAAATGACACACACAATTTCAACAAACTGTTTTTGCCTTATGATGCTTTAAAATGGAAATTCAGTTAGCAGCCAGTATTGTTTGTTTAAATAATGCCAATCCACTTTAGTTTTGCACAAAGTTTTGTTTTGTGCTCTGATAAACTATTAAGCTAATCTTTTCCTATCTCGGACAACGTTGACAGTGTTCATGCGGGATTCTTTGGTCTTTCGGTTTTCGCTTTTACATTCACGCTTGGATTATGTCTGGCTAGCATGGAGTTTAAATGCGCCCTAATATCAGATGAAGGCAGCATCTTTGTGCCAGCTCACAAAGCACCCACACAAGCACTCAGTCAGTAGTCACTCTGTTAGTGAGTCTGTCCGTCTGTCTGTCTGTCATGCGACCACTTTTTGCCGGGTTTATTACTTTTATGCGATTATGTGTCATGTGTTGGGGTCCGTGTCTCTCCGTCCGTGTGTGAGCTACGGGACATGAAGTCTCTAGTCAGTGTGTCATTGCCATTATTACTTACGAGATCGTGTTTGTGTGTGGTCGACTGCTGTTGAAATTAGTTCCAATTATTTATGGCCTTTAATTTGCTCTCCTTTCTTTGCTGCCTTTCTGTTTTTTTTGGTTGGGTTTATCATAATTCATAGTTCAGGGATAATTATATTTTTATTGCTATAAAACAAATTTATCGCTTACGCATAAAGCTATTAAACACTCGGCGAGAATGTATTGAAAAATGGCAGCATAAATGCTTGGCATATGTCGCCAGAATATTTGATATTCGATTCGAGAAAATTGACTTTTGCAATTCCCTTTATGGTTGGCAGAGTTGAATTCAAAATATGCGGACAGAGAAATTTTTGATTACTCACCAGTTGGCAGTCATAATTGTGACAATTAATGACTCCAACGAGCAGCAGCTGGAGCTGGAGTTGCTGCATTCATTATGGCAGCCCGTTACACATACGCCACGTTGTGCAAGCTTTACATCCAAATTATAACTGGGGAAAAACGAAAGAAAAAACCGAGTGAAACGTTCTCAGACCAGCAAAAGGAAGTAAAAATCATCTCCATTTTCGACAACAACATGCAACATGGGAAATCTGCAACGAGCAACGCACAGCATATGTTTTTGTCCGTCTGTCCGTCCGTCCGTCCGTCTGCCTGGCTGTCTGTGTCCTGCCCGGTTTAGTTGCCTGTCTGTGGTTGCCTACACGCTAGGCAAGTGGCGCGAGCTAACAACTCTCGTCAGCGTTATGAGACTCAGTTATCGCCCTCACTCTCTCTCTCTCTCTCTCTCTCACTCTTGCTATCCCTGTTGCGCCGCCTGTGGCTGTGGTTAGATGTGAGTTTGTTATTTTCGAAACGAGTTAAAATTAGCATAGTTATAGCAAAACGTGCAACGTTGTTGGATTCTGTTCGGATTTGGCTGGTGTCTGGCCGTTGCTGCTGGCGGCAGCGTCTGGCAACAAGGTTTGCTTCTGGCTGTTGCTGCTGTTGCCTGCTGCTGACTCGGTAATGATGTGAAAATATAATGAACTCGGCAAGTTGCGAAATTGAATGAAAACATTTGCAGCAGCGCACTTTTAGGCGCTTCAATTTGGGTCAACATGTTGTTTATAAATAGTTAAGGATTATCCAACTTTAGATGCCTCAAATCGTAGTTTCAGTCTGCAGTCTGCACTTGATATTTGTGTGTGCTGCCGCAGTCGTCTCTCTTGCTCACACTATTAACAGCTTGGAATTGAGGTCAGCTGCGTAATGCGTCGCATAAGTGCCTATAAGTATGCAATGCACTTTCGCCCACATTGAAGTTCCGCAAACAACAAGAACCTGCTACCCAGGTACCTGTATAAAAAGCCGCACAACATGCCGCTAGGCAGGCAAAAAGCAACGCACAAAAGTGTCAAGTCAGGCCATAACCCACACTCCGCCCCCTCCGCCCCTCTTCTTGCGGTATTTATTTAGCCTATAAAGCGTCGAGTTGGTTACACCAGGCAGCTAAAAAAGAAAGCCACCTGAAATGAACACACGTGGCCAGCGCAGCATCAAAGCGTTCAGGCAGAAGCGAAAGCTCTGCAACAAAAGAAAACCCGGAGTGACAAAGACAGACAGAGAACGAGAAAGAGAAGGCGAGAGAGAAACGAACTCGGGCAGCAAGTGACATACAAACCGCGTGGCCTCAACGCCTGTATTTCCCTGGCTTGGACTTTGTTGACCTAAAAATCTCATTTGCTGTGCTGCCGTTTTGCTCATTTCTGACATCACTTTTGTTGGGTTTGTCGCGCCTGCCACACCGCAAGCTGCCACAAACGCCACAACTGCCACAGCTGCCACTCTGCCTATTGCGTTCTGCGTTCTGCTTGTGCTTCTGCTTCTTCTATGTTTATTGTTGTGCCAACGCCTCAAGCTAGGCGCTACATATTCTTTGATATATAAAAATATTCGAGCTGTACCTCAGCTCAGCCAGCAAACCAAAAACGTTGATTTAAACCGCGCGTTCGTTCAGGAAATGCGAGGAAATGAATTCTAGAAGCAAAAGAAAAAGAAAGAAGAAAAACTGACCTACAAAACAAACATACGCTTATGGCAAATGACATATGGAACAGTTTGTTGATTTCCTTTTCCTTTTGGCCATGTCAAGGCTGACCATTGAAAGCGTTTAAGCACATAACAAGCACTTCAGCTTCGCTCTCGCTGCGAATCGAATGCGTTGCCGGTCTGGCAAACGTCGGAGGAATTTTCCAATTTTCACATTTCCTTTACAAGCTTTATAGCAAGTTAAATCATATTTAATGATTGTTTGTATTTCTTTTCGTTTCTTTGCAGGTAAGTTAATCGATGATCATTAATCACTGTGGAAAGGCAATCACAGGTATTTTTAACTGTTCGGGAATGGTATGAAAAATGAATTATTTAGCCATTTATTATTAAATATTGGTAGTAATATAATTGCAATTTAGGAATAATGTACATTAAAAATTAAGACTCTTCTGCGATTTGTATTAATGTATGGAGTACTACAATCATCATCGAACTGCAAGTGTGTTAAATACGAATATCGAAGATCTAAATTAAATTTTGTTTATATTCAATATTCAGGCATATTTTCGTTAACAAAACTATTTATTGATAGTTATCGTTACATTAAATTCTAAAAATACAATTGGGGTTTAGTGAATTTAACTCACATTTTAGAATACAAGATTCATGGCTATTTTGGGATTCAGAGATTTAATTATACATTTTCTTTTGCATTTTATTTTGAGCTCCTTTGTTCCTCGCTCAAGTTCAGTTCGTGTTTATAGAGGGCATTTTAAGATTCAATTGGAAATTCGAGCCTTCTCTCAAGAAATTTAATAATTAAATTAAAGGCAGATTTAATAACATTTGCAGCACCCACACCACAGAAATGCTTAGACGCTAAGCAGATTGCAGTGATTTAGCCGAATTCTGCGACTGACTGTCAAGTGAAATTGAAAGTGAAAGTGAAAGTGAGAGGGAATCGACGCACTTTCGTTATCCTCTGTTGTCACTTAATAATTCAATGCTAAAAAAATTGTTTATTGACTGTGAGATGGGGGACACTTCGTGCCCAATTTGTTGGCGCACTGTCAGCGATTTGGGTCTTATTCCAGTTTCCATCTGCCTCAGAAATGTCACATGCAAATCTGTATCTCAATATGCGAGACAGCAGAATAAAAAAACAAGATGCGGAGAAAAAATGAATGAAAATTGTGTTAGCTGCACCGCGACAGCATGACAAAATGATGGATGGAGGACGACAGAAATATCTGAGAGGGGCAAGAGCGGGCAAAAAGAAAAATTAGCGTAGGCTTCAGAAAGCTTCAAAAGCAATCAAAATGACAACTTAAGTAGGCTTCGCGAGTAAAAAACAAAAAAACAGAAACAGAAAAGAAAGAAAATTCAATATGCGCGACCGAAACAAAAGGCGGCAAAAAGGAAAAGAAAATCTTAAGCATTAAGCGACGGTTGGGGTCAACCCTTGGGATGGGATTTTTCAGAGGGGTTGCGAATGCTGACGAATGTGGGCGAAATTAAGGCTCTAATTGTAGGCGGCTAATTGAAGCAGCAGTGAACTCGCGTGCTTCTTTTATTGCTGTAGGTGTCAGATCTACCAATTACTAGACCCAAAATCAAAAATAAGCAGGTCAAGAAGAGAATCGCTAAAAGCTCGTAAACAAATTTCGCAGGCTTCAAGTGTCCAGCTGGACACCGGCGACATGAGACTTGAGACAGGAGACAATAGACAGGAGACAGCGTTGACAGCAGACTCAAATCGTGCTTGAAATTTGTTGTTAAATTTATTTTCGGGAAAAAGTTTTGCGGTCTGAAGACCCGCTAGAGCCCTAACCCAACCCAACCCAACTCCAAGCAGACGACACGAACAGAGATTTGTTGTCCCTCATTTACTTGTTGGGTTGCTGTTGTTGGTGTTGTAGTTGTTGGGGCATATGGCCATGGAATCAGTTTATGTGCATAGCAAATGCAAAATGTGTGTACTTAAGTGTGACGTTGGCCCCAAATGCGCATTTAACTTAATCAAGATTTTAATATTTAAAGAATTTTCAAATGTCACGGCTCTCTCTCTTTCTCTTTCTGTGTTTCTTTCTCTCCTTGCAACCCCATCATCTTATCTTGTGTGCGTTTATTGTAGGTCTGTCTGTGCCCAAAAGGGTTGCTCGACGGCATCTTTTGTGGTTGGGCAGAAATAACATTATCTCACACTTGAATTGCTTGTGAAGCCACACACACAATAGATCCCCACTGAAAACATCTCACAAACCGAACAACTTAAAACCAAAACCTCAACTCAAAAGTTCTCAAACATTATAAATTTTGTACTCAGTTTTGATCATGTTAGTTTCTCACATTCACTATATTTTGTTTTTTTTTTTTTTGTATTTCTGTTTTGTTTTGTTGTGGCTTTGCAGCTGTCCGACCTGGTTTTTAGTTTTATGTTGCACTTTTATTTATTTCGACATTTATTTGCGGGCGGGACGACGGAAAAAATCAATAAGCAAAAGGACAGCAAATGTTAAGCTGCCAGTTGGCCAGAGAGAGCAAGAGAGTGCTGCACACAAAATCCCATAAAAGGTTCTTTGCAACGACTGTCAAAAGAATTTTGCTAAATATTTAAAAAGGCAAACGAGTGTACTTAGCAGCAGTCTCAGCACAGCACAGCACAGTAGCCAATGGCAATTCTCAGTCCGAGTTGATTTCGTTTGCTTCATTTTCATTTTGAGGTAAACATTAGCCCACATATCATTTATCAGGCATTGCCGCAAAATGTGTATGGAAAACTTAAGCAAAGCCCCCGAAAATTTATTCACTTTCTTTGCGAGTTTAGTTTTCGGCATCAAGTTTAGCAAGTGACGACAGTTTTGTAGCGCTCTAACGCCCATTTAAGTGAGAAAGTTACACAGAGAAATCAAAGTTAAGCCTGCGACATGAGCTGAACACACACTGCACACACACACACACACAGTCACGTCTAATGTGCTGTGGTTTAAGTAAGCGCTTTATAAGTAAGTGTATATGTCTCAACACTAAGCAAGTCAACTGGCGGCGCACTTAAATCTAGCCGGAAACTTTTGGCCAGGCCTCCAGCTTCAGAGTCAGCGTCAGCTTCAGCTCGGTTATAACAAAAGTGAAGTATCACGAGGCAAGCTGCTTACGCCTTTAAGAGGCAGTCGAGTCAGGGAACGTGTCGAGGTCGCGTTGATGGTGATGGTGATGGTGACGGTGTCGTAAATGGCAAGTCGAGAAATCTGCTTGCCAAATACTTTTAGCGCTCACTGTCGTGCTGTCAAATGTGGATAAGCAGACTATCCCAAAAAGTAGACTACGAACATGGAAAAACCCACACAAAGAGAGACATGAGAGAGAGAGAGGGCGATACACGTGACAATCAACAGACCAACATGTGTTTTCCTTTTCCCCCCATCCTCATCCCATACCATCGACTTCCTTCCCATGTATTTTGGCCATAGTTTTGTGTTATAAATTTGCCAAGTTGCTCTTTGCATTTTATTGTTATGCGCTGTTTGGCTGTCGCTCCGTCTGTCTGTCGCATAACTTGTTATTGTCGCTGTTAACATGTATCTGTGAGATACTTTTCGTGTGTATTGTCTGCTGTATCTTTTCGTTTGCGTAATTTGTCTGCCTTTCGGGCAACAGCCAGACTCCATCTCCATCTCCTTTGCCTTCGCCTTTGTGCACATTAGTCCAATTGTCTGTGCTATTTCAAGAGTTGTAAGACTTGACACACCCATTTCCCTTCACCTTACCCTTCTCCACTCCACAACTTCTACGCCTCCTTTTTCTTTGGCTTCGACTCGGTTGTCTTGCTTGCAGCTGCCATCATAATTTATGTGTCTCTCTTTGCCTAACTCTGAGCACTGTTTAATCTGCTTCATGTGTGATTTAATGTCATAGGCTGTATATTTATGAGACCAGAACATTTGCCATTGAATTATGGTTGAATTGCAGTGAAGAACTGAAAGGAAATTAGCTGAAAGTGGAGACAATGCTAAGTAAGATATCTAGCGACATCAAAATAGCTTTTAAAGCTAAATTTATAGTCGGTTTGTAGTGGTCCAACTAGTCATTAATATACCGAACGTAAATTCCAATAATCTCTTAGAATACACTTGAGTTGGGTTACTCTTCAGCATGACGTAAAATGAATCTACGGCTGTAAAAACAAGTTTATAAATAGATTTAGGCACAATTTTTCACACATACTCATAACGTTTTTTTTTTTATCGTTATTTGCGAAAAAATGTCTTGAAAAACAAAGGCAACAATTTATTGCTTCCGGAAGTGTCAACAAACACATGAACACCGCAAACAATGCAAATGAGCAAAGTTTTGTGTGCCAGGCGAAGACGACGAAACTGGTTAAAAGGACAACGAACAGAGAGAAGGACATGTAGAGAAGGTGAGGAGAGGAAGTGCAGGTGGGGCTGATGGGAATCTGTTGTCGAGTGTTTTGCCCGCTTGGCGTTGATGACAGGCAAAATGTAAATAATTTAATTTCAAGTACCTGCGGTTTGCCTGGCAAAATCATTTTCAAATAAATAAACTAAACGAGGCAACAACTTCCAGCTGGCGGGCAGGCGCAGGAAGTTATCAAGAGCCACAGCACAGCACAGCTAAAGGAAAAAGCGGCAACAACAACTGTAGTCGAGACAACACTTATTAGCTTCGAATAAAGAGTAGAGAGACAGGCAATTGCGACATAAACAGCCACTCGAAGCCACAGCAGCAGCCGCAATTGTATGCGTCTATAAGTGTGTGTGTGTGCAGACAGGATGGCAGGAGGGAGAAGAGCGCAGGGGGAAGTGTGCCAGTTGACAAAGTGCGAGACGAACTTTAGAATTTGTGTGTTTTGCGCTGAACCGCAAAACTTGAAGTGCGCCACTTAGGCCAACAACTTTATCGCTTAGAAAGAGAGAAAACACAAGAGAGAGTAAGAGAGAGTGGGGTGGGAAGGCACTTTAAAATGGCTTGGCTTGGAAAGTAGAACGCATTAAATCAGTGCCAGAAGACAATGAACGTACCGATTTGTGTATTGAATTTATTAGCATAATTGCACACCAAATTTGAGCAATAAAATGATTAAAAAAGTTTCGGTTGCCGGCAGGCAGCAGCTGATACTCGATCTGACGGGCTGACGGTCTGACGGGGCGGCTACTTAATATCGAGCAAAATGAGCAACATTTCCCGTCGGCAACTTCCGTTAGCGATATTGAGTTAACTGCTTATCCTTTCTTAAGCAACGTGCGTCTTGAGTCTGCACTTTACAGCAAATCGCACACCCTCAACTCATCCCTCACTTTCCTTGTTTGTGCTTCGCTGGCGACGCTTTCATTCTCACTTCATTTTTTTCGCACTCGCCGCGTGATTGATGACACTCATTTGTGTGTGTGTGTGTGGGTGAGTGTGTATCTGTGTGTGTGTGTGTGTGCTTGTTTTCTACGTTAGGTAAAATCATTTCGCTTAATTTTAAATCAGTTTGCCATTTGCTGCCTGGCTGAAGTTTTTTTTTTGCGCGCTACCCACCAGGCGACGCGACTCTGTGGTTTAATATTGTTTATGGCTTCGGTGCGTGTTGCATACTTTTAGGCGCCTGTCGGCCAACATAATTTAGTCGTTTGTTTGCCCATTTGCCGTTGCCGTTGCCGTTGTTGTTGTCGTTGCTGCTCCAGCGTCTGCCTTTCCCTATTGCTGTTTATAATGTTTAAGCACACTCACGGGTAAAGTTAACTGCAAGTTGCCAACTTTATTAATGTACGTCTCGCTGGGGTTTTTTTTATATTTATTTTGCTGCTGTTGTTGTTCTTACATTCTTCTTTCTTTCTTGTTGTTCAATAGATTGTCTGCGTTATTTTCATGTTGTTTACTTTGTGGCATCTTTTTTATGGCCTTAAAAGTTTTGCCTTTCGAAACATTTTCAATATTTTCTTTGCTTGTTTTTGACATCATAATGCGGCCGAGCGACTTTTGGAGGCTTCGTAATATTAATTTGTTTTTTATGTGCCTTTACAATCAGATAACTCGAATTGTTTTATTTTGCAATATTCAATCATCTGCTTATTTTACTGTCATCTTCATTCTATATTAAATACGCTTTCGACTTTTTTTAGCTATGCAGTTTCACTCAAACACCTTTGGCTACAAATGTATTTAATACATTTTATTCTTGTGCTGCCACTTTGGCACTTTATTCACGCACTTGCAGAAAATGCAGCATGTTGCATAGTGCATTCTTCAGCACTTTCCACTCGCCGCTCTTGACATAGAAACCATTGGGTGTTGCCATCAGCAACGATGCAATAATATTTTTCTTGTAAAGTGGCAACAAGGTTGACGCTTTTATGCTCTTGCCTCAACGCCATTAAATACAACAACAATGGCAGCAGGCAAAAAATAAAATGAATAAAGCCACCCATGCGCATTATAATTGTATTTGTATTTTATGGCACATTAAAAGTTGCATTTTTCACAAGCTTTTAGCTGGGTTGGTCACTGCTCATTGTTTTTGTTTATTATTTTTTGGTATTATTAAATTTGGCCACAATTTCATTCCGGGATTCATTGTGTGCAACTTTTTGTTTCCTGCACTCTCCTCATTAAAAGTTAATGACCAACTCGATCGCAAATTGGCAATTTATTTTAATAAATTTAATTACTAAAAATGTTACCTTTTGCTTTTCGCATCTCCGGTCTAAATACACCCGAGAGTAAACCTTGACCAGTTGGCCGGGCTATTTGTCTTTTTAATTGTGCGCTAACTGGCCAACAAGCACGTGGTTTTTAGCACACACTCGCTTACCACTCTCTGCTTGACCAAGTTTTTGCGCAACTTCCATTACCTATTTGTATTACATAATTACCTGCACGTGTGTGTGTCAGTGTCTGAGCGTGTGTGTGTTGGCCAAAGGTACTGCCAATGCAGTTGCCACCGCCAACATCACTTTTAAAACTTGTGCTCGGGCTAAAAAACTTTTAGCTGCTGTTTGTAATTTCTGGGCCATTCCCACAAACAAAGTTTCATTTACTGCGTTGATAATTTGTGAAAAGTTGCTGCTGTTGATGCCGTTGCCGATGCTGTTGTTGTTGTTGTTACTCTTTGGGGTCAGCTGAGGTCATCGGCCAATTGGGTGCGAGAAAAACTTGCAAGGCTGTTGAATTTTTAATGCTCATATCTATTGGCAGCTTACAAGAACCAAACTTATGTGTTGTTTAAAATTTACTATACGTAAGACTAAAAAACAAAATGAGAAAATCATCAGCTAAAAACTTAAATTTTCTTCAGATTCTAATGTAGTTTTCATTTTATTTTAAAGTAGATCTAAAAAAAATAATAGGAGAAAATCTACAATTATAATCTAATTTCATTTTTTGTTGAGTTATTTATAATAGTTTTGTGATGCTTCTTTAATATTATGTTACAATGCCTACAATGAAATTTAAAATCCTGTTAGTGTCTTCTGCACAAGCCCCAAGTGCAATCAACTTCAACTCATTTCGTATTAATAGTTTAATAATTATTTACTTTGCACAAGTATTCCCCAGATTAAATATATGTATGCTTGTTTGTGCTTTCTTAGTTTCTAATGTTCTGCTGCGCACTTAATGGCAACCTTAAAGGCTGACAGATGTCGCTGCACTTTTAATTCATAGTAAATTTCAATCTCCTTCCCACTTAAAGTGGGCAATGACAAGCAAGCTGAGCCTGAGCCTGGGCTACGGCAGAAACGCCTTTTGCGTGTCATAATAATTTTTCGTTTTTCCTTTTTATGGCCGTCTGGTCCAAGAGGAGACTCCACTCAACACGACTCGAGTTGAGCAGAGCAGAGCAGAGAGTTGAACAGCGCAGCGCTGAGCTGAGAAATGGCGCATGAAAAGCGTCAACTGACTTTAATTAGTTATGCAAAGTGAACGCTGCGATGGGACATTAAAAACTAGCACATAAAAAATGATATAAATGCAACAAAAAAACAAGAAAGGGGCAAAAAAAGAAAATGAAAATGAAAACCGAGCATATAAAGAGCCTTAAACATAGCGTTCACTTTGGGACAGTCTAAATTTAAATTGAGGACTTGGGAATGAAAAAAAAGCACGCAAAAAAACATGAAATAAACTGTAAAACGAATTATGGCGATATCAAACACACACACAAACACTGGAAACCACACAAAAACACAGGCACTAACACAAACACAGAACACTCATTTGCATTCATAAATGTTTCTAACCAAAGAAAAAACGAATAAAGTTATTCTCTGAAATTGCGCGTAAAATGGTCGAAAAAAAAGCTTTTAAAAAATATGCTCATAATTTAATGGTGGTAATTAATTAATTAAACGAGCATATGCAAATTTTTCCATATATATAAATGTTTCTGTCTGCGTGTGTGTGTGTGCGCGCTTGTGTTTGCTCAAAGCGAAAAATAATATGAAAACAAATTAACTCGAATTTAATATGAAATGTAATAGTAAGAGCATATTTCAAACAGAGCCATGCAGCATAATATATTAGATCAGTGACCAGAGGGCACAATAATAATATAGGCTATTTGATGGCGGCAACTGTAACTTGTAGCGGGTAATTGGCAGATGTGTGCATTTATAAGCAATCATATTGCAGTTTCTGCAATTGACAATGAATGTGCAGTTGTGGCTGCAGGCTTCGTTTTGTAACAAATATTTTGATAGTTCAACGAAAAGCACGTTTTCACATAAATAATGTGCCAGAGTTTAATTGTCTCAAATTTAATTTGATTTAAAGCAGGATAAAATGTAACCTTTTTTGTGCATGTTTATTAAGAGATGATCAGTTTGTGTTTGTCATGTACTTCGATGTAATTATGGCTCACAGTTGAGCGCTTTACAAAACGTTTTCAAAATGCTGCCAAATCAAGTTGGGCACAAATTTATTCGAAGCACATCGACTGAATTGTTGTTGTTAGTACGATTGTTAACATGCTTTGTAGTGCTCTCTTCATTACATCGTTTCCATTCAGACAATTTGTCTAGTTGAGCGTGATTGAGGTTTTGCTCTGATTGACTCCACGGCGAAGGGTATTATGACTCTGTCCTGAGTTATGTTACACCATGGGTAAATAAGGAACTTCAGCTAGACAATATATATTAAATTCACGTGCTCTTGCATCCAATATTCGCCTGCATTTCTACATTGTTCAGTCTGTTGGCAGCATCGATGCGCCTTATTGTTGTGCAGTATATATTTTTGGAACATTGCCATTTGGTCCTGGACAAGCTGCACGACAATAACAACAAGAAAAACGTTTAACTAGTTGCACTTTGTCTCCCGGGCCAACTGTCGCTCTGTCCGTCTGCC
Organism: Drosophila immigrans; assembly: GCA_963583835.1. Taxonomy (NCBI): domain Eukaryota; kingdom Metazoa; phylum Arthropoda; class Insecta; order Diptera; family Drosophilidae; genus Drosophila; species Drosophila immigrans. The sequence goes on along the minus strand of OY757142.1, from coordinate 20,511,590 downwards.
TCTCTGTCGAGTTGGCCAATGTCCTGTACTTATGTCTCTCAGTGTACTGGCATCCTGTGCGGGCTTTCAATATGGTTATTGTGCTTCCTTTCGGCTTCCTCGTAGCGTCCGAACTGCTGTTGCCGCTGCTGCTGTTGTTGATGTTGATGTTTGCATGCCACTTATTGTCTCATTGTTGCAGTTGTTGTTGCCACTACGTGACTTTGCTGGCTGAGAGCAGCAACGGCAGCAATAGCTGAGCAGGATCAAGGACTTACAGCAGCAGCAGCAGCAGCTGACTACCGTGTTGTCCCTGGCTTATCATTACTTTTCTATCCCTTGTTATTTTGCTTCCTTCGTTTGCGTTTTCCCTTAGCAGACATCGCTCTTCGTTTACGTTTTTAGTAAGTTAATTAAAATTGTTGATGAATTAGCTGCACGTTCTGCTGCAAAAAATACCCACAACAAGTTGAGCTCTTTGCAGAGAAGTTAAGGTTCGCTGTACAGTAAATAATGGAAAGGCTCTCGTTATGGAACTGTTGATATACTTATGCTCGTATTTAATTGCCAACTCTGCAACATTTTGCATCCTTTTTGGTGCGATGACATGACGTCGACATATTTTCTTTGCCGTAGTTTTATAGACAGACAGACAACTCAAGTGAAGTTCTCTTTCAGTTTTTTAATTTGTTTATATTTCATTTTGTGCCAACACATGAAAAGTTGCAAGTCTTGTTTGCCAACAACAACTGCTCGCTTGTCACCACTCCACACCAATTATTTACTGAGGCGCAAAACTTTGCCAATTCAAACATACTACATACTACAGCAGCAGCAACAGAACTGCAAGTTTGTCGTGTTTGCATTGCAAGAGGAGCAGGGATTGCACGGAAAAGCCACACACACCGAAAATCTACATACGTGAGCACATGTCGTATGCTTAATTATTTATTACGACTAATTTAAAAATGCCGCTCAGTGGCCTCGTCCTGTGCAAACTTGTACCGGTTACCACATAAAAGTGCCTGTTTATGAGTAACCCACGAAATGTTTTAAATGCTGTACTGAACCCAGACATGTGGAGCAGGTCAAAAGCACATGCGAGCAGCTCGGCCTCCCAGGACACCAGACAAAGTTAAAGTAGTTTAAAAGTGTCGCTGTCTCTGTCTCTGTCTCTGTCTGTGAACTTCTCCCATCGTCATGATGAGTCTGTGGATGAGCTTCCCAAGGCAACTAACTGCAGCGCCCGAGCCCAGCTGTAAATGTGAAAAACACAAAACTCGTTTATATTTAATAGACAAATTAAACTTTGCAGCCAGTGCGGCTAATTTTCTTTTTCACTTTTGTGTGCGGACATTTCTGCAAGAAGCTGCTTCAAGCCGGAAATGCTAGAAAATAATTATCTATAATTTATTTAATTGTTCTAAAATGAAAATCTATATGAGTATTCTTAAAAATATCAAAATATTTTTGAGAGAGATTCTCTTTTGAATAAATAAATGTTAGATTAATTCTTTAAGCCTTTTCAAACAAATTCTTTAAGCAACTTGAATTTGACTTTATTTAAATTTAAGAATCACAATCATCTTTCTGGTGACATATTTTGAATTTGTTTTTTTTTGTTGCAAATTTCTCATGAGTTGAAATTGAGCCTAATTGACTTATGAATATGCGAGAAATTTATGAATTCTGTTTCTGTATTTGTCGAGGATTATATTTATATTACTTTTGGTTTGCCTCGCCCACTTCCTCTCCGCCTCTGTGCGCAAACACATTTCTCAATTATATTTTCGGCAGCGTCATGTCTTAGTCCGAGGTCGTATGTGGAATTTTATTATCCCCGCAAGGATATGCGCGCCGCAGACGCGCAATTATGATGCTACCGCATTTTATTTATTTCAATTTACTTTGTATATCCCTCTCCGCTGCACACGGTCGGAGAGGAAAAGAAAATAAATAAATAAAACAAAAGTAATGGCATAACACATTTGGATGCTGTCAGTTTTCCTACCATTTTCTTTCTCTCCCGCTTTCTCTTCTTTTTTGATTCTTTTTTCTCTTTTTGGCTGCGCTCCTTTATGAATTTTAATGAGCGTTTGCTGCCCTCCCTTAGCCTCTCCTTTGCCTCCTCATGCGTCCTTTTGCCTCGTTTGCTATGCAAAATATTTTTGCAACAAACGTCACGCAAATCTTCAATGCAAAAATGCCAACATTTCGACTCGAGTCGTACCGTCTTCCCTTTGCTTTTTTACGAGTATTCAAACCTTAACTTGGCTGGCATATTTCGCTTGATTTTAAACATGCAGTTTTTGTTCCAGCTGCCGAATTTGTGCCAGCTCCGCGAAAACTGTTGCCAACTTGGCCAATACGCCAACTGGGCCTTTGTTAGCATTGCTAAATGTTCGTTAACGTGCCGCATAATAAATTTTGTTGGCAAACAAACGTTGACAACCTGCATGAAGTACCACCAAGGAGGTCTCTTAATAAATTCCATCAACTTAAAAAAGCGAGACAGCGCGATTTGCAGCTTTCAGCTTTTGGCATCTACTCGTATTTGCCTGCAATTGCATAACAAATTTCAGTTTGCATAGCCATTAAATCTGTTGAATTTCAAATGGTTGTTGGAGTACACATCTGGTTTGATATTTAGATGAGGCAAAGGGATGCTATAAAAATTGAATTTCTGTTCTATACGGTAACAAGGTTTATAGCTAAATCTGTTACTGATAGCGTATATCGTGTGATTCTTTTAGTATCTATACTCCATACTCTTTTTAGTATCCTACTTAAAACTAGATAGTATAATAACTTAATCCCTTTATCGCATTTTTCTTTTTTTCTATAGAGTTTAGCTACTAACTGAATGATTAAGTCATTTCGCTAGTTAATGTCAAAATATACACATCAAAATTCTTTTTCCCAGCCCCAAATAGCCTCCCTACTCTAGTGCAACGGCAAATCCCCAGAGGATGCCAAAAACTATGAAAATATCAAACAACATTTTTGCCATTTTTTCGCTCAACACTTTTAGTTTTCGCTGCAAGCATGCTCACAATTTTACAGCATTTTTAATTAAAAAATATTTCTACAAGCATTTTGTGTTGTGCTCCTTTATCCGTGGCGATATTAAAGCGGCTTATGCACACATTGTGAATGCAACAGCTACAACTACCACTAAGTGTGTTATGGCGGATGCTCTGGGGTATTTGAATGCTGAATGTTTGGATGCTCAGCATAAATGGCATTTAATTAATTAATTTTGCCTCAAATAGATTTGCATTGAGAATGTCAACACGCTGTAAAAATAAACGCACGGCTGGACGGGCCTGGCCAATTGAAATGCAAACAGGGCAAACATGGCGTATGATTAATATGCATCAAACACAAAAAACAACATAAATTTGCTTGCTTTTTTTTTGTTGTTGTGTTATGTTTTTGTGTGCTGTCGCTGCCGTTGAACTTTCCGCTAGAGTCAGCGAGGCAGACACATTGAAATACTCGCAACTGGCACTCGGGGGATTTGGGTTAATAGCCGAGGACTCGACAGCAACAATAGCCAGCTGCGAGGGCAGCACGAGGATTGAGGTGCTGGGATCAAGCCAAGGTGCTCGGGCGTACGTGCAAGCCTCAGCAAAAATAATGGCACCGTTTGTTTTGTTTATTTGTGTTGTTTTCTTTATTTTTGTTTGTCGCAACTCTTTGTTTTTCTTACAACGCCCAGAGAGTGAGGCAACAGAATGCAGGCCATGACGTTGACGCGCTCAAAGCCGAGCTGAGAAGCGAAGAGAACAATTCTGACGCACAAAGAAACAAGCCGAGAGCTCACCTGCTGCTGGAGACAATAAGAAATCCAGCAGAGACAGGACAGGTAAAGCAGCATGATGCAAAATGGAAAACTCACTGAAGACAGCAATGGTCAAAGGTAGAACGTAAGCCGTATCCGGTGTCCGTTGCCTGGACAGCTGTGGACATTTCATTGAGGATTATGCTAGCTATCCATCAAGCTACTTACGAGGCTTGCAAGTCTGGATGGCAATGTGATACCGCTTTTGAAATTACTGAAGCTAAGTGGTTCTCAAAGGGGTTTAAGCATATCGAATAAGTTTAAAGCCATGCTATATGGCAACTATAGCTGCTCGATGCCGACTCCCAATCGCTCTACGTGCTGGGCCATTAAAGTTACCACGCCGAGTCGGAGTCAAGAATGATGGCATGACACGTAGTAGGCACCACAAGCACATAACGAGCTGCAAAAAACGAGGAAACACAATGAAGGAAAGAAGGAAAGGCAAAAGAAAGGGGCGGCTTTTGAATGCAAAAGAACAAGCAAAAGCTGGCTAAAACAATGAAGGCGACACTGGTTAAAAATATAATGCTGACTGGCAAGGGAACTGGAAACAGAGCCATAAACTTGAGCCGACTGAGCGGAGCAGAGACCGCTGCAGGCGGTGTGTAAAAAGGATTATAAACGAGATGAAGATGGCAAAAGGATGCCTGGTTGCTTGGGCCCCAAACGTGGCCGAAACTACCTTGTTGTACCTGGTACGTCTGGCACTTTTATGAGCCGGCTCACAGAGACTCGCAGGTCGTCGTCTCAAAGCCAGCAAGGAGCAGCAACTCGCACAAAGGTTGATGCCAAAGTAAATTAAACTGGGCGCAGTAAAGCGTATGTGGGCGTCGAATAATATAAAAAACAACAACAGCCACGAGGTGTGTGAGTGTGTATGCGTGCGTGTGTTACCAAAAACCATGAGCAGTTAACTCAACTGACTCGGTTGACTCTGTGTCCTTTGCCGGCTAAAGAGAAAGAGATACAGCTGAGGCGCAACCGCAGCACTTTGATTTGGCTTAGGTTCTGGCTTTCTCGTTTCACCTGCTAAACGAAGTCTTGTTAGCCCATTAGCCAGGTGTGTGTGAGAGTGTGTGCTCAGTGCAGCGTAAAGTTTACAGATAAGTCTTCGAGTCAAGTGCAGCCAAGTTCATATTGCGCACAGATGATTTTCAGTTTAGATTTTGCTTCTCTGGTTTTTGCAACATTTTATGCCGACAGTATTTTAGTGTTAGTTTTGCAAGGCAATAAAACAAGGCGTATATAAAGAGTATTTTTTTGTAGTTAAAGCAACTCTTATTCTCTCTGCTTATTCGACTTCTTTATATTTTCAAAAGTTTTCCTTCGAACTTACGCATCTTTGATTCGTTTCTCTTGCATTCGCTTTTGTGCTTTTGATGTTGCAGAAGTTTGCTTGCTGTGCAAGCAAATAAAATAAATGTTAGTCGAAACAAAGACGGCAGCTGTCGACAAAAATGAAATGGAATTAAATGCGAGAAGAGCAAATTTAAATTCGCAGCACAGTCTCGGCTACGCAGTCAGTCGTATAATACACTTTCTCTGTCGCTCAGGTGAAAGGTGACACGTGAAATAAACATAATCAAATAAGCTGCAAAAGCATCGAGCAAACAACTTGAGCACAATTTGTGTTATGTGTCTGTGTCGTTTCGTGTCGTGTTGTGTCGTGTCGCTGGAAATCAAATTTTCAGTTCAGTATTTTGCTCTCGCTCTCTCGATGATGTTGGCAATGACAGCTAAAGTTGGCCATAAAGGATTTACACGCATGTAAACAAGAGGCTGACTAAAATATGTAAAACGGCAACATTCTGGCCGGGAATGGGGCTGTCATTTGGGGGATGATGTTGTTGCCGCTGCTGCTCCCTCATCGAGAGTCCTGTTTAAATTTGTTGTCGCTTTTCGTTCACTCGAGCAGGGGCCACAACGGCTGTCACTGCCGCATGAACGCCTCGGGTGAGCCCACTTGACAGCTCTCCACCGACTCGGCGACTCGCCGGCTTGCCGGCTTGGCGCCTCGGCCTGCTGACAGCCAGCCACCCCGGGCCAGGGCTGAGAGGGCCGAGAGGGCTAAGAGGGGAGCTGCCTGGCCAGCCTTGTTAAGCATTCGTCACTCGCTGGGAGTCGACATCACTTGCTGATGTGTTTATTATGTGCCCCTAATATATTTATGAGCGCGTTATAAACGCATTTCCATTTCCATTTTATTTGTATGGCCGACTCCTCAACTCCTCAATTCCCCTCTTCCTTCCTTCCTGGCGCCCTTCCTGCCTTCCTGCCTTCCTGCCTTCCTGCTCTTTTATGACTGATATGCTGCGCTATTATTTATGATAAAAAACACCCAAAGGTATTTTTGGTTTTGCTCAAAAATTTGATTTCAAATTCATGCTGACATTGCAAGTGAGTGCTCGTTGTGTATATATTTATCATACGCACTGTGGTCGCTTCCATATTCATACACAGCATGTGCATAATTTAGGCAGTTCTGCTTGTCGTCTATGAATTGCCAGAGCACAGGAAGACAGGGTGACTTAAAGTGTGTTTCAGCTTTATTATTTTTGTAGCATAAATGCAGCATTTGACTTGTGCTGGGCAAAGCGGAATTGAATAAAGAAAGCACTGAGTAAATTATTTATTTAATGCATATTAAAGGCAACAACTCGACAAACGCGTGTAATATGCGTAATTATTTAAAAAGAAAAGACAACAAACGGACAGGCTGCAGCTGCAGTCATAGTTGAACAAATGGCAGCTACAACACAGCTGCAGGCAGGCTGGCAGCAAGTGGGCGTGGTCGTGGGGGCGGGCTGCGTTTCCATATGGCATGCGAAGCAAGTCTCGCTTTTTGTAATGGCGCAAATGGAAGGCAGCTGAGGCTGACAAGCAAGACGAAGCCGGGCATTTACTTAATTGGGGCTTAAAACTGCAAGCAAAGCACATAAAAGGAGAGAGGAGAAGCTGGAGTTGGGAAGTTGGGGAGCATGCGTGCACATTTCCTGCAGCGGTAATAAGAAAAATGAGGCAACAAAGCGCGAGGCAACGCTAAAAGCAGTTCTCACACACACACACAGCATAAGAATACCTGAGCCTGCGGCTGCTAAAATGAGCCTGAACTTAACAGGAAATGGCCTTAAATTGAAAAAAAAAAATGGTCAACTGATAGAAAATTACAGCGGGTGTGAGCGAGTGTGTGTGTGTGTGTGAGTTGGGGTTGTGGGCACAGCAAATTAAGGTCTTTCTGGCACACTAATTAGCAGCTTAGGCGGAGCTGGGCGAGGAGAGAAGAGGAGGCGAGGCAGGACACCGAGGATAATGACCGAGTGCAGCGCGACAAACTGCTGACATTATTAGAGACGCCATTGCCATTGGCATTTTCTCATTTTAATTGATTTAATCGGCTTTTGCTACACGAGCCACGCCCACAAATACACACTCAGTGCTCGTTAAAAATGCTTTGTTTTGTTGTTTGGTTTACGCGTTAACCCCGCCACGCCACGCCCCGCCTGCCTCCCTCCATGCAACATCGCTCACTTCCGCTCTATTGGTGTATAAACAATTTTTGCGCATTAATTGAATTGCTCTGTTTATGCGTAGGTCTTCCTGCCTGCGTGTGTGTGCGAGTGTGTGTGCGAGTGTGTGCGTGTGTGTGACATGCATAAGCCAAATTAATTGAAGCCTCGTTTCGCACAGCTTCGTAGCAAAAAACGTCGTCGAATTTTGCGCCCTTTTGCTTCTTTTGCTGGGGTTTATTTATTTACTTCTTCCCCTCACTTTTGCACGTCTCGCCGCGTCTCTTCTGCTCTTATTTTTTTGCTCTTTTGTTTACACACAACAAAAGCCATTTGGGGTCCTAATGAAGGTTTAATTAGCAAACACACGCACACACACAAGCACATCTACTCAATCACATACGCACACATACAGTCACATATTTTAGAAGCCATTTCCGACGTTGCTATTTTTATACGAGCAACGTCTATGGTAAGCATATATGTTTGTTTGTATGCGCCACTAATTCCACTTTTAATTAGTTTATTTGGCACGTTTTGTGTGATTGATTGATTGATTGATTGAATTATTCAATTAACCAAACTCGTTGATTACAAATTTCAAGTGTGCACTGCACAAACAAAACCATCGAAATGCAAATTAATATCGCAAGCAAACTATTTATAGTTTAAGAAAGTTGTGAAGAGAAATAAGATTTTCGAAGAAGAAAATTGGGGATAGGGATAATGAATATAAGGACATGGAAACAGGAATAGACTTTAAGCATAATAATTAAATATATAGATAGAATATAAAGAGCTGGAATGCAAAACAACCATTTAAATGTAAACAAGATACTTCAATCTCATCTTGAGGTAATATTTTAATTACACGCTTGCATATGTCCAGCAATATAATTTACTATTAATGTCATGCAGTGGGAAACCCCAGCAATGTTATCCAGCTGGCAACCTTATGATGTAGTCCTAAGCTGGGATGAGTACTCGACTCTCGGCGTACGTTTGCAATCTCTACCGCATGACCTAAGCCACATCAAAGTTAAAGCCCTAAAACCTCATAAAACCTGCCTTAAAATGCACAAGACAGAGGCAACACACAAACACATACAGTGACATAGTTGAATGTGTGTGCGTGTGTATATGTTTTTGTCGGGGACTTAACCAAGAAAACCACAGCAAATAACTGGCTAAATTTTTGGAGTTTTTCGGGTCCAAGCGACAAAACGGCAGCGAACCAAACCAAAAAGCCGAAACATTTTTAAGCCTTTTTTGTGTTGAGCCAGAGGCAGAGGCAGAGGGTCCAAAGTTGACAAATAAAACACCTGCCACAACAACAACAGATGCCTCTGACAGCCAGAAATGAGAAGCAGCCGCCACAGCAGCTGCAAATCTGCTGGTGGGAGCGAGGGGAACTGAGAGGAGCACTGGGGGTCAGATGCGGTTAATAATTGCAAAGCGAGAAGATTCAGGTTGTGCAGAGGGGTGCTTAAAAACTTGTCACTCATGTTGAAAACACTACGAACAGACACACAGCCACAACCAGGGAAGGGGACGACAAAGTGGGAGAGAGAGAGAGAGAGAGGCAGAGTCGAGTGGACACAAAAGCGTTTAGTTGGCCTCCAGCTGCGTGTGCGGGCTTATTGATGGCCTGCTCGACAATTTCATGGCCTGCTTGTTGTGCTAAATGGCCGACGTTTAATCCTGCTCCAGGATGTGCTCCATTGCCCGAGCGAGCAAGCGAGCGAGCGTTTGCCACAGCAACGACAACAGCAACAGAGACTGCGACAGCGACAGTCGAGTAGATTGTGTGCGATAGATTGTGCTTTGTCTAAAATGTTTGCAGCGGTCGCGCTTTGCATATCACACTTTTTGTTCGGCTTTGGCACAACGAAATTCATATTGAAATTCAGATTCAATTTCCTGGCCGCAGATGCTGCTGTGGCAGCTGTTGTGGCAACCGGGAAACCCGCTGGCTCGCACTTATGAATAAATTTTACATACACTAATTTATTAGCATTTCCGCATATACGTATTTTTCTCTCGCTCTCTGCGATTTCTATTTTTTGTACAAACTCATTGAACCTTTCTCAACTTGTTTACAGGATCTACAATCGGAAATTGAAACCCATCGCGTTGTTTACGATCGTCTCGATGGCACCGGCCGCAAACTTTTGGGTTCGCTCACCTCGCAAGAGGATGCGGTTATGCTGCAGCGTCGCTTGGATGAAATGAATCAACGTTGGAATAATTTAAAATCGAAAAGTATTGCAATCAGGTAAGTGCTTTTCCCTCGCCCTCCGTCGACGCCAGTCGGCTCTTGCTCTGAGTCTCTCTTACGGCTCTAAGTGTTTTTTTTATACCGACATATTTTTTTTATTTGTTGTGTTGAGTATGATGATGCTTGAACCACATCCGAAAAGTTGGCTTTGCCACGCTGCTCGGAGTTTGTTGTTATTGTTGTGCCTAAATGGCCGCAAAGCATTGCGGTAGTATTAACTGGGCCACGCGGCGTATGATGAATGCACATAGAACGTCGACACAAAAGGTCGATTGAAAAAATAACATGTCACATTCTCGTTGATTTCTCTGTGTGTTTATTTAAATGCAAATATTTCAGCAATTTTAGAATATTGTTGAACAGTTTGGCGCATGATATTCATGCTGATAATAGAGAGAAATAAATTAAAAAGCTCTATAAAAATGGATGTATTTGTGCCTAATTTATTACCATCATAAATATTTATTTCAAAATATTTCAAAAATAATTTGAATTGTTTTAGGTGTTTTATGATTTATTTAGATTTTTACTAGTAATAATGTTGTTGAAACTGACATTAATACCTTCTATCCTGCTTGTCGCGCTAACACGTAACACTTTTCTCTTGGCAGCTGTTGAGTAGTTTTAAAGGAACTCTTGTTCGCAGCTAAGAATGGTGAAAGCCTCGCAAGCTGACGCGTTAATTAAACCGAATTAAGCTCAAGTTGTTTGCCACTTTTTCACAGGCATTGGCTGCAGCTACAGCTGCTGTTGGCTGCTGTTGCTGTTGTTGCCGGGTTAAGAGACTTTGTGTTGATGAAAATGCGAAAATAACAGTACAAACAAGCTAGCCAGTCAAGCGCTCGACGCTGGGCAACAACACTTTACGCCTGGCCAGGCAGAAAGCCAGATGTAAGAGCCGACTCCGACGATGGCCTGGCCATCCATCCCCTCCAATGAAAATCAATAAACGAACGTAACGCGTGAAAAGTGCCAGAACGCGGCCACAAAGAGTGAGCGAGTGAGGTTGACACAGTAAGGTATTGTTCATTCTTTATTGTCCAGAGTGTGACACAGAGCCAGTGTTGGCGGCATCGAAGGGGAGACGAACCGACGACAATGTGATGAAATCGAGTGCAAACACAGGCCGCGTGTCTCGTGTCTCGTGCCTCTGCCTCTGCCTCTGCTTGTAATTTCCACATTTCATAAATAAAGCACGCCAGCGCATACAAATATTGTCCGCTTGTTGATATTGATGCGGGCCATGGACGGATGCTGAAGTCAGGCGGCTGTCCGGCTGTTTGCTCGCTGGGAGTGGGCGGATTCGCAAGATGGTTAAAATGAATAATGATGATGACATGCGAAAATCGTTGAAAAACAAGCGGCCGCAAAATGAATATAAATGGCAATTATGTGGCGTGGTATCGTCGTCGTACAACGGTGCGTATACGCGGCCCACGTCGCCCGCAAAAGTAGGCAACAATATTTTATGTGCGCTGTGCGCTTTTTGGAGCGCTTTTCAATTAGGCCACGAGTGCCTAACGAATGACACCTTAAGTGTGCTCAAAACCTACCAGCCACGCCCCCAGCCCCCCGTCCTCGCTGTCAGTCAGCTGCCAGCTGTCCGCCCCTTTTTGTCCATTGTGGTGGTCGTTTATATTTTTTTTGGCTGGCTATTTGTTGTTGCTGTTGTAGCTTTTGTTGGCCAAGTTCTGACGATTATTCTTTGTCAGTTCGCGACGCTTTCTATTTACGCTCATTGTTGGCGTTTTGGCATATTTCCGTTAGCCAAGTTTGGCCACTTCCGACGTCGCAGTCGCAGCGTTGTAGTTGTTGTTATAGTGGCTTGGCCAGCAGCCATTGCTCGCTTTTTGTTGTTGTTGATGTTTGTTGTTGGCTCTTGTCTTGTGTTTGCTTTTGGCTTCAGTTGTTGTTTGTGTTGCTCGCCGGAGATTTGCTAGCTTATAAATTCCAATGAAATATTTTGGACAGCACTTGAAAAGTTTTCGTCTTCGCTTCGCATTCGGCATTTCGCATTGCTTTTTGGCTCTTTGGCCGTTTGGCCATTTTGTCGTTTGGCTGTTTGTATTAGCCATGCGGCTCAATTCGGCTCTCGCTTCGGGTCATTTATGTGCAAACTTCTTAGCTTTGAACTTTTTCTGTCCTCGTCTCTACTTCAACTTGCAAGCTGGGTGCCCTCAGTTTGCTTTATGCTTCCTGTGGCATCTACAGGTGTTCCAAATGTGCAGCGCATTCCACTGGCGACCGCCTCGGCTGATTGTTGTTTGAGTTGGAGCGAAGATTGATGAACCCATTTGATATAACATCGTGGTTGTCATGTGCGGCTGTGGTCGCTTGCTGTTTCTGTGTGCGGTCTGCCTTAAATTACATTTGGGACAGCTGAAATACCTCTCGACATGGGGCTGCCGTGCATAATCCGACTCCGGTGCGAATTGGCATGATGAATATGAAAGAATTGCCATACTCAATCAATGTATTAAGCACTGACAGTTATGCCGAATTAAGAGTTTCTTTGAGTTCCATTTTTAAAATAGCACAATCCATTCAGACTTTTCAATTTGATCGAATGCTGCAGAAATTAAATTAAATTTTAATCAACGAAAACTACATTTGGTCTTCTCGAATTAAGGACAATCCTTAAAGCATTCACAACAATTGTTTGGGCCGGGCTCAATTTGTATGTGCCGCACTAATTGTGTCTGCAAAAGTCAACGACAGAAGCTGACAAAAAAAGAGGAAATAAGGAAGTCTGACAAGACATTTGCCATAAGCGAGGCGAAACGTGGAACAGAATACTCGTATCTTAAGTGGCAAGACAACAAAATAAAAGCAGAAAAGTCGGGGAAATGGAGAGCGAAAAGCGGCGAGCGGCAAGAAAGCGGAGCTAAAAGCCAAAGCGAGAATATTTGAATACATCTTATTTCCGAGCATATTTCCGACGCAAGTTATTTCTTTTATAATTTGGCTGTGTAACCCATGCATATGCCCATGCCTTGGGATGCCATGCGATGCCCTGCCTTAATTACAAGCCAAATGCGAGCCAAGCAAAATAATAAGGAAAACGGAGACCAGGAATTTGGCCAAAGATAAACAGACAAAAGGCAAGCGCTGGGAACGCTGGGACCATGGCCATAGCCATAGCCGAGCATTGTAGATGACTATTGTTATTACAGAACGCTCGCGGATGCAGATTTTTTACATTCTTTTGCCGCGCTCACATAATGGGGCGCAAAATATGCCATTGCGATATGGTTGGCGATATGGCGCACAGGATGCCGCCTTTTGGCCGGCAAATAAAACTGAAACTGGAAATGGAAATAAAACGAATAAGAAAGCGAAAATGAAAACGACCAGGGCATTTCACAATTACAGCGACAGCGACAGCTCCAAATTTGTGCCGGAGCATAGACGGCTGGGGGCCACTTGGGTCTGGGTCGCCTCGTCGTCCCGTTGTCTCGTTGCCCTCGGGCGGATGGCAAATGGAGGGTTTATTAGAATCAACCTCTTGCCAAACATTACAGCAAACCCGAAGCGGAAGTAGACAAATTGTCGCTGACATTTTGCGGTCGTTGGACGGCGGCTTTGCTTGATAATCAACACACACAGACACATACAAAGACATACAAAGCTGTCTTGGCTTCAGTGTTGTAAACTGCAAATTAAATTTAATATTATTATGGCGTTTATGTTTCTTATTTGATGCACACTTCAAAACGTCTGCTGACCGCCTCTTCTCCACTCTACTCTACTCTTTGCAGAAACCGCTTGGAATCAAATTCGGAGCACTGGAATGCGTTGTTGTTGTCGCTCCGCGAGCTCACCGAGTGGGTCATTCGCAAGGATACCGAGCTGAGCACCCTGGGCTTGGGTCCTGTGCGCGGCGATGCTGCCAGCCTACAAAAGCAATTGGTAAGTTGAGAGCGAAGTTGGAATTTCATTTGTAGCCTAATTGCAAATGATTTGATATGAATTTGTAGCCCACTTGCCGGTCTGTCAATCTTGAGAACACTTCAGAAATATATGTATTATATTTTTGTGTGTGGCATGCCCCAAATATGAGCATAAAGCTGAGCACTGCAGTTGCTGCTCATCATGAGGTTGGTTTTTTGCTGCTGGAGGGTTTTTGTGTGCCAGCAACGACCCAATTTGAACCTGCACCTCAATTTGGCTCTGGCCAACTAATTGTGTGGAAGGCTTTTGGGGTCACAACAAGTCTAAAAGCGGGGATGAGAGGAGCACAGAGGGATGGGGGGATGGGCACTGGCATTTTTAGTGCCATTTTCTGGCACAATTTGTAATTTTTCGCCTCGGTGTATGTGCAAATGGGGAAAAGGCAGCAGGGAACGAGAATGGCAAGCGTTCTGCGTGTGACTGGAGGGTCTCTCTGTGATTTAATGGCGCATAAAGTGGTTGCCAAGCCCATTATGTGTGTGTGCTGAATGTGTGCGCGTGTGTGTCGGAACTCAAGCAAATATTTAGCCATAATTATATATATAGTATCTAGCAATTGTTCACGCTCAGCGAAATTAATGCAAATGCCCCAGCGAACGAGTTTAGCTTAAATGGTAAATCGCTGCTAATATCATATTAGCATTAGAGCGTAATATAAACAATATACTAAGCTCTGCTTATCAAATTGAATATCAATCGAATCCGACATATTTGGCAACTGAATTCATTTACTTTTCACATGAAATTTGCATGATGGCTTTTGTTTATTTGATAGCATGCAAAATATATAGCATAGTATTTGTACGAGTATGTTTGCTAATGCACAATTATAGCATAAACTAATATCATTTCTGATTTTGGACTGCCATTTGTTTAGTGTGTGTATTGTTGCCAGCGCAACGTATACGTAATATTCTAAAATGCAAATGCTAATATTATGCAGACAATAAATACGACAGCCAGTTCAAGCTCGAAAAATAAGTTGCAATTAAAACAATTGATATGCAAAATAATGAATTTAATTTGAATAATATTTTATTCATTAATTGTTCTAAAACTAATTTATTCACCTGCAAACATTATTAATTGTATAAACAGTTTCTTTAAATTAATTTATGTTTGACAATGCTTTTCCTTAATTTTAATTTATTTTGCTTGAAATTCAAATCACATATTGGAAAACGATTTTAAATTATGTATTTCACTTTGTCTCTAAAGTAATGATTTAATAAACATATACTCATTTTTCAATCTTTTTTTAAAATTAATTTAATTGCGGTTGTCATTTATTTATTGATTGTTTATATATTGATTCATTTATAAATTATTTATATAACTTTGTCTCTAAAATTATATTAGAAAATATTTAACTTTATTGTTAAATTTTGGTTTGAAATTCAATTCCCTTTTGAAAACGTTCCCTCTATTATTTCATTTGCAATTGATTTGTTCATATAGATTAATTCATCATTTTTGTGACTAAATTGATTTTTAAATATACCTTTATTTTATTTCAAAAGTATTTTTTTCGAATTTCGTACGCTTGCATTTTCTTTCTCTCATTTATTTCAATCGGAATTGATTCATTTTGTATATTCAAGTGGCCTGGGATGATCTGTTAAGTGCGGAGTTTATTTGGTAATATTACGTTCATATGTGCAAAGTCTGCTAATTTGGATTCAGTTGCTGGCATTTGGCTTATCATTGCCATTTCAGGCACACTCTTGGAACACTCAAAGAACAGGCTAGAAGAGGAGAGGCGAGGCGGGGAATATCCATTACATAATTCAGAAGTTGCTGCGTCAATGTATTTTATAGCCTCATATGAAATGTGCTTTATAAGTATGTACATTGCAATTGCCTCTCCTTTTTTATGCGAAGTCACTTGAATCGCAGCTCGCCAGTGGCTAGAAGTGGAGCTTGCCGAGGGTAGAAAGAGACAGTGAGAGGGAGAGTGAGAGAGAGAGAGAGAGAGAGAAACTTGCTATTACTCTCATATCTAACTGCCCAACTTGACCGAATTGCTTGCGTTGAATTGAAAGTCCCAGCGAATTCTTAAATAATTGTTAAATGATGCTTGTTATGTCAAAAACATTCACACTCACACATACATACGTGTAGTGTGTATACGTGTATGAGTGTGTGTGTGCGCTGCCGGAAATCACTTAAGAGTCTCTAGCCTCAGTCAGGGAAAAAAAAAAGGAAAAGTAGATTTCTCAGCAACAGCTAGCTGCTAGTTCTGGCTGGGGCCGGTTGAAAATGGTGAAACACTGTCTAACACAGCGTGCGCCACTTGAATTTCACTTACCCCCAACACACACACACACACACACAATCTCAGTCACACACATACGTAAGCAAGCTCCTGCTGTGAGGCAAGGCAGAAAAAAAAATATGAGGCAACTTTCACCCTTGGAGCCTGCTGAATCTATTGCCTGCCACTAAGTTACGGTCTGCCGGACATTTACATTTCGACAGTCAAGAGGGCGAGGGTGAGAGCGGGGACGAGGGTGTATAAAAAGTTGCCTTGTACTTGTATTTCCTCCGTTTCTTGTATAGCCTTTCATTCGAATCGGCTTGCCATGAAGGCTTGTTGTTGCACTTCTCCATTTTCTCCACTAAATGCATTAAACACGATATTTATTATTGTGAGTTTTCCTCTTGCGACTGCTGCACTTGGCTCTATGATGTTTTATTGGGCCAGCACTTTGGCCGTTTCATTTGCAATTGACCAAAATCGCCTCTTTTGGGTAACTTTTGCCGATAAGTTTCGCTCGGTTTTTATTTGTGGCTGCTGCATGAATCTTTCGCAGCAATGACAACTAACATAGACTTTATTTGCCCCACATAAACACAAACACAAACAAACAAAAAAAAAAAAAAACAGTGCTCACTTCTCTTATTTGGCTGGTTTTGTCTATACTCTTGCAGGATGATCATAAAGCTTTCCGACGTCAGCTGGAGGATAAACGCCCAATTGTTGAGAGCAATTTAACGAGCGGTCGTCAGTATATTGCCAGCGAGGCGCCCGTTTCGGACACCAGCGATACGGAGGGTAAGTTTTTTACGATATTCCATTAAATTATTATGTTTTACGGGGGGCGGCAGATTCATGGCAGATAGCAAACGCGTAACCATCAAACAACTATCTCGCTTCGCCACAAAAAACATTAACCTCGGCCACAAAAAGCGACCATGAATTTTTCAACTATTTAAAGTATACTTTTGATTGGCCAATAAAGCTACCCCGTAGAGGGTCTTAAATGTTACTAGTTTATGTTTCAACAGTGACTCTTGTAGTTCTATTCATTCGTTGGTCCATTCAATTGCCCAACAGCAGCACTCATCAACTCATTCACGAAATTTGCAGTTTGTTGTTTGCCAAATCTCAAAATCAAATGGCAACAACGAAATTTAAGAGCACCTCTTTTGAGCTCTGAACTGCACAGCTTAGCAGCTGACCACACACACAGCCACATACTCATTCACACACACTCGCACACGCACACACAGACAATTACAAGCGTTCACACAGAGCTCTACCGAACGTGAGGCGCCTAAAAGTAGACAACTGTTGTTGCCAGTGGCTGCTGCGGAATTGCCAATTAATTTCGTTGCATTGGATTTGTTTTTACGACTATGGAGTGGAGTGCTTCAAAATGCCAGAAAAGTGCATCACAATATATTCAATACTCTTCTTTTATTTAATTATTTATTTACCTCTTAATGCAACATTAATTTAAAGCTTGCGATTCATTATACATATTATAAATGTACTATTTAGCTAGTAATACCTTTTTAACTGAATAATTTTTAAGTTTTCGTATATTATATTATTTACAAAATTAACACATAACATTGCATTGAATAACGATAAAAATGTGTCAGAAATGTCTTCCACAATGATTTTAGTTCAAGTTGATTTTGTTTTTGAGAATCAAGGCAGCACTAATATTAATTATTTATTGATAATATTCTTCATCATTATAAGTTGCTAATAAGACCAATAAGGGAACTAAATAAGATGCATTGAATTACGATAAAAAGGTGGCACAAGTTTTCTAATCCGTTACAGAACTTGATTTGTATTGTTCGATGCATACATCTAATGTCTCCAATTGATAATTACAGGGTGCAACGCAGTCAAGAAGCGTATCTTAACTGCAGCAGCCTCACTTGTGTCCCTTAGTCGGGGCTTAGCACTTTTTTAACTGTAGGTTAACAATTTAGCAAATGACTATGGCGAACTCGGTTTTGGTTTATTTTGTTTTGCTTTTTGCATTTGGCCGCTCACACAGAATAGCAATAGTAACGACAGACAGATCAGCAACAGCCACGCCCCTCAGGCAGCCTAATAGAGGGCGTCAACGATAATTGCAACCAAAGCAATTAGTAGGATTAGCACGCTATTAGTGCCGACTATCAATAGTGTGAGAGTGTGTGTGTTGAAGCGTACGTGAGTGTCGCATATGTGTGTGTGGCAGTTACTTTATTTGCTATTGGTGTGGGCGGCTTTACGGTTCTCTGCTTTTAGCCTGGCAATTGATTTAAACCATTGATATACGTGCGTATTGAATTAAAATAAATCATTGTTATGATAACTACATCAAATTATTTAAGCACATTATTTTAAAGCCTCAAAAGTAGTTATAAAAGCAATTCGTCAATCAAATTTAATTTGCAAAGTACTGCAAAGAACAAAACTCAATTGTTTTAGATTTCATCAACTTTATTTAAAAACGCTTTTAAACTTTATTTGAAAACTTATGAAACAATCACTTTTACTTTTGCAACTAGTTTGTTTTTGAAAATTTTCGATTTCAAATCTACAATTTAAACTAGTTTTTTGATTTAATTCTTCGAGTTGGCTGCAAAAAGAAAACTCCAGGAAAATTGAAATGAAACGACAAAAAAAGGAAAAGTTTTGCTGCTACCACGGCTTCATCTTTGCCCTCGCCTTCGTTCCCGTTCCCGTCCCCGCACCCGCCCCCGTATTCATCTTCATTTCCATTTCCATCAGCTCCATCAAACTCTGTCGTCAGTCAGGCAGCCAGCGAGTGATTCAGTGAGGCACGCAAAGAGCAGAAAAAACATGCGAAACGATAAACTCAATCTTTAAATTGAATTTGAATATTACAACGGAGAGCCGCAGAGAGCGGGCGACGCTGCCCTGTCCTGTTCTGCTCTGCTCAGCTCAAAGAATATCAGAGACAGCCTTGATATTTGCTTAACGTCATATTACCAGATGTCGACTGTCCAACCAACTTGGCAATTGCCCTTGCTTCACGCCGCGCCCCTTTTGCCCGTTGCGGACGGAGAACTTATTCGCCTGCTCCGTTCGTGCATTAAATTAAATTTAGATTTAGCCAACTGACTCTGACGTTCATCGACGGCAATGCCTGTTGTTGTCATACTTCTTTGTGCCACTGTTGAGGTTTCATTCGGTTCAGTTCGGTTCGGTTTAGTTTAGTTTGGTTGGGTTTGGTTTGGTTTGGTTTGCTCAGCTGCCACTTGTCACTCTCTTCTCTAGGTCCTGTTCTTGCTCTTTCTTGCATTTCCAATTCCATTTCCTCCACATGCACACGTCAAGTTCGTCCAACGACATTTCTGATATTTTTCAAGCGAGTCTCTTGACTGACACACTCGCATCGTCTAAGGCTAATCGATAATTTTAGTGTGTTCATTTGACTTGCCCGCCTTGAAAAGTTATCACTGAATTATCCCCTGAGCATCGCTGTCATTCAGATATTCCCCACTCCCGACAATTACTCGACTGAGATCATTTTATTGCAAATTTAATCACTGTGCGCAATCAGCATAATCAAAGTTCCCTCTCCGCATCCGACTTCGTCCCCATAATCATCGCTGTCGGTAGACATTAAGAGCCATAATATCATCTCTAATTCATAAAGCTACGTGCCAGCAACGAAATTCTCCAAGTCGAGCAGTCGAGCAGTCGAGTTGCCCATTGTTTTACGCTCTCTGTCTCCATCGCTGTCTGTCTGCCTGTTTTACCTGCCGATTTTTATATAATCATTTTTTTGTGCTTCTTCCTTCGCAGCCGCCCACGATTCCGACTCACGTTACATGTCCGCCGAGGAGCAGAGCCGTGAACTGACACGCAGCATTCGGCGGGAGGTGGGAAAACTTTCGGAGCAGTGGAACAATCTAATCGATAGATCTGACAATTGGAAGCATCGTTTGGATGAATACATGACGGTAAGTCCCCCCCGCCCCCTCCCATCCACCTGCCTCAATCATAACCTTAGTTACTTCATCATTTCCTACAGTTACATTTTTATAATTTTCTTATGACTTGCGGGTGAATTTTCTTCTTGGGAAATTTTTGAATTGACTCACAAGGGCTGCGCCGCCTCGCAGTCACCTTGTTACTCTTGTAATTTTTATGGCCTCCAATTTGTTTCAGCAGCTCGTGTTCAGTTCGAGTCGACTCTCAACTTTTATTCTTGTCGAGGGTCCTTTTCCTTTCGCTCTGTGGGTGTGTGCGTGGGTGTAAGTGTGTGTGTGTGTGTGTGCAATTATATTTCCTTTCTTTTTTTTTTGGGGAGTGTGCGAACTGTGAAAGTGTGCGCAAACTTTTGGAGCAAGCAATTTGTAGACGAAATCAAATCAGAGTTGAAATTGCGCGGAGGCCTTTGAATGGCATCGTCATTAGAAGCTGAAATAATTTCCGCAATTTCCGAAATGCGAGTGGGATGAATGTAATGCAAATGGCTGCAATTCAATTCTCACTTCGATATTATTTAGGAATTTAATTATAACATTAAAAGTTTTTAGATTTAACGTCACAATCTTCAATAGCTCAGCTACAACTCTTAAAGCATTTAAATGTTCTAGCCGAAAATACGCAAACATAAGCCATATATTTATTATTCAATTACACTGAAAAAGCACAGCTAGAAGTAGAGAAAATGTTGAATGTGAATATGTGGAATGTGGAATGGCAACGTTAGAAATTTGGGTTCCGCAGTTGGCAGTTTGATTGGTTTGAGTTTGGGGTTGGGATTCGTATTCGGATTCAGATTCAGATTCGGATTCGGTTTGTGGGTTTCAGCCTGATGGCTAATAAATGCAAGTGTGCTTTTTACGATGCCTGTCGTTTGGTTTGCAAAACAACAACAGCAGCACAGCAGCACGGCAGTAACATCCACAACACCAACAACAGCAACACCAGCGGGAATAACAACAAAATATTTGCCACAAATGTGACGGACTGATGGCAACGGCTGTCGTTACTCATACGCACCGTAAATTTGATGCAACAAAGTTTGGCCGCATAAAAATGTCACAGAGTGTGCAAACAATGGATATGCGAGTATAACACACACACACACGCACACACACACACTCGCCTCCCACACTCACATACACATGTGAATAACTCGTTGAGTGCACAGACAAGCATAGCATACTTTTGGGCAACTGGGCTAAGCCCAAGCGAAAATCAATACAAGGCAAACGGCGAAAGGCGAAAGGCAGGAGGCAAAAGGCAATGCCATAAAACGAAACAATATGCAGCATGTCAATGCTGGGGAAAACAACAACATCCAAATACATTTATATTTGCAACAAAGTGCGCATAAATATGACACTTGAGTGCAAAAAGAGAACTAAGTTGCTTGGCCCCAACAAGCGTTAAGACTCAGGCCTTAACGTGTCGTCTCTAGCCCAATGCCAATGCCACAGCCAGAGTCACAGCCACAGAGCCGCATTGAGGTAGACGATAATCCCTGTGTACTATACATACATATATTTAAAAGCAAGCCTACGTAAATCCAGCAACAATTCTGTGCAAATTTATTGCTTAAATCAGACTCGGTTTCTGCTTTGGATTCGCTTTCGTGTTATGCATTTTAGATAACATTCTTTGGCTTCGTTATACATACATATATTATGTAGTTTTCCCATTTGGGAGCAATTTTAATTTTATTGGGTCAATGTGCAGACAAATACATGAGAATTTGTGTAAATAAATCGACTACGCCTATCTATCACATCTGAAGTGACCCAAATACGCGTTGCAATTTAAGTTGCTTGAAAATGGCTGAAAGCAAATCATGTTGGTGTATCAATTATGTATAATACCGCAAATATGATTAAACATTTCTATAAGTTAACTGTGTGTTGATTTAAAGCAATTAAGTGAAATAAGTAGAGTCTACTATGTTAATTTATTGCTACTGGCCAAATCCTTGCTAAAGAGTTTGTAGTTTATAATAAAGTTAACTTTGTATACCCAAGATTGATAACATCTAAAATTGTATCGAAGCAAAATCCCGCAGCAAATACTTAAACTCCAGCAGCAAGTTATTTTATAAACATTTTCGAGGAATTTTCTTTGCTGAATATTAAATTTTGATACAAGTTTGCGATGAAAGTTGTGATAAGTTGGATATCGCATAAAAAACCAGTAATTTCTTATAGTTTTTATTATGACAAGCGATTGTGGGCGAGCGTAAAATGTGCTTGCTTCGCAGGTTGATGTGCAGCGACAACAATAAAAACTGATATGAAAAACTTTAACAAAATTAACAACGTGAAGCGACAGCGGCAGCGGCGGCAACAGCAAAAAATTAAATAGAATTAAAAAAGTTTGCTCAACAAGAGGAGCAGCAAAGTTAGCCGACTGCCAAGCGTGGGTGTTTTAACAAAGAGCATGAAGAGAGAGAAGAGAGAGAAGAGGGAAAAGCGTAAAAAGTTTAAATAAATGCAACTTAAAACAATTACCACGAAAGCAGCACAAAAATGGAGCAGCGCAAATGAAAGTTTGAGTGTGCGAGGCTTAGAGGAGGCGCTTTATGGAGCGGTTGCCTTCGTTTTCGTTTAAATGAAGTCTCTAAATGGCCCGGCACATACACTCTCTGCTCTGCTGGCTTGCTGTGGCACAAACTTTGTCCACAATTGGCTGCCACTGTCCAGGCTAGAAGGAGATCGAGACCAGGCGGACAGCTTGCTCTGAGCCACAGCGTGCTCTGCGGTTAATTGACCACACAAATGTTCTCGTCTATCTCTGCTTGAACTGTATACTGTGTCTGGCTGCAAGAGATTCTATTAATTAAACACAAGCTCTGTATTAATTGAATTTAAAGTTGCATTTACGGTTTCGCTTGTTAAGCATACGCCATGTGGTGCGGCTGAAAAATATAAATTAAAGACATGTCAACGGCATTCGAATTTCTACACCTTTTTCATGTTGCACATTAATGAAATTAAAGTGATTTTTTCACGCGATTGCGAGAAAGAATTGCAACGCGCATTGTTGCACAAGCAAACTGCTGTTTGTGGCAGCTGCTTTTCATGCGGCAAACAATGGCCAACCAGAGAATTGTATACAATTCGCAGCAGCATTGTGCATTCCAAGGAATGCAAATGAAGTCGCAAGAAATTTCATTGAATTCACTTTAAGTATAAAAATGTGCAAGGTTATCATAATGAACTGCAGCCAATGGCTTGCCGCAAAATGCGGCATCGACTCGCCACAGCCTTAATCAAAGTGCTGCACCATCCACTTGTATGCCACTCAAGTGTGATCCCAATTAGTACTCTCTTCAACTCCTTCTCTCTCTCTCTCTCTCTCTGTCCGCTAATCTGCCTCTTCAGCAGTCAGAGATGATGCATGACCACATCAATGTCAAGGCAAGTTTGAAGCTGGCGACTGCTCTGGAAAACCACAAGCGAAGCGCAGCGTCGAATGAACATGCTAATGAAAAGTGCACACTTAGGTTTGCCTCGAATTTGGTCATGCTTTGAGTTGAGTGTGGCCCATGGCCAGCAGCCACACAACAGCTTCTGGCTCATTGGACAAATAAGCGAGGACTTCAGGACAATGGCAGCAGCTCCTTCAGTGCAGCCTGGCCACGCTCGAGAGCATCAAATTGCATTGCCACTTAGTCGAATGCCAGGCAACACAATGCGACCATTTAACCCACTTAAATGCGTTGAAAATCGGCAACGAATGGCAGGCAGAAAAACCAATTGCTTAGCGCCATAAAATATGTTCCATTGATTTCCTGTAAAACTGTAAACTGTAAACTGTAAAAATGGCAAAAATAAATGTGGCTAAAATGCATAGAGATTGCAGTGGCCGACACAAAGAGAAGCATCCAGCATTCCCAGGGGGGAAGAGATGCTCGGCTGAAGCTGCGCACAATGCGCTCTTCGCCATAATTTAACCACATGTGGTCGATATTGACGGCATTCACACAAACACAAACACAAGCACACACACACAGGCATACACACACGCACAGCCAACTCATTTAACCCCACATGACCGCTGAGCTGCGCCACAGCAGGAGCAGGAGCTGGAGCAGCTGCCGGACTATGTTTGCCTTGGCTGTCATCGTTGTCCTTGAGTCCACTTAGCCGTAGTGCTCTACTTGCTGCTCGCCAGTTGGGCTTGTGAAAAATATGGCTGTAAAGGGGTTAAGGGTTTGCATGGGGCAGCACTGCAAGTGCGGCTGCAGTTTAGTTTATTATGCAAGGCCAGGCACCACAGAATCAATTTTGTATTTTTTATTACGCTTCTATAAATCACTCATACGCAGTGTGAAATATGTTGGTCGTTTTCGTGTTTGCCCCTCTGATTTATGGCAATAAATTGAATTTTTAAATCTAATAACAATTTAAAATTGTTTGCGACGATAGCAACGACGAGATTCTCATTTTGTGTGCGCACTGCGCAGCTCAAGCAATTTTTGGGAAGCCCCAAAAGTATGCAACATTCTTTCTCTCCACTTGGAATCCATTTGGAATAGCCGGGACAGAAACCATGTAAAAAATTCATTGGGATTCATGCAACGAAATGAAAAGTTATGAAATATATTGCATGCCAAATGAAAAAGAAATTAAATCCAAAAATGTGATGCGCATTTAAATCAAGCCCCCTGAGCGCTGAAAGCAGCAACAAACAGAATTAAATACAAGAAAAACAAAAACATTAATGGAAATCAAACAGCAGTCGGCAATATTTCATTTCAAACCAAAAGCACAATATTTACATTTTGTTTCCTTTTTTTATATTTTTTTGAATTCATGCTGATCCGTCGCTTTGCTGCTGTGTTGTTCCTTTTAATTAGACGGAAACAAAACTCCACAATGATTTATATGCAATATTAAGCGACACTTTGTCACATACCGCGCCATTAAATGTTTCCAACATTGATTACAAATGGCAAAACGCTCTCAGCAAAATATGTCAAAAAAGTAGCATGGCAATGTTTGAAATAAAAAAGGGCGGAAAATATTTTCCGTTTATACCACTTGGGAAATCAATTGATTGTCACGCTGAAATGGCTTGGCTTTGGCTTTGGCTTTGGTTTTCCGTGAGCTGCGCTCGGCGATTACTTTGCTCAGCTGCCAAAGTCGCTCTACAATCCTCATCCCCCTAACAATCCGCCCACTCGTTATCAATTGAGGACCACATATTGCGCTCGTAGTCATTGACTTTTTGTGCCACTTTCTGTTTGTTTTTGGTTGTTGTGTTGTTGTTTGCGAAACTGCACCAATATGCCACGAAATGCAACCGTGTATAATTGTCAAACGTGTTCAGCTATATTGACAATGCACACACACCCAGATACTCATACATCGCTTCGTTCGGGCCAATTCATTTGCGCTGTCATTTTTCCTTTTTTCTCGTTGTTTTTTGTTTTTTGCTGCCCCATGTTCAATGTCTGGTGGCGCCATTTTGTGTGGAACACCACATTTACAATTTACAATTCACAATTTCACCCTTTCAAACCAATTGGAAGCTGGGCGCTTTTCATAAATATTTACTTGGGCTTTTTGCGATGCGCTCTTATTTTTTGGGTAAACACTTTGAAAATAATAAAAGCACATTCATTTGCCATCAAATAACATTGTTAAATAATCGTCTGGCCACTTTGCCAGATGAACATTTTTTTAAGTGGAGTTAAGGGATTAGTCAAGATCGCTCTTGATTATTGTATGCAAATAATCAGCATTTTATTTCTTCCAGTCTATAGTAACTACTGCACATTTTCGTGTTTCTATATCCCTTTAAATAGTTTGTTGTACCCCCTTAATCCCAAATTTAAGTAAAAGTAATAACTGCAAAAATGCCTTTCTAAGCCAAACGAAAAACATTTTCAAAACAATTCCATTTGAAGGCAAATGCCATATGCAAATGGCTCAATGAAATTTCCCAAACGAGTCACAGAGCAAAATTCAATTTGCAAATGCAGGAAATCCGACAAGACAGAGTAAAAAAAAAATAAAACTAAAGTCATAGATACTTTTAGCATGGCAAACGACGACAAATCGCCTTTTCGTAAAGATACATATCTGACTGCATGCATAAGTATAGAGAGCGCCGCAGAGCGGAGGACAAACAAAATATCTGTCTCAAAAGGTGGCAGCGTGAAAAATTATGCGCTCAAAATAGATTTTCCAGCGACACTTAAAGAAAAATAAAAAAGCGAATCCGTCGTCCATGGAGTTGCTGCCAGTTTGCAGTCCGAAGTCCGTTTGTCCACAGTGCCGCGTCTGCAGTTAATAAAAATCATTTTTCTGCCACGTCCTTTGCCGGCGGCACAAGTGTGTAGGCCAAATCCGCTGAGAGAAGCGACAGTTTGAGAGAAATAGATAGAGATAGAGATGGAGACAGGCTGTGACTAAAATTAAAGAAAATGGAAAACTCGTTGCTAGCATTTTTCACACTTTGTCAGCGAGCGGCACAAATAGCAAATGCATTTTGCATATCAGCTCTTTGAATTCTTCTCCCGATTTATGAAGACTTCAATGGAGCTGACAGTTGACAGAAGACATTGGCATATGAGAATGTATTTGTCACTTGCTGACTGACAAGATGTGTGTGTGCGAGTGTCTGTGTGGTTTTCCACATTGTTTTCCCCGCAAAGAGAAATGGAAAAAATGTTATGAGTTGACATGTGAGTAGAACAGGAAGTTCACGAACAAGAGAAACCAAGAAGAAATGCTTTGAGGAATATGCGAGATATGCTTGCGGCTGTTTGTGGCATGTGCAACAATTGGCTCTGCCGTCCGCATTGAAATGCAAGTGATTTTCAGCAGTAATATCAAAGAATTTCGAGTGCAGATTCTTATAGAAATTCTACTGTTTCTATTATTCTTGAATTTGATATTCACGCATTACAAGTGTTTTGCAATCACATCTGTTCCCACATATTACACATAATCTCACTGGTTTGAATGGCTTTTATTTTGCCTGTTTATAAACATCCATTCGTGGCAGTAAATCCTTCAGTTCTCCATAAATGATCCACAACCCGTCCGTGACTCATAAGCCTCAAATCATTGAGACAATCAAACACACAAAAACAACAACAACAAAAGGGGCGCGCAAAAATATGCGTGTTAAATGCCATAAAAATCAAATAAAAACAATCGAAATGCGGGAAATATAAAGCAGAGCGACAAACAGGCCATTCAAATGCATTTATAAATCGTCTCGAATAAGCCAAAAAGAAAAAACCACAATCGAAACCAAAAAAAATATAAAAAGGAAGGAAAGAAAGAAACTGTGGCAATAAACAAGGCAAATCGTAAAGCTCATTGAAATGTTACGAGTATAAAAACAACACTCACGAGTGCCACTCAATTGGCCGGCAGACAAGCCACTCAACACTCAGCACTCAATAGTCGAACATTCAACACTCAACACTCAACGTACTCACCATACGACAACCACTTAATGAGCCAGAAGCCAGCAGAGAGAGAGAGCCACCAACAAAAAGCGCAAGTGGGGAAATAAAATAGTCAAAATAAAGATAAAGAGATACAAAGATACTATGGGACACACACACACACATGTAGATGCATATTTATATCAACAATACTCAAAATGCGAGCAACAAGTTCTCTGCCATGCGTGAGTGCATAGCGAGAACCCGTAGCTCGCTGAGCGTGAGCGTGTTTGGGGAGAACAAGTTTCGTTAGCAATTGGAGTTGAGCGCAAAGTGGCAGCAGTTGGCGTCGACGTCGACGCTGGCAGCGACGCGGGCTGCGACGTCGATTGCGCTGAGCTGAGTGCGCCGTGTTGTTAACGCATGCGACCGCCGGCTTTGTTGTTGGGTCAGTTCAGTTTGTGAGACGTCGGCGCGTAAGTTGGTTGCGTTTTTTCTGGTCGATGCAAAGAGCGCGCGCGCAGAACGCGATCAGCCGATACATTTGCATCCGTCAAATACATGCAAGTGCAGGGATATAAATATATGATAAATGAATGAGAATAGTGAAGTGTTTATGTGCCGCCCCTCGCGTTATGCTCTAAGCCCAGCCCATCCATTTTGGGCGCATTCGTTTTAACCAGAAGTGAAATATAATGCCAAAAGCAACAACAGCAACTACAACTCGAAGAAGCAGCAGTAGCAAAAGATTCGAAAAGCGCGAAAAACTGTTGTAGAACAAACGAAAGTAACAAGAGTAATAAGGTCGAATTTATAATAATACGAGTAATTTTTGTCAACGTCAACGGCGACGACGTCGTCTTCGGTCGCTGGGCAAAAATGTTGTGTGATAAATGAAATGAAATTCTTTGTAGCAGTCACGTTTAAAATTATGCGCCTCTTCAGCTTCGTTTTTCCTTTTTTTTTCGCCCCTCCTCAGAGCTTTGTGTTGTACTTATTATTTGAAATTTTGCTCTCGTTTGGCGTGTATTTTGTTCTTGCATTTTGTGCGATTCGATACTTTATCTAGACTAAATATACGAGTGTATTCAGTTATTCATTTGCTGTTATTGTTATTACCGTTGTGGGGTTGGGAAACTATATGGCGACGGCGTTAAGCTGCGATTTTTGCTGCATGTGCCAAAAAAAGACAACATTTCTCGCTGCCAAAAAAAAACTCCAACAAATAATATAAATAAAATGAGCCAAAGACAACAATATATATTTCAACAAATATTTATTTATTTATGAATCTATATTTATTTGAAGAGCAAATGTGACTTTTCGCAGCACATGTTCTGTTTTTTTTTCGCAATTATTAATTATGAAAACAAATCTCAATAGAGTTTGATGGCTTCAATGGCAATCAAATTGACCCCAAATGCACTATTAATTGTTATTATTAAAGCGCCACTTGGACTGATAATGAAATTTACACGAGGTTTATCTTTTAATTACACGAAGAAGACTTGTCTACCTCACTTACAGGCAGATAAGCATGCTGCTTAGTATATATGCAGATCAAGCGAATTGAATGAACTCGACAAGAAGATATCATTCAGGGCAGCCGACCACACTTTTAATATCCCACGCTCGGCTGTCAAATGGCTAAAGGCGAAATTCTCGGTGGCAACCAGCGAAGGTCGTTTATTATTATTTACTTAACATTTTATTGAATTCTTCTCGGTTTTTATTTTATTTTTGCGCCTTGCTCAGATTCAGTGGCTCAAGGGGAGAGGAGGGAAGAGCATTCAGAGCTTATGGTTGGCAGCTGTGGTGTGGAGCAGGACTGCTCTGCAGCTCACGATGAGTATTTGTTAAAGTTGTCGCTTTATTTGCTTGTTGCCCTGTCAGCTTCGGGCACTCTCTGACTGTAACTGAAACTCATACAGAGCCAGCGACAGAGACAGAGATGGAGACTGAGACTGGAACTGAGACCGGGACTCCTTTTCCTTTATGTTTGCCATCAGTTTGAGCTGCGCTGGGGAGGCGAGAGTAACTCGAACGTCTTGTTTTTCATATACTCTCGCATGCAGCTCAACTGAATTTACATTGTCGCACATCTTCATCTCCAGTATCTCTGAATGTGTGTATCATCCATCCTCAGGGTCTCCATCTCCGTAGGTGTATGTGTGTGTGTGTGTGGGAGTGCGATTTTTTATCTTTTACAGTTGTTAGTCATTGTTATTACGGCTGCTGTTGGCTTTATCTCTTTGTGCGCATTCCATGTGCACACTGACGAGGAGCAGAGCAGTCGCAAGGCAGTCGTGAGGCGCGATCCCAAATGTCTTTGTTGTCAGTTGGTTAATTAGGACGAACATGACTCAAAACTTCGACGTATGCCACATGCCACAAACGAGTAGTAAGCAAATATTGTGAGCGTGGCGCCGTCTGGAATTTCGCCCAAGGTCCTCACACAAACATAATCTAATCAAATGGAGCAGCCACAATTTAAATGAACAACGTTTCAGGCAAATTAAGCACAGAACTCATCAATCGGCACCCGAACTTCATTCAGCTCGTCTGCTTCTCAGTGAATTGAGGGTCGCCTTTTCGTTTGATGATGTCAACACTCACATGAAGTTGCTGTCATTCAACTCGAATGCACAGAGTCAGAGTTTTTAATTGGGGAATTTATTGAGAGTTGTTCATTCTAATACTAGAGTTAGTTTATTTCATTAATGCATTTCAACACGTTATTAATCTGAATTGTTTGCGTCCAATTAAATAAACGTTTTCTTATCAATTTGTTTCCCCTTTATCCCTTTTTTATTTATTTTGCAGACCAGTTCAGTTTCAGTTGTAGCTCAGATTCTAATAACCAACACGCTCAAAGTATGTTTATTTCTTTATTTGCCTTTTATCTCAAATATTTTGTTTTTGTACACAGTTCTCATTAACCCTTCCACAAAAAATACACTCAACAATAGACCATAAGCATAAATCTCACAAAAACAAGTGTTTCGGCCCCCTTTCCATAATATTCATTTGCTAAACATAACATTCACATTCCCATATTCTGCGACCATCAAAATCGTGGAATACACTCGTAAATGTGTCACTTTTATCTAACATTCCGATAACAATAAGCTCTAAGTATGCAAGTGCCTGAAGGGAGAGGGGATCTCTGTTTTTTACGATGCTGTCAATGCTCATGACGATGATGAAAAGCGCCACAAGGCCCACAATTAATGCCACCGAATGCAGCGCAAAAATCTACAATGAAATTGAAAGCTTCCCTCGGTCGCAGCTCGTCTCGGCTTTCATCTGGTTTTTAATGGGCCAATTGTGTAGATGTTTTATTTGTTTTTTTGTTTTTTTTTATTATTAGAAGCACATACACATTGTAATACATATGTTGATGGGTTGCGGTAGGGATTTGAACCCCATAAAAAACTTTGACCCACTTTAACTCGGTGGCTGCAACAGATAAGCGTCTCAACGCATCCAATTAATGCAATAGCTCAAATAGACTGCGAAATGTTCTAACACAATCTGAGAGGGAGCTGAATCCTGATTAAATGTTTTATGCACAATTTTATTACTCAGACACTCACTTAATTGAGGCCATAAATGTTAATTGATACACAAACGTTTTGATTTCTAATAATTATAGTTTAACCCAGAGTCTTTTCCTCCAAAACATTTCTACGGAATGTATTTACTTTGATTAACCATACAAATGTATATGGCAATAAATGAAAATTATTTAATTTTTTGCAAAATACATTTCCTTTGACCAATATCAAATTTTATTCGACCTTGGTTGAAAGCATTTTGGCTGTTTTGCATTGCATTCGAAATACTTGGGTATATTGTTTCATTGCAGCTGCTTACCCTGCTGTTTTTCGATGTTATTTTCATGGGTGTGTGTAAATAAATGTCTATATCATATAACAACAAGATCTGTTTCCGTACAAAAGCCACCTTTAATAACACTTAAATAAAATGTATTTTTATTGCAAGGCGCCGCCTGCATTTTTATACCCTGTAATTGTAATGAAAGTCAGCATGGTGATTGAATGAAATGTTCGACTTACTAGTTAAATTTAGAAACGTTTTAACTCACTTGAAAAATCAGATTTATTAAACAATTTTGCTGTGCTAATAGTTTATTTAATAATTTATTCAATATAGAGTATATGTTAAGTATACCAACAATCATTCTTGGTTCATGAAATACTTTTCAGTAACATTTAATTGTTGTTATTTTGACGAGTTTTTCCCATGCTCGCCTCACCTTACAACACTCAGCCGTAAACTTATTTAAATTGCATGAATTATTTTTGCGTAAAAATATATATTTTGAGAGAAATAACATATTTGTTTGCAATTGCGATTGCTGCAGTTGTTTACCATTGCATTTCGTTTATTGGCTTGCTAATAAACAGCGTTTAAGTACCATAAGTATTCGTAAATACTTTCGAGAAACGTTGTTGGCATTCTTTACACACATGCAGATACTTTTATTTATTTTAAATATATATCCGAATATATGTATATACTTATACTTGTATATGTATCACATGTATGAAGTGTAAACAAACACCGACCATGTGCGGGCTCTCAACAGACTGCAGAGTCGTCGTGGTCTGGGGCGAGGGTTCGTCGTTATTCCATGAGCTCACGTTCGTATTTTTGGCTGGACTGAAGGAGGCTTTATGGGTCGCTTTGAGGCTTCTTCGTCTGCGAAATGTTACTTGAAACTTTGATTCAAAAGCAGCTGCAATATATGAAATCATCATCAGAGTTCACAGTAAAGTTGACTCAGTTCTTCAACTGTGCAAATATTGCGGGCTATCAATGGGTCAATTAATTTAATAAGAATTTGCTACGGCAAAATATACAGACAGCTTAGAAATTGCCAGAAAACAGCAACAGAAAGTTAGATTTATGTGCGCATTAAAAGATTTACTTTACTCTCAATGAAATTGTTATAATATTCGGATATTCTCAATATAAACAACTATCAATAACAACAGAGCCCAATTGTAGCCAGCAGTTAATACGCTAAGCAACATCTAAATTTCGATGTAATCATTTGCAACAATAGATTTACCTTTCCCTTGGCAAAACCTATTCAAACATGGGCAAAGCGGCAGTTATCAGCGCCAAATTCGAATGCAGACAAACATCCCAAAATTTCCATACTAGATTTGCCATATGCGTATTTGCAGCACATTCCACGCATGTTTGGTTGCATGCAGCAGCAACGATTGCTCCTGGCAGTTTCCATTTGCAATTTCGCCAACTCTTGATTACAGCTAAAAGCTGAAAATTGTTTATGCTAATTGCGTTTAATTTATGCATGTGTAAGGCGCGTTGCATGTGTGTATGTGTGTGTGTGTGATGTTTCAACATGTTGTAAGAACAGCAAAAGAAATGCAAAGACAAAGCAACAACTTGTTATTTTTGTTGTTGTGCCGCACACAATTGATATTTATTAGTTTGGCGTAGCGCGAGGAGACAACGAAGACGACGACGACGGCGACGAGTCGCAGAAATTTTTGCGTGCCACAAATGTGCAATTATCGCTGCAGTTGCCACCGCCCCGCCCTGAGTCATCACACAGCACCCACACACACTCACACTCGCACGCTCTCGACTCGCTTCACTCTCGACTTGACATTTGCATGGCAATAGTCGAAGGAGGTGGGCCAGAAGAGGCCTGGGGAGGAGCGCATACGCATTTGACATACGCGACATGCAGACGCCAAATGCCATTTAAGGCTTTGCCACATGTGGCAAACGCGAACGCCTTCTATGGAATTTATACAAATGTCAGGCGAATGTCGCAACTTTAACTTCGACGCGACGTCGTGTCGTGGCGCTTAATCCTGCTGGTGTCTATTTCGGCCAATTAATATGCGGTTAATAGTGTTAACTGTTTGACGCGCTTATTTATTGGCTCGAAGATGCAACTGCAACTCAATTGGAGTGCCAAATAAACAGACACACAGACAGACAGACAGACAGTGAGTTGCCGTTGCAGTTGCACATTTTGCATGTCAAGTGATGGAGCTGCATAAAATGTGTATGCGTTGCATTGCATAAGAAGAGCAGAGCTCGTATTTGTATCGGGGCGATGAAAAATGCCTGCTCTTGTTGTTTGTTGGCGGTTGTTGCCGCTGGGTGTGGCAAGGCAGTGGCAGTGGCGCATTTCAAGTATCTGCATCCAGTCTGCAGATGTAATGTATCTTTTTGCCTAAGAGCAGCAACTACAACAACTGCAACAACAACAACATCTTCTGCTGCTGGTGTGAATAAATAACTTATCTGAATAAATTGCAGCTGAGCGTGTCAGATAAGTGAATTAGGTTGCCATAAGAACTATCTCTATCTTTGGCTGTATCTGTATCTGTATCCAGAAAGGAATACCAACAAAAGCGATTCTACAAAATATTTTCAGAACATCTGGAAAACATTTCTGGTCACTCATTAAGCGCAATCTGCGCATGTGAAAGAATTTCTCGAAATTATCATTTCATATGTTTCATACTTTCTCAAAGCGATACCGCGCTGCAATCTCCCAGTTGAAAATGCACCTGAAATCGTGCGTTGCTTTCCAATGAGCACGTAAAGCCTACTTATCGGCGTCTTGACCAAGTCAGCTGCAGACCGATAAATGTTCAAGAACTTGTCGATAGTTTCCATGCACGCCTCAGTCGGGGGCATGCAACGTTCGCGGCAATCAATTAAAAAATGCTGCACTAATTGCCGCATGTTTATCGGACAACGTGAACAGCGACAACAGCAGCAGCGGACATTCGTTTCAATTGAACAATTATGTTGCGAGTTGCACTCAATTAAATATTTTGCCGCTGGCGCCATTTGGCGATTTTGTTCTTTTCTCAGTCGTTTGGTGCTTTCATCCGCAGTGGAAGTTGCGATTAGTGGCACGCCCTTTAAATGCCCTAAATCGAAATGCCGTTGCGCTTCATTGAACTGTTAAGCAAATCAACAGTTGGGCAAACAAATGAAATAATTCAAATCATCAGCTGTCGAACGGTCTGATTCTGGCTATGGGGCAGGTCCATGACCATGGCCAGGAAGTGGCCAAAAGAGTGAGTAACTGAAGAGAGCTGAGGTGAAGGGGGGACTCAAATCACAACTCACGCGAGACTTCAAGTGGCATTTTATGCAAATCACCCACAAATTGCCTGTCTGCCTCTGCCACTTGATGTTGCCGTTTGCTTTTCGGACAGCAGCATCAGCAGCAGCAGCAGCCTCAGCCAAGTATTAATAATTCTAGGCGTGCTCTAATGAGCGCAAATGTTTGTCAAAATGCTGACAGCTTAATTGAGCAGAAAATTTACATCAACAACAACAATGACGACGAGTTCATGAACTAGAGTTAACTACAGTTATGCATTGTCAAGTTAGTTAGTTCAACTAACAGAGAAGATGCTGCAACAACTCGTTGCAGCAAACAAAAGTCAAAGTCATTTATCAACGTCAACTCCAAGCCCGCATCGTAGACTCAGACTGAGACTGCAACTGCAACTGAAACTGAGATCAAGATTGACTTTGACTGGGACAAATACCTGTAAAGTACAATTAGCTCATCGACGACGACGCGATGACCGTTGAGGCTTCTCGCTTTTTTCCCCCTTTTTGTGTTGTACAAAAAGGAAAGTAAAAGGCAAGAGGCAAGCGGCAAAAAAGGCATTGCAAATGGGTTTTAAGCCTAGTTAAGAGCACATTTGGCAGCGGCTTTAATGCGACTTTAATAAGCCGAAACTATTTTCGGCTTCTCTTCGAAAGCATGGCAAATTGTTGTTGAAACGAAAGACGAGTTGAGATGCGGGAAATAGAGAAATAGAAAGATCTGTTCCCAGATTGAACTTTAATGACCAGCAGCTGCTGTGGTTACTTTCATTAGAATTTCCATTATCCACATGCAACATGAGTCATACAAATAGTTTACAATAGTTTTTCATTACACTTTGCATTCATATTCAGATTTACATTTTGTATTTGGTATTTCACATTTCATATTTAAATTTTTATTCATTTTCGGGCCAACAATTCAAATATTTGCATGGGGTTTGATTTGCGCATTCAGTGCCGGAAAATGTTGCTACCTGCTTGTGCTTGCAATCTGCATCCATCCATATGTAAATGAAAATGAAAATTCAAAAATAAACGCAACTACAAAAGTGCGAGTGCTCAAACTCATACTCTTATCCATACGTACGTATGGGAATTTTCTTTTACGAGTATTTTAATTGCCATCACCCATGAAATATTTTACGTTAGTTACGACTATTTTTGCTGCGCTGCGCAATTTTTCCCAATTTATTTATTAAATAAACATTTCCCCGATTATGGCCAGCTGGCTTTGCCTTTGCCGTATTTGTTTGCAAATGCCTCCTTTATTTATTCTTGTGCTTTATGCCATAAGCAAACGTGTGAGCAACAATTTTTAATGTCAAATTGATTGTTCTACCTTTCAATAATTGTCACAAGGTGTTGCGTTATAATATATATTTATGCTTTTACTTGTCAGATTATCCACTTATATATTCCTGTAGTTTCATTAGCAATTAAAGTTGACTCCCAGCACGATTAGCGCAAATTAATCGTTTTGTTTTTCTTTGCGGGCTTTAAACAAACAATAAGTACGAGCAGCTGTTGGCCAATAGCATATAGCTGGCTATAGTTGAATGAATTTCACGCAGTGCTTAGCTGCTGTTGTTAGGTATTTATGTGGAGCTTTGCGGCAGCTGCAGATGCCACAAGAATCTCCATTGATGGGAACTGTTTATGCTTTGGAAAATCGTTCGAATTGCCTGGATGTTGTTTTTGACCTCGCTCTCTCGCACACCTTTCGTTGTGTTTACTTTACGTACTTTACGCACAGATTGTGCGGTGCACTTTGGGATAATTAGAAAATTTGTTTGGCCCTGAAATTGCCAAATAGACTGTGCTCGGTGCTCGCCTTTAGCGTGGCCAACAGACTGTTTAGAATTGGCCACAAAATGGACCAGAGATAAGCACAACTCAACTCTGCTCAGCTGAACTCAACTCGACATAGCTCAATTTGGCCGGCAAAAACAAGAAGGGAGACAAGACCTGAAAAAAGAAATACGAAGAAAATCAATAATGATTTAAAATTCAAATGGGCAAACCATGAACCGGAATATGGCGAGTGCTGTAACCGGCAAATGCAAATTGGAAAAACAGATAATGAAAAAGCAAAGTGGGGCTCTGGGCCGCCACGCAGCCACGCTAATGAAATTAAAAATTGATGCTTTGGGGCCATAGGCGCAAATATACATACATATACTATATATGCTGTTTGTATTTATCTAGGCAAATACGCCAAATATATTGAGCCGGGCCATGCCATACAAAACAAATGTCATTTAATAAATTGGAAATGTGGGCGGCCCCCGTTGAAGAGGGAAGGGAGGCTGAGGGGGCTTGGGGAAAGTGCGCTGCTTTTCCATGCCTGATTGATTCTGTGGCGTTGGCGGCAGTGGCGGCATTTGGTTGTGTTTTGCGTCTGTGGCTGACAAGCGACCAACCAACCACCATCTAGTCGACTGCAGCCACAAGAAAGACAAATGCCGCCAACTTTTTGACGCGTCTTTTGATGAAGTTGCCAAAGCGAGCGACGATCCGATGACGACGCCGATAGACGGTAGACGACGCCGTTTTGCGGTCTCCACCAACTAGGCTCTGTTGCTCAATCTTTCCTGGTTGCAACAAGCCGTTGACATCAATTAATTGTGAGGCGGAAAAATTGACTATCCGCCAGCCGGGCTAGACGCCTCGCCACGCCAGGCCGGACAGACCGATTGCCAAGTAAATTATTATTATTCGCTGGAAATTTGAAGCGACTCGCATGGCTCTAACTCAATTTACCATTTACCATTCCGTTCCGCCTCTCTGCTGCACTTCAGTTCACGCTACTTGTCGCCAGTCGCAGTTGCAGCTGGTTGTGGGGGTTGACGCCTCGGTGGAGTCGCCTCGTGTTGCTGCAACATCTTCGCTCCATTTGCGCTTCATTAGCCATCTCAATTTATTTCTCCTTTACACGCCAATTAATCAGATTATGTCAAAATGTGTCACTGGGTTAATGCAAATATACAAGTATAGCTTGCCTCCCATCCATCCTCCCCCCCCCCTCTCTCTCCACTCCTCTTCTCTCTGGTTCTCCTCTTTGGTCTCGGGTGTATCGTCTATCATCTAACGCCTGTCTGGTTATGGCAGGCAATGTTGTTCAGTTGTCCGTTGGCTTGCATAGTTTTCAAGATTTGCATTCGACGCTCGAAATGCGCTTAGTGCTACTTAATTAGTGAACTGCAACTATAAACAATTTAAAGCCGATTAAGACACTGCTATCGGTATTACGAGAGCTCTTACTGCGCCGTCTGTTGTATCTCAATTCCGTGATTGATGGCCGCATTATTTATGTTGCATTCAATAAGACGATCAACTATAACTTTCTACTTAGATAAATCGTACTTATGAGCATCAATTAATTACAGGAACGGCATTCTTTTCAACATTTCGTTATCGAGTATCATTTCTTGGCGTTTTATTAGACCAGATGATTAGAGAACTTTCTCTGTAGTCCGTCATATTCAATGCTTAAACTAAAGACAATTAAGATTATCTCTTTAAACTTGCCATAATTTAAACACCAAATCAAACGAACATGATTATGAACTTTAGGTACAAAAGATTTGTAAATATGACAACCGTTGAGAGAGCCTTCAAAATCTACCTAGCATTGAATTGCTGAATTTCTTTAAAGCCTTGAATAAAAGTGTTATTTCTTACAATTGACAAACTCTTAAATTTCTGAGCATTGTTTCTCTATAAATAATTTTGAATAAATTTGTAAAATTCATACAGCTTCTCAGCACCACATTAATCATTTAAACTGACTTCTATGGTCTTTTGAAATTTGTTCAGCTCCAGATCAATTTCCCATCAGCGAGTACAAATAAAGTATTTACATGCAGATCATCTCGATGAGTATGATGCCCAGCCTCACACTCACAGCCTTGCCTTGGCTTGAATACCCAAAACAAATACACAAAAAAATTGACAACAGATCATCAATAAATAACAAAAGCCGCAGCTGAAAATCTCAAATGAAAACAATGTAAAAAAGACAAGTTTGTCTGGGACCGTTCATTCCTTAAGCATTCGACATAAAGCCATTAAGCGACACACCCCGCCTACAAAACAAAAAAGCGAGTTCGAGCACCTCAAATAGATCTCAGGGCATATTTATCATTTTTCACAAGCTGAAGGAAACAGGGCGAACAGGCAAAACCTGGGCTTGGTGCAAAAACCGAATGAATGAATGACTGAGTGACTGACGAACTGAGTGTTGCTGTCTTTTTGCTTCCCTCAACTGGGATTGGAGCAATGTGTTTAATCACCCGTGATAGCTTCAACTTGTGCGACTGCTCGTATTTGGTTGCGCCTCATTGGCGTTCCGCGTGCGGAAGTTGGGAAAACGGAAATTGAGCCATAAAATATTGTGACTAAATTATTTGGCTAAAACGCTGTTTAAAACTTTCATATTGTTTGGCTGCATTGCAGCTCACCTGAGTCGCATTATTATGCTTTGTTTGCATTTCTTTCGCTTCATTTTAATTTTCATTTACATTTTCATTTTCATACTTATTTTGCTGATATTTTGAACCAAATTGTCAAAGCAGCAGGGCAGCAACAACAACAACAACCGTAACTTTGGTTATTATACTTATTATTTGCTGGCTGTAAAAGTCTCGCAAAAATGCCTATTTGCACGAGTTGTAAAAGGACTTTTTTATAACTCATTAAAATTATTATTGTTCTTACACTCTTTCCTCGTTTCGCTCAGCAAGTTGCGTAGGTGGCAAACGTTGAAAGGTTATGCCTTTAAATGTACCTTTTTGAGTGCCACCCACCTGCCACCTGCCACCTGCCGCTTGCCACCTGCCACAATGTTGGTGTTTGAGTTGCGGGAGGCGTCACGCCTTCGCTTCTTTAAGTTATTATGCCAAAATTTGCGTGAAATTTGTGGCAAATTTTAGCTAAAATTTGATGAAAATTACCGTTTGTTGAGGTGGCCTGGAGGAGGGAGGTGTGCATAACTTTTTGGCAAAGGTTGCCAAAATGATTTTATTCATATTAAAGTTGTAAAAGTTTACTTTGGCCAAGCCCAGCAGACGGAGGTCTGTGTAAATGATATGCAAAATTATTTTAGTGAGGAGCAGAGGGAGAAAGAAGTTTGCAGTACCAAAAGTGTTTCACAGAATGTTTAATTCAATTTGCTCAACCAATATTTAGCCAGGTTTTGCAGCAAGCCTGACCTCAAACTTGGTAAGAAAAAACTATCTGCAAACAGTTATAGTTGTTGGCCATATATATCTTATCGATTTCTATGTGTCAAACTCGTATATCATCTTAGTTACCTGTCAGCTGCCAAAGTTTATCTAACGATTGCCTTAAACGCTCCGCACAAAAGGAACAGCAGCCAAGGGAGCCGGCATTTTTGTCGTCGCCGTTGCATTTAGCTGAAAGCCATTGAGTACACTTTATTAATGGCTTCATGCTTAGCTATTTGAGGTTGCAGCGAAGTGCCAAGTGGCAAGCTGCTAAGCGGAGCTGGGCGACATCGTCTGCCCCTTTTTGGTTATAGCATTTATCGCATGTCTGCTGCACTTGCACTTAATTTTATCTATTATGCTCCATTTTTGTCATTGTCTAACGAAAATGAAGATTCAATTCCATAAAGGCGCACACGATGGCGACGAAGCCAGGCAGCTAGGTAGTCAGGGAGGCGAAACTATTGTTGTCTTCGGCATATCCTCACATCCTGGCTGGCAACAACAATGCCATCCTTTCAGTCAGCAGGCAGCAGGCAGCAGGTGTGCCATGAAAAGTTTTACAGCCACTTTCCAGTTGTTCCTGTTGTTGCTGTGCCTTGCCGCCAGCTTGCTTTGAAAATGTGATAAAATGATTATAAAATAATTTTCACAAACAAAAGAACAAGCAAGGACTCGAGTGCTCACACGTACCCTGTCCTGTCCTGGACTTATTCTCATGCTCTCAGCTGCTGCATTTGATACGTGCGTCCATTTTTGGCATTTAGAAAACTTTTACAAAGGCCGCAAACTGTCCAACACGTTGTCCAGTTCTCTAATTGAATAGATTATACATCTGTATGTCTGTATGAATGAATCTATCTCTGGGTGTGCTTTAATTGTCTCTTGCATGTGCAAGTTTTAAACTAATTTCTCGCAGCTCACAGATTATCCTGCTGCTGGCAGCTGCTCTAACCTTTCGCGTTGATAACACATTTTTACTATTTCCATAAATGTTATTCTCCCGTCCATAACATATTTTGATGGTCTTCCTTACATGCATTTATTATTTATCAAAATGTGCTCTCATAAAATTCACGGAAATGACTTTCCACACCGTGCAAATGCATCAACGGAGTTCTATCCGATGTGCAGCAAAATCCTTAAGCGATAAAGTTATGAACTATAAAGTGTGTCATCACAGATGAGACGTTTATTATTTGTTGCTGCTGATTTTCGCAGTGTGTATCAAGCACATCTCTAAAGATACATTTGACGTTGACTTCCGCTTTCTTTGATAAGCATATTGAGTGACAAGCTTACTCGATAATCTGGGAAGCAAGAAGAGCTTATCGGTGACTTGATAAGTAAGAAATACTTATAGGAACAACTGTAGGCAGTTTAATTGGATTAAAAGTGACCCAACTGTTTACATTTCTTATTAATTTAGAACTCATTTGATGACTAGTTCATCTTCACGCATAGATTTAGTTGAATAAATTCAATTGTTTAAGTAGAGCTTATAGCCCAAATCATTGTATTATTCTTGTGTTAATTTTCTCTTTGTCAAATACAAATAAAAATCAGTTTAGACACGAGTTAAGCTGCGCTCGTGAATGCTTCATAAATATTATCTGCCTGCAATTGAAATGCCCACTCTTTTCGCATAAATAATGGCAATTAATTGTAATAACCATGTCATGCTGACAAACAATGGCACAAAGGCAACCTCCGTGTTGCTTACAGGCCACACACAAGCCACACACACACTCTGCCCCACCCACTTCTCAGTCAGCGCTCAGCTTAAGCCACAGCCACAGCCAGATCCCCATTTAAATGGCAACAACATTCGTAGACAACGAGAAAGGCAAAGGCAAAAGCAAAAGCAAACGCAAAGTTCTCTCTATGCCATTGGCAGTGCAATAAACAAGTCTTAAGGTTCTAGACCAATGGACCAGTTTCTAAGCCACATTCTCACACACACACACACACACACACACACACACACACACACACACACACACACACAGACACACACGCTGAGCAGTCCTTCAATTTGTACGAATGCGTAGCAGCAATTTGAAGCAAATTGCTGGCAGGCGGATACACAAAGTGAGTGCACCTGAAGAGGAGGGGCGAGCAGCGAACAAAGAGCGAGCAGAGACAAGTTTGTGGGGGAGGGGGAGGGTATCGAGTTGCCAGCTGATGCAGCTCACATTTGCAACTTTATTTATCGCAACGAAAACATCTTGTAAATTTTCCACGTTATTTTCGCCTCAAGACGCTTCGCCACGACTCGACCCGACTGTGGAAAATTCAACAATTGATTCCATTTGCCATTCCACCCACCAAAAGCCTTTGGGGGCCGTCTATCCGTCTGTCCGTCCGTCCCCCCCCCCCCCCGTCCTCCGTCCCCCGTCCCCCGTCC
This sequence comes from Drosophila immigrans, assembly GCA_963583835.1. Classification (NCBI taxonomy): domain Eukaryota; kingdom Metazoa; phylum Arthropoda; class Insecta; order Diptera; family Drosophilidae; genus Drosophila; species Drosophila immigrans. The sequence continues at coordinate 20,469,602 of OY757142.1, read as the reverse complement.
TTCTTTCGTACGTTTGTCGTGCGATGCCAAACGAAATTGATATGAAAATTCGTTTAACCAAAAGCCTTTTAAGCGAGGCGCGCAAGCAGCCACGCCTTTTGGCCTAAAGGCGCGCCATCCTTGAATTCAACTGACCTCCTTCCTTTCCTCCGACGATTCCTACTCCGATTCCTACTCGGATTCCGATTCCAAATCCGATTGCCATTGCGAAGTCGTCCCCTCTCTTTCTCTATTTCATGGCACAGCTTGTTGTGATCATTTGTTTGTGATAAATTGTGCCATGTCGCTTGCCACTCTTGACTTTTATTGCAGCCCATGGCCAAAAGCGCCCCTCAAGTTGCAATTCTCGGCCACATTTTGCTTAACTGGGCTAACGCGACTCCAAATGCATCGCTTTGCGGCTGTTGCAAATTGTATATCGTATTTTATAGCGAGCGAACTCGGCTTATGCGCATTTGTGGCGCCTGCCACATGAATTCATGAGCGGGAGGCGTGAGGCGTGGCAAATGGCTTTATGCATGACGCATGAGAATTGCACTCGACAAGTTCTTTATACAAAAATTGCCACATTTGAGTGAGCTTCATGCTCATGCCATTTTAGCAATTTGATTGATTCGCTCGCCTCTGATGATGATGAAAGTGAATAATAAATGATGCAGTTAGAATAAACATTTATGTGTGTTGTCTGCACATCAAATCCACTTTCTACACTCATATTTCACACCCAATCTGCATCTTAAACAAGCTCCGATTGTTTATGTTAATTTCCCGCTGTTATCTATCGTTGTGACACGAGTTCATTAGTTCAACGAGTCTGCTTATCAATGAGTCTAGATCTAGATACATTTATTTAACCGTGTTCTATGGCCTTGTACTAGGGACGCGGCATTCATGAAACGCACAGATACAGATACTAAACAAAACGAAAGACAACGAAAACAAAAACAAAGCACATTTTGAAACAATAACAAAATGCTGCGAGTTAATGTGATAGGGAACTACGCCCACACATTTTACATTTTCCATTTCAGTATTTCCACATTTGCCCATTGTTTGTGCCTCTAGAGCAAGAAATGCATTTCGGTTACGATTCACGCACTGCGACAACAGCAACAACAATAATAACAACAACATTGACAATAGGGCGACGCGGCTCAGAACTTAACATGAAATTATGCATGGACGGGCACCCAGAATGGATCACTTATAGAAGAGAAGGAAGGGGGCGGGGCTGAGCCAGCGTCTGGGGGAGGGGAAGGTTATGAGATGCCAGTTGAGTTCTCCAACTGGCAAAAGCCAAACAGAGCGCAACAATCCAAGAGAGACGACGCGACGCGACGCGGAGAACAAAAGCCGAAATGAAAAGACTCGAGCAGTAGCACATTATGCACTTTTGCTTTTTATTTCCATTGAAATACAATAAATTACAAAAATACGAAAAACTGATGAAAATTTCCGGTTGCCAACATACATACAGTGTGTACAAAAGTATGTGCATATAGTATGCAAATTTAATAATCCGCAGAGACAAACGTGTTCCCTGCTTTTTGCTGTAGTTGGACACACATAGGAAGGTATTTTGATTCGCTCGAACAATCTTTTACGCTTTTGTCAAAATTAGTAAAATATATTTAGATTATTCATAGTTTCAAATATGAAAAGAATTTAGTTGGGAGTCGACAAAGTTTCTTTTGAATCAATTAAATTAATTTAGCTATTTATTTATTTTCTTAAACCTCTGAGAATAGCAAAGCAATTACTGTTAATTGTTGTGTAAATCATAAGACATCCTTCAGTTCAGAATATATATAAAATTCGAAATACTTCTAAACAATTATTCAATGGGTTTTAAAATTTAAAAGAAATCAAAATGTTCAAACATCAAGTTGAAAGAAATTCTTTTTAAATCTAATCAGTTTAAATATTAAAATTGTATTCAATTCAGAAAATCTAAAGATATGTGCTCTCATCAATCATAGAAATTACTCAAACAATTATTTAGAAATTTTAAAGTGATTCTCAAGTTACACCGAACATGCAAATAAGCAAATCTTTCAGCTTAGAATGGATATAAAATTCCGCAAATTTGGAAACACTTGAGTCGGCAGAGTATCTGTCAGTCTTAAGCTCACTTGGTGCCTCGTCCATTATTATAATTCTCTGAATTATGCCCAGAGTTGAATGCACTACGCAAAGTCGTTGGCTTCCAGAGTCTCTCCAGCTGGCGGGGCTGGCTGGCAATTTGTTGACAGAAAATTATCAAAAATGATTACGCGCAAGCTGATTAAAAATGCACAAAGCAAAGCACAGCTGAAGTCGAGTTCACAAATTGTTCTTTCATTGAGCCGTTGCGGTACTCAATCAAACTGCAATTATCTTGAGCACGTGCCATGGGCATATGACTATTTATTGATAAGAGTTACTAAAAAAAAGTTTCTTTCTGATTTGATTTGTATCTCAATTTTGTTGAGCGACTTTCATTGCGGTCCATGAATCAGCATTTTCATTTGCAATTGCTGCCACTTTCCATGACTCGAAATTACGAGTATTACTCTCGTATTCTTGTCACGCTTGTTGATCTCTCCTCCTCCACATCCTCAACTCTCTCCAAGCTCAGTGCTTGGATGGGCTGCTGGCCCTTTTGGCTGGGCGATCGAAACTCTGTGAATCTGTATCGGTAAATGTGAAAAATATAAAAAAGAGACACCTGGAGATCGTGACGAGTTATGAATGTGACCGCAGGCTTTCTATTCGCATTGTCTTCGGAGGGCCCAGAGGCAAAAGCCTCTGCTGCTGCCTGCTGGCCACTTAATTAGTTTTAGAAACCGCCTCAAAGTGTTTTCTTTGGCGCAGGTAAACGGATTTAGCATTTACCATTACCATTTACCATTTACGATTTGTCTGCCCGCCTGTGGTTTCACATAAATAACCAAATTCAGAAGATTTATTTATAAGCATATAAGCACATTGCTGTTTTGTTGCTTTTGTTTCATGTCGTTGTCCACAAATCGCCAGTAAAAAGTTTAGCAGCAACGCATGTGCTCCGCATTTCGTATTAGCCGAATTGAAAGTGAAAATCGGTTAACATCGGATAGATTAAAGATAACATTTGTTGATCACATGTGTGGCGAATTGCCAAATAAAGTTACCCCGAAACAAATTGTCTTAAGGTCGCAGCAGCAACTCAGGGAGAAACATCACTCGCCTTGGGCTAATTTATTTAAATTTATTCGCATTAATTACGATTTCGAATGCATTTAATTATGGAGCTGGGTCAAAATAATTCCGAACACTTCTTTTATTCTTGCGCATTTCAATTACATAATCCACACATGCGAATAGTGTTCACAGATTCCGCTGCGGGATATGTTTTTCACTTTTAGCGAAATACATTTGCATATTGAAAAGCAATGTCCAAACAACAGCAACAACAACACCAGCAACAACAACAAACAAACAGATCCGTATATTCATCCTTCAGCATGAATGCGGCATTCTGTCAAACCGAATGCGGATTTCGTATGCAAGGCAACGTAGCAGACCAGATACCAGATACCATATGCATATTTTATAATTTAGAAGACACACACAGAACTGGGGAGAGGGAGAGAGAGGGAAAATGTGTGGGGGAAAAGTGAAATTCATTGGAATTTCCCTCACGTTCGACTCGACAGAGAGTACATCAATCAAAATTGAAATGCATTCGCTGCGTAAATAATTTGTAATGCAACAACGACAACAAAAGCTCTGCTAATGATAAATTCGCATAATAGTTTATAATTCTCAGCACTTGTCACATCAATTGCAATCAAGATATATAAAATGCATGCACAAAAGTTGGCATATTTTCAATTAATAAACCATTGCAATGCGTGAAAAACTCTCTGTGAAAATTCTGGTCGTGCAACAACTTGAAATTTATGCGTGCCGCAAAGCAGAAGTTGTTTGTCGATGGAGGTGTGGCAGGGGCAGGGGGAGGGGGCTTTGCATGTTGCCACAACTAATTAGACACTTGTCATTCGTCATAATGTTGTAATAAATACCGTTACAATGTCATTACCGGCATTACTTGACGGTATTCCGGTATTTCTTTCTCTTTGTTTCTCTCTCTCCCTTTCTGCTTTCGTATTCGTCGTATTTGGAGAACTTCTCCCATTCTCCTGCTCTTTCTGTTTAACTGGCCGCCACCATCGTCTGTCGTCGTCGTCGTCTGTCAATGGCTTGTTAGCTTTCTTGTCTGCCGTGAACCCGCCCAGTTACCCCTTCCCCTTCCCCTCTCCAAACCATCTCCTTGACTTTGTTTAAAACTTTGTTTTGCTTTACGGCTTAGAATTTTAATGAGCTTTCGTCTACTGCGCTTTTTTCACTTCATTCTGAAATATTATCTTTTTTCATGGTACTCTTCAGTCTCTCCGCTCTGCTCACGCACGTAGAACATGATAAGGAGTACGTGGAACGCCGATACCCGTACCTCTCTTGCTCACGCTGGTTTTTTGTAGGGTCATTGCTTAGTTGGAAGTATTAACTACTTGACACTTTTCTTGTTGGGCAATGTTCTCTTGAGTTCGGTTTTGTGTTGCCTACAATTAAATGGATTACGCTTACAAGTGGCTTAAAGCGAAGTATTTTGTGTGAGCTTTAAAGCTGGTCATCTGTTCTGATTGTCGAGTATCTTTGGTCTCTTCAACCAATCTTAGTGCTGAGGAATTATTTGAACTATCAACATGATCTTAGACAATATATTCTTTCTTCATAAGTCAGCACTGATTTCTCCAGTTGAATTATTCCACACTATTGTTCAACTATCGATGTGTTAACTCAACTCTTCCCTCGTTAACTCGTTTCCTTTGACTGTCCTGTGTTTTGTGGACCGCCTTTTGGCCCTTCTGCCAGCTTACAAGAACCTTATCTTATTAACTCATTATATACTTGGTGGGATTCCGCTTATGTTTCCCACCTTGCTGTTGGCTTGCCCCTGCCTCCACAAACAACATATCATTGTCACACATGTCGGAAACTCTGACGACAACAATGTCATGGCTCAGAGACCGAGTGAGTGAGGGAGTGAGGGAGATGGAGATGGAACTCGGGTGTCTGCGGCACATTGAGGAACTTATCTAAGGGCAAATATTGCCCAACATCATTTACACACGCCCAGCAATTGTGCAAACAAAATGCAGCCGACAACCTTTTGCCCGAACTCAAAGCATAACAACATCAACGGCAACGGCGACAATAACAACGGCAAACATCGCTTGTTGTCTTGATAATTAACGCGTAGGGCCCTCAAATTTTGAGGCGGAGGGGCCCTGAGAAATTTCGGCGTAATTTAGTGGCTTATTTGAGAGCATCAATAAGGCGCGAGTAACAACATTGTAGTTGGAGTTGCAGTTGTAGTTGTAGTTGCTGCTTGGCTGCAGCTAAACATTTGCCTAATAGTCTCCGTCTCGTGTGCAGTTTATAAATAAGAAGCGAATCCTGTTTGACCGGTCTACAAAAATAGAAGCGTTCATTACGCAAGAATGTGCCCTAAAACGATGCAGCAGCAAAGTGCCTAAGAACAAGCAGCGAGAACCTGAAATCTGCATAGTCGAAAGATTAATTAACCCAACGCAACAAGCAACAACTCCACATTGAGCAACATCGAGAGGAGCCGCAACAACGATGCGACTATTTGCTGCAACCACACAGCCGGCAGCGACGTTGTCGCTTAGCTCCAGCGACGAAGCCGGCGAAATTATAGAGAACGCTCACATCGACGACAGCAGCACAGGAGCAACAGCCGAAGGAGGAGCGGCAACGGCAGCAGCTGCTGGTGATGTTGGAGCCACGATCTTCAGCAATCACAGCAAGTCAAGGTCGTTGGAACGCTATGCAGGCGCACCGTCGCATCAGCAGCTGCAGCTGCAACTGCCGCCCTATGCCACGCCCACGAGCAGCACACGGCGCCGCCTCCTGTCGCCCTTCCGCTCGATGAAGCGTCGCAGTCGCAGCAGCAGCAGCAGCGGCGAGTCGCAGGGCTACAATCACCTGGCCGTCGTGGTGGCCAATGCAGCAGCCGCCGCCTCCACTGGCAGCCACGTTCAGACGCAGACGAAGGCGAGCTCGCAGAGCGGCGACAGCGGCACGGGCGGCACAGAGCTCGAGCACGAGCTGGAGCTGGAGCTGGAGCTGGAACTGGACCACGAGGACGAGGAGGAGCACGACGAGAGCAGTCAGCTGAGTCTCAGCTACTCACAGCTGAGCAGCAGCGGCTGCGACGAGCCCGACGCCGACGATGAGGCGGCCACAGGAGGAGCAGCATCAGCATTACCGTCGGCTGGAGCTCATTCGACACCCTCGATTGTTGTGGTGGATGTTGTTGCGCAGCAACATGTTGCCGGCGAGCAGCGGCGTCGCAACATGCTGTCGCTGTACTCGTCGTCGTCGGAGGACCAGCTTCATTGTCGCATCGGCGACATCACGCTCATGGACGACACGTACTCCACATGCGATCCACAGAACGATGCGGAACGCATGTTTCTGCAAATTGTCGGCATGTTGCGCGACGAAAACGAGGTTTGTGTCTTCGCTACGCGAACTTGTTGCACTCATAAATACATGTAATCGACAGACGGCACTCGTCTCGTGCCACATACTTTGCTACACACTTACTTGCATAATTGCCACAATGACACATTTAAGCCTTGCCATTTTAATTAAATCCCATCTTCTTTGCCCTTCTCACTTTCCTCTCGGGACAACGCTTGGCGTCTCCCGCCCACGCCCGCCATTAAAATCTTGATTAATACGCAGCAACTGGCCATTAAGGATTGGCCAAAGCGTCGATTCATGTACATTTATATACATTCGTAATTAAGCCCGTCTATCGATATGATACAGCACGACTTAAAGCATTGCAATTTCAATCGCAATCCCAATTAATTAAACGTACAATTTACGGACTTAATGCCCAAAGCGAAAGTCGCTTTATTTCTTACTTGGTTGATTGGTAAATGTTTCAATTTGTGAACAAATTATGTATTTGCTTCATATATCAAACCTTTGAACTTTATTAAGCAACAATAACTATTAGAAGGATCAAATTAACAATTGATTTGATTGTAACAAATAATTGCAAATGATAATCATTTGACCATTTCGACAAATTCTTACTTGTGCAATTGCCATCATTCCAAATACTCGTTAATTTCAACAATTATTTGAAACTTGCATTCCTTTATTAATATATGTTATCAAACAACACTCTCTCACTTTTAATAAATCAATAACTAGCCAATTAAACTTTGAGTTGCGTTTGGCCAACAGATCAAATCAAACCGACTTTAAGCGTAACGCATTTGACAAGACAACAGCTGGTCAAGTTTGCAGCTAATCCATCTGACATTGCAACTGACAGCGGATGCTGTGGCATGCCCCAAAGGAGCTCAAGATGCACTGGGCGGCTGTGGCAAGTATGATGACAGCTTTGCTTGTCTAGTTGGCCAGGTGAAAGCAGCACGAAGCTGCTCAGCTAGAAGAAGGACCTCGGGCACGTTTCAAATTGTGCTGCATTTTTACTTTACTGTTATTCTTAGTTTTATGCACCACAATGACTATATTGACTTTACAAGGATTCCGCAAAGCATATTGCATATTGCTTTGGCTTTGGCTTTGGTCGTTGATTAGAAAACTTCTAAAAAAAGGAACTAGCGAGGGCATTGAACTGATATCGGAAGCGAGTTTGCGTTTGATATCAAACGCTTTCTTGTCGTCGGCTTGTTGCCACTAATTAGTGACGGCGCTGTCGACGTGCAACGTACGCCGTGGCAGGTTGCATATTTATTGTAAACATCAAATTATTGATTGCAGCGCGCACCAACGACAACCGCAGCCTCTGTGTTGTCGCCATAGCTGCGGCCTTTGTTGCCGCTGCTGTTGCCATTGCTGCACCCTGTTTTGCTAATTAAGCAGAAGTACAATGGCAAACAATTGCTGTTGTCGTTGACGTTGTTGTTGCTGTTGTTGCCGCTGCTGCTGCTGCTGTTGATGGAGCAGCAAATTGCAACTTCAGATTATTTTTACGCTTAATTAGCTGCAGCACAAATCAGCAAAGGAAGCCTTTGAGTTTGAGTGAGTTCGACTCCTGTACAAAAGGCAAACCGATGATTGATAAGGCTGCCCTTTGACTCCGTCAGCAGACAGACAGCTAGAAAACTAAATTAAATTGGCAAACACAATCGAGTTTATTCTAATTGCCAAATGCAGTTACTTCTGTGTGCAAATATTTATTATAAATTTGGAACTATCCAAATGCCATTAGCATGCAAACTAAATAAAACTCGCACAAATTCCAAGAAAAATAGATTGTTAAATAACTAACAATGCAATGCCTTGGCCATGGCCATTGCACAAGAAGACAGGACAGAACAGGACAGGACAGAACCGAACAGCACGGGACACGACACATGTAAAATGGTCCGTGCATGCATTATGAAGCATAAACTTGCCCCGGGGAGCGAGCTGAAACGGCAAAGTTCAAAATCAGAAACACAAACTCGAAGAAAACTGAATTACAAATAAAAACCCAACAGCAGCAGCAGCAGCAAAATAACTATAACTAAATGAAATAATAGAGTAAATGGTGGAGTCGTGGCAAGGTGGCAAGGTGGCAAGGCGGTCTGGTCTGGCTTCAGTGTTGTCTGACTGCTGTGTCCTGGCATCCTGTTGGCTTCTTGAACGCTGCAAGTCAGACGGAAAGTTTTGTGCGCAGGTAAATGCATTTTGCTTGTTGCATGCATTTGCCATGCAAAATGGCAGCTATGAAAGTTTTTGTTGCAAACTCGCTAGGGGACGACTGCGACTCCGCCAAATGGTCTGCCAAAGTGAAATTGAAAAGCGAAAATGATGAAAATGTGCAAAATGAAACGTGTGCCAACCAGCAGCAACAACAACCTTCAGTTGCTGCTGTAGCTGTGGCATCAGTTGCCAGCCTCAACTCCCGCTGACAGTTTCGACTTACAAAGCGTTCAAATTGGCAACAGCAGAATGATGCTGCAGTCTTCTACCTGCCACCTGCCACATGCTTTCTCTCTCTTCGCTGTGCGCTGTCTGCGCATAAAAGTTAAAGCTCACTTTTTGCCTTTTATTGCTAATGAAGAGCAGCACACAAAGGCGCACAGGGGGGCGTAGAAAGGGAAGTAAAAGGGAAATACCTTTGAGTTATTTATATGAAAACTTTAAATTGCAGCCCGCTTTATGATAGCCCGCCTTGGAAAGGACGCCGGACCATAAAGACATTACTTAATTATTGCAGCGACAATGTGCGCAATGTGTCGTATGTGTAATATCCAAACAGGCTTCAACTACAAAGTAGGCAACATTCACTCTGTGGGTGTGGAAAAGAAAGCGAAACTAGACAGAAGCCGACTAACAACTAATTAAATGCCCATAAGAGCAGACATACGAAAACTGATTAAACTGAAGCCGCAGGGAATACTATATACCTCCATTATAATTATCTCCTCATTTCTCCTTCCCTTTGTGTCTTCGTGTCTCGCCGGTTTGCTAATTGATATCCCCTATGATTTTGTTACTTGCAGAAAATGCGCCAATTTCAGAAGGTGTTGGAGGATTTAAGCTCCCGCGTCGCATTGGCCGAGCAAACAAAGAACGCCTGGCAGACGCCCGCATCGGTGGGCGAGGCAAACGAGCAGATGCAACAGCTGCAACGGCTGCGGGACAAGATGACCACGGCCAGTGCACTACTCGATGATTGCAATGAGCAGCAGTCGTTCTTCACCGCCAATCAGGTGCTGGTGCCAACGCCCTGTTTGTCCAAGCTGGAGGATTTGAATACACGGTAAGTGTGCTGAAGGCCGAAGGCTTTTCCCAGTTGCTGCTGCTGCCTCCCCAGATAGATATTCGTTCGTTGATTATTGTTCGTTGCAGCATGAAACTGTTGCAAATTGCAATGGACGAGCGTCAGAAGGTTTTGTGCCAGGCTGGCGCTAATCACACGCACGAGAACGGCGACGATGGACGCAACACATCCAACAGTGGCACCATTGGACCATTACCTAATTTGGGCCAGAGCGTTAAGCCGCCCTGGGAGCGTGCCACGACCGCCGCCAATGTGCCTTACTACATCGAGTGAGTATTGACAGCCTCCGACCCCCGACCTCCTCCTCCTCCCGATAGCCAATTATAATTGACCCCCAACGCCTCCATTGCAGTCACGAACGCGAGACCACACATTGGGACCATCCCGAGATGATTGAGCTGATGAAAGGACTGGCGGATCTTAATGAAATACGCTTCTCCGCCTACCGCACGGCCATGAAGCTGCGCTCAGTCCAGAAGAGATTGGGTAAGGGCACATTTTTTGCATATTTAGATAGCTTGCACTAATCTGATAAAGATATTTCAGAAGTTAAAATTAAATTAATAATATTTAGAGTATAATCATAATTAGTTGTTTCGATTTTTTGGAATTATATTTGATATTTAAAAAATCAGCTACTTGATTTCGATTGACTTGACTTTTAATCATTACATTTAAACATTTAATGTTTTATTGAGATTTTTAGACTATTATATTCGATTAAGCAATTTCAGATATTTCAAACCTTAGAAATTTAAATATTTCGTTTTTCAAAGTTTATTTTAATATAAATAAATATAGCGATGTTGGGATTTTTTAATATTTGTATGATTTGTATTTTCAAATCTTTGCATATTTGAATATTTAGAATTAGAAGTTTTTAGATAGGTTTAGATGTTTCATTTTTGACATTTATAAAGATAAGTTTTTTTTTTCAGATTTTAATATTTTTACCTTTAAATATATTGATATTTGAATATAAAGACACAATATTTGGATTTTTAGTTAGCTATGTATTTTAGATATTTTAATATTTACATTTCTAAACCTCTATATTAAATTTGTAGGCTTTAATATTTGCAAATTAGAATTTTCACTTTGCAGATATTTAAATATTTTGTATTGTTACATTCAAATACATTCTGATATCTAGAAATTTAAAAAATTTGATTTTTTTATTTTTAAAATGTTTTTATAGATGTATTTTGTATGTATTTCCATTTTAATAAATATTGAACCTGCATTTCAGCTCTTGATCGCATCTCGATGGCCACCGCTTGCGAGTCGTTCGATCGCCACGGGCTGCGTGCGCAGAACGATAAACTTATCGATATACCGGACATGACGACGGTGCTGCATTCGCTCTACGTGACAATCGATAAAATTGATTTGACGCTAATGCTCGACCTGGCCATCAACTGGATCCTGAATGTCTACGACTCGCAGCGAACTGGCCAAATCCGCGTGCTCAGCTTCAAGGTGGGTCTGGTGCTGCTCTGTCGCGGTCACCTCGAGGAGAAGTATCGCTACCTCTTCCGCCTGGTGGCCGACACAGAACGGCGAGCGGACCAGCGACGTCTGGGACTGCTGCTGCACGATTGCATACAGGTGAGCTTTAAATAATAATTGACATCAACTCAATAGTAAATAATGATCTGCTTTAGGTGCCTCGGCAACTGGGCGAGGTGGCTGCCTTTGGAGGCTCCAACATTGAGCCCTCGGTGAGGTCTTGCCTCGAGCAGGCGGGCATTTCACAGGAGGCCATCGATGGCAATCAGGAGATTTCAATAGAGCTGCCGCACTTCCTCGGCTGGCTGCAGCACGAGCCGCAGAGTCTTGTCTGGCTGCCGGTGCTGCATCGTCTGGCTGCCGCAGAGGCGGCCAAGCACCAGGCCAAGTGCAACATCTGCAAAGAGTATCCGATTGTGGGCTTCCGATATCGCTGCCTCAAGTGCTTCAACTTCGACATGTGCCAAAAGTGTTTCTTCTTCGGCCGCAATGCCAAGAACCACAAGCTCACCCATCCCATGCACGAGTACTGCACAACGGTGCGTATGCTTAATGTTACCCTTTTAAAAGTATTTTACTTAATGTTGTCTCTCGCTTTGCAGACCACATCCACCGAGGACGTGCGCGACTTTACGCGTGCGCTCAAAAATAAATTCAAGAGTCGCAAATACTTTAAGAAGCATCCACGCGTCGGCTATCTGCCCGTGCAGAGTGTGCTCGAGGGTAAGTGTTGTGCTGCTCATGCTCGTCTTCTCCTTGCTCATTAATCAATTCGTTGCACAGGCGATGCACTCGAGAGTCCTGCGCCCAGTCCACAGCACACAACGCACCAGCTGCAGAACGACATGCACTCGCGCCTCGAGATGTACGCGTCGAGGCTGGCGCAGGTGGAGTACGGCGGCACCGGGTCCAACTCGACGCCGGACAGCGATGACGAGCATCAGCTGATAGCACAGTATTGCCAGGCGCTGCCCACGAACAATGGCAGCGCGCCCAAGTCGCCGGTGCAGGTGATGGCCGCCATGGATGCGGAGCAGCGCGAGGAGCTGGAGGCCATCATACGTGATCTCGAGGAGGAGAATGCCAATCTGCAGGCCGAGTACCAGCAGCTGTGCACCAAACAGCAGAGCGGCACTCCCGACGACACCAACGGCATGCAGCACTCCAGCTCCAGCATGACGGGACTTGCCGGCCAGGGCGAGCATGGCCAGGTAAATACTCTCCGAAAATAAATCTCTGTTCACACTGCTGACATTTGTTTTATGCTCGCTGCAGGACATGATGGCGGAGGCGAAGCTGCTGCGTCAGCACAAGGGTCGCCTGGAGGCGCGCATGCAAATCCTCGAGGATCACAATCGACAGCTGGAGGCGCAACTGCAGCGTCTGCGCCAGCTGCTGGACGAGCCCAACGGCGGCAGCGCCAACAGCAGCGCATTGAACAGCGCCGCCGGCTCCGCGCTCAACTCGAAGCCCAACACGCTGCAAACTCGCTCGGTGACCGCCTCGCAGCTGAACACGGATTCGCCAGCCAAAATGAACCAGCAGAACGGACACTATGAGCACAATTCAAGTAAGTTTTAGCTTAGCTCCCGTTCAGTTCCCACCCGCCTAATCCGCAACTCGCTGCAAATGTCCGACTAACACGACCCTGCATGTCCCAAATCATGTGTTCAAACAGAGGGTATTATGCTGCCGGGCCTGAGCAACGAGCTGCAACAGCATCCACAGTTGGCGAGTCTCGCTGCCAAGCACAATCAGCATCAGTTGAGTGGCGCCTTGAACGCACTGCATCAGCAGCAGCAGCAGCAACAACAGCAGCAGCAACAGCAGCAGCAGCAACATGCACAGCGTGGCATGCTGACGGGCAACGGTGGCATCGAGTTGCCAAACAACGGTATGCAGACGTCCGGCTATTTGGTTGATGACGGACGTCCGCCACCGCCACCGCATTCCAGTTTACTGCAGCAGCATTTGAACAACGGTGCGGAAATTGCTTGAGTGACTTTTACCAGATTTTCCAATTGCATTTTTCGTAGTTTTGCTCACTTCGTTGAGTTTCTTCCGTTCTCTATTATTTAGGGGCACTTCGCTCCTCACCTTATTTTGTTCACATTTTGTGCAGCATACTTTTCGGTGCTACGATTTATTTGTTTGCTGATGGAGAGAATTTCTTTTGCATTCGAGTTTAATTTGATTGTATTCGTTTTTGTGTTGCTTTTGCTTTAGTTGTTGTTCGTTTTTGATGGCCAAAACTCTCTTCGATACAATTAAAACAAACTAATGTGAAATTTCTCTTGCTTCATTTCCCTTGTCCCCCAACCACACGCAATGACCTGCAGATCATAACTAGAGCGTATTTTGGAGTGTTTGGCAAAGCGGTAATACAAATAATAAATATACCATCGTTTAAATAAACCACTATAATTTACTCAATAAATGCATAATTAAATGTGTGCTTGTTTTAATTTCACAGACGCCGCTGATCATTTGGTGACTGTCATTACCGAACAGGAAATCGAGACTAACAACGATGACTTGGACGAGAGCAGCAGCAGCACAACAACAAATACAACGACGACGACGACCACAAATACAGAGAAAACCTGTGTGGAGCTAAGGAAATAAGTTTCGATACTTAAAAAATGAAAGAAAATTGAATGCAAGGCAAAACTAAAAACAAAATAATATTAAAGTAAAGGGCCGACTTAAGGATACTTCACTGTACTGGCTGGCGGGCGTGCAAGCAAATTCTAAACAGTATGCATATATACTAATATACCTAAACACAACTTATACATATACAAATATCGTGGTACATATATTTATACATATGAATATTAACAGAAACAGAAGATAAGAATGAAAGCTGAGCAACGTTTTTTATTAGTTACGAAACGATATCAATAATAAGTAAATGATACATATTAAAAGCTGAAAATAATGCAGAAATATAAATTTTAGTTAAGATATTTACATATATATACATATAAAATAAACATCGTAATTATGCATAATCAATTGCAAGCACAAACAAAACTGTTAAAAGGAATGCACTTTTTTTGTCAAAAACAAAACCACAATAGATGTAAAAAAAAAAGGAAAAGCATTCGGGCTTCTTTTGTATTGCATTGAAAAAATTCAATTGGCATTTAAATGCTATTCGATTTATTATTTTATCCATTGAACAGCTTTTAATTTATTGATTTTCAATTAATGTGTATCTTGTATTATAATTTAATTGTGCTAACTTAAAGTGTGCTGCAATGTTTTTTATTAAAAGAAATTAGTTATTATTGAACAGAAAATTGTATTTGGCATTTTTATTTTATTTTTGCTTTCAGCTATCTGTTTTTATTTTTTACTGTAGATACCATCATATCATTATTTATTTCGAATATAAAATAATAATCATAATCGAGACAAAACCGATCACTAAATGGACCACCTTTTCTATGCTCTTAACTATCAAAATAATTCAACAAAGATTCAGAATGCAACTTCGTGAATGTTTACTAGATAAATCAATATAATTCCATTTATAACTACTAGTCAAATTAAATACCTAATCGCATACCAGAGCAGGCGTATATGTGTGTCGATATGATACTCAAAAACAATACAACTCGAATCGCTTTAAATACCAAACTTATCGTGCGTTTTTAGATGTCTAAACTATATCATAAAATTCAGATAAACAGAAAAGAAACCCATAAAATATCCGCAACAATAAATACTTAATAGTCTTTAATGTAGATTATAAATCTAAACAGTTTTACAAATAATTTTAAAAATATTTAAAAGAGTTTTGTTTCAGAAATCATATTCTGATTTTATTATAATTTATTTAGCTCTTAGTATATAATTATAGCATATATCAAGAACTGACTAAGAAAGTACATATTGAATTTTCTCATAACTCACAATCAATGTAGAAAAGTTACCCACTATGCATATTTTTCTAGCCGAACAGAAGTCCTACCAATATTCATTGGTTATAACCAAAACCGTTTAAAACCCTCCGTTTCAAGTTAAAAACAAATGAACCAAAATGAGAAACAAAATGCTTAAATCAGACACTAGACAGAAGATCCCATATACATATATAAATAACATATATATAATATGAAATCCCTAGTAAACATATCTTCAACAAAACGAAAATACAGCAACCTACAATTAAAGTAAGGCTAACATTAAATATATGCGTATCTATTTAAACTACTATTAAATATATTCAATACGAATTTAAATGCATGCATGTTACCCAGAATTGAGAATCTTAAACACTATCCAGCTATCCAAAACACGCAAGCCACAATTTTTTTATTTCAACGGAAAAGAACTGCTGCCAGCTTTGTAATAATTTTATATTTGTAGATCTAAAACTAATAAAAATTAAAGTACGAGTGAACAAAATAATAAAAGTAAAAGTAAAGATAAATGAAAGCGAAGTGAAGCAATTCAAGCATATCCCAAAATAGTCTTCAGTGTATCAAGTGGTTGTCTATGATAAATATTATAAACAATACGTTTATGTTAAAAGCCAAACAATCAACGAAAATTATATGAAATTAAATACGATATATTGCGTGCTATATTAGCTACTTATTTGGGTAAATATTCAATCGTATGTAAAATACTACATATTGGAATTATTATCGTAAACCGAAAGAATCTAATCTAAGTTTCACTTAGCCAAATTGTGTCCAATTGTAAATCGAATCGAATTAGCACAGCACCCACATACTTAATCGATCCCTTAGTTAAATAGATACAGCTTTCACTATGAATTGATCTTTGATCTTTAAAGCTTGTTTGTTTTCCTACTACTTGAGTGGGAACGAAGGTAGTCAAAGGGCTGGACTTGGGCTCCATAAGTTATTTTAGTGGTAGCTTGTGCCTGGGCACAGGCGAATTCAATTGTACCTATCTTTTGATACCGTTTACTACAAAACTAAGGACTATAATCGTATTATTACATTGTATTGTGCATCTTATTTAATGCGGCAAGACCAATTCTAACTGAGTATGAGAAGGAAATTGGAAGCGATACTGAAAATTGAAATGAGAACGAACAGTAAAGAAATGGAAAGTAATATTAAATATTATATTTAATTTATAATATGCAGAACATGATGAAATCGACGAGTAATTAAAGAGATCTTTCACATTTCAATCTATGCTACAAATGGTAGATATAGAATACATATACATATACAAGTATACATACATATGCATATAGTAAGGCATACATATACATGTTGCAAACATGCAAAACATACACAAACACACGATCACAAAAACCCAAAGAGAATGAATAATATCAAGAAACAGTACTTAAACGTTTATATACAAGACACTCACACATACAAACATACATATTATATTTATACATAATGGCATAATTATAATATTATTACTCGTATATCATATAATACGAACATATATGAAGATTGCGAAGCGTTGATACAATAAATAAAAAGCAACACATTAATTACGTTACAATCGGAAGTTTTATTGAGCAGGATAAAGAATCAATTGGTGAATTAAGTATACTATATATATTGTATATATCATTCCTCCTTCCCTCCCATTAAGTAACTTCTTGCGAATTTGTTAATCGAGTTTATTAACCTATGTTTCGAAATTTGAGCTTAAACTTGAAAAATAATACAACACATGCATACATATACATATCAAGTGAATGGATATATATGTAAAGTAAGGTTAAGTAGAACTTATGTGAACACATCAAAGGAGTTGGAGATACTAGACCATTTGCAGAACAGCTTCTCGTATTGAGATATAGTGTCAGACAGAGACAGATACAGAGACAGAGACAGAGAGTGAGAGAGTGCAAGGCAGGGAAGGGGAAGCAAAGTACAGTTGGAAGATCGCCTTTTACTCGCCAAACGCTGCTCGGACTCAGTGGTGATAGTAGGCGTGGGGATCGGCAGCGGGGGCGGGCAGAGCAGCAGGATAGTGGGCGTAGGGGCTGTGGGCGAGTGCGGGGTAAGCGGCATGGAAGTGAGCAGGAGCAACGGGAACTGGAGCTGGTGCTGGAGCGGGAGCGGGAGCCGGAGCAGGAGCGGGTGCAGCATGATGTAAGGGTCCCAGGGCGTAGGGATACGAGAGCAGGGGCAGCACAGGCTTAGGCACTGCCGGCAATGGCGGAGCAGGCGGCGGTCCGGGCACCAGGGCGTGTGGAGCAGGTGCTGGTGGCTTGTAGGCAATCGGCTCCTTGCGCACCACGGCATTGAAGCCATGATGCGGATCTGCGGTGTAGTCAACGGTGCGCTTGGTGCCATCGGGATCCACGACGGAGTAGCTGCCCTTGACCACGTCGCCATGTCGCGTCTCGTGCTGGCTCTTCAGGTCGCCAGTATAGCCATCCTGGATGTCGTAGCCAAAGGAGTACTTGGGATCGGCGTCATATGGCTCGGGGGCAGCGGGCTTGGGAGCTGGACCTGAAGCACTTTATTACACACAATCGATTGGGTAACAGGACTGCCAGTACTCACCAGGTGCTGCGTAGGGTGCGACCAGATGTCCATGGTGTGGCCCATAAGCGCCATAACCGTGCAAGGGTCCGGCTGGTCCACCGTAGTAGGGTCCGGGTCCAATGACGCCGGCGCAGGCGACGCCCAGCGCAGCGCTGAGCAGCAGTAACTGTAAGATACATAGACAAGGGTGGAGTAATCCTTTGGAGGAGATGCTGTGGAGACACACCTTCAGCATGGAAGTGCTTGAATTGTCCTCGTCAATCCTTTTTGGGCCAGATGGATGGCCAAATGAAATTTACAGGATTGCAGCAGCAGCAAAACGACGACGAAACGCGCTAGAAGAGGAAACAACAACTGCAAACGTTTCGATGACGTTCTGGCAATTTATACTAAAAGCTGGCGTCAAATGTCGCCTGCTTCACATGGTGCAAAAGACCAAGCGAAACAATAAACTAATTGAAGATCAAGAGGGAGACCAAGCAGCCAACAGCGAACAGCCAACAGAGCCAAGCCAAGTCGATTCAAGTCGCGTCGCGTCGAGTCGAGTTAAGAGCTGATCATGCCACATGGCGCAGACAGCGAGACAAACGGACGGACAGACAGGCAGTCAGACAACAAGTTAGACTGCGACTGGGACTGGGCAGCCACCTGGCAGTGAATCGTGTGGCTGGGTTCAAGTGAAGCCAGCGTGGCTTAGAAAGGTTATTCTTCCGCTAAACCATTTAAAGGGTTTCTGATAGATCGATCGACCCGTTTGGCTTGGTGTGTCGCTTGCCCTTTCACTTTTGCCAATTATGTGGAAATTTATTTCGCTACAAAACACACTGCAATTGAAATGTTAATGCTAAAATATTATGGACTAGGACTTTTGGCCAGGCTAAAAGCGGCATAATTAGTGGCCCAACTTAGCGGCAAAGCGTTGCCAAAATGAAATGGCAGTCGACAGCAGCCGCAGCATCCACCGGCATTATGCTGCAGACTAACTCTGCAAAAGGTCAGACAGTCGACAATTAAATTACAACAAACAAAATGCCTGACTGCGAGTTGCGAGTGCAGCAGCCACCGAATAAAGCGAAAGGTCAACATGCCCAACTCTGATAGATACTGAGTATGATTCGTCCACACATTACATTCGTGCCCTGACAGAGACCCAATCCGCTATCCGCCATCCGCAAACAAGAACGAATAATGTCATTAGTTGCATGTTCATTTCGAATGCTTAATTTATGTTCGCAACAATTTGTTGCAACAGGCAAGCCAAGCGATCGACCACTGCAATGCATTGCTATTGACAGCTATTCCCAGCTATTATGCGACAAATCTCGCTGAAAGCTTAAATCGTGCTGGTTGCCCGCATTGCCAGCTTGAAGATCAAAGCAATTGATCAAAACAACTGTTGTCAACCGCTTGATGCCCTTTCTCGTGGTACACACGAATTATCGCCCAGCATGTGACACTCGAGTGTGTAAATCATTAAAAACATTTGTAAAAGAAGATGAAGAAATAAACTTATTTTTAAACTAAAAAATACTGTTCTAATTTCGAACTTTTCCCTTTAATTTTATTTTTATTATTTTGAATTTAGCAAACATTTATTGACTTATTTATCAAAGCCCAAATTATTTTATTTTTTATACAATTCTGTGTCAAATTGCTTTTCTGTATCTTACAGATACATTCCAATTATATGCATACTTTCACACATCGTACACATACTTTAGCATCTGCCAAACACTTTAAAAGAATTTAATTGAAATGCGGTTTGCCGCCGCGATGTTCGATGGTTCAATTTATCAATTGTCTGAATTATCACTTCATTGAGATACGCGCACCCAAAGCAGCTGGCAGTTAAGTCCGGTCCCAGTTACAGCCAGAGATCAGCTGTTTGGAGGCCTCAAATATGGCTGCTCTTGTAATTTTCCGGAAATGTTTTAACGTTTAAATGGAAACATTCGCACCGCACTGTTAGTTAGTGCATCATTCAATTTTGCGGAGGAATTATGGACTTCTCTGATGTGCTAGAGAAATGTGGAAGTTTCGGACGCTTTCAACATGTGATATTACTGCTCTATGGATACACAAATATTCTCGGATCGCTGCATTACTTTTCCCAAACGCTCATCACATTTACGCCTGAACATTGGTTGGTAAAAGCTGAACAAAGCGAAGTGAAATATTTTTTTAAATATGCAGTTCTTTAGGTGCAATCACAATGATCTGCAGCATCTGAATTTATCTGAGGTGCGTTCGGTATACGCAAACATAACACCGTCATCCTGCACCCTGTTGGAGAGTGTAATCAACGGCACAGGAGTAGCAGCTAAGACTGGACAGTGCAGGGATTGGATATTCAAGCGGGAATACGGCTATGAGAGTATTACAACCGAGGTATAGATAAAGAGGATTATAGTTAATTTGTTAGCTAACAATTTGTACAACTTGCAGCTGAAGTGGGTTTGTGACAAGTCTCATCAGTCGGCGGTGGGACAATCGTTCTTTTTTATTGGATCCGTTGTGGGCACTATTTTATTCGGATTTCTGTCTGACTGCATTGGACGAATGCCGGCATTAATTATGGCCACATTGGCTGGAGCATCGGGCGATTTTATGACCTCGTTTGTGCACAGTTTCCCAATGTTTACGCTCTCAAGATTCATTTCTGGTCTCTCCACCGATACCATGTACTATTTAATGTACATTTTAGGTAAGTCTTTAGCATTGTTACACTTTCCTTAAGTGGTATTCAAATTATATTACAGTATTCGAGTACCTCAGTCCGAAGCGTCGCACATTTGGGCTCAACATCATCCTCGCCGTCTTCTACTGCTTCGGCCTGGTCACCTCGCCCTGGGCTGCCATCTGGATAGGCAACTGGCGCCACTATCTCTGGCTGGCCTCGCTGCCAGCTCTGGGAGTACTCGCCTATCCGCTCTTCATCTGCGAGAGTGCTCAATGGCTGCTCACCAAGCAGAGATACGATCGTGCTGTCCAGTGCCTCAAGTGGGTGGCCAAATTCAATGGACGGCAGGTGGAGGACTCTGTCTTCGATGAGTTCGTCAAGAACTGCCGAGAGAGGGCCAATGAGGAGCAAAAACTGACTACTCATGAGGACACGTTCATGGGCATGTTCAGAACACCGCGACTGCGAAGATTCACTCTCACGCTGCTCCTTAAATCGTAAGTTAAAGATTATTTAATTGTGTAATACTATTAATCATATTGCAGGGTCATCATCACACTCTCCTACGATGTGATCAATCGCAACATGGAGGGTTTAGGCTTGTCGCCCTTCAAGCTGTTCTCCTTCACATCGATCAACTTTCTGCCAGCGGGATGCACGATCCTTCTGCTCCAGAACATCATCGGTCGCAAGGGCATGGCCTGTGGTGCCCTGCTCATTGGAGGTATTATTACCACTGTGACTGGCTTCTTGATTGCCTTCTTGGACCCCAAAGAGAATGCTGTTCTGTTGGCCATTATGATCGGTCTGGGTCGTTATGGTGTCAGTGTCTCTTATGATGCGGAGATACAATATGCCGCCGAGATAATTCCGACCAGCGTTCGAGGCAGAGCCATCTCCAATATACATGTTGTCGGCTTGGCATCCAATGCGCTGGTCTTCTATGTGATCTACTTGGCCAAGTACTACAAGCCCTTGCCATCGATATTCATTAGTTTTCTGATGTTCTTTGGCGCTGGTTTATGCCTCACGTTACCAGAGACGTTGAACAAGTAAGTCGCTTATTTGAATGTATCTTTTCAAATTTCAGTATCGGCTTTATTACAGGAAATTGCCGGAAACCCTTGCAGAGGCGGAATGCTTTGCCAAGGACGAACCTTGCCTTTTCTTTACAACGCGTGATAAAAGGGATAAAAGTGCTAAGATTTCCGCATAGATTTTAGGTTAAATAATTTGAAATTGTCTAATCGATTTTCTGTTTGAAAATATATACCATGTATGTGTTTTCAGCTCACTTCAATTTTATTCAATTGTCGCAAGTTCAAAGCTTAGATTTAACTAATATATAATTTTAAAGAATCGATTAAGCCAAATACAATGTAAACATTTTTTTGTGTCGAGTTACAGTCAGAGCTTTTTAGAATATACATATAACTAATTTTTTTGTGAGCAAAATGGAATTCGCGATACACATTATATGCTTAAGCCAACAAGTCACATGTGTTCTTTATTGATTTCAATAACAGAATCAACCTAGTTAGTTACCTCATTGCAAACGACATTGCGATTTCCTAATTACGCAGCGAGTCTCAATTGAATTATCGCAGTCTGGCAACACTAAAATACTTTTAGCTTACAGTAAGCGCTAAAAGTCTAGCACTGCTGGCTGCTAATACTACAGGGAAATTCTATTCAAATTATTCGTAAAGCTAAATTCTTTGAAAGTAGAAAACAAAACAAGCGCACATTTTTTTAGCCTTCAGACTGCACGATTTTTTAGGCATCATTGAACGTATTTATTTCGAAACAGCACCTGTTTAAATATACAAAAGATTGTTTATAACAAGCCTAAAGTACAATTTTACATTTAATGCATTGCATTTGACAAGTCACTGGCTTGCCGAGAAGTATTTAAGTATTTGTGTATATGGCTAATCAGACGATAACCTTAGAGTAAACAACAATACAAAAGGTGAGCAATCGGTCAATCATGGAAATTTCATAAATATAAGAACAACGACTATGGGATATTCTACAAAAATTTTGATATATCATACAGAGTAAAATAAAAGAGAGAACAAATTGCAAATACTAAATCTACCAAATAAAAATGTAAAAATACAATTTTTTTTTTTTAATCTGTCCTGATCACATTCTAATCGAAAGATACTCGGTGTAAGAGCATATAATGCGATTATATTGCCATCTCATCACCCACCCAGAGACACGCATAGCTACGTCACATTATAATAACAGTAAACGAATAGCATCGCATGAGAAGAATCTTTCGAGCTGGGGCACGTCGTAGAGCTCAAAATCTATATTTATCTTGTTCGAAATAACGCAAACACTCTCACACATCGTATATGCTATATTCGCGAACTGCATTCGCTTTTCGGATGATATTCGAAACGCAACGGGAGGCGACACTTTAAACTTGACTTCGGTTTGCGACGGTTCACGGATCGGAATAACGGAATATACACAATAAAGGCAATTCGGTCGAAAGTGTCGGAACGGTCTTCAAACTCAGCTGCTTTAAATTTAGCGAACGCAAAAAAGCTGTTTCCAATCATAAAACTTAACTCCATCATTTTGCTGATAAGTCGTGCAGATCCATGAGTCCGAAAGCTACAAAATAACGTAATGTTTTATTCAAGCTTGTGCATTTAAAAAAGAAACCAGAACATACAATTTTATGCAAATTCAGAATCAAATGAAAATGCTAAATAACAAATAATAATTATACATATACGCAAATATTTAATATGTGATTATAAGTTAAGCATAATTCAATTAAAAATCTCAAAATGCTTAAATGAATTTACTAATACAATTTGTTAAGAGATGGAAATAATTGATTAAAATACAAATAATTTGAAATTTATCCTCACAGAGTCTACTACAAATAAAGAGAAATTATTTAATTGAATGTATTGCTTTTCAAATATTCTTTGCATATAGCCAAAAATTCCCAAAGTGGTTCTCTTGTTTCAGACAAGGTTTAAAAGGTTTAACGAAATGAAGCTGCGATAAATGCTTCATTTCTTCATCATCAGTTATTACTAACAATCCAAATTGCATAGACACACATATAGTATTTACGCCAATGTAAATATTGTCAAACTTAAATTATATAAACGCCTAGAGTGACAGACATTCCGGGAATTCAAAAAGCTAATTGCCTTTTGCAATTAAGTAAATTCAGCGAGACGCGCAAACAAAAGCCAAATCAAATGATGTGAGATGAGAGGCAAGTGGCAAGAGTGCAGCGACAAATAGATCACTTCTTGATCGGACGGGCTGGAGTTCAGTGGTCAGAGTGAATGTGAACGTGAATGTATTTGTGAATGCAATTTGTGCGAGAGCCAAAGATCACAATGTTGGAGGTGGACAAAATGCTGGCGAAGTGCGGCGACTTCAGTCGCATGCAGTGGCTGATGCTGCTGCTCTTCAGTCTGATCAATTTGCTATCAGCTCTGCACTACTATTCGCAGACGATCATCAGCTTTGTGCCCAAGTATTGGTAAGTACGCTGTTCTCCTAGGCGTATACTTAATCTCACTTATGCGCACAGGTGTGCAGATGACCTGGAGGCAGACTTCGAGCCGCCGCCACAGTCCAGCTGCTTCCCGCTGGGCGCGAATGCCAGCAGCAGCAATAAGTGCCAGAGATACGACTATGAGCTCTACATGGGCTACAAGAGCTTTCCCAGCGACATGAACTGGATATGCGAGAATGCGTGGAAGCTGACGCTCGGCCAGTCCATGTTCTTTGTGGGCTCCGTTGTGGGCACGCTGTCGCTGGGCTATCTGGCCGATGTTCTGGGCCGAGTGCCCATTATGATTGTGGCCAACTTGATTGCCATGCTGGGCAACATGTTGACCATATTCAGCTCCAATCTGCTGCTCTTCTGCACGTTTCGTGTGATCTCCGGCTTTGCCACCGACAGTAACTTCCTCATGATGTACATACTGGGTGAGATTCTGTTCTTCAATGCAAATCAACTGGAATACAATATGTGATTCTTTGCAGTTATGGAATATATGCGGCCTGCTCTGCGCACCATCGGCCTCAGCATCTGCATTGGCATCTTCTACTGCGTCGGCTCGATGAGTGCACCCTGGATTGCAGTGCTCATGGGAAGCTGGCGCGGCTATTTGTTGGTCACCTCTCTGCCGCTGTCGCTGGTGCCGCTCTTCTACTTCATTGTGCCGGAGAGCGTGCAGTGGCTGGTGTCGAAGCAGAAGTACGAACGAGCCGCACGCTGCCTCAAGCGGGTGGCCAAGATCAATGGCCGGCAGGTCGATGAGCGGGAGTACGATCAGTTCATTGAGGAGTGCAAGCAGAGTCAACAGACCACGAAGAGTGCACCCAATCTGCTGGGTCTCTTCAAGACGCCTCGACTGCGCCGCAACACGCTCATCTTGTTCTTCAAATCGTGAGTAGCCAATTAACTGATCGTCTGATAATAAATGCTGCTAAATCAGCTGTCTCCTCGCCCACGCACAGCATGGTCATTACCCTCTGCTACGACGCCGTCTCCCGAAATGTGCAAGGCCTTGGCATTTCGCCATTTGTGATGTTCTCGCTGAGTGCCACCACGATATTCCCAGCCTGCCTGCTGCTGATCGCTCTCCAAGATCGCATTGGGCGCAAGGCAATGGCTTCCATGTCGCTGCTGATCAGTGGCATTTTAATATCAGTCACTTGCATCGTCTTGTTCGTCGCCATCTCCGAAAACAATCAAAGTGAGTTTTTGATTTATTGCCTATTCAAGTTGTTGCTGAAAATCAGAAGCAGTAGTTTAGTCAGAGGTTTTTGATCTTATTGACCTTTTTTCTCATTAATTTATCTATCCACATTCATCCTAGTGCCGCAAGCTAAAGCATATTAACTAGTTTTTAGTTTCACCTGTTAATGTGTAGCTACACATTATTTAATATAACAATAACAATTACTTTCTACACACTTATGTAGGTATGAAATCCGAGCTTCATTAAATAAATTATAATTTTGGACACTAGAATACATCAGAGAAAACATGGAAAATATTTCGATTTTTAGTAAATCAACTTTGGCATGTTCGTCAAAATTATAACATGCTGATTTTTATTAATTTACTATTGTATATTTAGAAAATATTTACCCTTTTACATCTATACATAAATGTTTTGTTTATAATATTAATTATTTAACCTACTAGTATTTTTAATTGTTGCAATGTTAATCTACAATCTTCAATCTCTAATCAATTCTCTTCCAGCAACCACTCTGCTGGTGACGCTCTCGGTGATTGGTCGCTTTGGAGTCACGGTGGCCTACAACTCAGGCGCCCAATATGCCACCGAGCTGATTCCCACCTGTGTGCGCGGACAGGGCGTGGCAGCGGTGCATGTGATGGGCTACGCCTTCACATTCTTCAGCTCCTACATTCTGTACACTCGCACAATATTCTCGCCTCTGCCGGAAATCATACTCGGCGTGCTGTCGCTGCTGGGCGCCTGCCTCTGCCTGCTGCTGCCGGAGACGCTGCACCGCACGCTGCCCGCGTCGCTGGAGGACGGAGAGATCTTTGGGAAGAACGAGCATTGGTACACTTTCAGCTTCATGGAGCAACGCTCTCAGTCTGTGACCAAGTTGGCTCCAGGGCGAGCCAAGTCGCAGTCAAACTCGATAGATTCCTCTAACTACTTTTAGCGTAACTATGAAAGATTTAGTCCAGTAAATGTTAGCATACTTTTATGCATGCACTTAAAGTTCCTTCATATAGTAAATGTCTTGTCAGCACTTTGCTATTATATCATTGTACAAATAAAGCACTTTTAATTAAGCAAACTTGGAATTATCATGTTACTTTTAATTCATTCTGATTTACTCGTGCAAATGTCGAAAATGGAAAGTTTACTATGACAGAAAATCAAATAATTACTTATTCTTACTCATGGGCGTAGTTATCTATCATCACTAAAATGAAACAAAAATGAACACATTACATCGCACAACATTCAGACGTAAATGAAATTGTTAATGTAAAAAACAACATGTTCACACTTTGAGCAATCAGCTGCTAAAAAAGAACAATTTGTATAAACAATCTTACTGTATAAATTATGTAGTTCAATTAAATAAAACAAATGCATATATTAAATTAACAAATTATTGCAATAATTTTACAAGATATTTTCTTATCCTTAAATCATAAAAATATTAATGCAAAAAAATAATTTTCATTCTCACCTCGACAATCTTTCTAATATATTAACACTTTATGACCGTCTGTAGTTAAAAAGAAAGTATTCAAAAAAATGCATCTGCTCAAATGCGCGACGTCAAAAATATCCTGTAAATATAATTTAAAAGTAAACAATCACTTTGGAAGATAATTTACAACTGTAGCGACCTTAATACTTAAAGCGAAAGTTAAATTAAGTCAACAACGTCTGTTTCCTGTACGATTTAAGTATGCATATAATTGTCTCTACTTTCGCTTTGTACCCAAGTTTATGGTCCCTTAACGCCTAAAGCCCTACACGCATCTTAACTGAAAATTTGTTTATCTAGGCCCCTTGACGCGTGTCGAGTTCTTATCTATAGACCGACAAATCCAATTGAAACGATAAGCGAAAAATGTCTCCACAGCCATTCATTTCAAAATGGACGTGTGTCTGCTCTTATACTGAATTATAAGATACATTTTTCTTGATCGCTTTAACCACCTGCTATAAACGCTATGAGCTCAAATAGGAGAGGCTGCTGCAGATTTTTGGCAAACGCTCGTCGGCCAACGAGTCAAGTAGACACGGTTGACACGGTTGGGAAAAGCGGTCGTCATGGACTTCGAGAGTGTGTTGGAGAAGTGTGGCAGCTTCGGGCGCTATCAGTTCGTGTTGCTGGGACTTTATGGCTATACGAATATACTATCGTCATTGCATTACTTTTCGCAGACCCTCATCAGTTTCACGCCACCACATACGTAAGACACTGCTGAATTACTAAATTAAATAAATACAAATTAATTTACATTTCCCTTCAACTATATGTAGCTGCAATCTCGCATACACGCCTGAAATTTACGACTACACAAATGACACATCCTCGACCAGATGCGGTTATATGGAGTGGAATCCTGTTCAGCAGCAGCTGCAGGAAATGAAATGCCAGTCCTGGAACTTTGAACGCGAGAACGGCTACGAGAGCATCACAACTGAGGTAATTAATTGCAGCACCTAGAAGTAGGCAACACTTTTTGCTCTTCGCATACTAACACTGACGTCCACGAATATTGTGCACAGCTGGAATGGGTTTGCGACGATGCATACAAACTGGCAGTGGGGCAATCGTTCTTCTTCGTTGGCTCCGTCCTGGGCACCTTGTTCTTTGGCTATCTGGCGGATCGCATTGGCCGCCTCCCCGCCTGCATGCTGACCACGTTAACAGGCGCCCTTGGCGACTTTATTACCTCGTTTGTGAACTCGCTGCCATTCTTCTCAGTGGGCCGCTTCATATCCGGCCTGTCCACGGACACGCAATACATCTTGATGTACATCTTGGGTGAGTCAAGTCAGACAGTCCCGACAAATCCCTGCCTCCACGCTAAACTCTGCTCATTGCAGTCTTCGAGTACCTCAGCCCAAAGCGTCGCACCTTGGGCCTGAACATGGTGTTGGCTGTCTTCTACTGCATTGGTCTAATGATCTCGCCCTGGCTGGCCTTCTGGGTGGGCACTTGGCGCAACTACCTCTGGGTAGCCTCACTGCCAGCCCTCGGCGTGCTCTGCTATCCCTGCGTGCTCTTCGAGAGCGCCGAGTGGCTGCTGACGAAGCGACAGTTCGAAAGGGCCGCGCAATGCCTGCGTCGCATTGCCAAGTTCAATGGACGCCAGGTGGACGAGTCTGTGTTCGATCAGTTCATAAAATTCTACCACGAGAAGCTGAACGAGGAGCAGAAGACCTCGTCGGACACGTTCATGGGCATGCTGAGAACGCCAAGGCTGCGCAAATTCACCATCATACTGTTCATCAAATCGTAAGAATACAAAATACTTAATACTGAAATAGTAAATGTTGAAATGTATTTATTCCACAGCATGATCATCACGGTGGCCTTCGACATTCTCAGTCGCAACATGGAGGGCATGGGCACCTCGCCCTTCAAGCTCTTCTCCTACACAGGCATCACATATCTGCCCGCCGGCCTGACAATAATACTCTTCCAGAACTACATCGGTCGCAAGGGCATGGCCTGCGTGTCGCTCTTTGTGGGTGCCATAATCACGGCAGCAACGGGCTTCTTGGTGGCCAGTCTTAATCCCGCTGAGCATGCCCTCATCCTGGCCTTTATGGTGGGCTTGGGTCGCTATGGCGCCGTCGTCGCCTACGATGCAGAGGCTCAGTACGCAGCCGAGATTATTCCGACTAGTGTGCGGGGTCGCGGGATGTCCAACATCCATGTTGTGGGCTACGCCTTTGGCTTCTTTAGTTCCTACATCATTTTCCTGGGCACCTACTATAAACCGCTGCCTTCGATCTTCATTAGTCTTCTCATGTTTATAGGCGCCGCCTTGTGTTTGACCTTGCCAGAGACACTTCAGAAGTGAGTACATTCCAATTGAATTATTTTAATATTACTGATAATCTCTTCCTAACAGAAAGCTGCCCCAAACCCTGGCGGATGGGGAGCAATTTGGCAAGGGGGAGAGCTGGTACTACTTCCCCTGCTTCAATCGTGGCAGGAAGTTGATGGAGGAAACGCCCACAGTAGCAGCCATAGTGTCTATGGAAAATTCCCGCACAACAATTGTAAAAGAAAATCCCTGAAAATAAACTACTTAATTTATTATATTTAACTTGCAATTGCATTTCACAATGGCTGCACTTTCTAGAGGATATGTTCAAAATGGGGCCGTAGACAATAATTAACACTATTTGGGATCAGCTGACAATGTCGTTTTATAGGCGTTTTATGCTCAAATAGCCCCCAATTAAGCGGCCATAAAGAAATTAAGTAATTCCCGCTAAGCCAAAGAGAAACGTCAGAAATGAACTATTAAAATGGTCGTTAAGTGGGATTTGAGTGAAGCTGGGAAGGATTTATGATAATCACGTCGATGGTTCCGGATCTTTTATGATCGTACTAGGAACAGACTGGAGCCTTCGCAATAACGAGAGCGAATTTCGCAAAGTCAATAGAGTTGTAATCTATACTATATGCAAACTAAGGCGTATATACTGTGTGCGTATTAGGCCCCGGCCATAAAGCTGCCAGACGCCACATAAAGCCGCCGGTAATTCCTCTGAAATGTTGATACTAGAGGCGTGACTTACAACAACGGACACTCGAGTATAAATCTTGGACTTAGCTAACTTTGTGATTGCCGAAAAATCCAAGTAGAAAATCCCATCAACACAAAGATGGAGTCGTCGGTCGTCAGATCTTGTTGGTCTCTAAGCCATTTGGTCGGCCGAGTTAAATGGCTGATAAGCGAAAACTGAGAGAAATACGCATCGCAGAAAAGCCCCTTTAAAAATGCCAAACACTTTACCCCCATACGATGAGCCATGGCAACAGATGTCGTCTCGAATGATTATCAATGGCCAGACGCGCTGTAACGACGCATGCCAAAGATAAACTTACATATTGTAATAGGTGCAAGTTAGGTAGGCAATTAAGAGGCCGACAGTAGCAGAGTCTCTTTGTCTAAACAGACGCGCTGTTTGTGCAAGTCTGAAAGTCTGAAAGCCATATAACTTGCCGTAGATAGCACCCCCAATTCAATTTGGCGCCCTAATCTCAGCCAGATACTATATAAGGCGCGTACTCGCAAACGCAGCAACTCAAAAGACTACACGCCAAAGTAGATGCCACAGCCAGGTCTGGAGCAGGAGCATGTAGTCTGACAGCGCGTCTTCAGAGCCCCAAGTGTATCAAAGTGTAACCAAAAACAAACAATACCAAATATTTGAACAGTGTTAATACGACTAATCGAAATGGATTTCGATCGAGTGCTCGAGAAATGCGGCAACTTTGGCCGCTTCCAGTTTGTCATCCTCATATTATACGGCTATACGAACATTCTCAGTTCGTTGCATTACTTCTCCCAAACCCTCATCACTTTCACCCCCGAGCATTGGTAAGTTGCATGGCAAAGCCTGCTCTTTAGTTGGCTTTCAACTCACTTGTCGCTCCTTTTAGGTGCTCCCACAATGATCTAAGTGGTCTCAGCGCGGACTCGTTGCGCGCCATCTACTCAAACATCACCCATCCGTCCTGCACCCTGCTCGAGGGCGTCGTCAACGGCAGCGGCATCGCAGCCGACGGTGAAACCTGCGAGAACTGGATCTTCGAGCGGGAGAGCGGCTACGAGAGCCTGACGACTGAGCTGCAGTGGGTCTGCGACAAGTCGCATCAGGCGGCTGTGGGGCAATCCTTCTTCTTTGTGGGCTCCGTGGTGGGCACCATCACTTTTGGATACCTGGCCGATCGCATTGGCCGCCTGCCCTCCATGCTGATGGCAGCACTCGCCGGTGCTTCTGGTGACTTTATGACCTCCTTTATACACACGCTGCCCTGGTTCGCCTTCTCCAGATTCGTTTCGGGTCTCTCCACCGACACCATGTACTACCTGATGTACATTCTGGGTGAGTTTGCCTAAATGCATTACTTAAAAGCGATCTTTATTAACACTTCTATTCACATCTGTCAGTCTTCGAGTACCTCAGTCCAAAGCGTCGCACATTTGGGCTCAACATCATCCTCGCCGTCTTCTACTGCTTCGGCCTGGTCACCTCGCCCTGGGCTGCCATCTGGATAGGCAACTGGCGGCACTATCTCTGGCTGGCCTCGCTGCCAGCTCTTGGAGTACTCGCCTATCCGCTCTTCATCTGCGAGAGTGCTCAATGGCTGCTCACCAAGCAGAGATACGATCGTGCCGTCCAGTGCCTCAAGTGGGTGGCCAAATTCAATGGACGGCAGGTGGAGGACTCTGTCTTCGATGAGTTCATCAAGCACTATCGCGAGAAGGCCAACGAGGAGAAGAAGCTGCGCAAGCACGAGGACACATTCATGGGCATGTTCAGAACCCCAAGACTGCGCAGATTCACACTCACTCTGCTCCTCAAATCGTAAGTTATAATCGAGAAAAACAAGTGATTAGTTTCATATTGTTGAACAACATTACAGCGTCATCATCACACTCTCCTACGATGTGATCAACCGCAACATGGAGGGCCTCGGCACCTCTCCCTTCAAGTTGTTCTCCTACACGTCGATCAACTATCTGCCAGCAGGATGCACGATCCTTCTGCTCCAGAACATTATCGGCCGCAAGGGCATGGCCTGTGGTGCACTGCTTGTGGGTGGCATTATTACCACGGTGACTGGTTTCTTGATTGCCTTCTTGGACCCCAAGGAGAATGCAGTGCTGTTGGCCATCATGATTGGCCTGGGCAGATACGGCACGACTGTTTCCTACGATGCTGAGATCCAATATGCCGCCGAGATAATTCCGACCAGCGTGAGGGGAGCTGCCGTCTCGAACATCCATGTGGTGGGCTTGGCCTCCAGCTCGCTGGCCTTCTATGTGATCTATTTGGCCAAGTTCTATAAGCCGTTGCCATCAATTTTCATCAGTTGCTTGATGTTCTTTGGTGCTGGCTTATGCCTAACTCTACCGGAAACCTTGCACAAGTAAGTTCCATTTAATTTCTACAGTTTGAAGAGTATTAATACGCAAACGCTTTTCAATAGGAAACTGCCTGAAAACCTGGCTGATGGCGAGCGATTTGCCATGAATGAGAGTTCTTTGTATTTTCCATGTCTTCACAAACGTCGCGAAAGCCTGACCACAAAGGATAGTGATAATAAGTCTGATGCCTGAACAGGATTTTTGAACTGATGAACCTGAAACTGAAATGAAAACAAATTAACCTGAAGATGAACTTAACACGAAGTTAGTTCCTGTAACGAAATGGTCTGATAGATATTACTCATGTGAAGTATGCATAGTAATCATGATGTAGACGTTAAATATATATGATTCTACTTAACCCACAACGCATACATAAATATACATGTACTCTGATATAGTTTGAGTACCTCTTAATTATTCTCTCATGTTAATAAACTACAAAAACTGCAAACAAATTGTTTTTAATAGCATCGATGTACCAAGATGTACCATTCATCTATTATTCATTTGCATTTCCTTGATGAGTTCAAGAGTTTATTTATTCAATCATTGCTTTGAAGATTATTAAAATAGGAAAAACACACAGATATTGTATGTTCAACATCAGCCAATTATCTGCTCCTCAGCTGCAGACATCTCTCTTTCAATTAAACGCTGGATGACGCCCAGCGTATTTTTATATTCCTGCAAAATGTATATACGACTATATTATATGCAGCATCCCATGTATTGAACACTTTTTCTTCTGGGTAAACAATTAAAACTCTATACCTTCAAAATACCCTGTATTTTAATAATCTACATTACGCAGGTAATGGTTTATAATATGTCTACTGCATTATGACTTCAAACCAATGAGCTCACGGTATCTCACAGTCGAGCACTATAGACTAAAGCGCTTCCAGTTGTTATACATATTAATTGGCAGTTATATGTAAATATGTA
This sequence comes from Drosophila immigrans, assembly GCA_963583835.1. Taxonomy (NCBI): domain Eukaryota; kingdom Metazoa; phylum Arthropoda; class Insecta; order Diptera; family Drosophilidae; genus Drosophila; species Drosophila immigrans. The sequence continues at coordinate 20,436,414 of OY757142.1, read as the reverse complement.
CCTAAAACAGAATACACAATTGTAGGGAATTGAACTGGTCTAGATTAAATGCAGCGCATAATATTTCGACTCGCTCATTCCTCATAATTATGAAGAATGACAGCTTGGCTATAAATATATTCCATATATGTACATATGATCTGTATTCATAGAATAAAAGGGTATAACAACTCTGGGATAACAATAAATGAGGCATCTGCGAAAAACTCAACCAATGCATCAATGAAAAACCGCCTAATATGGAAACCCGTTTTACACCCGTTACCTATTGGCTAAAAGGGCATTCGATCGTTGTTACCGTTCTTTTCGGATTTCTTTGTAAACATAGGGAACGAACCAATTTAGAGTAGAGCACATTTGTGCATATTTTTGGTATATGTTGAAATATTTCGGTATACTTTAGGTATATTTTTTGGGTTATATCCGTGATCAAGCCCTTCTCACTATTAGTCACAAAACTATTTTCTATTCATTAACAAGTAAGAAAGCTACAGTCGAGAGTGCTCGACCGTATGATACCCGCAACCCATTTCGAGAGAAAACAAAAAACTTAAATGATATTTTAACAAAAATATACCAAATATACTAAAACTTGTTTTTTTGTATATATTTGAAAATAGCTGGTAAAAATCCACAATACCGTTTTGGTCACACTGTCAACTAAACAAACAAAGCGCGGGCAGCTGCAAGTGAATTTTGCATATAAAATTGATTCTTTAATAACTTCCTTGTTTTTCATTCGATCTCAACCAAATTCAAAGGAAGCATTAAGAATATAATTATTATTATGCATACCAAAATTCAATGCTCTAGGTCTATTATTACGGCTTTTGCAGACTTTTGGGGGCGGAAAGGGGCGTGGCATCCAACATTTGAAATAAACTTGATCTGCGTAGGACCTATAGGAGTACTGTCCCTAAATTTGGTAGCTCTAGCTCTTATAGTCTCTGAGATCTAGGTGTTCATACAGACGGACAGACGGACATGGCTATATCGTCTCGGCTGTTGATACTGATCAAGAATATATATAGTTTATGTGGTCGGAGATGCCTCCTTCTGCCTGTTACATACATTTTCTGTTGGCACTAAGTTATAATACCCTTCTACCCTATGGGTAGCGGGTATAAAAACGGGAATCGGGTGTCTTATAGTCGGGTATAGCTTGATTTAAAACACATGTGAAATTTGTGTTTAGTCCCATATGTCGATTGTATATAAGCAGAATGCAATTTATTTAGCTGACTGCAGTTGTAATTGTACTTTCTATACCCATTCCACATTTTCAAAATGAGCAATTTATATTAATTGTAATCTGCGAAATAATTTTCAACTTTTCGACTCCGTACAATTAAGAGAAACAGACTTTAAGACTGGCATGCACAGCTCAAATTTATTTTGGATATCGGTTTTTTTTGCCCGTTACTTTTGACATGTAGATGTTTAATTTAGGAGCACGTGAATTCCACACTATTGCTTTTAATATTTTCAACAAAATGATACACTTCTTATCCATAGGCACAGGGTAGCTCGCAGTCGAACGTATCATATTACAGTACATAGCACAAAAGACCTCAAAGCGAACGAGAACGAAATCGCAATTCAGTTTCTCATTGAAGTGCGGCAAGCACAGAGAGTGTTTTATCGGTCGAGACATGAGAATGGCAAAATACTTCCATTATATTGTTTTTGTGGGTCTGGTATTTTTGACGGTATCCATTGTGGCAGTTAGGAATCACACTGAATCTAGTAGCCACTTACAAAACATATTTCCTGCCGTACAAGAACTAAAGTCAATAAGAAAATCAATCCACCAAAACAGTCAATCATTAATTAAGTTGCAAAAATTGAAAATACGATCGCAGCAAAAGCTTTTAAGAACGCAAGAGGTGAATCTCACTAGATGTTGGGAAACTCGTCACAAAAGGAGAAGGCCTAATGGTAATACCTATTCTGAAGCCAGTCAAAATAAGATCATCGCCGAGCTACGACAAAGAAATGAGCAACAAGAATATCAAATCAAAAATCAAGAAAGAGAACTTACAACGCATCTAAAAAGCAACCAACTTCTTGAAGCGACGATTAAGAAAAAAAGTGCCGATATAATTCAACTGGCGAATGACCTCGAAACCAAAGCATTCGAAAACAAAAGATTAGAGAATCAAAATAATATACTTCAACAGCGCAACGCTGAGCTTCAAGCCCATGTTGATCAAATTAATAATGACTACACAGAACTTAACTCCAAATATAATGAGCGAATTACCGAAATTCAAAATGTACATGCAAATAAAACACAATTGTTATATGAACTGGAGGCTTGCCAAAACGACGTGAACAGACTAAACTTTTCATGCAACAGCCCTGTTACTTTTTCTGATAGATCTGGCCCAGTGTACACAGAAAAAGCTCCACTAGAAAACATATGCCCAGAATTTGGCAACTATACTGTATCACATTTTATTAAAGTCGACAATGGAACCACTTTTAAAATACCCTGTAATTCGGACGCCAAGAAAGTGGTTTGGTCTGTAATCGAACGTCGCTTGAATCAGACACTTGATTTCAATCGTAATTGGGCGAACTATAGCCACGGATTTGGCGATTTTGAGGGAGAGTTCTTTATTGGATTGGAGAAACTGCATCTCATGACAATTTCACAACGCACCGAGCTTCTCATTCGACTGAAATCAAAAGGCATTGTTAGAACCGCCAAATACAACCACTTCACTGTTGGCGGTCCGGATAAGGATTATGAATTGCTATCACTTGGTGATTACTCGGGAGATGCTGGCGACGGGATGCGGCAATGTGAGGGACAGAGGTTCAGCACCATTGACAGGGATAATGATCAGTTGGAGAAGCGGAGCTGCGCCAAGGACTCAGGCGGTGGCTGGTGGTTCACAGCTTGCGGTGGAACGTAAGTATCTCTGTCAATTAAAGGAGCAGTATGACTAAGTAACTTAATGCTAAATATATCCGACAGAAATCTCAACTACAAGTACTACAGCCGCTTTAGGATAATGATGTTCTGGAACAACTACATGGATGTTGTCGAGTCCATTGAAATGATGATACGCCCATTAATAAGTGAATGAGAAAAAAAGTAGATGCATTATGTTTATATATGTATATAGGTTTTATTGTTTTTTCTTTTTTCTTAATAGCTTTGTAGGCGGTATCAAATTAGTATTTGACTACGAATCAAAGTAAAAATCATAACTGAAATGAACTTGTACTAAATACTAATGCACTTATAATCATAACTATTCATTACATATGTAAGTATTCAATTTGTTTCAGTTAAGTGAAATTGTGCCGCTTAAATGTTAACTATGCGATTCCAATTCCGATTCTCAATTTCGATTTCGATATTTTACAAGCGTTTGGAAAATATTTACGTTGGTTATCATTTTTTTGTTGCATAGATCTATGAGTTCCTAAATAGATTTATGTATATATAAGTCTATATATATTTGTATATATATGTGTATATATAGTAAGTAAGCCTATGTATAGAAAAGAAGATGGATAGATCGATATATGTTATTGATAGCCAGATGCTGAGCACGCATATAGCTGAGGAAACAAGTTTGTGATTCTGAATATTCAGTTAATATTTATAAGCTAGAGTTTGATTGCAGAACTAGGAAGTGTAGGGAGAGGAGGGAGACGGGGTTGCTATTGTTCTCATTGGGCTGCTCACTTAAAGGCCTAGGCAAAAATTGTTTATCTAAACTACGAACTAGATGGTTTTAGCATTGCAGATTTCCTCAGTGCTTGGCATCCTTGAGGGCCTGCTCCTCGCGATCGGCATCGATGAGCGATTGCTTGCGCTTGGTGTAGTTGCCGGACTCCACCTGCTGCTTGGCATCGATCAGCGAATGCTTGCGCTTGTACTTCTCCATCTCGGAGTCCGAGTCGTCGTCGTCGTGATGCTGCAGACAGGGGAAGTCGAACATGCGTTCGCCCTTGCCGAACACCTCGCCCTCTTCGATGGTTGTGGGAAGACTCCTGCGAAAGTCGAAAATATAGTAAGACTGCTGAGCAGATTGAAATGCTTAATGCACTTGCCTGTTCAGCGTTTCGGGCAGCAGCAGGCAGACGAAGGAGCCGGCAAAGAAGAGCACGCCCAGAATAATCGAGGGTGCCGCCTTGAAGAAGGTGCCCAGCCAGAGGATGTAGGGCGCCAAGAAGGAGGCCGCAAAGCCGGCCACATGCACTGCAGCCACGCCCTGGCCGCGCACACATGTGGGTATCAGTTCGGTGGCATACTGCGACCCAGACTCATAGGAAATGGCCACGCCGAAGCGCACTGCAATCGTCAAGCAGGCCAGCAGTATGGCATTGTGACTGTCCTGCTGGTAGGCGATGGCGATGCCGGCGGCCGTCGTGAACAAGCCGCCCACCAGCAACGAGCCCGAGGCCATGCCCTTGCGTCCAATGCGATCCTGCAGCAGGACGAGCAGTATGCTCGATGGCAGCACGGCCAAGGCGCTCAGCGAGAACATAATGAACGGCGAGATGCCCATGCCCTCCACATTGCGCGACACGGCATCGTAGCACAGGGTGATCACCATGCTGCAATACACGTCGTATGAGTAATCTATAGATGGCCTCAAATCCCTAACTCAACTTACGATTTGAAGAACAGAATGAGCGTGTTCTTGCGCATACGTGGCGTCCTGAACATGTCCAGCAACGTGGCATGCTTCTTGTCGTCGCCACCTTGCATCTCGCGCGTCATCTGGCAGTGGCGCCGGAACTCATCGAAGTCCGCCTGCGGTACGTGGCAGCCGTTGAAGCGAGCGACGCGCTTCAGCCGCACGATGGCACCATCGATGTCGTTGCGCGTCACCAGCCACTGGGCGCTCTCCTGCACCACGAAGTAGTAGAGCACCACCAGCAGAATGGGCAGCGAGGTGCAGGCCAAGTAGATCTGCCAATGTCCGGCCAGCACCGCCAGCCAGGGCGTAAACACCAGGCCCAGACAATAGAACAGGCCCACAGCCATGTTGAGGCCCAGAGTGCGCATGCTGGGCCGTATGTATTCGAGAACTGCGCAAACAAACAGCACAACAATCAGTATATCGCGTAAATAAACATTTGCTCGCAGCCTCACCTATTATGTACATGAGATAGAAGTTGGTATCGGCAGCCAGGCCCGATATGAAGCGGCAGAGTGTGAAGGTGGCCACGCTTTTGGTGAAGATCGTCGAGAAGTCGCCGGCGAAGCCGCAGAAATTCGACAGTATCAGTGCTGGCACACGTCCAATTTTATCGGACAGCAGGCCATAGAACAGGGTGCCGACAACGGACCCGATAAAGAACAGGGACTGACCGATGCGTGCCTTATACGCTGAGTCACAGACCCAGTTCAGCTGTTGATTGATGGCCACAATTCGAAGTTCAATTTGAAGTAAAAAGGTAGACGGGGCAAACTCACCTCAGTGTTCATGCTTCTGTAGCCGAAATCATAGTTATATATCCATTTCTCGCACTTCTTTGTGCTGACCGTCACGTTGGGTCCATCGATGAAATCGAGACGGGTGCAGGAAGGCTCATCAAATTTGGAATAGATCTGGGCTATCTCTTTGTATGTCATGTTCACTAGGCCCTCATGATAGCACCAATGATCTGGCACAAAACTGATCACTGTTTGCGTAAAGTAATGCTGCGAATAAATTAATACATCAAATATATATTCACAGTTTATATGTATATATATTGCGTATACGCACCATCGATACGATGATATTGATAAAACCAAAGAGTGCGAGTATCATAAACTGATAGCGATTGAAGTCGCCACATTTGGCAAGAATTTGATCGAAATCCATTGTGACAAGATTGCGACTTGTGACTGAGCTGCTCTATTGAATATTTTTGTACTCAAATGTGGAGTTGGAGATGGAGTTGTTATTGTTGTTGCAGCTGCTGGATGGCCTTTGGGCTTTATGTGTATCACAATCTGTTCCGTGTGTCAGTATAAATCAGCGTGTGCGTGTCTTGTATATGTGTTGTGTTGAGTTGTGTTGTGTTGTATAGTGTAGCTGTAGTTGTTACGCAAATAATAAATGTTTATGCATTTGGTTCACATTTGGAACTTTGGTTTTTCTGCAATACAAAATACAATGGAATAAGTTATTAGTTTTCATTGATTTACAATTTTAAAAATAAAAATATGTCTATACATTTTTTACTTCGTTAGAAAGTAATTCAAGTTTTTAATAAGTGAAAGCCAAAAGGAACACTTTATATTTCTTTAAAATAGTTTATTTGCTTTTTAAAACAGCGTCACAATTAATTTCAATAATTTATCCACCCGCTTGCAATTCATTATGATCAAATCATTAAATGAAAGCTAAATTAAACACAACTCTATCCAGTTTGTTAATGAATTGAAACCTGTTGCCAGCAATGAATCTTGAAGATATAACGACAAATAAATTATTTAAAATTGAAAATGCAAATAACTATATCGACGTAGAGAAAGTTGAAGTGGAGTTTCATCGCGCAATTGACCCATATTCGAGTAGTACTAGGAAATTGGTATTGAAATTGTTTCTGAGAAACACGTTTTCTTGCCATTGTTCTAGAAAGCGAGAAGCCTACGCCTCAATTGAGAATGTTGTAATAAATAAATAAACAGATCCACTTAACACACCAATTATTTAAACTACAAATTAGACACGAGCCAAAGTCAGGGCAATTTTCGAGCACTCACATGGTTCTAATACATTTGGGAAGGGTCATTTTGGTAAACAAAAACACGCTCTTTACATGGCGACACACGCTCAGCAACTGAAATCCAAACTAATGTCACATATTTTATCGACAAAGTATAGTTTCAGCTATAACCTCTTATCAATGCCTAAATATTTGAATTAGCAATCGCACTGGATAAAGCACATTGTTGTCGTGGCTGGAAGCTGACTAATAAGCAACAGCAGCAGCAACATCAGCTCATTGCTGCCTGGTGACTGCTGACTAACTGTTCGTAGTGTCGACAATATAAAAATACAACAACTTGTTGTCAAGTAGTCAAAGTTAATCGACATCTAATTGAGTCTAAACACGTGTGGCTGGCCAAACAGACCTCGTTGCACTACGACGACTGTCTGCCATCAATAAAACTATTCCTTTGCAAAATTCTTTCGCACTCTGATTGCGCTACGCGATTTGTGCTGGAAAATAGATACACATACAATTTGAATTTTATTTTACATTCTTACAACTGGTTTCACTTCGCAGCGATTTCGAAAGATTTTTGCCCCAAAATGCTGAACTTTTTTGTAAGCATTCTGAATACTCGTTTCCAGCATGCTCAAAAACACACTTCAAGGTTCTCCAACACAAGTGATTGTGAGTCAAAAATCACCATTTAAATATTTGAAAATATTTTGTTTATTGCACCACAAACATAAAGTATTCAAATTTGCAAACATTTTTACTTTAATTACCTGATTTGTAATTTTATTTTTGAATTTCCAAATTTATCCAAAAATAAACACACGCATTCGATGTGTGTGTTTGCTAATAGGAAAACAGCGAACGAATTTGTTTACGAACAGCACGACAAAAGAGAAAACACTTTTTGCTGGTGGACACAAAACAAATATAAATTTGTTTTTTGTTTTTAAATCAAGTTCTATGCCACAACAGCAGATATTTGAATATATTTTTTAAAAATATATATTCCTTTAAAATATTTTTCTTGGCAAAGTTCAACGGCTCGATGGCGCACACGTCGCGGCTAATAAACGCAGACAAGCAGTCAGCTATTGTCGAAATTGTTCAGAAAATTGGTTGGAAATTGGAAAATTGGAAAATATTTTGTTTTTTTTTTAAAGCTAGCTGCTGTTGATGTTGTGGGTCTGTGTTCTGGCGAACGGCCCGATTAGCGCGCAGTTGTAACGCGCCGGCGACTGTCTCTAACGTTGTGTATCCACGAACTGTCTTCTGCGTACTGAGCCCAAGCAACGCCACAGTTTGTTTATTAAAATCGCCAAACAGCTGTTCGACTCGACGCTGGCGCCGACGCAGACGCCGACGTGGACGTCGACGTCGCCGATGTCGACGATGACGACGACGACAACAACGGCAAAAACGGCAAAAACAAATGCAAGCAACAGGCAAACCAGAGACAGTTTGTTTTGCTTTTGTATTTGTTTATTGTTTTGTTATTTTGGAATCCGTTTTTTGGCTAATTTTCGGGGCTGTACTTCGAACATGTTTTACCCAAATTATCAGGGAGAGAGAGAGAGAGAGAGAGAGAGGGCGAGAGAGGGAAGAAAGAAACAACAAAATACATCGAAAGCGAAACAGGTCAGCAGCGAAGCCACAAATCGAGACGGGCTTTGGACGTTTATGAGGCGGCGCACACGGCGTATACGCGTTGATTGGATTCGATACGATTTCATTTGATTTACATGCTCATTGGGACCTTGTGACGCCAGCACAGCACGCTAGAAATGATATTGCTAATTTCGTGTATGCTAAACATATTTAACATCTACACTCAGTTTATTATAATTAAATGCAGTTGAATTGATTTGGACACACACAGGTAATCGCACCCTCAGCCCCATAAACCAAAATTCTGCTTCCATTAATCGAATTTACGAGCACTCCTTACGCCCATTTATATTGCCCGAGCACGTGTTATATACGATTTCAATTGAAATATGCCCTATTAGCGACAGCATATGAAACTGGGGGAAGTACTCGGACTCGTATTGCACTTGGCGTCAACACTCAACAACTGATTCATGAATTAGCTGGCAATCGCCTTGCTGCTCTGCTAATTATTTATGGCCACTCAAATCTGTATTTCTTTCTTTTAGCAATAATGTGTCTTTGATTCGATTGTCGCTTTCATTTTGCAATATTTACCTCATTTTATTAGACACCTTTAAATAGTCTGAGCGACCTCTTAATGTCCCCAAAAATAAATATTTTTGTTTACTTATCGTTATCAAATAGAAACATAAGTCTGCATAGAGTCAGAAGCAAGTCTTATTTGTATAAAGTATCTAGCCACGGTTGATATCACTTGGAGATTAAACAGACAGCTACTGTTGTAAAGATCTCTAGCATTCCTGAAATTCGTGATTCTCCAACTTTGTATTATCAGCACCGATAAGCAGCCGCTTCATCACCAGGGAAAGTGCTCAAATGCAAACTTTGCACCAATCTTAGCCAATTGCGTAATTTACAATGGGCCATATTTATTTGGGGGACTGTGGCGAGCGTCTGGTAAACCACAAAAAACCTCGTGTTTTGCCATTCAAAGCAAATATTTATTGTTGGTCATGTTATCTGTAGAAAGCCAGAAATCAAAGCTCATGGCTAATGCCTTAATTGTGTAATTAAAGATTAATAAGTGTTTTAAGGCGAAACCATCAGCAATAACAACAACAAATGCTGCAAGATTAGATAATGCCACACGTCGACCCATGTTGGCACTTAAGTAGCCAAAAAGACGTTGAAGTGCTAATGGCTTTACTAGACTAAAACTATAAAGTACTCGTATAGGAAGTACCATATCTTAGACACGCGATCTTATCGTACATTTTTGTGCGCTGAACAGGCTGAATGGCACATGCGGCAGACGACTTTGTGATCAACTGTACCGATTGCATCCAACTGCAAAGCTAAATGAAGCTAGTAAAAATACAGATCCAGAAAAATACATATATTGCGCATCCAAATATTTACATAGGGGATTTTCTTTTGTTCGCCTTACACTTCCAACTCAACAAAGAACAAAGACCAAGATAGGAGTCAATGGTAAAGTGTAAAGTTAAGAAAGCCTCCAGAACAAATCAAAACTCTTCTCAACACTTTGAGCCGCAAAATCACGCATACGCCGCGTTGCCATTCTTAAATACTAGCACGTTGTAATATTATTTCACAACGCCCTACAAATCGCAAGTTAAATCATCTTCCGCTTGCTTGATTTATGGGAGTTTTGATATGACTAAGCGTCAAATGGAGAGCACTTGGTGTGCGGCTGGCAAATAAAAAGAATACAATGGCAAATTGACACTTCTGGTTTCGCAGTCTGCAATGCCAACTTTTGCACCTGCTCGCCGGCAACAAAAACAGCACAGATACAAATAAATAAATATATATAAGTACATAATATCCGAAAAGCAGGGCAGTACTAAAGTGAGAGCTGCCCAAGAAATGTTAAAAATAAGTACAGGAATGAAATTAAATACGATTATTTAACTCGTTTTTAATTTTAAATATTTTTAAAAATAAGTTCAAAATATTTAATAAGTAAATGTTTATTTATAAATAAACAAACCTAATTTATTAAATAAATATTTCCATTATTAAAATGTATTGTTGCTGCTCGAGCTTCTCTTTTATTATGTTTATTTATTTAATTACATTTTTTTGTATACTTAATTTTACCATATCGCAAAATCGAATCCCAGTGGAAATCATATAAATTTAAACTCTTTATGCGTTAAGGTTTTTTTCGGGGAGTTTCGCTTCACACATGTGTGCGAAATATTTTATAATAGTCAAAATTAGATGCTCATATTTAACTTACTAATTATGAAATCTTTATGATGCCCTTTTTTTGCGTTTTTGCTTAGAAATTAGCTCAGATTTGTGTGTTTATTTTTGTTAGCAGGCGCGTTGCCTTTTTTCACAGTTAACTTGCAAATGGAGCGAACGACGAGTGGCGATTGGCGATTGACGAGTGGCGAGTGGCGAGTGGCGAGTAGCGAGAATTGCGTATAGTTTTACATGTTGGCGACACAATCAAGGCGAAACACACTCGTAAGAACACACACAAAAAGCACAACAAACAATTCGATTCGCGATCTGCATATGAAGCTGCTACTCGCGTGACAATTGAAATCGTTTTGACTTCAAGTTCAACGAATGTCTTCGGTTTTAAATGCCTTGCGTGCCAGTTTCTTCAAATGAATATGCGCTTACAGTTGCATTTTATATATGTACATATATATAAACTACTCTCACACACTCGCGAGTATTCAGTGTTCTTTCAGTTTCTACGGGCAACACATCACACAAATCAATGGCATCAGCTGCGCAGCACGCTTTTCATTTGTTGCTATAGTTCTATATATGGCTGACTTCCAAGAATTATCCCCCATACTGGATATGGCGTCATTATGTCTCCAGCACGTTCACTGCAATGTGTTGCATGAGAGTTGTTCCCCCAACTAACATAGCATAACATAACTGTCATAACCGTATAAGAAATGCCCCTCAATTTTCTCAACATTCTATTCTATTAATATTTAATTGTTTCAAATGGCAAATGTTTGTTTTTGCTTTTGTTTGTTTGTTGCTGCCTCCCTCCTTCATGTCTTATGAATGTTTTCCCCCAAGCATGCTCACACATGGGGGCATTAGATGTATGCATATAAATAGATATTTATACAAAACACTTGCCATCAATTGAACAGCTTAGACGGCACATTAATAAACTGGCAATAAAACTGTTATTTGGTTTTATGCAGAGTGTCTCTGATAAGGCGATTTACTTACTATATTGCATATGGTTATTATGGACATATGTTTATACATGCATTCTATACGGGTTTCGGAAATTGGAGACAGTCATTTCAGTTATGGCTCGAACAAGTATAAGAAAAGCTAGATCAGCTGTGATTTTTTCCTGGAAGATATCTTTATAAAAACGTGGCCAATTGGCTTAAGTTTTTATTAATGCAATTTCTGCCATAAAAGTTATAAAGTGTAAATTATATTCCCTGACTTTTAAAACCAGAAAGCACAAATACAAATATTGATGCCTAGCAGTAAACTCAAATCACATATAAATTTAATTAATATATTGGAGACATATTAAATTATTATGTTAGCTACAAAACCAAGTCTAAAACCAAGATAGTATATAAACTTTAGTGAACTATCAATTAAATTGAAACAAATTCAATTAATGAAAAAACGTGGTGAAATGTCAATAATCTATCGTGAATCATATTTATAGCAATGTTTAATTATTGTTTAAGTTGTAAGCAGATAAGATACTGAAGAGCCGGAACCAGGTGGCAACAGAAACAGCTTTAAGAGAAGTACAACATGAACTTGAGCGTCAATAAGGCTGAACGACAATATAAGGGCACATTCCATATAATTAGCTGACTTACTTAGAGCACAAAACAACAAACATAAGAAGAAGAAAAATACTACAATAGATGCAACTGATAAGATGCGACTGGACAACGTGCTTACAACGTAGTTTCTTAACTCAGGTATAAGTACAGCCATGCAAATTGATAAAGCTCGTTGAGCACCGTTTTTTGCCAGAGAAGCACAAGCAAAAAGCCACCGACCGACTCAGACTGGTTAGCGTCGGTTGTAACCAATTGCCAGATGCCAGATGCCGTATACCCAACCAGACGAACAGACAACCAGACAACAGACAACCAGCCAGTTTGCCAGACAGAGGCACATACAGAGCGAGAGAGTGTGCGTCGAAGTGCCAGATAATGCCCAGAAAATGGCGTCATGTATAGCGAAAAGCCGATCCCCGAAATCCGAAAAATAATGAATGTGATAAGCGGAGCTCCCCAGCAGATTCAGCGCTGCGATATTTGGCCGACATTTTCGGCAGCGACAGGTGTCAACTAATTAGGTTGAGTTCTGGCAAGTTTGTCAGTTGTTAGCCGCTTTCTATAATCTAATTCACTCTCATCCAGTAGCTGTCTATGATATCTCCCTGTATATGATTCGCCCTTCAGTTCAATGGCACCCGCGATTTGAGCCAGAGAACGTGCTGTTATGTGAGGTACTCATTGAGGTACAGGTACTCATAGATTCGCAAACCTTGGACTCTTGAAATGGAATAAACAATGCCAACCTTGTGGGGAAGTTGATAAAGGTTTGATAAAACGGCGCCAAAAATAACACATTTTGTGGCTAACAACATCTATTTAGGGTGTTCATGCAATAAAAAAGACTTTGCAAATACTGCGAATATTATCTTTCAGCACTGCTTTAATCCCAACCTGTTGTCAACTCATTTTTCTACGAATTTCTCTTATTTTAATTGATTTGTTTTGCTTTGCCAAACAGCATAATATAAAAACTACTCTTAATTGAGGAAAGTTTGTTGCCTTGATTTATTTTTAATCAAAAATCTTTTATAACTTTCATAAATAAAATTGAAAAATTACCAACAAGACCTTTAGGTAAGCAGAACCTTCAATCAAAACAAATGCAAACACAATGAAAATAAAATAAAAAACTATTCAATTGTTTGGTTATATAACAACGCACAAACAAATGCAAATATTATATGATCGAGGCACTGAAGGATAGCGTCAAGTCATCGCCGATCGATCGGTCGACAAAACTCGATATCAAAATAAATCAATTGAGACTCGACTCTAGACTTATTCCGCACGCGTATGCAAATGATCTCATGTTTGATTATGTTGTGCCAGCATAAATGTTGGGAATATTCCATGGAAACCATGAAACCGTGACGTAAACAAATTGAACTGTCGCAGGGTGTGGTCAGAAGAATGTAACAAAAATACACAAATTGTAAGAGAAATCGCCAAGCATTTGACATTGGACTTGAACTCACTGCCTGGCTGGGATTATTGGTTCACATTTGCAATAATAATTGATAAAATGTTAACTCAATTTTATAGATCCCCTGCAAGACGGAATGCCAACCAACCGATTAGCACAGCCAAAAACAGCTGATAGTCTGGCCGGACAACAGTCGAGAGCCGACGACGACGACGACTAGCGATGACGACAACGACGACGACATCGGTCTGGTCGAAAACAGCTGGCTGAAAACGTTCTTCCGCTCCGATCGGGCCAGCCAGACATCAGAAGTACAACCACTCCCACAAGCACAACTATCAGTAACAGAAGCACAGTCTCAGCCCACACACGATGATGGCAAACTACGTTGTTGCCGGTTTCGGCACACGCCGAGATCGTGCAATGATAAGCGCTCGGCAAACAAGTGCTCCTCACTCTGGGGCCTCCAGGGGCTGGAGGTTCTTGCTGCTGCTTACAACCAGGCACACATTTGTTGCAGGCCCCAATTGAAGTCAGCAACACTGACCCTCAATCAATAACGCCATGACTGAGGCTAGCTAGTTTAACACTTGGCAACACGGACAACACACTTAAAATACACTTATTTATATATAGTACAACTATACTATAGAAACAATGCTGGTATATACTAGATAATTCTGATCTATATATGCTAGAGTATTTATCATTTCGAACAGACAACAACGCACATTGCTGTGGCCTCTTGTTGCCTCTTGAAATGAGTCAAAAACGTGACACAACTTTTTGTTCATGCTTAATTTATTTATGAACAAACCATTTTTATCTATTACTTTTGTTTTCGCTATTATTGTTTATTGGAATTTATTGTTTAACGTATTTTTAGGACACAACCGAGACCTGTTGACGATGTTCGCTTCGTCGTTGACAAACACAACAATTTCAATGAAACAAATTGGAAATTATGGATTGCTTAAATTAGCATTAAATTGGGATACTTTTAGATTTAATTAATACGTGGAAATGCACTTATCTTTCGATTGCATTTAAACCTGTTGCCAGAGTTTGGATTGAAGTTAACTGGCACATGTAATAACATTGGTTAATTGCCGTATAAAGTTCAAGCAATCAACTGCCATTTATCAAAGCTCAGTCAGAAACCCGTCAGAAACGTGATGCATACAAGTTAAACACGTTTAAGAGCTAACAACAACCGACATCAGACGGTCAACAACGGAGAACATTGGCAGCGTTCTGTTATGATTGTGCATAAGAGATAAGTTCCAAGAACAGAATGAATATGTGATTATCATTAGCATCGGCTGGTAGCGACTGGTTGATAGAAGTTAGCAATTTATCTCTTTGTTGATAAACAAAATGAAATTGACGTAGAAATTGTTGTTTGCCTAGAAATGTAACTAGCATTGTGGAACTAATTAATGAAAGCTTGCATAAATAATGAATGCGTCAATGTAACTCAGTGTTGTTTCATGCATTTGCTAAGTAGGTCAATCAATTTCTAAAGACTTCGCCCTGGAAATAAAATTCTAAAATCTCGTCTATTTGATCCTTTAAAAGTACTTTTTTAAGAGTGAGATAAATATATTTACTCAGTGCATAAGCTTACGAAATCATTTCGATTATAAACATAAAATCCGTATTATTTAGAACTCAAATTAAGTAAGCCATTTCGTACGGTGTATTATTCAACGCGTAACTTTTAATTGCTTTCAGTTGACAGACATTAATTTCTTATGCCATCATTCAAATCCTTTGACACATTTTCTAAGAGCTCTAACAACTCCTCTATTCACCAGCAAACACGCTTTTCCCTGCTGTCCACTCTCCCCAAGTGGACGTCGCAAGGTCGAATGGAAACATTAAAATTTTCATGGTGAATTTTGCTAAATTATTCGCTGTTTCTTGTTGTCATCGTGGTTATAGCAGTCGCTTCCTCCGTCCAAGTGTTAATGATGTGTCTACCAGCATGGCATATAAAGTGAAATTACTGAGAGAGCATGTTTGACTAAGAAATACCCAATGATTTGATATAGAAGCATGTAAATTTCTATGATTTCTATATTGATTAAATTAAGAAATTTTTTTTTAATTTTGCTGTTGGATTTTAAAAAAAGTAAGTTCTTGTGTATTTAAACTTTTACCGGGCATATGCAAGTTGGGACCCCATTCAAATGCAACATTGAATGAAATTTATAACAAAAAGTAGTTAGCAAAGCGGCGATTGCAAGAAGAATTTAAATGCCAAAGGCAAACGAGTGACGCGTCTTAGGAAATAACAAACATTTTGGCTGCAGATCAATTAACAACAAAAATTAAATAAATACGCTAGGATATATGTGTACTATCTATACATACTATATATAAGGCATATATAATAGAATTTTATTTATTTTTAAAACGCACACTTAACGGTTACAATATACATTGTATGTGTTGATGTAGGTACATACATACATATGTATAGTATGTATGTATGTGAATATAGTATGTGTATATGTATTGGAACTGTTGTCGCAGTGTTGCATAAATTTGTTAATTGCTATTTTTATATGCAACACTTGGCGACTGAAATCGAAATTGAATATTGAACAAAACTTTCCACTCGCCTCTGAGAAATTTAGCATGACGCTTCTGCTTCTGTTCTGCTTCTGCTTCCGCCGCTGCCTCTGCTTTCTGCCCCTATCAAAGTCTCTTCTGCAGCCACTGTTGCTGCACTTCAATTGTCGTCAATTAATTGTTATTATGTATGCACACGCATACACACACACAAGTGCATTCACACATTTTCATAAATATTGCACTCTATCGCACACAAATTGTTTGATATTGTTTTATTGATTTCAATAGAGAAACTATTTATAACACTGCGACGGCACTTGAACAATTACTATACACGACTCTTTTTACTTATTTATAATTTACTTTTCAAATATTTTGCCCATTTTTTTATGTTATGCACAGCACATGCAAAATTTACCGTAAGTCCTCCGACTGCGCGTTTAGCTTTATTTCGTATTTATTCTATTTTTTTTATTTTTTGCTTCGGTTTTCTGTCTGCTGCTGCGCGAGCGCCGTCGCCAAACTGTTCAACTATGCTGGTGATACTACTCGGCAGGTATTCGAATATCGGCCATGACTTTGAGAACCGGCAACAACAACAGTGCCAGTACAACTATTAAAGAAAACAAAAGCAACAACATAGTAGAGCAAAAGCGCAAATACAACAAGTACTGGCACAATACCAAAACGGCAAGCGTAGCACATCGACTACGAAATGCCCTGCTTTTTTAACTAAATTCATTTTATTTATTTAGTAAAATGTAGACTTAACTAAAAATGCAGGGAAAACTTTCGATTGGTTATTTATTGTCTAATAATTTTTGGAACTGTGAGAATATCTGGTAATAATTAAAATAAGAATTATACTCAATTATATTTAAAAAAAATGTATAATTATTAAATTTAATTGAAATAATAAAATAGAATTAAGAATACAATTTTGTTATACAAATTATTTTGAATTATAATTTTTCATTTAACAAATAATTGCATTTGATTGGTTTCATAAAAATAAATATAAGCTTTAAGTGTATTTGAAAAAATGGATCCAGAACAGATATTATATATAATAATTATAAATAATTATTAAAAAAAAAATGTTGACAAAAATGTATCTAATCCTAAATTTTTCATTATCATTTCATTAAAGTGTGTACACACACATAGAAATGTACATAAATACTTTTGTAATGTACTTTTTCAATTCAATTTAATTCGCAATTGTAAATACAGTTTCGTATCATGGTAATAATATTGAGATTAATTAGTTTAACTTGCACTAAACGTCCACTTAGCGCATATGCCTTGCAATCACAGCCAGTTTATACTACAAATTGATTGTTGTTGCGCTTTCGGCTATTTGCTGCCGTTGCCGCTGCCGCTGCCTTTGCTGTCATGCCTCTGCTGCACATGCCCATCCCCCATTCGAATGCAAATTGGGTTTGCGTTTGCGTTCGCTTTGTCTTTGCCATTGCCATTGCCGCTCAGCTGTTTGCGCCGTTTTGTTTTGTTTTGTTGTTTGGGCATTGCTTTGTGGCTCATGCGTTTGCTATACCGTATAGAGGACCTGCTGTGCATGAGAACCAGTTTCCACCGGTAACGTGCAACCTGTCTGGGACTAGTCTGTAAGCGCTGTCTTCATGATTGCGGTATGTGCGAGTGCATTAGTTAGTTTCGAGCTGGGCACTTTGCCAGCAATTAGTAGTGCAAATGACACACAAATGACATAATTGTTTTCAGCACTCTCCATACTCATGATTCAACTCTAGACTGCCTTATTTTCCGCATCGAAAAATTCCCCCGATTCTGGGATCCCGCTACTGTTATCAATTTAGTTTTAGCGATTAAAAAATCTAAATGCAATAAAAATATTAAAATATAAGTATTTGCATATCGAAAAATAACTAATTCCCCTTTACGGTATGTTCGCTCACAGTGCAATCTGGTAATCTTGTAATTGACCTGTAGTAACCCAACAATTTTCCACAAACTAAACTCTGATGGGAACGCAAAGAAAAAGAGCATTTCCCCTTTCTTTTAATGAAACTACGACGCAATTTAATGATGCAGGTAGCATGAAAAGCGATCAAACGCACAACAAGAGGGGGATTTTCACAGAGGCAACCCTCTTGACGGATGTAAGGGATAGCCTTCGTTAATAAAAGGGAAATCCGCTGCATCATGACGGGAAAAAACATTGACACAATAAAAAGAAATTGCAATGCAAGGAGAATTGGGTTGAGGGTCTCAGAATATCGCTTTAATAGAGTTCCACTTAATCGGACTATTGCCGACAGTTATTTATATTGTTCAATCTATTGTTGAACCAAACCGAACCGGTTCATTTTGCGTTTCTTGTTGATCGAAGAAAGTGACGTACATGTAAATGTGTATTTCTAATGAATAGTGCCAAATGAGACAAAACATATAGAAAAGTGCTTATTTGTTTTGATATTTGCGTCTGTGATTTGAATTCTGAGAGCGTTCACCGCTCTCTCCCTCTCTTTTTCTCTCTCTCCCCCACTCGCTCACACATTTATGTTTGTCTCCGTCTTGACGATAATTAAAATGCCGACGACCTTCGCCGTGATTTTTGCGAGTCGGAAACGTTTGAATTTCTTGTTTTCGTAAGATTCGCCATCCTAACAGCCTTTAAGACTTATCGCTTACTCATTTCTTGATTTGTTGATTCTGCTTATTGTCGTCTAAATTTAATGCAATTTCGTTTCTTCTTTCTTGTTTCCATTTCTACGCTGCGCCAATTGTTTATCAACCTTTTGGAGGGGTAGACATCTTGATGACTTTTCATTAATTAATTTTAAATATAGTCCAGACTTTCACCTCATTTCTTTATTTATTAAAAATGTATCTTTAATCTTTAATCAATAAAGAACTGAAATCGTTCGTTTAATTCAAGGCCACCTTCACGTCGATTTAACTATACATTTATGTGGGCATTACAAATGTCAATATTAATTTTATTTAATCTACGTTAATTTCCCATTTACATTCAGCAATCGCATGTCGTAATTAATTTATGTTTATTTATATTTACATCGATACCCTTTGGACATTTAAAATGGGTGAATTTAATTTAAGTATGCTAAAACAAATAACCGTTAACATATAATGTTTTTGTTTATCTATTCTTAAATTAAAATGCAAGCCTTCAATAAAAGCCGTGTGGTTTGATTAATGAATTCCAAGTAATTCATGTTATAGTATCTGTTAATCGATCAAACTTTACAACAGCTTGTTAGCTATTTTTAATCCCAACTAGCTCAGATAATAATACAAAAATCGTTTGGTTCTGCTCATTATTATGGCGCCCGCAAGTCTCTGAAGAAGTCGGCTAAATGCGCAATTAGTTCCGACTGATAAGAATTGTGTAATTGTATAAGTCTATAAGGCCCGTCAGCTATCAACTAAGCGGTTTGACTTTATGAATATTTGCAAATAACTTTTACAAATATTGGTATAGGTCGTCCGTTGAATAATATTTATAAATGATAAATTTATACAAATAAATGGTAATTCATATTGATTACGTCCACGGTACGTAATTTATCTGTAACAAATTTCTGGGTTACAATGGGGGAACTTTTCGACAAATAATATTCCAATCACGATATTGATATGCGTTTTGGGTTTTTTTGTTTTCAAAAATCGAAACTGAACTTTATGCTTATGCTAATTTCCAATTTAAATAAACAAACTAATTAAGACTTATCAGAGATTAATGTCTGTCGATGAGGTTATCAATTCAAAGGACTTTTGCGGTCGGGGGGTTATAAATCATCGTCTATAGAATTGTGGATGAAGTGAACATTTTCAAACTAATCATTTTCCGACAAGCTAGACCCGTGGAGATGTTTCTCACAAGGGGCAAAAGTCATTCCTGTCATGTAAATGAAATTGGCATTGCCAGTGACGCTTGGCCATTGCCTATATATAGCTATCAAGGACAACTACATGTGTACAAATATACACATTCTATATAAATATATGTGTATATACAAATATAGAGCACTGCAAGAGCGTAGACACTGCGTTACATTATAAACACGCGAATCGCGTGCGCCTTGTTTTCTTTTTATATTGAAATCACACTCACGGATACTACACCTTATAAACATACCCAAATTTATTTACACAAACATTCATTTTCATTTTTTTCGGGGGGAGAGGATTGCATATGAAGACCAAACTTTGTATGGTAATATCCGGCTCGTGAGTCAGCACATTTGTAGTTCTTCCTTTATGCAAACGCCACAGAAATGCTTTTTATGCTTTGTTCGCTTTTGCTACGAGAATTGTTATTGATGTTGCTTGGCTTCGTGTTGTTGTTGTGTTTATTCATTATTTTGGTCTTTAATTCAAACTCGGGATAGCACACAATAATTTGGGTAATTAATGCGAGTTAACAATCAATTTATTTACTCGACAATTGATATATGCGCCTAATAGGAAATTTATGATTTGAGTTCTGACATCATGCGTACGCATTAGACAGGTCTCAAGCAGATTGAATGCTCAGCAGATACGCTATGAACTGTATGAATTATGATTTATAAATATGATGGAAGGGCTTACTACTTAATTTCATTATTGTACAGATCTCTTTAATTTATTGCTTATGCTCCCAAAAGTATAAATCTTTTATTGTCGCACATTAGAACTAAGTTTATGGATAGTCGTAAAAAAAATAGATAATTTAATTAGCTTAGCATGCGCGCTGCAGCTGATGTTGAGCTTGTGACTCTAAACCTTTCAGAAACTAAAGTTAAATGACTCGCGTTTCATAACATCAAGGGGACACGTAGCGTATGCGTAATTTATGCTTAAGCGGGAGCGAAATCAATAGGTCATTCTCAATGTTTGTTTGGTCAAATTTCATTTACGCATCGCATAACATAATGAATGGTATGTCAACATTTGGCTGGTGTAAATAAAACAAAAGTTCGTTATTTAAGAATGTAATTAAAAATATAAAAATTCAACTCATATTTGGAAAAGTTGACGCCGCATTGATGCTGACAGGAAGCAAACAAAACACTGGCAGCCGACAAACTTCCGTTCTGATTTCCCCTAATAACCTGGGAATCGAGAAGTGGGAAGTGGTCAGCCAGACATCCAGTCAGTCAGTCAGACAGTCAGTTAGACAGTCAGTCAATCGGGGCCATTGCTTGCATTGTAATTGGAGTGGAGCGCCGTGTCGAGTCGAGGAAGTTGGGGGGAGGTTCCGCTGCCATTAAGTTCAGGCCAAACAAAGTCGAGCGAAGCGATTGTAGGTAAATAATTGAAAGGGCATCAAGTGAACGCAGTTAATTACTATGCTAATACCAGATATCATAACGGCCCTGAGGCGCTTACGACTAATGCGAAAGTTCAGTTACCCACTTAATGCCGCTTATTAAATCAATAAAATTATCAACAATGCCTGCGAATAAGCATAACGAAAGTTTCCTAAATGAGATTTATAAGCCTGCTAATAAATATTTATTAAATGGCTTTTCAAAAGTTTTTCTCCCGCTGAAGGTCAACTGCTTCGCGTTTGTTTTGCTGCCATGTATTAAGTATACGCAATTGAGTAAGTAAAAAGCATATTAAGTATACGCAACAAGTAAAATACCAAAGGCAACTTATACTCAGCTGTCTGTCGTTAAAGACGACTTGATTCATATGGCCACATGCGAAATACTAGATGTGTGTGCGAGTGAGAATAAATATAGATTCCACCCACAGGCGACTGAAGACCTGAAGACAACAGAACACAGAATGGATCATCACAAAGAACATTTTCGGAAAAACTTGTCAAACAAAGAGACGCCAGCGCGTCGCATTGCAATTGCAGAGACGCCAAATTCACAATGAAGGCGACAGCCAACAGAGTGTGGAATGTCTGAGTGGAGAGAGCAGTGAGATGTGGACACGGCTACGTTGGACACTTCCTTAAATGTTAGCCGGCGCCGGCAACTAAAATCGATAGTCTAGAGAATCGCAAAAGGTCATTTGTATAATGTTGTAGATGAGTAGAGAGGCATTCGCTTCATTTGTTAATTGCAATTATTATCAAATAATTCGCAAAAATTAATTAAGACATACTTGCGATTTCCGGCAGCGTATCTTCTTCTGTTTGCACTAGAGAGTGTGTGCGTGTGTGTCTTTCTGTGTGTGTGCGTTTGTAGGTGATGATTTGTGCTGCCCGCGTTCTTTGGTTGCCAGGACAACTGATTTTCACTTAGGGCAATGCACGGCGCTGCACCAGTGTTGGCCACAGCAACGGATTGGGATTAAAGCAGCAACTGGCGGCCACTATCGAACCCGGCATTGTCCACGCTGCGTTCGGTTTTGATTTTGTTGTTTACACTAGAAATTCGTAAGGCAAACTGAATGACAACAAATCGCCCCGACCAAAGCCAACCAAGAAATATATACAAAATCCGAAGCGCGCGGGCGACAGAACGAGAGCGAGTGAGATGGCAAGGCACAAGCGAAAAGCGCACCACACAGTGGAAAACAAAGTAAGCGAATGAAAATTATTATTTTTCTGTGCGAACGCAGCAAACACCATCTGAGCTGGCGGCAAGCAATCAGCTGCGCTCCCAATCGCGCTTCCCATCGCGCACGCTTTTCTCATGTGACGTCATTGTTCTGGCACATGCGCAGCAAACAAGAGCAGCACATGCATATACCCTATACTACACCTACTACTATCTATTGGCCATCTCATTCCCGCACTTGGCCAAAACACACACACTTAATGCTTCCACGCGCACACAGCAACAAGCTCTCATCAGAGCAGTGAGAGTGGGTGAGTGAGTGAGAGTACTTGGCCAATTCTGAAGTGGGCCAACAACTAGCAATTGCATGCTTGTTGCGCCACGGGTAACTTTGTGCCGAAGCAGAAGCTGCGGGGGCGATTGCCTCAGGGTTAATGAAATGCTGCAAGCACTTCACAAATCTGCGGAATTAAAGTCATGATGCGCACAGTTATTGAATGAATGCAAAAGGATTCGAATAATATTCCCCTTTCGACTTGTAACTAATATTTAACTTAGATTAATTCATCCAGGAAAAATGGCCATTATCTTGACTTCAATTCATAGTAAAACTAAATGGGATATCGAAATCCTATTCTTAGATCACATGCATTACTGTTTATAACAGCAATTAACCACACTGACACATTGAATGTGCCTAGGTCAACATTTACTATGGTGAATTATAATTATGGTAATTATAATTGAAAAATTAAAGCAATAACAACAACTTCCTCTTAGATTATAAAACAAAGCAATTTCAATACAGTTTTAATTTATGTAAATAGAAGATTCATTTCAATATACATTATTCATATCTCTATAATCAATTCAATAAATACATTCATTGCCCAGCTAATTTACTTATCCATATACGCGAATAGTTAACATTATAAATATTTATGTTTAAAGAGTTATAACTTTATCTAAAATAGATTCACATTTAGTTGCGGATTCAATGGGTGCTTCAAGAGAGCCTGAGTTTCAGTATTAATAGTATATGCAATTTTAAACATAACATTTTCAATGCAAACTCTTTACTAAGTACATTGCAATAAAAATAATAGAATATAAAATTTAATAATAATAACACAAAGAATTCAATTCTCAATATGTTTGTGCGCATATTGTGAAACATTATTACACCATATGTACTATTACATTTTGTGCCTGTTTATCATTTTTGGCACGAACTGGGCTATAAATAATTGTGCACTATTTATATTTACTTTGAGGCCTTTGCACAGGTAGCACATCGTTTGATATTCAAATATGTTTATAAAAAAATGAGGCGTTTTGTTGAGTGAGTAAAGCTTAAAACCATATGGCAAACTATTGCACATATTCATTACATATGAAACTAATTAAGTGAGTGAAAGGAACACAATAAACTAAAGCTATAGATTCATCTTGATATTCATTTGTTTATGGGATCACTGAATAGTATGCTAACAGTCTGCACCCGAAATGCCTGTGGTCTTGTTCTCTCCATGTATTATAGTGTCCATTTCAATTTCCGACAGATTGGGATTCATTAGTTTCTCAATCTTTAAGAACTTGGCGTTTGGCTCATCCACAGACGCGGCATCCACCTCGTTCTCACTGGGATCGCGCATTGAATAGCTTCGCTTCGCACGCTCTGTAATTAACAATTAATAATTATAAATATTTGTGAAATACATTAGCAGATTTAGTATTTACCAAATCGCGCACGTTGCGCCTCTTGATCAATGATAATCTCGTTGGTTATGTACACTTCTCGTCTAATTTGATCACGTAGCTCCACGGTCATGTCAGGAATACACCAACGCACCAGTATCATCACAAGTGCCACAAAGTTCTGCAAAAGAAAATCGAAATGAGTCTGTTAAAACAACCTTCAAAGTGCTTTTGCAACCAACTAATTGCTGGGCCCCATTTCATCAGACTTTAGCGCTTACTTTTTGCTTCAATTGGGGTTATTAGTTCAGAGAAAAACCATAAAAATGCATTGTCTGACAGCAAATTTACAGGTGTTAATTCAATTGGACATCAGCAAATCAGCCACATGAAGTGTTTAGCCAAAGATAAATGCCCAAAAATTGAGCACAAAACGTGGCTAAAAGAAAGAGGAGAACAAAATGTCCGATGGCAACAGCCAAGCTGGCAATTAAACTGAACAGAAGAAGCCCATGGATCTAGCTCATGTACGACACGAGGGCTTTTCTTTGTAAGTTAAGAACTGTTTAAATGTGGGGAAATGACAAACAAATGAAAATCGGACCTAGTTTTGTCAACTGGGCAACCGTTTGATTCAGTATCAGCAAATACTTCGAGACGAACGCACGCGTTAAAAAAAACAATTTCACATAAAAGGATACAAATCGAAAAGGATTGCAGCTAACTTAAAATATTAATAAAACTGCGAGAAATCATGAAACGCTTTGCCTGTTTGAATCTGCGCTCCGTTGGCCTGAGCATAGCCTGTTTGGATGCATTGATCGCGATATGCATCCTGAGCCTCTCCAGCTTTCATTTGTATTACGATTTTATGGACTTGACGCAATGGCAGCAGGCCGATGTGCAGATTACGAGTCCTTTTGGCACATTCGTCGCTACTTTGGGTCAGTACACATAAAGGAAACATATCTGGATATTTAACTAAATTAATATTGCTCCATAGTGGACTATGTGTTGGTTCATGAATTTAGCCAGGCTTTCTATATGATATTAACTGTGACTGTGTGGGTCAAGGCATTGATTAATCTGATTGTGGCTTGCATTCTAGTCGATGGCATTAAACAGGTGGGCCTAACACTATTTTTACAAATATCAACTAATTTTTAACTGCCCGTAGCGACGACTCGTTTGCATTGCCCCCTGGTTGATCAATGCGTGTGCATCAATGGTCATTGAGGTGGCCATCTTTGTCTGTTTAGAGCTGAAGATTGACGAAGTGGATGCCTCCATAGACCGACGCATAGCACGCAGCGTGCTCTTTGGTGTTTTTACAGGTAACATTTTACAAAATAATGCTAATATTAAATTGTAATTTAAATTCTTTCCTCTAGTACTAAATGCGCTATTTGCCTATGGAATTTATGCGCTCTATCGCATGTTGAAGACCTCGACAAAAGAGAATCGTGCGCTGCAGGAGAGTATTGTGGAGACCTCGGGTATGTTTCAGCATATCAAGGTTTAAAATGTTCAAGTGACAAGCAAACTTAAATTGGCCCTCTACAGAAAGCAAACTAATTTAGTTGGAACTTGAGCAAGAGGTATTTTCTTAATCAATGTACAAGCATTTATGTAATGATACAAATAAAACGAAACAACTTACTTCGAAGACTACCACAAAGCCCAAGCGACAGGCTAAAATGATGTAGAATGTGCTCGACAAAGTGTATTTCACCGGTGATGTAGGCGGCTCCCGATAGTCCGTGTACCTTAAAAAAATAATTTCAATTAAAACTAAACCGTATAGCAATAGCATTTAGTTTAGTTACATGCAAGTTGTGATGTTAGAGTTGTCGCCAGCCAGACTGCGCAATGCGGAGGAGTCAGCGATGCGAAACTCGGACAAGGTAAAGTCCAAGTAGCCATTTAAAGTGCCATCGCCCGGCTTTAAGCTGCGATAAACCAGACGCGGAATCATGTCCGAGGTGAAGGCGATAATAAATCCCTAAAAAGATAAATTATTATTTGCAACTCGAATGTATCAAATACTGTTCAACTTACATTCGTTATAACGCTTAACTTGCCGATGCAGTCGAGTATGCGATACCAGACGCCTATGTCTCTGACACGCTGTGAGACAGGTCGTTTGTGGTGCGTCAACAGCTTCTTGGCATCCAGCCGCATTTCAAGTATGTTATTGAGTAGCGCAAAGAAGGGAGCCAGAGGAAAGGCAGCCACAAAGATGGTTACAAAGCCATACTGAAGCACCATTTCCAGATACTCTGGGAACAAACTGCGAGCACCCCAATCGAGTAGCTTGAAGTCCCGCATCCAGCGCTCATCTTTTGTCTTGTCAGGCTTCACCGAATTGCTGAAGAGGCGCGAGAGGCCGACCTGAATGGCCAGCACCTTGCGCCAAAACATGGGCAAGTAAACCTCCAAAATGGTATTAAACGCCTGCTTGCCAATCATTATAATCGCCAGTTGTATGCAAAGCTCTGTCAAACAGCCGCCGGAAGAGCACTAAAATAATAAAACAAAATTAAGTTAAATTTAATTATAAATAAAGCAATAAATCAAGAGTGTATTGACCTCCTCTTGGCGATGTTGAAAAACCGTAATATAATCTCCTGGATGGCCAACGAATTTGCCTTTGAAGAACGCGATATAAAATATGGAAGCGTAATAATTAACAAACTGAAGCAAATAAATCTTTAGCGTCAACGAGTCGTCGAATTGTGTTTGAGTGCGCCACATTTCCAGCTCGGTGAGATACTCGGCCAGATGATTGTACAACTAAGAAGCAAATAAATCAAAATGAGTTACACTTCAATTTGCTAGCATGTCTGGTTACTCACATAGTTCAGCACGTAGAGTAGGCACAGATTGACAAAAGCTGCTGATGCTGAGGCTATGACAATCGCTTTCGATGTGGTCATGTTGCTGCCGTCCACTTTAAGAGCCGCCAGCATGGACATGCGGTGCACAACAACAGCAACAAGGGCCACAAAAGCCAAGGCAATTAGAAGCAGCACAACGGAGAAACTGAAAACAGTTGCTGGCAATTTCATGCGCCAAAACGGCACCGTTGGCTCCTTTATATTGGTCACATAGTCGGTGCGAGTGGGTTCAATGTGCTCCAGGCGAGCCAAATACTGTGGGCGGGGATGCTCCTCATGCACATCGAATCCCGTCAAATCCCAGCGATGCGTTATCTCAGCTGAATAGCGTTTCCAGAGCTCCAAAAAGAGCGTAGCCCAAAAGGACATAAAGACGGCAAAGAATATTGTGCTTGGATTGTCAATAAGATACGTGATCTTGGCGTAATTGCAGGTCTCTTTCAGGTTCCAGAATTCACACCATTCGCAGAGCGGACACATTGTGATATTGCCATTTGAGCGTTCGCAAATATCTTTTCTAAAATGCAAAGAAAACACACATTAGTTGTTGCTAAGATTACATAAATAACCAAATAATTACACAGGCACATAGTTTTTAAGTGAGATCCAGGAATAGATGAAGCAGATGACGCCCACTATGGAGGCGAGCAGCAGCATGTATGTATAGTAGCCCAGCCAGGCAAAATAGAGACCTGATAAGAGCATTACGAATTAGACAATTGAATGGAACAATTGAGTCCATTGACTGCTTACCAATCTTGACACCGAAATACTCCTTGATATCGTCCAATGGCTGATAACGATACCATTTCTTAACTGAAGCCCAGTTCTTATAGAGCAGTTCACGCATCGTGCCCACCTCCGTAATCTCGCCCTGCCAAACGATATGATAATATTGATTTATTGTTCATTATTGTAGTTTCATGAATACTCACATCATGCAGTGGATAAGCGGCGCAATAAACACTCTCAGCCACTAGACGTTCGATGCCAAATGCCATTTCATTGTGACGCTTTGCAGGAAAGCGCTGACGATCCAAAATGAATTCCACAATGCGCGAACGTACTGCAGTCGTAAAGAAGCAATCCTGGCGAATATCAAAGCTGAAGAGAAGAAGATATGAGTATACTGCAGTTTATAGTACGTGTGATAGACTTACAGATACTCCTTGTCGCGACTGTAGATGGCGGTGAAACGATGCGCCCGCTTCGGAAAGTAACGCTCGTCCACGTAGATGTTACTCAGAAAGAATTGACAGACGGTTTTGAGACTAGAATACACACTTTTTGTGGATCGATTGACCACAGCTAAGCCGGGTATCTAAAAGCGTAAGTCAAATGATTAAGCCAAGTGATTGGATAGCGAACAATAAGTGTTGAAAATTAGTGGAATAAGTATTTGAAAACAACAAGACAAAAACAAAGGAATATTTCGCTTCATAATTCACAAATAAATGAAGCATACTTTAGGGCGCAAATTCAACTTGAAACGGGATTGAGAGTTAGTTTAAATAACGTGTAAAATCAAAACTACGACAAATGCGAACAGAATAATATGACGAGATATATTATATATACAATTTGGAATCTGTTGGGATATAAAAAGGTCAAGTAAGAGTTATAGCTGAAGCTAATTTTGGGGGATTTAGCAGAGAGACAAAGCATATACGACCACTCAGAGATCGCAGCGTATGTGCAAACATTTGTTAATTGCATATATGTAATTACGACCTGGACTCTTTTGCAGACCTTCTTGGATAAATAATGCGCCGCATTGTGTAGACGATTTGATCTGGCATGAACGCGCAAATTACAAAGGGACTAAAAGTAACACAAATGTGGGCAGATAAATACCGAAAATATTATTTAATAATTGATCAAACAACATCGTTGCCAAGTGCATTCCCAGCCAGGATTCAACACTCACCTCCTTCATGGGCATACGCAGCTTAAGTATCTCAGCATAGCGACGCAGCACCTCCAGCGGAGCATGTATCTGAAAGCGAAATAATTATTAATATCGAAGCTAAAAATATGTTACTGCTTGCTGCTTACCTTGACAAAGTAGATTTGCTCCTTTTGGCTGAGCTCCACCTCGAGTCCTTGATGCACTAGATTCTCTTGGAAAACGCGACGCTTCTCCGCATTTTCCACCTCGGTGGGCTCGTGTGCATTGATCTTGTAGGCGAGCACAAAATCAATGGAACGCGTGCAGTCCTCAAAGAACAGCGAGGTGTTGAGCTCAGCTCTCTGATAGAATTCACGTGGACAGCTGCAATCGCGCTCATCGTAACCGTTTTCAGTCATTGGCAGTAAGGGTGTCGAATGATTGGACTTGCCGTTGGGCAACTGACCACCAATCTCCGGCAGTTGTAAGGTCGATGAGCTACTGCAAAAATGCGAAAAAATATTTATAGACGAATCAACAAGTCGCTGAAGCGGAATAGTCAAACAGGCGAGTCTCTGACTGATTTCATTAAGCACCAAAAGGACCCAACCCAACTAATGGCTCCCCGCGGTCACCACATAAACTTGTAACACCATTGGGGACAGACTGGAGTCAATGGTCTTCTTGGCGCGCCCACTTCGCATAACGCACCCCCAACTATTTAGGTCAATATGAATGACGAGCTGTTACTATTTAATGGCACGCATCATTTCAACAAGCATATCAAATTTTGCAAGTATGTCAGCCATATCTAGAAGTGGCACGATCTAGTTATTATATGTTATTTACTTTATGGTCTATGCAGGCGTTTTATGTTTCTAACAGAGTACTGTTAAAATGCAACTGAAATGAAACCAGAGAAATGAATACTTCCAGTCAATTTCTCGCCATGTGAGCTGGTTCAGTTTGCTAATGGTTTCGTTATTTGAACACTGTATATGCCACATTAGCACATGTGTGAATACCGTACAATGTCTATATATAATATTTGACTGTGAACCACGATTCTGTAGAAAACACCGCGCACACACACACAGATGAATCAGTTTAGTATTAGCTAAAATATGTATTTTATGAATCACTCTAGCATCGAATTATGCATAACTTTGTGCAATGAACAATTAAATGAGTAAGTTGAATAGTTTACAATAATCGTAAACTGTAGAGAAGTGACAAGCATTTTGTTATCAAGATTTATCACAGGGAATTTAAAGATATCGCTGAATGTTGTCTTTCAGATATGAAAGATAACTTAAACAGCTGAACAAATATTTAATTAATATAATGCCACTTTACTAAAGTGACCAGTTTTGTGAAATTAAAATCAACATATTTTGCAAAGAAACCAAGTTTTTTTTTATTTATAGAAACATGCGGCTTTATTTGCCAAACGAATTTAACAAATATAATCAAAAGCTGCAATCATTTATTTATGTGCGTATACTATGTTAAATGGAAATGAACTCAAATGTCATGTTATCAGTAATGCAGCAATTGATGCGATACTTCTCAATGCCATAATTTGCGATAATTAAATACATATTTTTATTACTACACAGAGTAAAGTTCTTTCTTTATAAGCTACACTGCAATAATATACTTAATAATGCATACTAAGTCACAAAGAATTATCTGCTTCTTGCCTAGTTTATCGACGAATTTGATGCTCGGCTCATTATTTTTGGTGTTCCCTTTTAGCTTATCATTCGTAGCAGATTTTTTGAGCGTATTCTCATATATTTTTATAATTTATAGGCTTGTAAGCCACAAAAACGAACGACCTTCTGCCACAAAGTAATTAGCTTGAAGCTTTTTAAAAATTATTCACATTTACAAACAATTTGAGCGGTTTATTTGGTTGTCTGACTATCAGATGCCCACGGTCTCATTTCTGCCAGCTTTTTATTTAATCAAGGCCGAAAACAAACGAATTTATTAAAGATTTCACGTAAAATGCGCTGCATAAATGAGAGAGAGATGAAATTAGCAAATTATTTTAAGCATTGCTTATATAATGTGTATTGTTTACTGATGATCGGTTAGATCGGTTCCTGACAGTCTTTTGAGTATCGGTGACACATGACTGCAGCAACACCTACACAATGTATTAAAAAAAAATATAAGAAAAATGCGTATGAAACAGAGTGAAATCTTTGTCCCCGAACTGATGATTAATACATGAACAACAACAAATGATAACCAGGTGAAGTACATAAACTCGTTTTTGCGGCAGTTGAAAGGGTATTTCCGTTTCCGTTACCCGCTGCGTAAACTTTACCCTGTGGGAAATTGACATTAACCCAGAAAACTTGTAGAACGAACACAATAAAATTGCAAATCGTACGTTGTCCACGCGAATTATTAATAAATTAAACACTTTGAGAGAGCAATGAAGGTGCAAAGCGAACTGAACGAAAGCCCAACGCGGTGACAACGACCAACGCGCAGCAGCAACGACAACAAACTGAATATAAAAAGAAACAACAACTGCTCAGCCAAGAGGCGAACAGCTGAGCAGAGAGCAGTTCAGTGTGTTTACCGGGTTGTCTTGTCAGACGTCCGCCACTCACACACACACGCACACTGGTTCAACGACACCCATACAAGAACAGCTCACGGCGGCCAATCAGCTGTTATTGGCGTCTGCGTCGCATGGCAAAACGTGAACAGCTTTAAATGAGAGTAAATTCAGAAAGAGAGAGAGCGGGAGCGGGAGCGGGAGCAGAGAGCACACTAGTTGAGCTCGGCAGAGATCACTGTGCAAGTGCAAGGGAATCAGTCTGGCAGACAATGTGTTTGTGTGCTCGCCTGTATAAGGTGTTCAGTGGGGTGTTTTCTAAGGCACGTTGCTAGCTTCGAATCAGTAATTACGATTATCGGAAAACTGTCGTTACTTGTTCTGTTTGCAAGCATATGAATAATTAATGCTTATCATTAACCTCAAAAGAATAATGCACACTGTCACAGACGAAGCGATGTAAATGAATGATTAAATACAGGGTGCTAATCATATAATACAGTCTCCAAAACTATTAGCACCGGTTTTCTATACGTAATTTTGTTTCATCCAGTAGATATTGTCAATATTTGTGGATATAGTACATAATATATATTTCTGTTTGTCCTGACTAACTGATTGCCTGACAAACTGACTAAACTGACACAGTTTAGTTTATTGTGCAACAAGGCCAGCGTTTTAATATTTTGTTAACAATTTATCTAATACTCACGCAAAAATCGTACTAGACAAACAAATAATTTTTAATCTTGTAAGAACAAGGAACAAGGAAAGGACCAAGTTTCGAACCGTATTAAACCGTGGTAACAAAGGTAATGTGAAGCGAGAACCACGTGTATGCAATGCAGACGAAGTTGCGAGTCAAACTGACTAGTAAATAATACAAAATAATGGTGGCCTGTAAATTTCTAATAGGTTTAATTAAAATTGTTGTAAACAATAATAACACAATTATATATTATCAGGAAAATTTCGTGTTAGGCGAATTTGTGTCAATCAAAATCGTGTCATGGGAATTCGTGTTTGGCGAAATAATGTTAAGCGAGATATGGATCTAAATAGTACAAAATGAGGGGTTGTGTTTCAGCAGAAGCAAAAAAAATTGTACACAAATTAAAAAAAATAATAAAATTAAGAAAATTAGGAAACAATTATTTTAAGTTTACCCTTAAAGATGTTAATAATTTAAGATAGCTTAAGCCCAATTGTTTATAATCACATTTTTTATTATTGTTTGACCTTATTTTTTTTAATTTAGGAACGTAACCCATAATTTTGTGCTATTTAGATTTGTATCTCGCTTGACACGATTTCGGTTTACATGAATTTTGAAACTATTATTGCTTTTTAATCTCACTATTGCAAGGCAAGGTAAGTAAATTTGCTCTACGTCTCTTGAAATCAATATGTTTCGTGTATAACGAAGTTTTCTTCGTGTTGAATGGGAGAAAGGACCGCATTAGAAATCGTGCTTGACAGAGTTTGCGATAAAAGAGTTGAGCTTTCGACAATTGTATCGGGTTTTCATACGAAATTCTTTCTTATTCCTTTGTGTTTGCTTTAAACAAACACCCAAGTAAACACCCAAATGCTTGTACCACCTTTTTGTTAGTCAAACACAAGTTGCCACTTTAAAAGATGAACAACATTCTTATCTGCTGCAAATAAAAAAATGAAAGGGAGTAAAATTTTTTTGGGTTGTCTAATTATATTGACTGACACATATTGGAACACCCTGTAATGAACTCAGCAAATGGCAACGCAACAAAAGATCAGAGAAAAAATTGAGCTAATGATTGTTTCCTCTTTAGGAGGGGATTTCAAAGTCCGTCCCGTAGCGTTACTCACCTCTCAGCGAACCTAGAGCGTTTCTCGTGCAAACTGAGTGATTCACTCGACGCCGATGCCTGGTTGGGTTTTGTGACATCTTCATCGCCTCCGCCTCGCTCGAGATTCATGAAACGCGTCGTTGCATCCGCATCCGGATTTGGATTTGAAGTCGATTTGCTGCTCTTAGGCCCTTCTGACCAGATGCTATCGCTGGCCACCAGTTTGCCCTTTAGCTTGACCTTCTTCACCAGCTCCATATCGTAGGGCGCCAAGGGGGCGGAGTAGGGAGGAACCAGCTCAACAGCTGCTGATTGATTCTGCTCGGCCAGCAGCTGGGAGGACTCGCTGTGCTGCAGAGGCTGCGGAGGTGTTTCCACAGCATCACCATTGCCATCGCCACCGGCATTAGCTAAATTTAGCATATTGCTTTATACTTGTGCTAATTTCTCGTCCAACTTGTTTACTTTCATTCATGACATTTGAATTGGTGTGCGTGTGTGTACATAACAATGTGTGTGTGTCGCTGGTTGGCAGAATTTTCGGGTCGCGTTGGCCAAAAAAAATCACAGAATTGCCGCGAGGTCAAATTTCGAGAAAAGCATTAAATATTGCTGCTGTTTTACTAATCGTTGCACCATATACTATAAGTGGTAATAATTTATTACACAATTAATTGCATTGCACTGATTGCGCTGCGCTCAACACAAAATAACGGCAGCGCGAAAAGTCCGCGGCAAAACACGACGGCAGCCGTCTAGTGAAACGAAAATAAACACTCTGCGCAGTGTGACCGCAGGTCGGATTTTTAAATATACCAAAATATGCTGTTTCTATATGAGTTTTCTTTAATAGTATATTTATGATTGTGGTCACACTGCGACACAGCTGTTAAAACAGCTTTAAGCTCTTTTTAAGCAACAAAAATCCAATTCTGATAAAAACAATTTTTTATGTAGTAGTGAATGTATTCATAAAAATACTAATATTATTCTCATTATTATTACATTTTATTAATTTGATTTTTGATAATTACTCGTCTAACTTATAAATGATAAAATAAAAACATGGAGTCAAGATAAATAACAACTTGTATTTTGTGGAGGAGTAAAACATAAACAACAAATGTAATACACAATTAATTGCGAAAGCATTAATTGGTGGAACAACAAATTTTAATACGTAAATGGAATAATAATACAGCTGTGTGTGTTTAATTATTAATAATAATAATTATTGTAGTAATTATTATGCTTTAAAAGAATTATTGAACTTGGACATCGAATTTTTACAATAGAAACGAGCATATTTTGTATGGGAACAACAACAACTATCGAATTTACTTCCTGTTGTAGTTCTTGTGGACCTCGGGCGAGATGTTATAGACGAACTGCAAGATCTCCTGAATCACGGGCTCTTTGCGCGTCTTAATCGCACTCTCCATATCGGCCAGTTTCACGCGAGTATCAGCATCGATTTTCGCTGCGACTCCTTCGCGGCTGCCCATGTGCTGAGGAGGGAGAGGGGGAGATGCACAGAGGGGGGGACAAAAGAGTTTAAAGAGCACTTGAAAAGGGTCCATCAATTAACTAACCTTGGCCTCGAACTCTTTGAAGGAGCGTTCGCGTTCCTGACGGAACTTCTCAATCTCCTCGGTGGCCTCATCCTTGGCTTGCTTCAATCTCCTTGCCTTGCCTGCCAAAATAAAAGAAAAAGAGAATTTGCATTTCATCAATATTTACACGAATCGCGCATCATGTGACTCGAAGCTCGCGCGTAACGTCGATAGTGGAAAAAACGTAAGTTTCTGTATCTGCCCAATTGGAATTGGTTTTCCATTGCGATTCTTTTTTTTGCTTACGTTTACGGGCCTCGGCGACCTTCTCGGCTGCCTTCTTCTCGGCAGCAAGCAATTGCTGGATTCCCTGCGTTTGGCTGGCCATTTTGTAATATATTTATTTAAAATATGTTTTCTGTTGCTCGCCTCGTCCGTGGTATCAATGCAAGTGGAAAAAAGCAAGTGACACTAACGACGTGAAAAATGTCATATGACGAAGTCACACACACGCATACATACCCAATTGGCCTGCATATCGATTGTATCGAATGGGAAACAGGGTTGACGCACACACCTACTATCGACTGTAACTTAGCAGTTGTTAGCGGTAACAGACAAATTCAATTAACATTACTTATCGAGCTATCGACAGTTGTTATGCTTAAATGTTGAAAGAAACTTTCTTGTTTCTATGGTTAAAACAGCAGTTATGGCATGCATAACATTATAATTAAGCTAAGCGAATGTAATCTTTTCTTAACAAGTGTAAGTAACAAATATTGAAAACAGCTGTGCGCTGTTAAAACAATGCGAAGTATCTGTTAACAATTATAAACCGGTTAATAAATGAAAGATTTCATTTAAGGGGTCTGTCAATATAATTTGAATTTAAATAATTTACTTTTTACCACTTTAATTTACAGTTTTAAGTAAGAAAACAATTACCAATTACTTTTTTAGCCGCCTGTTAATAACACCGGTGAAAACTGTTAACACCATGCCGACAATAACATGGGTGAAAAGTGTTAACACTTTGCCGCTGTTGCAGTCTGAATTCTCGCCTCT
This sequence comes from Drosophila immigrans, assembly GCA_963583835.1. NCBI lineage: Eukaryota > Metazoa > Arthropoda > Insecta > Diptera > Drosophilidae > Drosophila > Drosophila immigrans. The sequence goes on along the minus strand of OY757142.1, from coordinate 20,400,269 downwards.
CGTATGACAGAAATGTGTGTGAAATTTGGCTGCCAAAAACATATATAGTAAAAATTGGAACTAGTAGTGTGTACACATATATATATATAGAAACGATCGAGCATGGAAAAGCTAAGCAAAGGCAAACGGGTGGCCCGCGAAGAGAAGCAGCGCGACCAAAAGGTGGAGGATGTGGTAAATAAACAAGAACCCACAAAAAGGTTTCCCATGGCAATCATAAATTTTTTTTATCGTTGAAGGTGCTCAAATCGTTGGATGAATTCGGCACCAATGAGGATAAATTGAAGGCGCTGCTGCAGCGGCATGTGGAGAGCGAGAAGAACGTGACCCGGCTGACCACCGAGATGCGCGCCCTGCAGCGCCACATGGAGAGCCAGCAGCGGGAGAAGGAGAACGTGCAGCGGGAGCTGAACAAGAGCGTGCTGATGCGGGACAAGCTGCAGGAGGTGTGTCGCGAGCAGCAGCGCATTCTCAAGTCGGTAAAGAACGAGAGCATGCTGCAGATCAAGGTGGAAGAGGAGCGGCGCAAGGAGAGCCAGGCCAAGTTCCAGAATTCGCTGAGCGAGGTGCAGAAGTCGCTGACCAAGAACAACGAGGAGAACATCAAGCTGCGCGATTACAACATCGAGATGACCAAAAAGTAAGCAGCTCACCGGCAGCCTCAGGGCGGCAGCATGTCCAATCTATTTATAGACGCATCATTGCATGCCCCACACACCCAAGAACACAAAGAAATACAAAACGAAATCGATTCATGCGATTTGCTTTTAGGTTAAAACTGCTGGCGGAACAGTATCAGGCGCGCGAGAAGCACCTGGAGAAGCTAAACGAGCAGGTGCATCTCGAGTCGCAGCTTCACCAGGCGAAGCTCAACAAGGCCCAAGTGGAAGCCGCCATGGAGAAGGAGATACTCACCAAGTAAACCCAACACATTCAACTGTTAATTCCTCTTCATCAATCTATTTATAATTCGTTCACAGAGAAAACCAAATTGGACTGGAGAAGCTGCTGCAGGCTCAACGCGCCATCAAGGATTTGACGGAGCGCGAGCAGCAGCTGAAGGAACAGCTGAACATCTACACAGCCAAATACGATGACTTCCAGCAGTCGCTGCAGAAATCCAACGAAGTCTTTGGCAGCTACAAAGTGGAGCTCGAGAAGATGTCCAAGCACACCAAGAAGATCGAAAAGGAGGCGCTGGGCTGGCGTCAGAAATACGAAAAGGCCAATGCCATGGTCATTGAACTGGCCACCGAGAAGCAGCAGCGGGATCAGCTCTCGGAACGTCTGCAGAAGCAAGTGGAGCAGCTGCAGAAGCTTCTGCGCGCTCTCCAGCTGGAACGCACCACACTGCATCAGACGTTGCGCGAGCAGAATATCGAGATTCCCGCAATGCCGCAACTGCCACCGGAGCCGACGCCCATCAAGATTGCGCCCGTCAATTCGGACAATGCCAAAATGGAGCTGATGACGCGCAACTGCGCCGAGCTGAAGCAAACGCTGGCCAATCTCCAGAACCAGATGAAGTTGCTGACCACCAATGATGCCAAAATCGCCGCTGCTGAGGCTGAGAAGTGCCGACAAGCCGACGAACAGCAACGCGCCAACAATGCCAAGAAGAATGCCAACAAAAAGAAGGCCAAATCAAAGGCAAAGGCGGCGGCAGCAGCTGCTGCAGCGGCAGCGTCGTCGGCTGAAACTGAAGCCGGCACAGAACCCGAGCCGGAGACCGACAACACTGAAGTGGAGGAACAGCAGCAGCCAGAGGAGGAGGCGGTTGGGTCTCCAGTGGACGGTGTGTCGGGACCCACGTCGGAGTCTGTTACCGATGATGCTGTCGATGCTGTTTCAGAGACTGCTATTGAAACGAAAGTGCCTGATTTAATTGATTCGAAGACGGATTAAAGGCGTGTCTACGCCCACTCAATGCCATCGTCCCCATCTTCGATCCTCCTCGACTGTTTTTGTATGCGTGAATATCATGTCCCACCCATATCCCTAAATCTCCTTTACATTTGTGCATTTTGTTTTAGTAATTTTTATTAAGTGTATCTCAAAAGGAAACAATAACATTTGAAAGTCTACAACAATCAATCACAAACCATAAATGCTACTAAATAATTATTTATTGTATTTTATAAAAACAAAAAAAAATTGAATCATATTTATTACTGCGCTGTTCATAAGCTGATGACAAAACAATATTGATTAAAACGTTTTCCTACAAATATCATTTCTATCTTTTGGCTTTTGAATTCTGACAATTTTTCTTTTTGATTTCGATGCACTGAACTTCAGCCTTCTTTTTTTCAGTGCAGTGCAGCACATTCTCCATTTATCAGGTTGTCTCATTATAACATTTGAGATTTCCTTTATATGTCAATATTATCACACAATTTGGATTGTTTTTGGCTACTACAATAGATGGGAAGAGCATTAAGGTATTGTTGATAATCACAGAATTTCGAAAATTTGTAGTGTATAATATGCTACTTAGATTCTTTTTTTTTTTTTAAATTAATAATCATTTTATTAAAAAAAAAATAGAACTACAAAAGTTTTATAAATTAAATATTAGTATACTTTCAGTAAGAAGTAAAAAAAACAAATTTTAGATCCGGCCAGAAAACCAGGTTTAGCATTTTGCATTTAAATGTGGAAATTGACTTTTAGATAAGTAACAAATTTATTTTCTTCTGTCTGAAGGTTATATTATATACATATGTCCTTTTGGAAGTAAGCGGGGCTGTTAATTATTACCACTTTGGTGCCAACCTGTATCAAAATGTTAATGGAATGCCGCATGAAGGGAAAACTTTAAAACTCAAACTTTTCACTTGCCGCAAGCAATTAAGTTCACAATTTGTTTAACAAAATAGTTTTTATTATAGTTGCTTCAATTATTGTTGTTGCTATTCTTGTCTTTGGTGCTTTCCTGACTACACAACTTTGGCAAGAAAGTTGTTAATGCTTATACCCTGTACACACAAATTCCCAAGTCGAATAGGATAAAAAGCTTCATCATTTTGGGAAGGTAAAATGTTACAAATAAAGTACGACTCAAGTCCTGAATATCCGTTATTCGTGCAGTGTTTTCGATGAACAAGAGAGAGTACAAAATCAAATTACTAAATAAATTGTCTGTTAACAACTTATGATTGCATTCTCTACTAGTATATATGTCAGCATATAGAACTTATCATAAAGGACTATAGTTTTTTACATACATATATTACACATGAAAAATATAACTGTGACTGTTAAAATGTTAGCAATAATTAATATTCAAGCATACAAAATTCGAGTAGTTATTTTATTCCTATAATTTAATACATATATTTGCATACACATTTATAATAGAGGAGAACAATTGTTCATAGATAGATTTTTGGAATAAAATTATACATTCAATTTGATAACAAAAAAATAAATATTAATGTAATTTAAACGACAATAGTTTTTCACATACTGCAAATGAAATATATAAAAATTTAAATACTATATAAAGATAAACAGTCAAGAATAATGATTGTACTATAAAATTTGTTAGAATTAAATTAAATTCACAATATCAGCAGTTTAAGTTTAAATTTACAATGTAAAGGCAAATTTGCAATAAGTGTTAATTTTAAAAATGACTATTTTGCTAAACTTAAAACAATATTTATAAATTTGTTGGTTTTACAGTTCTTTCTTTAAAATAATATTTAATAATTAAATTTACCAAAATACTCATTTTTAAAATTACCACTTTTTGCAATTTGAATACAGTATATGCAGTTCTAGTTTATATTTAAAATGTTGTCTAAATATAATGATTAATGACTTTAAATACAACAAGTATGTTGCTTAAAAGTATTTGTAATTTTAAACTTTAAAATATTAAATTATGAAAGAGGGTATCATCAAGTCGACACTCTGAGTTGGCAATACTTTGTTGTTTGTTTTAGTCGCGTGTTGTTGCCAGAGCTGGCATCTTGGCACTCGTCGAGGCGGCAACCTCGCATAATAGAACTGCAAATTGGCAACGTGGACGTCGACGTCGCAGCTGGCGCTAGCGTTGACGTTGACTGAACTGGTGCCACAATGTCTGCCATGGCATGCAACACATTGCAACGAGTGTTGGGGGCTCTTGATTCTTGAGGCACGAGCCACGAGCCACGGGGCACGATGTCAGTGCAGCGTTTCATGGCCATTATAATCGCGCTGTAATTATTTGCGGCACGCAGCTGTCATTTTAGTCAGCCGGCCACATTTTGATATGAATTATTCAGGCGCATGCAACGTATGCGTGGTGTGAAGTTGACCCTCACGCACACACCCGCACACACACACAGGCACACACTCACACTTGTGAGCGTAATCTGTGGAATTTTAAATAAAGCTATTTAAGTGCGCCACTAAAATAATTACAGAAATTAATTTAAATTGCATAAAGCGGCCGAGCGGTCGAGCTCAAGGAACGACCCCCCAGTGAACCCCCCACACACCCCCCAAAGGGGCTGAGTGTGAAAAATACCAGCCACAGCCGCATAGGCGACACATGTGCATATTTCACACCCACTCACACGGTCACACTCACAACCCCCTTCAATACGGCTGACGACGATAGTCCGCATTGCACTACTCACGAACTATCTACTTCGTAAATAGCTGTGGACTACAGAGTTGGTGTTGCGCGTTTACTGCAGAATTTGAATGGTTCCCTACTGTGCACTGGGTGAGTAGTATCGAACCAGTTGCGTTTATATATATATTTATAATTTATATTATTTATAATTTATAGTTCGTAGGTCGTAGAATAACTACCATTGTTTTAGCTATAATTTAGTACTCAACGAATAACTATTATTTTTTTAACAAAAAAATACAAATCAAGAAATAATGATTATTATTGAGTTTTATTTTTGAGCGTGGTTATTGTTTTCCTTTAGAAATAAGAACTCAAATAATATTAATTCGAAGTCAGTGGCTTACGACAAACCACTACACTGTAATCGTTTAAAAAAATAAAATACAAAAATATATATGTTAAACCTGTATTTTTTATTAGTCAAATTTACTAATAATAATAATAATAATTATTGATTAATGATTTTTTTTTTCAATAATAATAATTATTGGTAAATTCACAAATCCAATAAGCATTAGTTTTTGTTGTTTTTATTTTAAAACTTATTATGATTCCAGTGCCTGGAAACTAGGGCTGTACCCAAACGTACTAGTGATTTCGCTAGCTTCCCACTTGTCCTTCGTACTAAAGGGAACGACTATTTAGCAGATGTGTGCACATTTGGCAGGCAATGAGCTTTTGAACATTTAATGAGTTAATACGGCGAATTTGAAAGGCGCGCAAGCGTGCGCCAAGTGGCTTTGGCCAGACTGCTTCCTGCCACACATTCTCATTTTGATTATACCCGCTACCCATAGGGTAGAAGGGTATTATAAATCAATGCCAACAGAAAATGTATGTAACAGGCAAAAGGAGGCATCTCCCCACAAAGTGTATATGTATATCCTTGATCCGTGTCAATAGCCTGCACGATATAGCCATGACCGTCCATCTGTCTGTCCGTTTGATCACCTAGATCTCAGAGAATATAAGAGCAAGAGACACAATTAACGAGCGTACTTTTAAAGCTAGAGTTAAGATGCATATATAGATATTATGCATAATAATATCTATAGTCGAAATGATTTCTGAAAAGTTCATTCTGAACGTAATAGTATATTTCACACCAAATATACTTTTTGGTATATTTAAATACACGTATAAGAGTTTTGCAGTCTACCAAAACGGGTAGCGGGTATCTCACAGTCTTCACAGTTTTCATTTGCAGCCATCCCACAAGTTGCCCATTTTAGAGCTTGAAAAATGTAAATGGTAAAAAAGAAAAACGCACACACACACACACTAAGCACTTGTCATTTGGCTGTAAAATGTCCGTCTGTTGTTGGTGAAAAGTGTGGCAATGCTCGATACTCAACAATCTGTAGATGCTGTGATGAGGTGGCGGGGGCTGTTTGCTCATCCTAAGCTCTTGGGTATAATTTTTCAGACGCGATATGTCGACTAACAGCGAAAGTTAACAGCGACGTCGACGCTGACGCCAACATATGCCCAGAGACAGAGAGGGCAAGACCAGCAGGCGACCCGAGACCGAGCTGAGATGAGATGAGCAAGAACCAAGTCGTATAGTTTTTCTTTTTTGTTTTGTTGGTGCTGCCAGACTGTTTGACTCGCAACCCGAGTGGCGAAGGTGTGAGGCAGAGAGGTGAGAGCTGCACGCACAGTGGAACTGTTTTGTTTTGTTCCCCACACTATTGCATAAACGTCATTTTTAAGAATTGTTTAAGAACAGCCCCACTGTAAGCGCGGGTGCCTTCGCACCAGCACCTCTCTCGCTCTCTGCCCAGCTGCGGTCCGCCTCTCCGCCATTCGACACTCTCTCTCTCATTGTCCTCTCGTGTGCGCTCTCATGCGTTTGCTGGCTCTCGCCGAAAGAAAGCGCCCGCCGCTGTCAGCGCTGCGGCGAAAGCATAATAACGTGAAGCTGTCGCCTCTGCCCGCTCTGTCGCAGTCTCAGCTGTCAGGCGTCAGGCAAAGCTAAAGCTGTGCTTAGTCAAATTTCAGTAATGTTGTCGTTGTTCTTGTTGTAGATGCCATTGCCGTCGTCGCGCCATTGCCGATGCCGAAGCGCACACGAAGCGAGCACGAACCCGCAACGAAGCGAAGTCGAGGCGTCGCTGTCAGCTAGGAGCGTAGCCTGTAATCAGTTGTGTATAGGACACTCGCGTGTGCGCGTCGTTTGGTTCTTGGGTAAGGACAGCGGATAGGAAACTGGGGGAACGCTTGGCGGCAACGCTGCGCGGTTTCTTCTTAACTTTTATTTATGGCATGCTGCTAGCTGCTGATTTTGCTCTCGCTGTCGCCCCGTCAAATTGTTGATTGTTGTTGCTGTTTGCAAATTTTTTATTTTTATAAACGAGCGTTCAATTTTCGCGTAGCAGCGTCGACGAAAATTTATTTTATTTTCCCAGCTACAGCTGCTGACGGTGCCACGGCCGCAGCTGCTAACACTGCTGCCGCTGCCGCTGCCACTGCTCTGCTGGCGTCGCTGTCGACTGCGCTGCTGCTGTGTCCGAGATAAAGGATATGCCCGGATCTAAAAGATACACTTTTTTTGTTACTTGTGCAGGCTGCTTGGCTTGCTTGGCTTTCTGCTTTGTCGCTCCGTTTGCGAGCGAATTTAAGCGACGAAAACAACAGCTACAACAACAACTGAAGCGACAGCGGTAACAACGAAACGAGCTAACGGAAAATTAGAATGTGTGCGTAAGGTGAAGTGAGTGACAAGTTGGCAAAAAGCGAAAATGGAACAAAAAAAATGTGCGCAACTATGCAAATAAATTAATAAGCCAAAGAGTCATTACCAAATTAAAACGAGACACGCGAAAGGCAGCAAAGAAAATACAAAACATCGAGAAGCAGGAAAGAAAGAAAGCAAAAGGCTCAAGTCAAGTGCGTTCGCTGAGTAAAGTCAAGAGGTTCTACCGAAGAAGGAGCTGCTGGCATGCTTAGAGAGAAGTTGAGGCATCGAAGGTAAATATATGCATAGCAAAGGCAAAGCAAACAAACTAACCTTTAAAGTAAACAATAGCGTAACGCTACAAATGCAAATTTATCACCTGCACACACACACACACACACAGATACATTCACACACACTCGCCAAACTATAAACAACAACTCATTTAAGCGACGCCAGGCGCCATAAAAAAACATACACACACAAAAGCCAAAGCGACCTGAGAAAATGAACAAGAAACGAATGCGAAACAGACTCACAAAGCAGAGAGCAAGAGAACAAACGGTATACAAAAACATAACAGCAAAGCAACAAAGCTCACGCTGAAAACTAACTACACATTTGTATAAAAATTGTAATCGCATGCGATTTATTTAACTAGACGCCAATTTCTCACACAGACACATGTACACACACACACTCTGACATATGCATACGCAGGAACACGCGCAAATTCACCTGCCGCGCACAGTAGGCTTTAAAAGTTTGGCTACAAATGATTACTATGTTTATTTGTGTATAAGCCCTTTTTCTTGCAGGTAATAGATTTTAAAACAATGTTCCTACACCCTTGTTAATGCGTATTAACTATCTTGAATTACCCCAAGTATTGCAAATGTTAAATAAATAATTCTGAATATGAACACTTAATTAGAGGCAACAATAATTTAATGGGCGGTCGTTTATAAACCAACTTAAAAACCGGAATTTACCCAGTTTTATTATTGAAATAAAATTTGAAATAATTAAACTAATGAAAATTTTAACGATTTGTAAGCGACGAATTAATAACTGTGTCAATTGTTTTCAGGTACAGAAATAACATATAATTATCCGAATGAAAGTCTTTACATTTTAATAATTCAAACATGGTCTACTTAACCTATACTTATACAACTTTTGAAAAGCCTGGGTTATTCGATGGCTACATATCGTATTTTTCTAGAGAAAGCTTATAGTACAAGAATATTGCCACGCAATTTTCTGTTTAAACGGAAATGAAACGTGAAGAATTTTTTTTCTTTTTTTTTTGGAAGGATGACTTTTAATAACAAAATGGTTGAACTCTTCATAATATTACTTTCCAAACAACCCTAAATTGTGCTCATGAGTTGTCGTAAACTGTAATAAATACAACTTATAATTGCATACGTTTGGCACTAAACTTGTTATTCGCCCCATAAAATAATCCTTGATGCCCTGCCATCTATTATCTTCCACATGATTGCTTAGATCAGTAATAATAACCAAACGAAATGCAACAATGGAAAGCAAATAACACTTTGTTATTATACATTCGATATCGTGCAACATAACCATTCACATTTTGATGGCAATTTAGATTTACATATTAATTTGGAAACTAGAACCCAATTTTAGTGTATGAGATGTGGACGACAACTTTGTTAGTTATAATTAAATCGAAACTATTTTTAGCTTTGATATGCTAATACGTAGTAAAATATTATTATTGTTGTTTATTAACACTGCAGAAAAGTTAGTATTTTAATTGTCAACAAGGATTTCCAAAAAGTGAAATAAATTAATTTATGGCCATTTTAGAAATTCTTTAAATACATTTATCACTCAGTAGAGGTAATAAAATAAAATGATTTCTTTATGGAAAACTTTATTTTCATATTGATATTGCTTTAGACAATCACCTCAATATTTTGCAAATTTAGTCTATGATTTTGCAGCAAATCATTTTCTAACAGGGTTATGAGTTATTCTATATTCTTCACACAATGATGAATTGAATAACAAAGGGATTTAAAACATAATAAAATAATAGGTGCTCAACATGAAGTAAATTCACTCTCAGATTATGGATTTTTTGTATGATTTTTTAAGTTACAATTATTAGTTATAGAGAGTAACGAGACAAACAATACATGTTGGGAAAATCAAAAATAAACAGATCAAAGTAGTTGTTTTTTATGACTTTTAAAAATGCACAAAACACAACATTTTTAAACTTGACGAATATATCAGGATTCTTCATTATTATGGTATATTTGTTATTTACGTTATTTACTAAATTCAGTAGATTAAAATCTGTCCCCATTTAAAAAGAGAGAAAAGGGGTATTTAAGTGTTGTGCAATAGAGAAATTTAACAGGAGGAAACAGACTTCTCTGACCCAGTAAAGTATATATATTCTTGACCAGCATCAACAGCCAAGTTGATGTCCATCTGTCTGTCTGACTGTTTAAGTACGTGGATCTCAGAAACAGAAATAATAGCTACATCAAAATTCGGTATGGTTTCTGCATTTATTAAGATTTTCAGTTTTGGTCGTCACGAAAAACAAGAACTAGTCAAACTAGTCAATGATGTGTAATTTGCCAAATAATTTATTCTCTGTACTCTTAATATTCCCTGCAGTCTTCCCTAATTTGACTAGCAGAACGAAAGATATTTGGTATACAATTTTTCATAGTAGTTCTTCACATCCAAATGTAGAGTGTAAGTGTGTAAACGTGTTATGATTACAAACTAATCAGCACAGGATATCTCGTCGTATATTGTATTTATTGTCTTGAAAGCAGTTTTGAAAGTCTGATTTAAATTTTTGTAAATTCTTTACAATATATTTTGTGAATACTTTTACTCACTAAATATAGATTTTCAATTGTTCCACAAATCTTCTCTCAATTAATTATGAAGCTTTTTCTCACAAAAATAAGTTTCCTCATAAACTCAAAACTGTTCATCAGATATCATTTTAAGCTTTGTGACAAATCTCTTATAAACTTTTCGCTCCAACTTAAAACTTAACGCACTGAGTAGTTTACGGGGAGTATCAAGTTTACGCGCTGTTTATTCTGAAAAGTAAAAAATAAAAAGATTAAATGGGATAGCTAAACATGAAAGCGATACTCGTACTAAATGTATCACCACAATAAAACGTTGAGTGCCCCATCCCGCATGCCCCAAGCCCCAGAGGGCGCTTTCAGCAAATTCGAGGGTCCTTCAGGTGCACTGCAATTCATTAAATAATGTGTGAGTAAAACGTTCAGTGTCATGTATTTATATAATGCTTGACGTTATTTGCCCAGCTGTATTTTAAGTGTTGCCAACTAACTGCAACAATAATACCAACAACAACAACAACAACAACAACGACGACGACGCGAACTTGGCCTACGATGCTGCAGCACAAAGGATGCGGCGGCAACATGGAAAAAACACTTAGCGCAAAACTAAGCGACGATTGTTGTTGTTCTTGGTGTTGTTCGTGTTGTGGCCGTTGTTGTTTTGTGTGACGTTTAAAAATAGCATCAAGGTGCGCTCTAGTTTCATTCACACACACACACACACACATACATCCAGTGCCAATCGCACACGCATACACACACACACACACACACATACACATGCACATGCGCCTACGCCCACACAAAAGCGTTGGCTCTTGTGCAAAGTGGGCGAACGCCCCCCACAAAAAAAAAAAAGAACTGCAAATAGAAAATGTTAAAAATAAACCGATCTGAACTCAACTCAACTCAACTCAACTCAATTGAACGCATTTCGCAATTGCGGGTGAAAGTCAATCAAGGCATGGGAAAATCGAATCAAAGTCCCTAAATCAAATTATGCTCGTTCAATTATATGCATTTTCAATGCGATTAAATAGCCCCTGGCTCGTGTGCCGCTCTCGCCTCTTGTCCTTGCTCCTTTTTGTGAAGTGACAACTTTAGTTTGGGGTGGTGAGTGAGCTTTTATGGCCTGGTCAAATATTTGTTACCTGAACACGACGTAACACGCAACAACTACACGGCAAATGGGCAACAGAAGGCGTGAAATGATTCACCCCGTTTCCACAAATTGCCTAATCACTTTAGGTGTTGGGTTCTTTGGCTATCAAAATACCCAGTTAATTACATACTTGTGCAAAGATAGTTGATATACTCGTACAGTAGCTTTGTCCACCTGTGCTAATAATAAGAATTGATTACTCTGGTATTGAAAATTCATTTATGGCCAGACACAATGTGCTCGAGTAGATTGCATAATTTATGCGTTTGCAAACGTTAAACAGCACGTAAATCAATTCCTATGCTCAGTCTAGTTTACGAATACCTCAAGTTTAAAGTCAATTTGCTGAAAGAGCTTGCCAACTTATTTATGATGTGAACTTAATCTACCCTAAATAATCCGTTTACAGTGTAACGTGATGTACCAAAATGATGTGCAGTAATGGCTTTCTTTATTATAATTACGTTTTAATGAAGCACTTACTACTCAATTTGATTTTTGTGTAAGTTGAATTCAAATAAAGTTGTATTAGTATTGCTTAATAGCATTTTTCCCAACTGAATTTGCTTGTGCAATTCAATAATAGTTATGGCAATGCACTTTGTTATTAACCATAAACAGGAATATTAAAATGATTGCTCAATGAAATTGACAACTTTCAAAATAAACTTTTTTTTATTGAATTTAATGTATTTAATTTCACTTTTTTTGGCGGAAAATATAGTAATGTTTGTTGAAATATAATTTTCACCTATTCTTGTATCACTAACATGTTGAATTGGAGTAATAATATATTTGTTTTGATTTTATCTCTTTAAATTAACATATTTGACTCATTTATTAGCACAAAGTACAAAAACACCAAACCTCTTGAATTTGAATTGATAGTTGCTATTGATGCTCTCCGTGCGCTCGAGAAACTTAATCATTATAAACATATTTATAGATCATTATTTGGCTGGCATCAACATTTTATGATTGGCAGAATATTGTCGCATTATTGGTCAACTTATTAAACACAAATGGGCCACGAACCAGACAAAGAACAAAGATGTTCCCAAACGAGTATGGGACACAGATGTGTCTATAAAACACACAAACTCGCACACACACACACACACACACAAGCAAAAGTACACACACACACACACTCACGCTGTCACTCTCTCTTATGTACTTTTATATTTTTATGCGAACTTCCGTTCGTTGGTTTTATGGCCAGCTGATGAATGCAAAGTTGTGCAAAGTTTTGCGTTTTGGCCTGTGAACGCAATACGCATACGCCATGTGTGTAACGCCCCGACGACAAATGTGAAGAATGGAAGCATGTAACTGGCAGACATTCGGGCACGCAGTCGACCTTGATGCCAAGATTTGGTAACATTTTTTAATTGCCGCACATTATGAAGGGGGCGGGAATTCAAAGTTAGATTTGCGGGCGGCACATGTTGGAAACATGCAATTAACAAGGCAGCAGTCATCGGAAAAAGTTGAGGACGCAAAAAACCCAGCTGAAAATGTGGCAACGTCACACACACACACACGCACACACACACATAGTGAGACGAGTGGTGCTTACAAGCATTAATTACTGTGTCGGGACTGGCCAAGTACAAGTAAGGGCAGCGGCCGTCGCGTTGCGTTGCGTCGCCAACGACATACACAAAAAAAAAAAAAAAAAAAGTATAGCATACTTTTTCGCGCAGCGCAAACTCTTCGTACTCGACGTACTTTTTGTATGAGTTGCGCCTTGAATGTTTCCTTTTTTATTGCCATTGTTCTTGTTGCTTATTTTTAGCTGCAAAAGTTTTGCACAATTTTTTATTGCCCCGCCTCGACGTCTCTCTTATTGCTGTTGTTGTTCAACAACAACATAGAAACCCATAAAAATTGCCGAAAATAAAAAATCATAAAAACCATGTTGAGCATTATTGCCAGTTAATATTGTAGTACATACATATCTGCATAATACGTTCATTATATGTATGTATGTGTATTCACACAGGCGCTTGCTCTCTCTCACATGCTGTTATTTGCAGTCGAAAAAGCTTGGCTACTTGATTTGCTCATATGAGTCCTTCATGCTACACTAGCCGAGAGAGCCGTATTCACATCAAGAGCCAGCCACTTGAGGCAACCCAAAGCCAAAGACTTGAATTGAGTGAAACGGCAATCAGTTTCATGATACGCTTCAGCAATAACAACACACACACGCATACACACACACACTTACTCAACTGCAAATGTCAAGTTATTTTGAAAAGATGCCAGACCTGGACATGCATGAGTGTTTGTGTGTGTGTGAAACCGGAAACTTGTTACATGCAACTGTATCGCAGTTGTATTGAAGTGGTCTCCTGCCTCTGCCATCCAATCAGAAACTTACTGCACTCGTTTGCCAATTGTTTTCATTAATTTCACTAAAAATGCAATCAAAAAATTAAAGCAAAACATTTTCGAGTCGAGTCGAGTCGAGTCGAGTCGAGTCAGAGAATATGCAAAAAGCGCACAAAGGCAATGTGCGAGCCAAAAAAGTTGGCGCTTGCATTTCCGTTACTAAAGTTTTAGAGACTCCCACAAATGAAACTGACTTCCACAGTGGCATTCACAGAAAGTTACTTGGCACTGGCCAACCGGCTAAAAACTGACTTCATTGTCGGCCAGCCAAACTAACAAACTGCCAAAATAGTTGTAAGCAGCAATAGCGTCTTTTTTGGGGGGTGGTGGCAATTTCATATACGATTGTACTTCCACAACTGTGCGAAATGCTCAACAATAAAACGCCATTCAGCGTCGTCCCGCTGGCGACGCACACACACACACACACACATACAGACGCCGCCCGCTAGTTTTTATGACCCGAGCACTTCCGGTTCGACGATATGCGCCAAGTTTTAGACAATAATTTTCTTTATCGGCCAACAAAGCAAAAGGCGAAACGCAAATGCTTAGCTATTTTCATTGGTCTGAAGACGCTTCAGACGGTCGAGTCGATTCAGAGGGTGAAGCGTATATTTTTGGGGCCACATTACAGTCACTAACAATAATTTTTGGCCACAACCACAAACTGTTTTTGGACTGGACAAAACAATAATTTTTTTTTGCCCGAATCACTTTAATTTATGGGCTGGCTTAATTTATTTCCGTCAGCAGCTGGCAAAAAAAAATGAACTTTGCGCAAAAAGCAGGAAACTCGAAGTAGAATTGATGAATAATAGCCAGTAAATCTGCGAGCTAGTTTTACAAATGTATTTCAACTTTTTGTCCCACGCCTCAATTGGTCAGCAAACTGATGTGCTAATTATGCCAAGTTCTACATAATATAGCTCCAAATATATTTCTGTGTTAACTAAAGCTTGGCGCATGCAATACGAAATTGATTTGCTTTAGTTTTGATTTTGTGGGGAATTCGCCACAAATTTCGTATGCAACCAGACAGAAAGTCTATTAATTGCTTGCAGTGATTGACAAATGATTAGCTAAGCTTAAATTGCAAGCAAATTAACAGCGAATTTGGCTTTATTGACAAATATTAAATTTGGATAGTTGAGGCAACCAAATGGATAAAATCATGAATTAAATAATCTATATTTAATATATTATTATTATTATTATTATTAATATTATTATTAGTATTATAATTAGAATAATTGTTATTATTATTATTATTATTATTATTATTATTATTATTATTATTATTATTATTATTATTATTATTATTATTATTATTATTATTATTATTATTATTATTATTATTATTATTATTATTATTATTATTATTATTATTATTATTATTATTATTATTATTATTATTATTATTATTATTATTATTATTATTATTATTATTATTATTATTATTATTATTATTATTATTATTATTATTATTATTATTACGCATGCAACCATATACAACCATATATGTATGTAGATCTAACGATATTAAAATCAGTAGCATAAAATTGTCCGAAAAAAGGCCAACATTTTGCGAAAACGTTTGCCTTATAGTGTTTCAACGCCAATAATTTGGTGTGAAATTGTTTACGTGTGTTTAACTATACTTATATGTATATTCAAATAAATGTATAGTATTGATATTCAAACATAAATGTTAAAATACAACTTTGGAAACTTCAGACATCAATATTAATATGAAAATAATCTATTCTTATTAGTATAGTAGTAAACTCCCCATATTCACATATTTTTGCAGGAGATCAAGTATTTTCTAAGCAGTATGCTTGACTTTTCCAGGTAAGCAGCTCTTATGCTTATTATAGTCACAACTAGGTGAGGCGTCAATTAACTTAGCCAAATTCCGTGTGCATGTCGGAAATAATTTGGCATTCGAGATGTGAGCGTGACTTACAAATGCTGATACGTGAGTCACGCTCGAGCACGAACAGAAGAAATAGATAAATAAATAAAGTAAAATATTTGTGTTTCACGACAAGCATTAAATTTTATTTTAAACATAAACGCCTAGGGATTAAATGGAAGCATTGTAAATTTCTCATATAGGTTAACGTTAATAATCGTATGTTTGTGCTATCACTAATAACAGGACTGGGTATCGTTTGTTGATTTAAGATTACGGATACGAATGGCAAGAAATTCGTTGATTGTGGATCCTTGTTTGGTTGCCCAAATGGCTTTTGGGCACAATATTTAGCTAAAAAATTATTGCAAATGGTGTCGCTTGCAAGCTCACTGGGAAGTACGACAAGGACAAGGACAAGGACATTGTACTCGTATCCACTTGCCGGGATGCGAAACTACAACGACAACGACAACAACAACGCGAACAACAAAAAATGCTGCTTTCTGCTCTGGGGAGTAATTTGTTATTGTTTCTTGGCTTATCTTAAAGCTCCGCTGGGGCAAAAGTGCTGCGTGCATGGCAGCTCGAAAATGTGCTCTTGAATTATCTCCATGGTGTGTCTGCTGGTATTTTCCCTTCAACTTTGTTGCTCCACGGTTTGCTTGGGTTTTTTCATTAGTGAACAAACTAACCAAATGACAACTCAACAAAAAGTGAACGGCAAGGAAGTTTTCCATCAACACTTTTAGCCTGATTTCCCCAGCGATTATGTTTTTAATGTTAAACTAAAATTTGAAGTCCATGCTGTGACATTACGCATACGCATCGTTAAGCAATTTCCCAACTGGCTCGCTGACCGTGCTCGCTTGCCGGTCGTTTTGTATAATTGAATCTAAACTATTCAATTCAACAGAATGCTCACCTTTTTCGACAGGCCAACTTATAATAACTAATGGCTTCCGTTTTGCCCGCAGTCAAAGCATCTTTGGGGCTGGCGTATCAGCTGGCAACCGGCCAACTTGCTTCCCAACTTTTTGGCCAATTCTTTTGGCACATCCACAAACTTTAATTATGCGTCACGCTGTCACATTGATATATCCACACTCACACTCACACACACACACGCGGTCAAACAATGAAATATTCATATTTGGCTGGATTCTATTGGAAAATAACGAAAATATTTTAAATTGAATTGTAGATTTAAAGCAGTCAATTTATATGCATTCCGAATCATAGTTGAGCCCAGCACAAAGCTCAACGAAAAATCGTATAAATTAAATATGGATATGCGGATGGATTTCCCACGCAAACAATTTGTGAAAAGTGATTAATATACCAGCTCGAATTGTTATGTAACAGATGCATATAGATCATAGTATATCAGTGACAGTACGGATTATAATCGCTACTATTAAAGTGGATTTATGAGGCTCTCTTGTGCCCAAAGGGTTACTGAATATATATTTCATTTACGACAGTATCTGCCGTTTAGACAAATGCGAATCTCATTAGCAGTAAAATATTAATTGTTGTCTGCTATTGAAATAATAAAAGCATGTAAATACTGAAATGTCAATAAAGAAAATTAATACACATAAAATTGTACATGGAATTTAAGAAATTCAGAATTTAAATTCAATTTCTCGACACATTTGAAAGCAATTTTAATTAATAAATTCATCTCTTGGCTTTTTGAAATCAAATATTTTCAACCATATAGAATATTGTGGAGATTTCGATTCAATTTTATTATTCATTTAATAGAAACATGATTGCAAATCAATATTTTTCAGTATTCCACTGCTCTGATATTGTTATGCGGAAGGCTTTTGGGCAACAAATTGAATCGTGTTGTCGGTTAATGTTCGGTTCAATTACATTTGCTCTGATGGCCGGATAATTCAATTACCCATAATGGATACGAGTGTTTGCAGCTATATATATATGCAGCTGCATCCAGAGACTGTCGGCTGATGTCGTTGTCGATGTTGATGTTGATGTCGGTGCCGTTGTTGAAGTGTAAATCAATTAACGTTTATCTCTCTACTAATTATGCGAGCATGCATCGCTGCTGCCATTATGGTCATATCAAATGCAACAATAAATCCCCTACAGGCAGTTGACGACACGAACAGAGAGCAGCACAAACAGAGATACCCTGTAAAAAGGTCATCTAATCACTTCTATATTCATTTCTAGTCTGTTGAATCGCTTTATATGTCAAAGTTTATTTAAAATACCCCTTGGAAAATGTTCTTTCCCCTTTCGAATAATAACAGGGTGTCGTCCACTCTTCTGCCATCAATCCCAGTCCATATGCATTTTGAATTAGAGTGCAAATGTTAGACCGATGGCCCTGTCCCAGCTGAAACCGATAGGACTCTCGTGCAAATTCCTTGAATTGCGATGGCAATTTCAATTTACTGCAAGTATTTCTCACATGTCGTCACGAAATCCTCTGGTTCATTATTTGCCCGTTTCTCATTGGCAAACACGGAGAGTGCTTAGCCAGTTTTAGGTTTTTATTTTTGCATTTCGTTTCGCCAACAACAATAGCAAAATCAAGCGTCAGCCAATCTCGACCAACAGATTGAAAAGTGTTGCAATTCTTTCCATTTTGTTTTTCGCTCAAACTCGTTTATCATCTGTCGAGCCGCAAGCCGAAACTTGGCCAAGACCGCAAAAGAATAAAACAAAAAAAAATTGCTGTCTATAATTGGCGTTGATTTATTGTCTGATGTGGGCGCACTTTTGAAGATTTCTTATCGACCTTGTGGGCGTTGCTTTTTTTAGCTTTTGCCAAAAATTCAATTGTGTAATTGCAATTGTAAGCATGCAAGCAAGGAACATAAGCAAGTGTCCTCGCATGTGAGTGGGAGCTTACTTCGTACTCACCATACTCAACTTAATAATACATAGTTTCTACACAAATGCGGTTCACCTGCTGCGGTTGCGTGTGGCCGCTGTCAGTTGCCATTTAGTTAGATAGTTGCTGGTTAGTTGCTTGGCTGCTTACTCTATTGCCATTCTACCGAACTCGTATTGTAATGTGCCACTCCTCGACGCTGCTGTCCGTGAAAGTGGCATGAAAGCAGCGGGCAATGACAAAGACTAGGCGACATTGCCAATTGCACAGTGGGCAACAAATATATGTTTATAATATGCATTTTAAATGGACTCCAATAACACATATTAAATTGAAGAAGAATAAGATAAACCAGAAATGATTGTAGAAGGCTAAGCATAATTTACAGCACTAAGAATCAATTATTTGCTTCATTTATTTTAATTTTCAATAATTCACTAAAACTTGCTTGCATTTTATTAAATATTTATTTAAGTAAATTATAAAAAAAAAACACTGGAACATAAAAACACATTCACTATGTGAATAATTTCAGTCGAAAGCCCAAACAATTATGACGGCTTCTTCTCCCTGCATTATAAACTACAGGAAAACAATTAAATAGATAAAATGTAACATTTCTCTCATATTAAATAATGTGATATGAAATAAGTAAAGCTCGGTGGATCGGCTAATGAAATTCTTTAAATTAAATTCAAATATACTAATTTGTTAGCTCAGCTTGTTACCTTGCTTTCAACTGCATTCGATATAAATCTAAGAAGACAAGTGCTAATGCTCCGACTGCTCTGCCTGTATCATCAACATGTCTGCACTTCAGTCACTTCCTTAGCTTTGACTATCCTGGCCAAATCAACGCTTCAGTTTGAAAGACGTGTCAGTGTGGTCTTTATAGCTTTTTGCGCAATTTCGCCACTGATTATCCTGCACCGAGAACAACTTGCAAATGGCAGTAGTAATAAGAACTAATAACAACTAAATTAGGCTATGCATTACAATGTTATAACCCCAGCAATTTAGTTGCTTGAACCACTGTGTGTATTTTAGGGGGAGTGTGTGTGCGAGTGTGAGTGTGTGTGTTGAGCTTGGAGTGGGCTTGGCTTGCATTTTTGTTTAGCTTTTAGTCGAGTGGCGTTGCATGTCTGCATGCAAGGCGAACACTGTGAAGCGACAAGCCTTGTCCTTTGTGTTGCTTCGGCTGCTGTTCCAACTGCTGCTGCTGCTGCTGATATTGTCGTTGCCATTTAGAAGTTGAAGGCTTGACATGCACACCATTCCAGCAGAGCAGCATTTTCATTTCCATTTCTATTTCCATTTCCATTTCCACATCCACCTCCATTCGTATTTGTATATTTCCATATTTCCAGCTGTAGACCACACACAAACACAATTAGACAAATGAATAAACATAGAATACTTGGCATTGCTTCAGAGACGCAATTTGCATATGCCATCAGCCAACAGCTAGCAGGCAACTGCCAACTGCCAACAGCCATCAGGCAGAGCGAGAGCCTTGCCTTTAAGGCCGTCGCACTTTAACTGGATTTCAATGTGCAAACATTTGCAGGGACTTTGTCGCTTTTGCAATTGGCTAATAAAGATTTGCGCATTAAAACGTTTAAGCTTTGACCTGATTTAATATTTAATTAGCCGACTTCTGGCCTGCCATTGAATATTACGAAAGCCGCGCTGGGTGTTCGTGTGCACATGTCGTATACGTAATATTTGACAAACATGTTCTCCGAAAAACCCCTCGCACAAAGGCATTTCTGCTACAATAACAGCAGTCCCGACTGCATATAAAAGTTAAATGTGCGCTTGGCTTTCTCCACATCGCCACATCTCTCCCCTCCCCTCCCCTCCCCTCCCCTCCCCTCCCTTTGTCCCTGGCGTCCGCCGTGGCTTCCGCTCTTTAAACGCTATAAAAATGCTGTAAAATGCAGCTGCAGCTGCCTGCGATTTGTGCAAATTGAGTCATGCAATTAGTTCGCTGACGTTTACTCTTCTATTTCTCTTTCTCTTTTCCCCTCTCTCTCTCTCTCTCTCTCTCTCTCTCTCTCTCTCTCTCTCTCTCTCTCTCTCTCTGCCTTCTCTTTCTCTATTTCAACTGTTGCCAGAAATTGTCGGCGTTATGGGCCCCATTTAATGGACTTACGCTAGCCATAAGCTGTTTATGCTAATTGTATCACACTTAGGCATAAAATAAAATGTAGACGTTCATCTAAAAATGTGACAGGCAGTTGAAAAAATATAAATAAGATATTTCTAAAATTTTGTATTTTTAGTTATATGACTTGAAGACAATCCAAGCAAAGCAAACATGCAATTTATTAGTATACCTGATACCCATTGTGTAAAAGAGTATTTTCATTAAGAAACAACAGAATAAATTCAAAAGATTATTTTTGTTGTTATATCGAATGATGACTTCCTGAATATTGCAGTCTGATAAATTAATTTATTTATTTATAATGCTGGATTGACTTCCTTTTATGTTCGTGTTATTTAGAAGGTTTTACTTTCAAATTACCTTTTTTTATTTAAGGAAAATTGTTTAATAGAAATCATTTATCTGTTTTAATCTAACGCAGCTATTTATAATATATATTTTATAATTTTTGCTTTATTCTTAACAAAGTAGAATGGGAGGAATTAGGAACAAATATAGTATTTAATACAAATAATGAATGTTTTACAATTTATTTTAGAAGCATATTTGCAATTAAACTTTTACGTAAATTCATTTAATCAATTAATCACTATATAACGTTCTTTACTGCAATGTAAATTATTTCAAATATGTTACATTTTATTTACTGTAAATTTTATTACAGCATCATGTCCAACTAGTATTTACTCGACTTGCTTCGAAAGCATATTATTAATTTATGCAATTTAGAGTAGAGAGTGAACTATGCCAAAGTACTTATCGATTCGATTATACACACATAATATGTCCACTTTGCTGATGAAAGTGCCCTGCGGCTTCTTGGCTGATGCATTTCTGAGAGCACGCCATGAGAATCGTGAGTTTAGGCATTGGCATTGATGAATTATGTATTGGTCGGGCTGCAGCTCATTTGAATTGCAGAAAAGCAAGGAAAAGCACAAGTCAGGGTTAGGCAGATGGGGAAATGGGAAATACACGTAAATATTTATTTTTGATGGTTTGCACATTTTGGTTTGAATTCTCATGGCGAAAGGAAATTACCGAAGCAAATTGGAGAGCTGCGTGAAATATTTGCTTGGATTAAACTGTCAAAGCTATTTCCGGCGTTGCTCTGACCTATTTCCCCCCTCGACCCTCCACCCGTCAACTCATACAATCTGCTGGATTTATCAATTTCAGCTGAAAAATAGCCCTGACTTCGGAAATGGAACGCGCTGTCTACCGTTTGATAGCACAGCTCTTGCGCCCACTCACTCTTTCTTTGTGTGTGTTTAATGGAAATGGAAAATAGTGCAAAAGTTTCCGGCACTCGCTCTTGAGCACATTCAAACATTGAAGCGCCATTGCATTTTGTCAAAGCCAAAGAGGTCAAGCTATTGACTCAAGTGGTCGAGAAATGCGATCAAGTCGGTTCGCAGAGGATGTCTCTGAATTTCAGCAATAACTACAAGTTACAGTTTCATAAAGTTGCGCACTTTGACAGCTCGGAAAATGCTTCAATGTGTTGAAATGTGTAATGCATCAAACTCACAATTTGCAGCCAACTCTCAATTTGTCCTTCACATCAATATATCAAATATCGCAGCTTACATAAACCAATTTCAATGTGCTCGACAGCCAGCGAAATGACAATATGCGACTTATGGATGCCCTCTGCTATTTATTTATATTTCTTGAAATACTTTACAAAATATATTTTTTAAATTTATTTTATTCATATCAAAAATATTGGCATTATAAAATACAAACTATAACTGTCTTACTTAAAAATAAAATATATAGCTGATAAGAGGAACATGTAACAATAATTTAAGAAAAAGTTAAGAACATTTTTAAGTTATTTAACAATATTATAACGAATAAGAAAAGCTTGTATAAGTCAAGACCCTATTGGGAAGCTCTCGATGGTGATAAATATTATTATAAATGCCATCAAAAAAGTGAACATACTTTATGCACTCACTTCATAGAATGCGTTGCCAGCGCACTCCAAAATTGAGCTGCTTAAATCATAGTTGCAAATTGTTATGCTACACCATTAGCACTTATGTACATTAATCTACCCCATTTGGTGGCGCAATTAAGCGGTATCTTAGACGACGCATACTCAATTCGGCTGCATGCAAAGTGCTCATTAATATCATCTGAGCTGCCAGACAGCTGGTGGTTGCCACAGCAAGTCAGCAAGTGCAGCAACACTGCTTAACCAACTTCCTGCTGCCCCATGTTCCACCAACATCCTCCTCCTCCTCGTCACTTTCCTCTTCCTTCCACCCGTCGCCCATCGACTTGCGGCGTGCGAAAATAGGTGCTGCATACGCCAAGGCGCGCGCATAACTCGATTCGCTTTGATTTATGGCACGCAATAATAATCAGCGTTTGCATGTTGACGGCGTGCAATTCACGCACACACAACGAGCAAACACTGCGTATACTTAATGTTGCCCTTTGTACATACCGGGCACGCTTATTATAAGCTGCACAGTTGGTTAGCTGCTAACAACAACAAGTTGCACTTCCGGCAGCTGCAAGTTGGCCTTAACAAATAGTCAAGAGTCCTTCCACCCACACTCTCACACACACACACACACTCACGCAAACACTCGCACAACACGCTGACAGACCGCAAGCCGAGCCTGATGATGAGCAGCGTCCTTGCGCTTTTCCTCTCTGGTCTGTTGCGCTAGCTTGCCCCAC
Source organism: Drosophila immigrans (assembly GCA_963583835.1). NCBI lineage: Eukaryota > Metazoa > Arthropoda > Insecta > Diptera > Drosophilidae > Drosophila > Drosophila immigrans. Next base: position 20,376,864 of record OY757142.1, on the reverse strand, counting down.
TGATTTATGTAAGTTTTTTGTTGTATATTCTGGCCCATTGCTCATGTCGCTCTCTCTCTCTCTCTCTATCACTCTTTGCAGCGATGCTTGCCTCATTAGCGACTTAGCCGCGCCAAAATGCAAAGGTGAAGGAAGCCGAAAAACTCGACCGCAAAACCGGAATAACCACTGAAAGAGTTTTTTTTACAAGGACGAGAAATTGAATATATTAAAGGAAATACTATATACTATATATATATATACATAGAATAAAGAATATTTACTTATACACACTTGCATGACGAATGCTTAGTGGATAATTTGGCTAATGAGCTGCTCTTTAACGAGGCGAATGAAAATGAAAATGGAAATTGATATTGCAATGCAAAGGGCAAATTGAAAAGGCGCACATAATTGAATTAAATTTAATTAAATTGCACAAAAGCATCATCATCGACATCGACATCGGCAGCATATTTTTGAAGCACATCAAGATTTACACACGGTCGGTAGATTAAGCACCATGGCATCGCCACCGGAAAGCCCCATCGAGGAGGTGGTCTACGAGTTGGAACACACACGCGTGCCTAAGCCCATACCGGTCGCTCTAGAGGATTTGTGCCGTCAAACCAAGTTCACCAAGCAGGAAATCCGCGTCATGTATAGAGGATTTAAAACGGTAAGTGGACACATACGCACTGCAATCCATTTACCAGTCCCCCTCCCACCCCCCTTTCCTACTCTCTATAAATACATCTGTGAATATGAATATGAATATGAATTTCTGGCTAAGGCAGCGCACACTCCAAATTTATGAGCTCAACTGCCGGACAAAAGCGCAGTTAAAATGCTTTTACTTCTGCAAGAGAGACAGCACTATAGTGAGACAAAGACGGCAAGTGTGCGGTGGGAGAGAGATAGCGCGAATAATGCTAGCCAATTTAATGCATACGCGTCTTGAATTTCATTGCAGCAAAGTGTGTGAGTGTCTCTGTGTGGGTGTCACATGCATTCATACGATTACACTCACATTTCTTGTGGTAGGATGCCAAATGTGGGTCAACAGCAGAACCAAATCACTATAATAATCCTAGATGGGAAAAACCCACTTAAGAATAGTGCGAACAATGCCCGCTTTTGGGCCATTCTCTTCAACTGATTTATTCGCAGGGATTTCCAAGCAAAGCGACTGCTCTTCGAAAGCATCTCAATTAAATTGAGTGTTTACTCTACAATGAATATGAAAGCATATTATTAGCATACATTGCGTAATATTCAGCTAAGTTTAAGCCTAGTTTGAATGTCATAGTTACTAGCTTATAGTACTAAATATTGTTAAACAAAAAATGATAAGTTTTATGGTCTACTAATTAATTGCTATTTATTGTTTAATTTGTCAATTTATTTTTAATGGACCATTGCTATATTTCTTAATTTGCCAAAGCGTGTCAATTTAAAAAAATGTATTTTATTGGGTGAAGAATTTAATTGATTTATATAATAAATATTCTAAATGAGAGGTCAACTTATATAAAGTAAGCAAAGTGTCATAAATGCGTATAAATCCAGACGGAGAGGAAAGAGAGATTGACAGAGATTAATAGGTGCATAGATATTGCAATACATTTTTATCATCTGCTATAAAGCTGAGGGTGCTTAATTCACACTTGACATTACAGCCTTATAAATTTGAATTATAGAATCGCACTCCCCTCGAATGAAGCGCGCTGCTCAACAATGAGTTCAAAGCCTATTTTAATAGGGATTCATAACGCGTAAGAACTGAGCTTTCTACATTGCCATTGCCATTGCTATTCCCTTTCCCTTTCCCTTCGCCCTCCGATTTCCCATTTCTGCCCCTTTGCTATTCGCCTTGCCCTTTCCATTGCTATGCCATATTTTGCGCTCATATTTTCATAGAGATTTCGTTTTGCTTTTGCAGGAATGTCCCGAGGGTGTGGTGCACGAGGATTGTTTTAAGGATATTTACGCCAAATTCTTTCCACATGGCAGTAAGTATTTAAGTGTACATCCACACAGACCTACACACATACATACATAAATACATACCGACGTCTATATATACTTGTGTGAATTCAATGTCCTTCCCGGCATTATTTGGGTTCTTCGCGTTTCTTTTTTTTTTTTTTTATAGCTGCGCGTCATGAAGCGCCACTTAAGCCAACATTTCATTTATGTGCGCCAGTTTTTGGAAGAGTGCCTTGCACTTACCTCCCCCGCTGGCAATCTGAAAGTACTAAAACCGTTGCCCAAAACATTTTCTATTTTCGCAGATTCCAGTTTATATGCTCATTATGTGTTCAAAGCCTTCGATGTTAATTGCAATGGCGCCATTAGTTTTCGGGTAATTATGCTCATAATCAAGCTCATGCTCATGCATAAATAAACATTGATTATAATTTTACCATATTTATTCTAGGACTTACTGGTCACCTTATCGACACTGTTGCGCGGCTCGGTCTACGAACGTTTGCGCTGGACCTTCAAACTGTACGATCTCAACGGAGACGGTCGCATCAGTCGCGGCGAGCTGAGCGAAATTGTGCTGGCCATTCACGAGCTTATGGGTCGGAGACCTCACCAGCCGGAGGACGATCGCAAGGCGAGAGATCAGGTGAGAATTAACCCAAAAAGGCCATTGCGAATTAACTTAATTTTAAATTGATTAACAAAGATATGAGCTACTGAAAGCCAAATCATTTTTGAAAAGTTTTTCTTAAATTTTGAGATTATATTAATTGGAGAGACTTAAAGGCAAGAGAATTTAATTCTAAAGAGAACAATATTATGTAGCCATATCTCCTCTTTATGGCGGGAGATCAGGTAATCATTAACCCAAAAATATTCTATCAAAATGACTTCACATTTAGATTAACATAGAGATGAGAAACTGAAGGCTAATTAATTTTGGAATAGTTTCTCTTTAATTTTTAGATTATATTGTTGAGAGGGGAGGCTTAGAGTCAAGGCAATTTAATTCTAAAGAGAAAACAATTTGACTCATTGCAATATGTCTTCTCTTTAAGGCAAGAGATCGGGTAACCATTAATCCAAAAAAATGCCTGCAAATTAACTTTGATTAACAACGAAATGAGCTACTGAAAGCCAATTAATTTTGGAAGAGTTTTTTTGAGTTCATTTTGAGATTATATCATTAAGGGGGTAGGTCACATAAATAAGACATAATTCTCAATCATTTTGAAACATTGCGATATGTTGTACATCGATTAACTATGAATCGTCCGTATACTTAATTTCGGAATCAAGCAAACAGTGACATATTTAATTATTCAATTAAAATATTAAATTAAAAAAGCTTGTAATCTTATTGCTTAGGGTTTGCAAACACTAAATGCTTAAGTTAATTGCTTAAAGTTAAGAGCAGTTAACATTTATTTAAAGTTTTCGACTGCTGACAGTCAAAACCAATATCTAACATATATCTCAAATTGTTCCCGCCTTTTTTGCGGCAATAATACGAGTACAATGCGCCTTAAATTGTGGCTAATTAAATTGCTGTTGCACTGACTCTGCACTGTAGCCGATAAAAAAGGAAAAATCATTCGATGTCGAACTGCAGTTGAATATCGTCGAGTTGTGAGCTGGGAGCTGAGAGGGGAGGCGAGGGAGGGGCTATAGTTTTTGCATGACGCTTCATTTTTTATGCAAGAGCCGCACTTGACGTAACATAACGTGCAGCATCCGTTCACGTTGGCGGTGGCCTGGCATAAGCTGCGTATGAGTAATTATAATTGTGCACACAACGACAGATGCGTGATGCACACACACATCTATATACAGTGTATGAGTGTGTGTGTGTGAGTGTGTGTGTGTGTGTGGTTTTCTGCTCCTGGGAATCGGATTGGCAACGCTGAGCGGAAGCTTTGTGTGCGCCTATGAGCGGAAACTGTAGCGGAAATTTTATTTAATGACGAAGGCTTCGTGCCGCATTATTGATAAGTAAAGTCCTCCGTGTGTGAGTGTTTGAGTGTGGAGAACTGAAACACATATAGATTAATTCGATTAACAATTGGCCAAGTTTGTTATGAGTGATGTATTTGTTGCCCATGTTTTCAGGTGGATCGAGTCTTTCGCAAATTGGATTTAAATCAGGATGGCATCATAACGATAGAGGAGTTCCTCGAGGCATGCCTCAAGGACGATTTGGTAACACGCTCGCTGCAAATGTTCGACAATGACCTTTGATGACAAGCGGACGAGCCAGCGATCCGCAATACCAGGACTATAATACCGCTTATTGATCTATAAATTGAATTACGAATAACGAACACACAAAGCCCACAAAGCGAAGCCAACCACATCAATTGAACTAAACGAACACCAGTTAAACAAATGTTAAAACACAACAAGCTGAAGCTAAGGACGATGCAGACAGAAGAAACAACATATTAGTACTTAACATTAGTTTAGGCAGCTACTACAAATAACAAAAACAGAAAACTTTAAAACATTTATGTGTGTACGGTTCGGATTGATGAAGAAGAACAAAAGGAAATTGACGTAAATTTATAAAAGACAAAAAAAATACTGAAAGTGAAACGATACAAATATGTAATTTTTTAAGCATATTTTGAATTTATTCCTGCCGTCAAAAGCGAATTGGTCTTATACATATATGTACTTATGTGTGTACAATGCGAGTATGTACTTTATTTCATGGAATTAAATGAGCATAAACAACATTAACTCAAAACGAAACCACCAACCAAATGAATAACAAACAAAACAACTACGAAACGGAATTGGTTTAACAAGTTTAACAAATTGTGCAACACGATTTACTTTACTCGATTGAAAACAAAACAGCAATTTACTTATATACCATACAATACAGTACAATATATAATTTGTATGTATGTATTTTTAGCAGACAAAACTAACAAATTCAGTGTGAATAATTTTTTGATTACTTGCCTCAACTAATTGCATTTAATTTTATACTTCATTTTCAAACATATTCAAACTCGGCTAGTCTAAAGTTTTCATCAATTTAAATTCAAATTCACTTCAAATACCAGCTGATAAACAATTCTGTTCTCATCTTCAAATAAATTCGTTGATTTGAAGTGAATCAACGAATTTCAACTTAAATTTCAACACGAAGAAAATACAAAAAGTGAATGTAAAATTTGCACATTTTCAATTGCAGCGTTGCGTTTGCGGTCAATTAAACAATTAAAAAATTGAACACATTAAAAGTGAAATTAAGTTTATTTTTAATTTATGCAAATGCGATCTGGTTTTTATTAAATTACAGGTTCAATTTTAATTTGTTCGCAAACCAATATTAATTTATAGTCGTAAATGCAAAACTACCACCGATAAAAAGTAGCACTTGACGATTAAAAAACCATATTTATTAATTATGAAGAGCAATTGCTTAACATGAGTTTTCAATTAAATTGCCATTTTCGTTGAATTATTAAATATATACGCGCATATGCATATTAAGCATACGCTGCGTTGTACAGCACAATGCAATAAAAAATAGGCAAGCGCGAACATGCAACATCTGCAGCACAATTGTGGCATGTACTTGCACTTGCATTAATAGAAATATTTAATTTTTAGCATATCAACGGGCAGATCTCTAAGCTGAGCAAACAAAACAGGGGAAACAATGCTCGTATCGCAACTGTCCGAGCTGTAATAATATTTAACATTGCCTCAACGTTTTGCAAAACAATGCACAACAACAGCAGCGAAAAATGAAAAACAAAAAAAAACAAATCTACACAAATAATAAAAGCAAAAAGAAAAAACATTCTTTTTACATTGTACCTTCCAAACAATACAATTGTTGTTTCAGCAAAAGTTTTATACTTACTTATAATACAATTACGCGTCGCGTTCATTGAATGCCACTGTGCATGGAGTCGAGACAATCAATGTGGTTTGATATATTTCCCCTTAGTTATACACGTGTTCTTCCATTGTTATTTCGAGCAACCAAAAACAGCTAAATACATATTTCTCTGAACGCTCCAGGAGTGCTCACCTATTTGGTTCAATGATTGGTTTGATTCATGATGCTAAAAACAACAAAAATAAGACAGATCTCGTACAAACTAAATTTCAATTGCATCCCCTTCAATATTTACAGTTTAAAATTAGCTTGAAATTCTTTGTTAAAGTATACATTTATCCCAACATTCCATCGAAGTCCTGAAATCTGTATTTTTCATTATCGAGACATTTGAATCATTATCAAGTTCTGTCAAGAACTAGTCAAAACTTATTGGCAATACTAACAAATGCGCTTAAATAAGTATTTTGGTGAAAGCGAAATACTGGACATGAATGTCATTGAAATGGAAACTTGGTAACCTATGCGACCTACATGATAAACCACCCTAAGATTCTACCTAGTATGTATGTATAGTATGCAATATGTATTAACTTACACTGTCCAACAAAGTAAACCGAAAGTAAACGATAATTAAATTACCTTTTAAATGTCTAACTAGTAAACCAAAAAAAAACACGAAAAACAAAATTAAAACGGAAAGTAAACCTTACACTAAATAATGAAATTGAAACGCTTAAAATTATTATATATTTATTTAATTAACCAATTGATAAATTAACGAAAACAGAAACCGAAAAACCAAAAGAAATTGTCATTGTTTTAGCCGCTAAATGTTTAGTATGGGTAACTAAATTTGTGTAAATGTCTACTAAGCTAATCCCAAATCTTGATCGAGCTAATTACAAGTCATATAACGAATTCGATGTTTAGCTAGCAAACTTAAGAGCCCTTATCCATGTAGCCTCTATTTTTTAGCATGATTGAAAGGTACGAAGGATGTTCCGAAATCCCTTTTCGATTGTGTTGAGGAAATAAATTCAAATGAACTATGAAAATTAATTCATGTATTTTTTAACTAAATATATTGCATTCGCATTTAGTTGGAACTAAATGAAATCAAAATGTACCTAGTAAATGTAAATTATGATAATAATTTTCAAACATAAGCTATTTAAATTACGATTAAATGAAGGTGGCATCAAAATTGTATCACCGAGGATCCTAAAAATCCACTAAGTTAATTAATATAATTTATTCGTATGCTATCAATATTTAAGCGAATCTTTAAATTAATTTGTAAACCAACAAAAACAAAAAACACTTACCCTCACACACTTAAGTAACCAAAAAAACAAAATATGTAACTTAACAGCAGCAAACGTGGTTAGTGATTTGGATTGTTTATAAGTACATACTGTGTATAATAGGAGACCCATGCACATTGATAACATAATCTAAACTCAAGAAAATACATTATAAATTAAAACAGATCTGTTCTGCATTTCGCTTAATGAAAATGTTTATCAGAGTCTCAAAATCGGAGCAGTGCACAGTCATCTCAAAACAATGCTGTATTTTTCCGTTGTATTTTAAGGAGATTGTGAAAATCGGAACAGCTACATTTATTAAATTGTCTACTGTACTTCAAAATTGTTAAAAATTCAAGCCGAGTCTGCGATTAAAATAATATTTGTGGTCAACTTTTCAATTAACTTAAGCATTTCAGAATACAGAAAACACAACATAAATCTCATTCAGTTGTATGAACCTATTCAACATTTAACATTTACCATGTATAATTGTTAGTTTAGAATTGGTGTGACTTTTGTTATTGTTCTCTCCACACAAATGGAATTGTAATTTCATTTAAATATATGTTAGTATTAGATATAACAAATTATGTTTAACAAGAGATAACAACAAATAACACGAAAACTGGGCAAAAATAAACAATTTTAATAAAAATAACAATTTAATAATATAACTACTGCATTTTCATTATACCCAAAGAGATCCCCAGTAAAACTCTGCGATCTGTATTTGTTAAATATATGTTTATTTATTTATGAAATATCAATAATTATGTCACTGCTTTTACTTCATTCCTTTTTTTAAGTGTGAATGCTTAAATGAGTGTGTGTATTTTATTTTCAAACATCAATTATTGGTTTTGAGCATCCGATTCACAGGATTTAATTTTATTGCTTAATTCTCAGATTCATGACGCACTCACTTCCTGTGGCAACTTCCACGAATGATTCGAATGTATTTAAATTGTTACTAAAGTTGTAGATGTTTCTAGAGTTTGTTTTTGTTTTCTTTGCATATTATATGTAATTGTTTATGAGATATTTTGATGTATGTACTTGTTTTGATTTGAAATGATTTGAGCTTAACGTTTTAATGGTTTACTTGTTGATTCATTGAAGTTCTAGATATATTTCTTGTTTAAAAATGATTTGCTACAATTTGAACGTATTTCGAGTAATTTTGTTGGTTTGGGTTGATTTGTTGTACTCGTATTTAAACTACATTTTAAAATTTAACTTGATTTGCACAAACATTACATTTTTTACTTCACTAAATCAAAAATTGGCTTAACTACTATAAAATGTAATGTAAATAAATGTTTGTTGCTCTCATTTTGTTTTTGTGTAAATTTAAATATATATTTATTTATAAATTTACGTTTACTTGTAGATTAATGTTTAAATTTAATTAAATTTTGTTCATTGGGTTGGTTGTAGATTTCATTTATTTTGAACGTTGTTAAGGGTACAAAGTATGACGCTCAGCTACGTTTAACTAACAACAAAATTCATATATGTAACAACAATTAAAATACAAAATTCGTTATGAGAAATGAAAATGGGTCTCATGTGCGATATCAAAAAATACAGAATTACATTTTGTACGCGGGTAGTAAATATGATTTTACAATGTACTCTTTTAAAACATTTCATTAAATGTGTTTTTATAAATAATTGTACTTAGAGTAATGAAAAGAATTCATAGCGTACATTATAAATATATTCACTTTCCGTATTTGTATGTGTGCGTGTGCGTCTGTGTGTGAGTATGCGTATAAATGTTATTTAAAATATGGCAGGGTAATTTACATGGCGCTGTTAGTTAACAGCATGTCCAACAGTGCAACTAACAGCAGTCGCTAGCAGTGCGCTGTTACTTAACATTGCACAGTTAAAAACAAATTTTGTAAATACATAAAATATTTGGCATTTAATTTCGCGAAGCTCAACGAATTTTATGAAACATTTAATTTCGAATTTTTGTTTTGTGTTGTTTTTGTTTAGCACATGATTTTACACAAGAGAATTGATAAGAATTTTCGTTTTTGGGTTTGGATCTTTGGATGGCAATTTAATCATATTCACTTGTGGAATGCTTGCATATTTGTTGATTGATTTAATTATCAGTTTCGCATTTACTACTTGTCCTTAAATTATGTATACAGAAATAGAAAATTTCAAAACGAAAAACGATTTTGAAACAAAAGAACTTTTGATTGCATTTCGGCTTTCGTAGTTTTATAATTTGGCAAATAAGATGTTTATTTTCGAAACTGTTTGTGCTTAAATTGCTAGTGAATGATTTCTATGTATGTATGTGTATCGAAGAGATGTATGTATGTTGTATGTATCGTATAAGTAGTATATATCATATCGTATCGTACTACCATACTTCTGTACGTATTCCTAAGATTTATGCGTTTTTCTCGAATTTGAAACTGTTTCGCTTTATCCTAATATTAATGCAGTTACTCAACTGTCGTGTATAGATATTTATGCTGTATTTGTGTTGTTTGTTATTGTAAAATGTAATCGGTTTCTTCTTGTTGTTTATGTAGAAATATTTTAGAAAAGTTGTTGCGTATCAAGTTCATATAAATGTGATTGACTCAAATGTCCAATCTTCAAATCTTTTACACAATTGCTCAGTTGTTGTTGTTGTTGTTAAAGTACTACAAAATTGTTTTAAAGTATTTGCCAGTACCGACAGCCTTCAAATGTAGCCAATAGTCGTTGCAGCAGCAACAATAATAGAGGCAACAGCATTAGCGCTAAATGCTTAATTACATTCGCTTTCCAATTGTTGTTGTTATTGATGTTGTGTTGTGTTTTTAGTAACGCTCAGGCGCCTAGGCTTTAGTTTACATTTGGTTTTGTTAGTACTTCTCATCGTCTGTTATTTCCCTATGGGAATTCTGTAATTCTCAGGCCTTGTAGTGCTGATTCCTCACCGCACAGCAGAGGCTCAGGGCGAATGTCAGCGACAGCAGCTCCAGCAGTATAACAGCGGCGGATATGGCGAATATGGTCACCCAATTCTCGTTGATGATTTCAATCAGTTTGTCAACGCAGCCCTGTTAATTAACAGAAAGAGAGAAAGTACTTGCATTATTAAGAGCGCGCATCACTCAAAGAGCACTGTACATTTAAGTGCGTGTGCGTTTGTGTGTGTGTGTGAGTGTGTGTTTGGCCTGCCTCTCATTTCCACTGCAATCAAATGTTTATTGTTTGTTTATTTGTGATACGCGAGAAGTTCCTGCACCGACATTTGAAATGCGTGTGGAATATCAATAATAATTAATACATTTTTATTGTCTCGGTGTCAGGCGTAGAATTTTTTATTAGCTTACGCGTTAAGCAATCACTGAGCAGCGCTCTGAGAAGCCACGCCACATAAAGGATTATCAATTTTAATGGGGCAATCGTAAAAATCGCCAATAATCATGGTTAGTAAAAAAACAGAAGAATTAGTCTCGGACACACCTCATAAGCAGGTGTTGAGTTTTGAATTGACGAGAGACAATGATGAATCATTTTGTTGCAAATTAGAAAACAGAGAAAACCCTAATCGTAATAGGTTATATTAAATTACTTGATAATGACATCAATTAAACAATATTTTTAATAAAAACAACTTTTTGATAATAATTTTAGTATTGTTGTAAATATTGTTGATGGAATTTAATTTATAAAAATACTAAAAATCAAATCGAAGGAAATTTGGTTTAAAAGAATTTATGTACTTCACTATTTTTTAAACAAAAATAATCATTATTATTGGACCCTTTTAGAAAATGATTCGTTCGAATAAGTTACTAAACATTTCTTCTACTTTACCTGCTGATAAATGTATGTGTTTAAGGGACCGCCAAATTTCAGATGACGCGACCGCTCGCAGTCGTTATCCTTGAGATCGTCTTTGCAGCACGATTCGGGTATGTTGTAGAAGACATTCAGCGATGATACGGCAATATCCACAATATTCGTACGATCCACGTTATTGAATCGACTCGTTGCCCAGTCTCCAGGTCCATCAGCGCCGCAGCATTTCAGCTAAACAAACAGACGAGGGATTGAATCAAGAGTATACAAATACAAGAGTTTCAACTGCAAATATTTACGTTCTTTTGCAGCGTATCAAATGTGACAGTGCGTGAACTCATGCTGGTCTGTCCGTATTCCTCCTGCACCGAGGACTTAACTGCCACTCGCACAATATCATCCAGTTTGTCTTTGTTGTGGAAGGCCCAAGCACCGGCTGCTATTTGTGCAACCATCACAATGAGTATGACACAGAAGAACTGCAAGCAGACATACGAGAGAGATTTATGAATGAGTTATGTATGATGTTTCTGTGTGTGGGTGTAAATAAATCAAGCCACAGACTTTAATTATAATTTAAGCAATTGCGAAAATTGCTGCAGACTGCGTAGGATACACAGTTTAAAATGTATGCAAATTGTTGTGGGCTGCCGAGCTGCAGCTGTTCAGGCTGGCATTTAAACTCCATTTGTTGCTCTACTTACCGAAACGAGCAGACACTGCGACTCACGACAGACGCCCATGCAGCCAAAGAATGCGCCCAGGGTGATCAGAATGCCGATGGCCAGGAAGACGTAGAGGGCGATGTGATAATGGTTGTACGATTGCGCCATCGAGAGCATAAATGTGGGATCCGTGAGCATCCATAGCGAGGTGATCACAATGGTTAAGCCGATCAGCTGCAAACGGTAAACATAATTTCCAAATTAGGTCGAATTAAAAGTAGCTAAATAGGTCGACAGTTTATTCGATGTGTGTGCCTGCCACGCCCTGCTACAGCCAAGGGGCGGCAGCAATTAAAACGGGCAGCAAAATTCGTGCCAAGAATCCCCAACAGTCTTTGCCCCCTCCTCCACCCCCGTTTAATTCTCACAATTCACATCAAACATTGTTCTGTTTGTAACTCATGATGTCAGCAGTCGGGCAATTTTTATGGCTTTCGTTTACAGTCGCCGTCGGCGTCGCTTTTAATTCTATTTCTTCGTCGAAATTGAGCAAGGCAGCCGAGACATTGAACCTACGGCAAGTGCGAATGTGATTCTATAACCTTATCACCATCCGACGACGTTGCTTCAGGATTATCAGCGAAAGCAGCAAACCGTATACTTAATATGCCTGCAAACATTTGTCAGCTGTGTACTCATATTTCTTTTATATACAACATGCAAAAGCTGATTATAAAAGAATACATTTATTTACATACGTAATTATTCGTGTGCTGTTTCTCAGTCGTAATCACTTGAGGCGAGGGAAAATTTGTTTGTTAATTTATAGCTATGTACGTTTTTCATTTCATATAGGCATTTCCACAAATGTGACAATTGTTCCTGCATTCCTGCATTTATATTATGTAAATATAACATATATATTGTTATTTATAAATAAATAAATTAAAATAATAATATGGAATTAAACAAAACCAAAGGCCAGAGAACCGTCAAAATCTGGCGGTAGTGATTATCCTGCATTGTTTCTATGAACAAAAATTGTCTTTAGCTTTTACTTTAAATATATATAAATATTCATTAAAGAAAATTTTACAATTAACAAAAGTAAATAAATAAAATCATAGCTAATTATGGCAGCGAGCGCCGGCAACAAGGCCATCATCACATATTGTTTTATATTGTATTTGTTTAGTGATTTATGGCTCTATAGCGTCTTCTTACAAACACTTGCATCAAAAGTGAGAAAATACAAATTCACAAATAAATTAATATAAAAACATTATGACGAAATAAAATGCATTTGTCAGTGACCGTAATAAGTTTTTGCAAATATCTTAATAATTAAAAAAAAAAAATAATAGAGCGCTAAGCAAGTTCCATAAGATTTGATATTTTTCCGCTTTCCTTTTCGACATTATCTCCACTTATAGTGGAAGTTCAACATTTTGGAATTGCTCAAGTGTAGTTTGAAAAAAATTATTATGCCTGAAAGTATTAAGCCTGCCCAATTAGATCATACTTTGGGGCAATGATATCATTTACAGGGTATGTCAACGGAATCATGTGAAATAACAATTCACCTTAGGGATAGCCAAGCCCAAACAAGGTGCGGAATTTGCCTATTAATTAATAAACAGCAGCAACTCATCTAATTAGAATAGTTGTACTACTGCATAATGGCACAACGTGTTTATTAATTATTCAGTCCAATCAACAAAAAATGACTAAACAAATTGCAGATGGTTTTGAAGACGACTTCTTATACAACTCGTCAGCAGTAGCTAGGCAAACATTGTAACTTGAATAAATCATATCAGAAGTCGAGCATCCCATGAAATGATTTCGTAAGTTTGCTCTTCGATAAGATTACGCAGCAGTCCCAAGGTAATTACTCAACTGTTGACATAGCGCATGGAGCAAACCCAACTTAATGCCATGTGTGACTCTCTGTGTGTAATTCTGCACTCTTCAATGGCAATTCAGAAGCAATTAGGTGCAGACAATAACATAACAGAAAGCCGCACCAAGAGCGCATAAGTCCAACTTGCATATGCGGGTGGTCCGCAGAGAGCAAGCTTAAACAAGAGAGATAGCGCAAGCGAAGAGAGTGCATAGACAAGGCACAGTGCATGCTGCTGTCAGCGTGTGTGCACAAGTGTGTGTTAGTTTCAATGAAAAGGAGGCACAAACAAAACACATGCACAGCTGAAATACAAATGTTGTCATTGCTGCAAATTGATGACACGCCATACATAGACATATGTATGTATATTATATATACTATTACTATGCATGTACATATGTCAATGCATATGTCGCGTGCAAAGAGTAAATGTATGCCAGAAGTGCAAAGTCCTTGCATGACCTACATTACTATGACAATCGAAGAGAGAGAGAGAGAGCGGGAGAGAGACACGAAGAGCGCTGCGCATTTATCGATAATCAGACTCTTTATGCACACAAACGCATTCAATACTGCAAAATGTTTGCGTGAATAATTGTGTGAAAAATAGCTCAGTGAATTATTAAAGGAGGGGGAGGAAGAGGACTACAAATCGTCTCACTTAATTGCCGGGCGGGTGGGCTGTGTGTGTAATGAATCGCAATCGCTGTCCACTAACAGCAAGCAGGGGAAGGGGAAGGGGAGGGGAAACGTCAGAGCACCAACAACAACAAAAATAACAACAACTGAGCGTCAACTGAAATCGTGGCGTTTGATCACGAAGCCCCAAAGCGATGATGACGATGGTGGTGATGTGATGATGCTGCTGATGAAAATGGAAAATGGATGGTTGCAAAATCTATGTCACAGTGTTGCAAAAGTTCATGGAAATTCTGAAATTGATTCAGCGCAAGGCAAAACATTTAGATTTATTTATAGCAATTACTATTCATTTAAAATACTCCCAATCACATTAATATTAAGGCACATTTATGAGGAATTCACACCACTGTGCGCAGCAACAACAAGCATAAATCGTCCACCTCCCACCGACGACAACAACAAAAACAACAACAACTAAACAAAAATCAACAGAGTGAACGCAAAACTTTTTGTTGGTTTGTTCGAAAATAGATTTGACTAATAAATACTATAGGGAAAAAAGATCGAAGACAAAAAACAACAACAACAACACAAAATATAACAAACAAGAAAATTGAAAATTCAAAAAGATTGAATGGAAGCAGCAACAAAATTTTTGTCTTGAAAAGTTTCGCAAGCCAACAAAAAAAAAAGAGAACAAACAATACACAAAACTAATTGCAATTAAAACGTTCAAACGTTCGATGATGAGGAAATATTGTAGTAGGAAATTGCGTAAAACAAAAGCAAAGAAAATACTACGAAGCAAAAAAAAAGCGTTGAACCCTTTCAACAAAACGAGAGAACTCAAATTAAGAGAGGGGAGTGGCGCACCTAAAAGGCGCCAAATCTAGGTCCTGACTTTACGCACACACAGAAAAATGAACATGTAAAAACACATACACACAACACCCTCTCTCTCTCTCTCTCTCACTCACACACACACTCTGCTTTACTCAAAGGAATGAATGGGCTCCAGTGTAGTAGATAAGAATACGAGGAGAAAGGTGTAGCAATCAAAACTAACAACAACAACAACGAACGCACATCAACACAAGAAGCAGAAAAAACCAACAGGAAAAGGCCAAACGAAAGAAAAAAAAACAAGAAAAACAACACAACTGAAATGTGTGGGAGCCACACAACGAACAAACGTGCGGGCGAAGGGGAAATGTACGCGATGCTTTCGCTGACTGTCTGTCTGTGTGGGTGTGTGTGTACGAGTGTGTCGCTCACTCTCCAGCCGCAGCGGAACTTCTATTGTTTATTGGAAGTAGGGATTGAGCAGCAGCGAGAAGAAGCAGCAACAGCAGAGAGCGTGCGCGCGATGTCAAAATGCACAAGGCCCACAAAGAGGCGTAGGGAGCGTACACACATACACACACACTATGCTGTGTATGTGTTCCAGTTGCTACTTGTGTTGGTGAGTTCTGCCTTCTGTTTGTTGTTGTCTGCTTGCATATGTACATACCCAAAATAAGATGTTTATAAGGACCATCAGATATTTGACACACGAACAGCAGCCGTTGAGACCCATTTTGTAACTTTTTTCGCACACTGTATTTGACGAGTTTTTTTTTCACCACCGTTTGGCGTTGCTGCTTCCTGCTGCTGTAAGAAACTCTGAAGCTGCGTGCAGACTTCAATGCAGTTTCTAATATGCTTAGCTTGGGGCACTTGCACAGTTATTATTGAGAACAATTTGCTTCGGTTAGATCGTGTTCGTTGGAAGTGTACGTTTAAAATTCACTATTTGCTTAAATCTCTAATATCCGTTTATCCGTTAAGCGCGTTACATTTATCAGTAGTTTAAATATTTATTTGTACATCGAAGTAACATCGGCGCTCTCTGAATCGCGTCTGAGGCAGTGTGACCGCACAGCAAAGCAAAGATATTACCACGAACTGCTATCGCATGTTATCGGGTCCGATAAAACGATAACCCCCACCGCATTGTTCAACACTGCTAGTCCCCCATTAAAGACAATTTGTTGTCATTGTTATTGCAAGCATATTAATTGGTTTGCATTTGAAATCTAACCACACAATTGCAGTTATGATTCAAGGTACATGTATCGATGATGGCAAAAAATCGAATAGAATTATCGGTAATCACAGAGTGCACACAAACACTAGTAGCGTATTAGATGTTTTAGCAATATTGTTAAGCACTGCGCCCACATTCTATAAATAGAAATATAAGCCTAAAGCTTTCCTAAAAATTACACCTCTTTCTACACAATCTAATTGCCTCATCACATTGCAAGTGCTGCCCAACTAGTAATTTATGAAAGTGGTATATTTAAATCATAGGGCCCAGAAAACGGTATATTTTTTAACGCATCTTGCGGTCACGCTGTAGGCGACTTTTATGGCTTTACGGTAGTCGGGCCACACTTACGGTTCGTTGTTTTTCCATCAGAAAAAAAACAGTGAATGAGTGCAAGCAAGAGAAGGAAGAAACAGTGAGAAAAAAATGCATTACAAGTGACCAATTTGTAATTACAATAAAAAGTGAACAAGTGCAAAAGGCTGCCAGCCAATTCACAAAAATCAAAATGCATTCACAAATTATGTAGCTGTTGTGTGTGGTTTTCTAACAAACAAAAAAAACGCAAAGAAAATCGGTAGAAAAGGAAAACAAAATACACACACAGGCAAACGCGAATGTAAATGTGAAGCACACAGGGCAAAGTAAGCAAAAGAAATCCCTCCCGTCGCCACCCACAAATAGTTTGAGGTGCAATGAAATTGAAACAGGCTGCCTAAGTTTTACAGTAATTAAAGACCAGCCCCTCTCCCGCTCTCTCGCTCTCGCTAACGCTCTTGCGCTCGCTCTTGCTCTTGCTCTGCACCCCCCACACACTTGTCTTACACATGGCCCCATATTGTGTGTGTGTGTGTGTCTTGTAATTTTGTTACGCAGTGGAGCGAAGCGTCGTCGGCAGCTGAAGTGGAGTCTAAGCATTTTGTATACGAGAAATAAATAAAAGCTTTGCCTGCGCTTTAAAGTTTGTTGTTGTTGTTGTTGTGTATATAAAATTTCATAAGTGCTGCATTTGAAGCCAGTTGCGAGGCCGCTTCTTGTATGTTGTCTGTTAATGCTAATGTTGTTGTCATTATGCTGTATTCAGTGTGTATGTAAGTGTGTTTGTGTGGTAGCCGAAAATAATTGAAGTAGTGCAAAAGCCAAAAACAGCGAAACTCGGCAACTTGCTTTGCATACACACACACACGCATACATTACACATACATGGCATACATAAATAAGTTTGTATTTATATATGTTGCATGTTGTTGTTGTTTGCTGATAGTTTTCCGCAAGCGAATTTCACTTTCACCTTCGATGTGGGCAGTTTATTTTTTTTGTCCAATTACTTTGTACTTCTTGAAGTAATCATTTTAGGCGCCTCGACAAACAACGTTTTGCAAATTAGAAAGTGTAAGCTAAGTATGTGTGTGTGAGTGAGTGTGTGTGTGTGTGTGGGTAATTACTTAATTTGCCTTAATTAGTTAATGCTCTCGCGCTCATTCTGATGACTGTTATTCGTCTTCGTTCGCTCGCTGCTTTAATTCTAATTAGCGCCTTTCTGTTTCCGGCTGAAGAAGAAGGCGTCTTCTATCCGTCTGTCTGTTTGTCGGTTTGTCTGATAATTTCATCGAGCGTGCAACGTGTGGGAACTATTAAATTGTTGCATCTACAAAAGGGGGACACACACACACATACAGAGACTCGCACACATGGAGATATTTCAATCATTTGCATTCCACACTCAGTCTACATTTCCAACAAAGCACATAATTTAGTGCGAGCAACGGCACTTGGCAACATGCTGCCGCCTGTCGCCTGCCACAATAGATGCAATACTAACAACAACAACAACAACAACAATGGAACATCAACTAGGAAGTTGTTGGCAACTATTTCGCTTTTGTCTTTTATGCTTCACTTTATTAACGAGCGAACGAACGGACGAATTCGCCCTATTATCACTCTCGGCACAGAGCAAAGCATTTTTAACATGACCCTAACAGCGTGTTAACAGAGCAGAAGTGCAACAACCCAACAACAGCAGCACGTGCAACAAAGACGCAACTGTTGTATACCCTGTACCCAATGAGCAAGCGTATGCTTAAAAGTATGCAACATGATAGATTTTTTTTATTATTTTGTTTATTCATTTAAACAACGGGTTTTTGCAAGCGTTGTGACAAATTAATCTAGTTGTATACAATATGAATTTATATACATACATACATATATATTTTTTATTTTTTAAATTTTTTGGTTTTCATCTTGATTTCAACTGTTTAATTTTGTTTAGACATACATATATAGAAAAATACATATGTACATATACATACATGTATATATCAACATAAGTAAATGTGTGGCGGGTTTCTATTCTCTTCGGCAATACTGCAACGAAGTTAAATTAATTAAACAATTTATGTATGAACATATGGGCAATTCTCTAGGGTCGAATGCGACATTCGTACTCATTCAAACTGAAAAAAACACAATTGCAACAAAATTATTTTAATTTTACAAAAGTCTAAATTTGTGGCTCTTGATTGTTCGTTTTCAAGAAAATCATAAACTTAACCTTAAATTTTTCTTCCATCATACATATTACATACATACATATATTAAAGCAAATTAGTTGGTTCGATTACTTTGGAAAGAATTATAGTACTACTATACATACATATGTACATATGTATATTTCCATAAATAAATGGAATAAAATCGTATATGCAAGTAATTCTCTACAAATTGTATGGTTTAACTAGCTGCCTCACAGTTTTAAACATTTATATATGTTTTGTCAAGAAGAAAAGCAAACATAAAATTATTAGTAATAATAAATTCAAATACAAATCTACTTAAATATGGGGAAAACTCGACTTCCTAAATTGTTCTAGCCAACTATTGCTAAGCTAAGCTTTTGACAATAGACGTCATTAAGGTTTTGTTAATGAATTTCATCATCTCAAGTGTGAAGTTCAATTCTAAGACAATAAATACTATAATTATAGATTTCGGCATAAAAAGTTGGTTTAAGTTGGGCGACTTACATATGATTATAAATACCACCAAGAAATTCCTATCATAAATAATATTGCATTTCAAAAAAATAGTTTTTTAGTAATCAATTAAAATTAAAATCAATTTGAATATAGGGAATCTACTAATTGCCAAATGGCTCAAATTGGACAAGAAAGATGACAAAGTTTTGTTAGTCTTTTTAAAAAATAAAAATTAATTTAAATATAGGGAATATTTTAATTTCCAAATGTTTCTAGTTAAGTGTTAATAAGCTTGGTTTTGGACAATGAAAGTTGTCCAAGTTTTGTTAGAGAATTTCATCATCTCGAGTGTGGAGTTCTTTATAACATTAAATGATTGTATATGAAAATTCTGTTACCGAACTTTTTGTATGTAATTCTTTTAAACAACTATTATTTGGCGTTCGTGATTTTTAGCATGATTTGTAGCAGCTAAAAACTGCAGCTGCTTAATTTATGTACCCATTTAGTATAATTAATGTGTTCTGTTTTTAGCGTACTCACTTTTGATTTTTAATGTGAGCGCTTTGATGAGCCAGTTCCGAGCTACGCTTAAACTAGTTTTAGTCGGAAATTAATGAAAGTGAGCTTCAAAAAGTTGATCAATTCTGAAAGTTGGCTAGGCATTAAAGGAAGTTTTACGTTGAGCTGTAACGGGTTAAAGTCGATGACACTTCGATTCTTATTTGGAATAAAACTTTTTATTAAAATCATAAAAGTTGCTTTTATTTATATTGGAATCCGAGGTTAAATGGTGAATCTAGTTGTATTAACATATTTTAATTACGCTTAAATTATAAACTAAATTTAATAAATATGACGATAGCTCAAAATTAATGGGTAATAGTAAGATGTTAATTTAAATGTTATTGAATTTAATATTCATACTTTCCTGAAGCATTAGTTCAACATTTGAATCATCATCGTTGGACTATTAACAACATTTTGTTTTGGGGAGTTATATCGCTTTATTAATATTAATATAACCCATTATTATGTTAGCTGTGAAATAAAAGGGTATCAAGCAAACGGGGCTTTAATTCGCTAGTTGCCAAAGCATGTGTGTGAGAATGTGTCCAAGAATTTGTTGCAAAACAATAGGCAATTACAATACAGCTACAACAAGAACAACAATGCTTTAACTACAAGTGGACAAAGCGTAACAGAAACAGAAACTGGGTAATGCTTTTATAATTTATTCCAACCTCTCTTTATGGCCTGCTTTATGTTTAGGCCCGTTTTTGTTTTTGCTTTTTTTTTTTTTTTTTTTGTTCACACACCGGCAACAGTTGCTGGTTAACAGCGGTTGCTGCTGCTGCTGTTGTTGTCGTAGTTGCTGCTGCTGCTGTTGGGGTGCAAAAGTTTAACCCGCATGAAAGTTAACCTTTGTGTCCGTTAATGGTTTGGGATTTGTGGGTCTTACGAGCGTTAAACGGGTATTCCAGCATAAATCATTTAATTGGTGTGTTTGTTTCTTGTGTGCTCGAATGTCGTGGCAGCTGTTTAAAGTTCTCTAGCCGACAAAAAAAGAAGAGCAAATAGAGAACAGAGAACAAACAAGCGAAGACATAAAATATCTAAGCATACAAATACGGAACAATTTATTTCGGTGGTTACCAAACAGACCCCATCGCATGCTTATCACAAAACTAATAAACCAAAGAACAAATTTCAATTTCATTGCAGTCCGCAGCGTCGCAGAGACAACAACGCAGCAGCGGCAGCAACAGCTGAAGAGATAACGCTAGCAAGCGCAACGCATCGATTAACACTGATAAGGCTTCACAGAGAGAGAGTGAGAGAGAGACTCGCATTCCAAGTGAAGTCCTGCGCAGCGGCAACGGCAGCAGCAGCGTTGCCAGCTTTCTGCTTATCTTTGAATGAGCATGTCGCACGGCAGCGCCGGCGCGCAAACTGGTGGCGGTGGCGGCAGCGTTGGTGGTGGCGGAGCAGCAGCGGCGGCGGCAGCAGCAGCGGCAGCAGGAGGTTCTGAATATCGTGAACTGCATTGGACAGTGTCGAGTGTGATGGACTCGTCGCGCGTATCCACCTGCCTTATATCGATGCTGCTAATTGTGTACGGCAGCTTTCGCAGTCTCAACATTGAGCAGGAGGCGCGAGAGCGCGAACAGAAGAAACGCAATGAATCCATGACGAACCTGCTCACCGGCGAGCAGGTGGAGAAGGAACCAAGTGAGTGCACTGATCTTTATGGCTCTCAATAAATTACATTTCATTAGTTTATTACGATGCAGCGGATAAGTTTGCCACGCTGGATACCATGCATGCGCTCTGCTTGCCCCTTGGTGCTTCCATATCGCTGCTCATCATGTTCTTCTTCTTTGACTCAATGCAGCTGCTCTTTGCCGTGTGCACAGCCAGTGAGTTAACTAAAAAATATATTTCTTAATATTCCCCTAATTAACTTTCGTTTGGTTTTGTGCAGTCATCGCCACTGTGGCGCTGGCATTTCTCCTGCTGCCCATGTGCCAGTACATCATACGGCCGTGCACGGATGGCAAACGTTTCTCCTTTGGCATCTGCGGTCGCTTCACGGCAGCGGAACTTTTCAGCTTCACGCTCTCCGTATCGATTGTGTGCGTCTGGGTGCTTACTGGCCATTGGCTGCTGATGGATGGTACGATCATAAAATTGAATTCAATTATCAACTGTTATTGAATTGTCTTGTTTTTTTTAGCTATGGGCATGGGATTATGTGTGGCCTTCATAGCGTTTGTGCGATTGCCCAGCTTGAAGGTGTCGACGCTGCTGTTGACCGGTCTGCTGATCTATGACGTCTTTTGGGTGTTCCTCTCATCGTACATCTTCAGCACAAATGTGATGGTCAAGGTGGCCACACGACCCGCCGAGAATCCTGTCGGCATTGTGGCGCGCAAATTGAATTTGGGCGGCATTGTGCGGGACACACCAAAACTAAATTTGCCGGGCAAACTGGTTTTCCCCAGCATACACAATACGGGACATTTCTCGATGCTCGGTCTGGGTGATGTCGTAATGCCGGGACTGCTGTTGTGCTTTGTATTGCGTTACGATGCCTACAAAAAGTCACAGTACGTTACCTCGGATCCAACGCTATCACCGCCAAAAGGTGTTGGCTCCAGGCTCACGTATTTTCATTGTTCCTTATTGGGGTAAGTTTTCAACGCTAAATTCTCAAATCACCAATCGCTACCATATCCTCATTTTTTGTAGCTATTTCTTGGGTCTCTTGACGGCAACTGTCAGCTCAGAGGTGTTTAAGGCCGCTCAGCCTGCCTTACTGTACTTAGTGCCGTTCACGTTATTGCCGCTCTTGCTGATGGCTTATCTAAAAGTAAGTGAATCTTAATCCCTATATCAATGTCTTCTAATTACAATCTTCTCTTTGCAGGGTGATCTGCGGCGCATGTGGAGCGAACCATTCATCGCGCATCCACCATCAAAACAACTGGAAGTCTGAGTGTACTCTATCTTAAAACAAGAATTAAAAAAAGAAACACACAAAAAAAGCAAAGAAAAAGAACACACAACAAATCTAAACACTATGAATTCTCTCTTAATAACGTACGTATTGTTTAATTATACGTATCAGCGTTTTTTATAAGTTAGGTGATCCTCTTTTTAGTGATGTAACAGCAAAACCGAATAATAAATGTATGTAGCTTTAGTATAAGTGGCAAAGATTTTTAAAAACCACAAAATTGTACATGTATATGTTGATGTGTGTTTGGCTTTACGTTACGCAAAGCTGAAGATAGATACAGTTTATGCTGGTCGTAATATTCAATACAATTCGAAGCAAGATTAATGGAGATTTTTATTCATACTCAAGTTGCATTCTTACCCTTAAATACACAAACCTGCATATAGTACATTATATACATTATAAAGGTTTAGTATTAGCATTTCATTATTTAACAACTGTTGAGATTTAATTTTTTCATTAAGTTTTTAGAGTATTTTCGACATTTCCAGCACATGATACAACATTACTAAATTACTCGAGTTACATTATCAAATCAGTAAGACGATGTCATTTTTCTGTAAATACTTAAGTTAAATAACAATCACAAATAATAGTTAGTAAGGGCGCCTACATTTCCCATTATGAGTATTATCTCTCGAAAATGCTTAATGCATCTTTTAATTCTTATTTCTCAATCAAATTTCCGTCCCCATTATTATTTCCTCCAGCTCAAATCAAAATTTCACTAACACATACAATATCAATATTTTGCCAAAATGCATGTGTTCGTTTTAAACAAAAAAAATATGAAAAGCAAAAAAAATATATATGAAAAAACGAAAAACAAAAACTGTTGCACTCCGTGTGTTTCACAATTAAGTTTCAAGAATTTTAATTATTTATAATGATCAAGCAAAACTAACAATAATACATTACTATAAATATTGTATTCATAGTAGTTACATATTAATTCTAAGTAAATGCAATTTCGAAACATATAGAAACAATAAAAATGTGAGATTTAAACATGCACACGTTTTTAATTTATTTTTTTAAAATTGATTTTGAATGAGGAATGGAACGATATATCGAGTGCCGATTATTCAAACGAAATACCAAAATACCGATTGATAAAGAACCGATAAAAG
Source organism: Drosophila immigrans (assembly GCA_963583835.1). NCBI lineage: Eukaryota > Metazoa > Arthropoda > Insecta > Diptera > Drosophilidae > Drosophila > Drosophila immigrans. The sequence goes on along the minus strand of OY757142.1, from coordinate 20,352,966 downwards.
TGGAGGCTAAACGATTAATTAGACCAATTCGTCGATGAACGATTTTTCTGGCGTTTAGACGATAGACGATTATATTGCGTTGTGTTTTTCTTCTTGAAAATGAAAAATATAGTGGAAAAAAAGTAGTAAATAATTGTAAAACAAGTGAAAAAGTAATTGCAAACAGTGCGTGTGTAGTAATAACTGTACGAATATTGCATAAATGTAAGTGAAGTCCTCAAAAAAACGAATGCCGTGAAGAATGATTGTGTAGGAGGTGTACTACACGCACACACAGACACACACAAACACACTCACATAGACGTGCGCGATGCGTATAACGAGTTGCATTTTAATAACAAACTGCAAAGCAATGGCGGTTTAGACATTGAAATGGCCTTGATTTACCGCTGAAACCAGCTTATCATCAGATCTGCAAAACAAAAACAAATCAGCAGCCATATCACATACACACTACACACATAGATATGTGCTGTGTCTGTGTGTGAGTGTGTGAGATACGTTAATACGCCTACGCGCTACGTAAAGTGGAATAGTACAAACAACGCAAGGCGTAACAGCAAAACAGCGTAAACGCAAAAAGAGCAACGTGAACGCAAATTGAGTAACGCATACCCAGTGGGAAATGCGATGCATTGTGAGCCTCGAAATTAAAATACACAAAATAAACTTTGTTCGTTATTTGTGATTGCAGCAGTAACAAACTGAATAGACAACAGCAGCAACAGCAGCAGCAATCCTTTGTGCACATGGGTGGAAACAGCGCAGCTGCCAACTCAAGCGCGTTCAGCGCCGGCGGCTACATCGGACCCACCACCAGTCTGGGGGCCGCCGGGGGAAGCGACTTGATCCCAGCACCAATGGGCACTGGCAACGCCATCGGCACATCCTACACGTATGGCGGCACCAGCTGGGAGGAGTTTTGCGACAGACATGCGCGCGTTGCGGCCACGGACTTTGCGAAGGCGTGCATTAACTATATCAACGGCAATCTGCCGCCGGAGGAGGCACGCAATATACCGCATCGCAGCTTTGCCTTGAAGTTTGTCGAGTCCTTTCTGGAGCACTATGACACGGAGTTCTTTAGGCGTCGCAGCAACTTGAAGACGGGCGTAGGCTCGTCACTGTTTGGCGGCGAGGGCGGAGCCGGCGGCGACAGCTTTGATACTGAGGAGCATGAGGTGTCGCGTCTGTTTCCCAAGTCGCTACTGCGACGTCTCTCCTTCAAGGGACTGCGCAAGGGCAAGGTGAGCGAGGTGCCCAGTTGGCACTGTGCAACTGTCGAAAGACACGCCAACGTTTAACATTAGAAACTCTTCTTTCTGCAGGCGTTCTTCCACAAGAACTCCGACGACGTGGACGGCGTGGGCAGCAGCAAGCAGAGCGGCAAAACGAAGCTGGCCAAGATTGTGGTCGAGTGCCGCAAGGAAGGCATTGTCAACAATCTAACGGCCGAGAGTCTGGATCAGACAACGGGCACCCAGAAGTGGGAGCGTTGCCGCTTGGCCCTGGTCAAGGCTGTGGGCGGTTATATGTTGGAGTTTTACACGCCGCCCAAGTCGACAAAGCCGCGCAGCGGCGTCTTCTGCTTTCTCATCTCGGAGGCACGCGAAACCACAACTCTGGAGATGCCGGATCGCAACAACACGTTCGTACTCAAGGCCGACAACAACATGGAGTACGTGATCGAGGCGGGCAGCCAGGACGACATGCGCAGCTGGCTGGCCACCATACGCTATTGCATGCGTACGCCGCCCACCCAGCAGCCGATGCTCGACTCGGACGTGATTGCAGCGGCCATGCAGACCTCGCCGGTCACCACGAATCCCAATCCAACCACAGGCACGGGCAGCGCCCTGGGCGGCATACAGAATCCTCAGTATCAGCAGCAAGGCGGGCTGGGCTCGAACGGCAATCTAGTGAACTCGCAGTCGGCGGACAGCGGCTTGGTGGCAGCCACCAGCAACAGCAATGCCAATGTGGCGGCCTCGTCGCACGATGTGAACGCTGCTGTGAATGAGGCACCGCCCGATATTCCATCGCGACCGCAGCGCGGCGAACGGGGCGAGCAGCGTCTGTCGGCCTCCAGCAATTTCGATGGCAACGAACTGATCGAAACGGATTCCGATGTGAATGTGGCCGATTTGACGGCCGAGATGCGTCAGTTCCCCTGGTTCCATGGCACCTTGCCACGTGCCGAGGCTGCTCGCATGGTGCTGCAATCGGAGGCGGCGGGACACGGTTACTTTTTGGTGCGGCAGAGCGAGACGCGACGCGGCGAATTCGTGCTCACGTTCAATTTCCAAGGACGGGCCAAGCATCTGCGCCTCACCATCTCCGAGAAGGGACAGTGTCGGGTGCAGCACCTCTGGTTCCCCACCATACAAGAGATGCTCGAGCACTTCCGCCACAATCCCATTCCGCTCGAATCGGGTGGCACCTCGGATGTGACGCTCACCCAGTGGGTGCATCACACCAGCAGACTGAACGATGCCACATCAGCCATGGCAACAGTTGCTGTCGCCAGCACAGCAACAACATCGTTGCACGACTCGGCGTCTGTCGATGCGGCAGCGGCAGCTGGAGGAAGTAGCTCGAATGGGAATAGCAATGGACATCCATCGCCGAGACATGTGAGATAGCCAAAATTTTGGAGTCAATTCAGTGTCAGTGATGGTTTTTATTTTCCTTTATTTGATTTCAACTTTAATTTCATTTCATTAACGAATCGGCGGGGATTAGATATTGCCATTGACCTCTTAATCTCTTAATCTCAACCAAAAGTAACAGTAAAGTGGGTAACTAAGTCTGTCCGCGTTGCGTATGTAGAGAATTCTCGAATCTTTTCCATTTGTTAATTCTTTGTTGGGGGTTTTCTTTCAGTTGTTTGTTGTGTTCTCAGTTTCCAATTGTTGCATGCTTCATATTTAAAACGAAAAACACTCTCACCCCCGCCCCCGCCCCCTCAAACACAACACACACACAGCTCGAAATCGACAAAAACTATTTGAAAACAAAAAAAGAGCCTCAACGAAATTTAATAGAAGATTTCCATATACGTCTTGAACCATTCACAGTGCAACGAAGTGATTACCATGAATCTAAGTGTTCGCCTAAAGACAAACGAAATCGAACTGCCACAAGAGCCAACACACGTCTATTTTCCGGAGCAAGTCTACTTTCATTTGGATCCCACACCACTGACCGTGCACAGTTCACCGCCTGCAGGCCATGGTTTTCTCGATCAACCGCACCTGCGTGCCTCGAATGCTTCACTCCAGGCGGCCACATCATCGCGCCACGCCGGTGCTGATAGTGGTGCCAGCGGCAGTGGCGTGGGCGTCGGTGGTGCTGCCGGTGGGACCGGTGGTGGAGCATCAGGAAGCGGCGAGTGCACCGGACGCGCCATTGATAATCAGTATAGCTTCACTTAGGCGAACTGTCGCTTCGCCTCGTCTCGCCTCCTCGCCCATTGATTGCATTGATTTTCGAATTTCTTGCGCGGAATTTATTTTTGTGCCATTTGCGTAGCCGCAACAGCAGCAGCAGCAAGCAGCGAATTATTCTTTTGGAATTTTGTTTAATTCTTAATTCTGTTTTTTGTGTGTTCCTTTTGTGTATTTCGCAAATCAAATTGTATGTATTTCGTGTGCGTGAATTTCTTGTTTCTATTAATTTTAGATCATTTTTTTCTGGAAGACATGAAGTAACTGAATATTATTATGATTATTATGATATATATTTGTATACATTAAATAGCTAAATGTGTGTGTTCATTTTAAGTAAATAAGTAAATGTTGTAAGTATGTAAACAAAAATTGAAAAACAAAAACAAAAAAACGAAAAAGAGAAAACAAAAGTGTAAAATTTGTGGCACCAAAGGTGCGACACTTGCGAATCCTAAAACTTCCTGCTTTACAAAAAAAATACATACATATATACATTATATATATAAATATATATATATATATATATATACTAAACTTATAAATATAAAATCATATATATTTAAATTATATTAAAATTGGTAAATTACAATAAATGAAGTTATATAAATGAAACGCTACGTTCTTTTTAGTACAGTTTGAGATCAAAATTCAAAGGAGGGTTCGCGTTGCATTAATTGTTGAAGCCTGGATTTCAACCCCGAAGCGAAGCGTTCGAACGAACGAAACGATGGTTTTAAAATCAACTGAAAATGGTTTGCGGTCTGGTTTTCAAAATTCGAAATCAGTCGAGCACTCTGTGGTTGTTGTCATCGCTTATGTTGGTTGATGGTGAACTGGACAACAGAATCAACAGCGGTCAAGTATAACAGTTAATATAACAGTGTTGATTTAACGTATTTTCAAAACTCAATAAACAAGACTTGCTTTTATACTTTTATTTTATTTATTATATGCAATGTTATAATTCTGTGTTTTGTCAGTCATTCTGTATTTGTATGCATTTTTTTTACCATTTTTCTTTCTCATAAATTATAAAATCTAACATAAAACAAAGCAATTTCTTTAACAATCACTGCCGCTACATGTACATACACGTTACGATTTGTTATAATATATATGTGTGTGGGGCGCCACTGCAGCGCTCCGCAGCCATTACATGTTCATATACATATTCTTTGTAGTTATATACTGGGTATATGTATGTGTATATGTTGGGTCTGTGTGTGTGTGTGTGTGTGAGTGTGTGTTTTTGTGTGTATATATTAGATAACAATGATATTAAGCCTAAATAGATACATGTATGTATGTATGTAAGTTTAAGTTGTATTGATACACTTGCATTTGCATTTCATTCGCTTCTATCTGTTCCTATGACCATTCAACTATTACATGCTTTAACTAAGTTACTGTTACTCATTATACATACTAACTGTACTTGCACTTGCCTCTTATCATTTATCTTTTATGTTTATCATACACATAACATTATTCATTCTATTCAATTGGTATCTGAATTAATTTATTTTTGTTTTGTTTTTTTTTTTTGGTTTTACCACTTCTAATATTGGTTTTTAAACAATTTGCATGGCGTGTAGAATTTTTAATAAGTTAAATTTTCTTTTGGTTTTTCGGTTTTTTAGTGTGCACTTTGAATATTCGCAAGGCAAAAGTTTTGAGTTGATATCAATCGAGAAATGAATAAACTTTGTGGTTTATTTGCTTTTAGTTTTTGGTATTCTTTTTTTCGTTTTTTAAATGCAGGGATTTCCTTGTGCAGCATTAACATTGTGAAGATAGAAATTTGTCGTAGGCATTTGGAGAGAGTGTGTTCGTTACATACATAATTGTAATTGGGACTTTGTAAATATATAGTAGTAGTTATCAACAGCATTTCGTTTATCAATTAATTATCAAATCGAAGGGACATAATCATAATAATCATAGTAATAATAATTCATTTTACATTATATCGTATATATGCATGTTTTGTATGATTTTGTTTTGTATGTATAAGTATATATAAAGAGTAGAGTATGTATGAATGTATTAGTAATATGTTAGCATGTAAGAAGGGTCTTTCATTTGTATAGAGTATATATATGTATAAATTTGTGTGCATCGTATTGTGTATTTTGTTTTTGTTTTTTTTTGTGTTGTAATTGTCCTAGGTGTTCTTTTTGCTAGATTCGCTAGTTTTGTCATGTGGTATTTCGGTTGTATACAAGTTGAGGTTTCAAAACACTCGAAAATATATCAAAAATTTGTCTTTGAAATGCAGTATATATATGTATGCAGTTAGGTGTTAATTATACACATTTGCTGTGTACATGTAAATAGATATATATATATAGATGTAAGTATAAATAGTACATTCGATATTGGTATAAACCGTCGATTGGTTAAACGTTAATTCAGGATAACAATGAACAACTCAATTCAGCCAAGTCCATGTACATGGGTGTGTGTGTGTGTGAGTGTATAAATGAATTGAAATAGCTGCAAAATTATAGAAAGCGCTCGAAATGTGATGAGTGTGAGTGTGAGTGTGAGTATGTGTGTATGTGTGTGAGAGAGTTTTCTTATTGTTAGTTGCAGCTGCTGATTGTGTATACGTCACGTAAGCCTCGAAAAATACGCATAATGCGGCTCTAATACTGTAAAATTGTTGCTTGTTCTCGTTTTCATTTTCGTTTTCTGTTTTTTAATTTTTCACTTTTGTTATTCATTTTCATTTTTCTTGTTTAGCTGTAAAGTAATTATCGCTCACATTTTTGTAAAAAAGCTAGGTAGGTTCGCTTCAGTGTCGTGTGTAGCTTGTGGATGTCTGTGTGTGTGCGTGTTGGTGTCTTGTCAATTGATATGTCCGAGTTCATATTGCAGAGAGAGGATCTCTCGCAATATATAGTCTCAAATACATATACATTGTATTAAAGTATATATGTTGCAGGGAGGTTTTTCATTGGGGTAAAACAACTCATAAACATCGATTTCGCTTGTGGTGAACTCAACATTGAGTTGCTGCACGCAAACGAGGAAATCGCATTACATACATATACACAGGTATATAGAAATACAATTTGTATATGTAATAAATTAAAGTAAAGCGTTTGGGGGGGATTCTACGAGTACAGTATTTCCTCATCGTCATCATTATCTTCATCATATTTCAATTAACTAATTAAAGCCAGTTTCAATTCAATTAAACAATCAATTAGCAGAGATTCATGCATTACATCATTGTTTTCTTCGTTATTATTTTCATTAGCATTAGTATTATAATGATCGTTTCATTATCATTAGTATTAGTGTTTTCATTACTATAATAAGTAGCATTAAATTGCACGCTGCCTGCGCCTTTCATTAGATTACAGCACCACATTTGATAACTTTACACGCTGTTCACGCAACAAACAGAAACTGTTTATATAGAATTGGATGTATTTATATCTGTATATATATATATATAGTATTAGTATGTGTATAAGTATTCATTATAAGTATTGTTTAAATTACGTTTACATTGAATTTTCGCTAAATGTTGTGTATGCTTTTGTATAATCTGCCATATGGCATTCTCATCCTGCGATTATAACTTGTAGCGAAATATTATACACAATTATTTGATTGGCTAGTGGCATAATTTGTTTACTATAACATAATGATAATATACACACACATATGTATATATATATAAATATATTACGAGTGTATATATATGCTGCATCTTGTGTTATTCTTTTTTCCTTTTTTTTTTGGGATTTTCTTTAGCAAGTCTTGAGTTTGAAGCTATAATTTCTTAGGCATCATTTTTGCTCAAAATGTATGTTAATTTATCGTATTTTTGGTTTTTGTATTTACTGTCAGCTAGATTCAATGCCTTTAAAACTTAATGCATATGCAGCTAAAGTATCTGTGTGTTTGTCTGTCTGAGTGTGTGTTGATTTATGTCCTTTGCTAACATTATTGCCATAACAAACCAATCCGTGCGGGCACCGCTTATTATCCTTCCGTCATTTGTACACTTTGTCAATGTGTCTAATTAACGTCATGAGTCAATTGTAAATAAATAATTATTCTTTCTTTATAGATTATTGTTTTTGTTTTTGTTTTGTTTTGTGTATTCTGGGTAAATGGATGTTTGCATCACGTGTTTTATTGCTAATTTGACGACGCAGATTTACGCTTTGTTCGCTGTCGCGCTACTCCTTAGACATACCACTCCTTGACGTCCTTGGAGTCGCGCTTCTTGGCCTTCGGCTGCACCAGTCCTGCCATCTGGGGACGACCGTCGCTGCCATAGCCGAGGGAACCGCTGCCGCTGGACATCATGCCACCGCCGCCGCCGCCGCTGCCATTGTTGTGTCCGTTGTGGTTGTTGTGATGCTGCTGCTGCTGCTGTTGCCCATGATGTTGCACTGCCTGCATGCCACCGCCTGCGGCCTGATGATGCTGTCGCTGCTGATGGTACGAGCCATTGGTGCTGGTGTTGCCCAGCAAGGCGGCATTCGGGTTGTGCGAACCATACGCGGCCGCCTTCTCGCTCTCCGTCTTGTAGCCACGGTCTCCGTTCGATTTGAGCCACAGCACAAGCAGTATGACCAGAATGACGGCTATCAGAATGCCCGCCACAATGCCAATGATCATCGCCGTGCGCTCCTCCTCAATGGAGTTGATGCGTCCGCCCTTGCCGCCCTTGGGTCGATAGGTGTTCACATTGCTGTTGTAGGTGTTGCCGCCATACGGTCCATACGGCGGTGGATCCGGCTGTGGCGGCAATGGCGGCGGCATCGGTGGCAACGAATGCTCATCGGGCAGCTGAATGCGCTCATGGTCGCGATTCGAGCCACTTCCGCCCAGGCCTCCGCCTATCGCATCGTAGATATTCTGTGTGGTGTCGCGCTCTGTCACTGTGGTGCGTATCTCCGGCACTGCCGTTGTGGTTGTCGTCGTGGTCGTGCTGCTGGTTGTGGAGGTGCTCGAGCTGCTGGTGGTGCGCTGTGTCGAAGTGCTGCTCACGCTGCTGGTGCTGCTCGGCAGGCCCATCGATGTGCTGCTGCTGCTGCTGCTGCCGCCGGTTCCCGCACTCGACATCGTTGTCATGTAGCTGACGGTGCTGCTGCCCACGCTGCTGCTGCTGCTGCTGCTGCTACTGCTACTGCTGCTGCTGGTGCTGCTGTGTTGCTGCTGCTCTGTGGTGACTTCGCTGCTGCGTCCTGTGGTCGAAGCGGTGACCATCTCGTTATTGGACTCTGCAAGTGGTTAGCACCAGTTTTTAGTGTTTTCAATTTCATTTATTCTTCAACGCTACGTGTTCTTGTGTGTGTTTGTGTGTGTGTGTATTTGTGCTTTTGTGTGTCTTCCCACCCGGAAAAATACATTGCTTTTATGCCGCTTGCAATAAGTAATCATAGTTTATTGAACATAAAGTTAGAAGTAGATAGAGATAGATAGAGTTATTGATATTGAGAGAGATATGCTGTGCTTCGACTTGGCTGATATGTACAATTGGAATACATACGAAATAGAGGCACAGACACTTAAACACCTATAGATGCATGTATGTCAAAAGGGTATGCTAAATACTTGTTACGATATTCAGTTGACGACATTGGATAGCGTAAATGGAATATTTACGATATTCTGTTTACGATATTCAATTTACGATATTCGTTTCGGAATATGCACTTACCCCACTGGTATGTCTGCCGTTGGGTTAAGCGATCTCAGATAATACTTTTCAGGTTATTGGTATTACGATATACACTTACGACATACAATCTCCTATAGGTTGATAAGTGCATAAGTACTATGTCATTAGGTAAGCTATGTTGTATGTAAATACTTTGTACGTTATTCGTTTTACGATGTTCGACTAACGTTTTGCGTTTTCATGATGTAGGTGTTCATTGAATAAACTATGCAAAAATACAATTACTTTCTCGACCACGTTGAGAGGTAATAAATACTACTAGTATACACATAAATACACACATATACAAATATGTTACACATATATCTGATATGACTTCCTTCTGATCCAACTGATTACCCCTAACCGATGCTCAAACGCTTTACGTGCACACGCTAGTGATCGCTGTGTAGTTTGTTGTTGTTGTTGTAGTTGTTGTAGGAGTAATTTGAATTGTTTTTCTAGTTGTTGTTGTTGTAGTAGTAGTAGTAGTTGTTGTTGTTGATGTTATCATTATTATTATAATTATGCTTGTCGCTTTTGTTGGTGGTAATTGCTCAGATATCAGACATATCTGCCTAAATATATAGTATATGTAAATACTTCAGGAGCTTAGCCTAAGTGCATTGCTTTTCGTTATTGCTACTAGAGACAGACGTTTGCTTGCATCGATCGATTTAGTTCTTTTGGTTTTTGGTTTTGTTTTATGTAAATTTACAGAGTATCCAAGGCGCGATCACAGTCAGAAATATGAAGATGTGTTCACATTCTGAAAGAGACACATAAGGCGTACTCATTGTCAGTTCAAATTACTTAGAAGGAAGGAAGCATCATCAACAACTGAATGGATGGCGCTGAGCTGAGGCTGAGAAGATGACACGAAAGTGAGGCTGATTTTTGATTTTTGATATCGATTTTTGTTGATTTGGGATTCGAACTGAGCTGAAATTGGATTGGTTTGGTATTGGTTTTGTTTCGATTGGTCTGATCAATGTCTGTGGAGTGAGTGTAGCTTTGCAACTAGACGATATACACGATATATATATTGATATAGTTATATACATTTATATGTAGTTATAGTTGTTGTGTACTTGTGGCACTTGCGTTTAATAAAGCGTTTAAAAAGCGTTGCATACTTCAAGGCGCGCACAAAAACCCCGAGGTCGAGATCGCTAACAAGAACATCGAGACTACTAAAGCGGCTTAACTAGACACAAATATACAAACACATGTTCATATATACATATTTATGCATGTGTGTGCGTGATTTCGTGTGTTCGAGTGTATGCACTAGCTAAATATGCTTGTATGTGTATATAATTACGAGTATATGGTGAACAACCCAGAGTTCTAGTTCTACTAACTCGAACAGCACAAGAGTACAAGTTTATTCGCTAGCTAAGAACGTCTGATGATCTGCGTATATGTGTGTGTGTATGTGTCTGGTTGTGTGTGTGTTTTGTGATGCTAATGTCCATGACAACATGACACCACATTGGCAAAAAACAAAAGAGGATAACGAATTCTCCGATCCACAGAGCTACACTCACCTGCACCCTTCGCCGTGCTTGTCGCCGTGAACTGTTCCGTTGTCTCGCCATAGTCCCCAGATCCGTGCACACAGTCCTCGTCGTCGCAGGCTCGCTCTGTGCCGTTGTTGTTGTTGCTCGTGTTGTTGCTGTTGTTGTTGTTGCGATCGACACTCAGGCTGTTGCCCTGCTGCGTGGTTGTCGTCTGCTTTGTGGGCGGCACATAGACAGGCGTTATGAGATCGTCTCCGCTGCCCGACTCGAAGGGCGGCGTGCACTCGTCCTCGTCGTCGCCACGGCAACCAGATCCGGCGCCGGAGAAGATCAGATCGTCTATGGCACCCGGGTAACCACTTGCTGGCGTCTGTCGAGTAAAGTTCAAGGTCTAATTTTACTTCAGTTGATCTAACGCCGAACTGGCCAAGCGGTTATTGTATGTTTTAGTGACTGTTAACTGTATTACGAGTAAGTATTAGTAGGTGCATTATAAGTACATGTCTGTGAGGTGTATAGATGTTTGTGGTTGTGAATGACACAAATTCAATTGATGGAGAACTCATTTTATATTAAATCTCCGCAATTAGAACTTGGATTAAAGCAAATAAATATGTTTGCGAGGTAGAAAAGGAAGTTCATTAAAATTTTAAATATTATATTATTATTGTTATTCAGAAGGAAGTACATATAATTATTGGAATTTTTCAGAATCTTTGAGGTAATATTTGTTAGGTAGATACATGTAAGTCAATAGAATTAAAATTCCATAAAGATTTTAACATTGGAAGTTCGAATTGAATCCTTCGAAATTATTAATTATTAATTGAAGATTAATTGATTTTTAAATGAAAAAGTATAAACTTCAATATAAACATTTTAAAAAATGTTCACGTGTTGATATATTTACTGTTGTATGTGGTGAATTTTGTGTGAATGTGTGTGAAACGGATTAGTTTATTTATGTGCTAATAAATGTGTAGAGTCATGCAGCATTAGTGCGCTCAAAAATGGCTGAATTACGAGTACAATTAAAGTGCAATTAAATCAATAATAAATGTAACTATCTGCATTTGTTAGATGTGTGTACTTATTAGTAGTTGCTGATAATTGTATAATATATATTCACAATTTGATTATTTTACATTATGCTGTGCGACAAGGAATAAATATCAAATAGCTGAGTTTAGCTGAGGTTAGTGGCAATTTCTTGTTGGGAGTATTAATTGCTGGTGCTGGTTAAAAGCGATTACATCACTGGCACAAAAGAATTCAAATAAATAAATAAAGAGGCATTTACACTAGTTTATACATTTATGATTAGCTAATACTTTTTTTTTTTTGGTTTTTAGTTATTTCATTTAAATTGCAGAACCAAATTTCCCCCTGCTTTGAATTTTCGACTTTGGGGGAAAATTGGTTGACATTGCATATGAAGCTGATAATTTTACGATATTCATTGATTTAGTTAAAGTATTTGATTGATTTTTTGGTTTTTGGTTTTGATTAAAGAAAGAATTTTGAATAAAAAACGTTGTTTGTTACGATGAGAAAAATACTTGGAAAGTTGAAAGTTGAGAGGAATTGAAATAAAATTTCAAATAAATTCCCTAACCTGCTGCATTCTCTGCAGATCATTTCTATCTAATACTCCAGTTACCAATTGAACATCTCCACGTATGGTGATATGGGGATCGCGCTCAACGGCCAAATCCAGAATGCGCAGCTTGTTCACCGACAAACCCGCAATGACGCCCGCAAACGGACGCTCGATCCTTGCGCGACCGTTGCGGCTGAACTTGCCTCCCACCTGGATGTTCGACATCGTATTGAACACGGTCGAGTGGTGGCCTGCAGACGAAAACCAAAACAATCCACTGCAGTGAGCACAATTTGTGGTTCATCCCCAGAACTTACCCTGCGGTATAAGTGCCTGCACATTGTAGTCGTCCAGCTGGAGCGTGGCATTGCCGCCCTTCCGGGAGAAGCGCACCACGTGATAAGAGTTGTCGTTGACCTTGGTGCCGATCTCGCCCAGCGGCAGATCCACGCTGCCAATATTGTACACCATGAAGATGTTGCCCTCAACTATCTCCAGCTCCATGTAGTCCTGTGTGGTGGCGCTCTCAACACGTAGCAACACCCCATCCGGCTTGGTGGTAATGAAGCCCATCGCAATGTTGTCTTCCTCGGTGTCCGCCTGGGTGTTCTCTGGGAAGGTGTACTGTACCATGCCCTTGTTGTTGCCAAAGTCGTAGGCAATCGATTCTGCAAGGCAAAACATTTATTTATTGATCGCTGGCTACAGAAATTAATTTTAAATTAATTAATCAAAAATAATGATTCAGTATAAATACTATATTGATTAGAATTAGAGAAGAAAACGCCGCATAACAAAATAATATCTTATTTAGATTTACTAACAAACAACTTATATTATGCTATATTATGTGAATCATAAATATATACATACTATATGTGGTTTAACAAAAAATAAATAACAATTAAGTTTATAAATATATAAAATATTATAATAATTGGAATTTAAGAATAATTATAAGATGGTTTTGAAAAAAATATATTTAATTGAGTTGTAGTAATAAATAAAAAATATTATGCCAAAGGATTTGAATTTATAAATATATAAAGTATTATAATGATTGGTATTTGAGAAGGTACTTATAAAATGGTTTTCAAAAAATATATTTTATTTATTTTGAGTAATATTTGAGTAAATAACTATTTCAAAATTATATATATTTATATATATTTTATGAGATGATAATAATGACGCTTACCATCGTAGCATGTGGGTCCGGTGTACGAAGTCATGTCGCATTCGCAGGCATAGGCGTTCCACTGCTGCACGCAGATGCCACGATTGGCACACGCGTTCTGGCTGCACTTGGTCGGTCCCTCACAGCCGGTGACCACCAGCGAGCTGGGCACAACGGCATCGCTGGTTAGCGAAGGCGACGTGTCGCCCAGATCCAACGAAGCCAGGCAGCCCTCGAAGCCAGAGCGAGATGAGATCGAACCCGGCAGCTTGGAGTACATGTCCTTGAAGACGCCGCCAATGTACAAGATGCCCGCCAGCTCCAGATGCATATTATTCCCGGTTAGCGTGATAATCTCAAAGGAATCGTCCACGGTGAGTGTGTGTGTCTTGGGTCCCGGACGACGGATGCTGACCTGATGCCAGCGATTGTCGTTCATGTGGATGCGAGACTTGTCCCGCATCGTCACAGGCCCATCTCCCAGATCGAAGGTGTAGTGAATGTGGCCATTGACCAGCTCCACAGCCACAAAGTCGTTGCGTCTGCCCCCATTGAAGACTAGCAGACCGTTGGGTTCCACGGTCTTGAAGCGAAAGTCAATGGAGATGCTGGTGTAGGCCTTAAGCATCGCCAGGCCCACGTAGGAGTGCTTGGAGCGGAAGGTGGCCGCATGATACGGTTGCCCAGCTGGCGAGTTGACGAAGCGTGCGGTCAGCTTGAAGGTTGCACTTGGCAGCGCCGACAACTCCGGTCCCAAGGACTTCACTATGTCCAAATAGCTAAGCACCAAATGCAAATGAGAATCCGAATTGACTTTAGAGAAAAAGGAAAACCTCTGCTTACCGCTGCCCGTTGAAGATGAAGCCCTGCATTTGTCCCACAAAGTTCGGCATGGTCGAGGTCATTTGGATCTCCTCCTCGGCATGGAAGAGACCGCCGAGGTGTATCGAACGTATCTCCATGGTGCTGTGGCGTCCCAGGATTGTCTCAGCTGTGGTGCAAAGAATACAGCAGAGATCGATAAAACTCAAGGGGTTACGGGCAGGGGAAGGTGCCAGCCTTGCCAGGCCAGGCTCTAATATTTAGACTAGGCAAAGTACCGTTAACACTTTAAGGCATATCGTATATATAGAGTAGTAGTATATATATTTATGGATATATGGATATTATTGGATAAGAATACGAGTATGGTTAAATGGATAAGGATAGTAGTTGTACTTAGAGTTGTTGCTGAGTTTTGTTGTTGTTGGTGACAAACGAATGTATTTTTTTGAATAAGTTTAGTTGTAGTTACAAGAAGCACATACGCATACGAGTATATGTATTCAAATAGTAATAGATAGTAAGTAATAATATAGTAGTAGTAGTAGTAGTAGTAGTTGCGTTTTAGTAGACATTGATCTAAGTACGAATAGTATTTCGATTCATAATTCATTGCAAGCAGTTGCTGTACGAGTACTTTTGAGTGTCACTCGAAAGTGGCTAGAATTGTTTATTGTTTGTTTGAATTGATTTGATTTGATTTGATTTGGTTTGGTTTGGTTTGATTTGTTGATTGTTGTCAATGCAGCAGTTGGGTACATACTAAAGAAAGGTGCAGTTATACGATAGTTATACGATAGTTTGCATATTGTATGCCTACACATAAGTATATGCCGGTGTAGATAGAAAGAGAGTATAGAGAAAGAATAAATAAATAAATAATAGCTGAGACGTCGCATTCGCTGCGACTTTCGATCAAAACAATCAAATCAACTTAATGGAGATAATATCGCTAGTGTAGTTAGTTAATTAAATGAAATAGTAGAGTATTGAGTATAGAGTATTGAGTTGGGTGCGCAGTACATATATCTACACACATACATACACATTAGTTGTACATATGCGTTCCATATTGAATTATTATAATTGCTTGCTTTTTTGTTGTTGTTGTTGTTATTATTGATAAATTGGTGTGTGAGATACATTCTCTTTACGAGTATTTACTGTAGCGGTGACATTTTGTTAATCGATAGGTGCATTGCTTGATAGAATAACTCAACAATAAATGAAAGAGTTCAACTTAAGTACGTTGCAACTAGACGCCTACAACAATGACAACCGAAGACAACGATTTCAATTAAATTGATTTTGTTTTTGGTTTATATTTTATTTTCGTACCTAAACGCCAAACTCATCAACTAAATAAATAACGTCGAACCGAAAGAATGGAAATAAAAACGAAATCGGAAAAACAAACAGTTTTTGCGGCTGTTCAACGACATTGAAACTAAACATCGATTTGTAATTTGTAATTTGTTCAGTAAATGTTATGTTATGTATATGCCTCTGACAATGTGTGTGTGTTTGTGGTGTGTGTGTGTGTGTGTTAGGGGGCGTGTGTGTGGCCTAAAGAGAGTCGCAAGTTGTAGTTATTGTGGTTGTGGTTTCGGTTTGCGTGTGCTTTGACTACGTCTAGCTAATACGAGTATGAGTTATTGTGCGACTACATTGCGCATACGACGCGTGGTTCAGCGTGGCTATGATTGACATAATCTGCACATGCAAATGGCTGCAGTAAGCGATAGGACAGTCTGAGCGAAGATAGAGAGAGACAGAATGAGTGAGCGAGAGTGAGAGAGTGAGAGTGAAAAGCGATGTAGGACACAATTGTTAGTTGCAGCTGCTTTGTTTCCACATATAATTAGCCGCATTTACATATGTATGTAAGTAGTTATAAGTACTTTGAAGTGTGCCGAATTTACTATACAGAGAGACAGAGACAGAGATAGAGAGAGAGAGTGTGCGAGAGAGAGAGAGAGAGATTTAGCTAATCGTAGAGAGATTGCTGTTGTGTGGCATGTGGCAGCATGTCATGCGATTTTCCATTGTATTTACTCAAAGTTATTAATTTTGTTGGCTTGCTGTTTTTTCACTTTCAGGTGCGCACATGCAAACTCTGACGTGTGTGTGCCTCGAGTGTTCGTGTTCGTGTGTGTGTGCAATTGGTGTGTGCGTGCTTGGTGCAGCAATACTTCTCAATGTGAATGTGTCTGTGGGTGCGAGTGTACGGCCGGGCTACACGCAGGCAAAGACGGAGCAGCCAGCACGGCCCGCCATCAGCATGAGATTGAAGGAGGCCGTGTGGTTGGCAATGTCGTCAGTCGTTTGTCGGCCAAGTTGCACATTTGTACACTTACACAATAATGCGAAACTAATTTGTACGTTTTGGACACGCTTAGTTCTTAGTTACTGTAGTAGTAGTAGTAGTTGTTGTTATTGTTGTTAACGAGTACATAGTTTACTTAACACAAAGCTAATTACATATTAAATGGTGCAAAATTACAGCCCTGGGTGCTTCCAAACATTGTTTTGCCTTCTCGTCTCAATAAGTCGCCACTCGCGTGAGCCTTTTTCTTTTAAGCCACATTCTGCTCATTCACTACTGCAGTTTCATTTTCATTTCCATTTTCATATTCAGTTTCATTTCCATTTCCAGCCGAAGGCTTTGCATCCTTGAGTTGGACTTTATCGAGCGATTTGGCAAAAAAATGTTTCACCGAGTTCTTGCGTGTCGATTTTTTTCTTTTTTACTTTATTTTTTTTTTGCTCTCGCCTCAAAAAATACATTTGAAATTATTTACGATGTTTATTTAGTTCTCTTTCGCTTTCGCCATTGGATTTGGCTTTGGATTTCGCTTTCGCTGTTGTTGCATTTTGAAATAGAGAAGGTCATTAAGATCACAATGTGTGATATGAAAATTGCATTTGCATTTGACATTGTTTTTCAACCAAGTACTTAAAGCACCAGTTGATGTTAATGCTGTTGTTGTTGCTGTAGCTGTAGCTGTTATTAAGTTGTTGTTATGCTTGTTTAGTTGGCTAAAATATGTTGTACTTGAATTATACACTCCTGAAACGAACTTGTTCACATACCACACGTGTCGTTAAATAATTTATTTAAACACACACACTTTTTGATTGCTGTTATTTTTGTTTGTTTTTGTCAAACTGAGAATGCCTGTAAGTACAAATCTTTGATATTTACAAGGAAACTATAAACAAATAATACATAACAAAATTATGAAAGTAATTTACAAAGACTTGATGTCGACTTTCGAATGATCCGTCGACATCAAGTGCGAAAAGTAACCGAAAAGTAACTGAAAGAAAGTACGAATACTTCAATTTGATAATATTTATCATGGACATAACAATTTACAAGACAATCAAATTGTATATTTATAACATTCAATGCGATTTGATAGCAGCTGTACACCTGTTTCAATACTTGTTGTTTTTCTTAACTTTTGGCACATAGATAGTACATACTAATAGATGAGTATTTATTTATTTAATTTATTTATTTTTGTATATTAACTGTTTGGCACACTCTCGCTGATTGTTTTTAAGGTTTTTGGATTGTCGCAAAATCAAACATAGTATAGTAAGTAGTATATGAGAGAGAGAGAGAGAGAGGGGGCAATAGAGAGTTATCGCAAATGAAAACACAACATCAAGATGTTTGAAAAAGTCTCAAATATATAACTAACGAGAGTCAAATAAATGATTTTGTTGTATCAAGTATAATAATGAGATTGGCAAGTTAATATAATAGAATTGATAATTAGTCAAATATGGGCAAGAAAGAATCGTTTAATAATTTCATCGATGATTATCAAAAAGAATAAAAAACACAACAAAGCAATTGAATGGAGTGGAAAACGTTGAGTTGAGTTGAAAGTTCAATAATTAATTAGGTGAAAGAGCCTTACAAATGTACGAGTATTTTCATTTGGTGTGATTTTGATTTATAAAGTGAGTGTGAATCAAATGAGTATACGAGTACGAGTACGAGTAGGTTTTAATGAGTATTATGTGATGTTCAAATCTATCTCAAATCTCAGCTAATCAAGTTTTCCAAATGCCGTGAGTTTTGTTTGTCATGAGGAAATCAAACATTTAAGAGGATAAACATTTTTAGCTTTTCGTCATTTCCATTTTCCATCATCAATATGTGTTTGTATGCGTGTATGTGTGTGTTGATTTGGTTATTGTTTATTGTATATGTGTGGTGTGGGTGTGTATGTGTGTAGTTAACTGAAAAGCTCTCGAAATGAAAAGTTTAAACAACGTTTAAAAAGAACTGAAAAACCGCTGCTTCAATCTGCATTTTAGACTGCTGGTCTCCTAACACCTGCACACACCTTTAGGCAAAGGATAATGGGGAAGGATCTCTACTTTGCATAGCATATTAAACTGGCCTTCTTTGCGCTTCAAGGGGAAGGGCACTTTTGAATTGAAGTCTAACAATCATTGATATGATATGGAATAACTGTTGTAAGCAGGAGACTCGAGAATGGGGAGTATCCTTTTTTGTTTTTATTTCTTTTTTTAAAAAAAACGACACGGCACGACACGTAGTAGGGCAATAGATGTGCTGTTGATACATACATAACATACCCCTGACGGGGGGAGCCCCGTCAACTTGTAGACGCAGATTCGAAGCTCTGCGCGAAAATCGTATGGTGTGCCAATTATTGTCATTGAGCACCGATTGGCCAGCGAGCAGGTTCTGTCGAGGAGCAAGGATCGAGCAAATATACATTAATAAAATCACATCACACCGCCAATAAGCAGAGCTATCATTGCGTCTGCGACTCGTTTACCTTCTCCCGATCGCTGAGCCTTACACTGGCCCTGATGCGTCCCGCCACCAACGCTATCTCGAGACGGTCCGGCGAATTGGATTCGGCGCTGGTCAACAGCAACAGGCCTGCTGGACGTGAGGTCTTGAAACGTATGATTAGCTCTTCGGTCTGTGTCTTGGTGCCCTGTCCATTGGCCAGCCAAATGGTCATGTGTTGGCTGCCATTGAAGGCCAACGTGGCCAACTCCCGGCCGCAGGTCGGTCCGCCATACAGCGTGGCCGAGCAGTCGCAGATGGGTCGATTCCAACCCTCGAGACAGGTGCCGCCATTCAGGCAGGGATTGCCGCTGCACACGTTGCCCTGCACATGGCACGATGGCTTCACCGAAGCTGCAAGCGGCAAGAGGCAAGAGGCAAAAGGCGGAGCTCATTACATTAACCGAAAATAAACCCACAGCATATACACACGTATATATAATTGTATATGTAAATTGTGTGTACTCACCCGAGTCCTGCACGCGTGCAAAGGCAGCTATATCGATCGCCTTGCCGCTGAGCACCAGGTCACGCAAACAGCCCACAAATCCCTGTCGCAGCGTGGCCGTCCAGATGGCCGCTGGCCAGGCCACGCTGTTGTAAGCGGGTCCCACGCCACCCACATACATGTGACCGTCCAGCTCGAGTATGGTGCCGTCGCCAGGAGTGCGAAAATCATTCCAAATGCCGTCCACAGCCACCTTGGCATCGCGGCCATTGCGACGCAGAATGAGATCATGCCAGTCGCCATCGTCGACGCGTCGTCGCGAAGCTCGTATCTTGGAGGCGCCCGAGCCCAGGTCTAGATGTATGTAGATGTGGCCATTGAGCAGCTCAATGGCAATCAGAACGGGCTACAGACGAGAGAGTCTAGGATTAGCTGACAGTCCAATAAGCAGTATGAAAGTTCGACTTACGTTCTTGGCACGCGGCTGCTTGGAGCCTGTGGCCAGTATGATGATGCCATTGGGTTCTTTGGTGCGAAACTTGAAGCTGATGGAACTCTGCTTGCCCGTCTCCCACGGTGGCAGCACCTGCAAAACCAGTTGATTACCCAATACTTAGTTTGATTGTCGAGTTCACTTACCAAATGCGATTCGCGTGTGGTGAAGGTCACAGGGTCCTGGGGATCGCCACTGGGACATTGGTACTCCAAGCTGCCCGCCACCTGTATCAACTTGGAGCCGCTCTTGGCCAGATCGATGAGATTCAAGTTCAACGTATCCGCCGAGAACTCCACTTTGCGCAGACAGCCCACGAAGTTGTTGTGCACTCGAGCGCCGAGCAAAGCACGAGGATTGACGGCACCGCCCACATAGACGCGTGATGAGGACAACATGGTGAACTTGCCGGCAATGTGCGAGTGATCCGTGTAAACATCGTCGACCACGGTGACGAGCTGCAAACAGAGAGCGATTAAATGAGTTCCCAGAATTTGTGCAACTCGCTACGCACCCGACAGAAGCTGGTTATGGACGAGATCTCCTGAATGCGCCGATGCACGGTGACCTTGTGCCACTGATGGTCGTCGAATCGCACCTTCGACGGCTTAATGTGCATCTCCTGCTTGCCATTGGCCAGGCCCATGGTCAGCGAGACGCCGCCGTCGCGCAGCGCCAGATTCAGATAGTCGGTGCCGTGGCCCGTGTAGAAGAGCAATCCATTCGGCTGGCGTGTACGAAAGTAGAAAGAGATCGCATCTTGGGCACTGACAATGGGCTCGGCACCCGTCTGGCCCAAGTCATACGAAAGGAACTGTGTACCGCGGAACGTTGCTTCCGATGGCGCCTTCTCCTTCTCACAATACTGGCCATCGTACTCAAGGTTACGACACTCGCAAATTGGACCGGAATCAGTGGATATGCATATGCCGCCGTGCTGGCAGGGATCGTTACGCTCGCAGGCATCGGTCGTGTTGCCCCGAACGCCCTGCAAATGCCATTCATTATTCAACAATAAACACAATAATGGTCGTCCATTAAACAGCTGCAAACTTCAGAATTTACTATCCAATCAATATCAAATTTATGCACTACTGGAACATTAAAACCAAAATGACACCGAAAGGTAAAGTGTACTCCTATATTTAACTTGATTTTAATTACATTTGTGGAAGTCTATGAGCGCAAATAAAAAGATTGACTTAATAAAGTTTGAATAAGACGACGTAAATCAACTTATAATTAATATAGAAATAGCTAACTAGGCTAACCTTTCAATATTTTCATCTAATTATTTAATATTCCTTGAAAACCAAATTTGTAATATATTCACATATATTTAAATTTATTTTAATTACATTTATATGAAAGCTATAAGAAACCTCAATTAAATTAAACAAAACAATTGAAAAACATTAGGTATCATAAAAATACATCGCTAAACAGTCTTACATTTAAACCATTAAAACCAACGCTCAAGTGTACTGTCCCTTGAAAACTAAATTTGCAAATTCCTTTAATATATGAATATTTTTGTCATGGATACTAAAATTGCAAGTGCAAAATCCAATATTATTTTGTATCGCAAAACAAAAATTAAAACATACACATGTTTGTTTACTTAAGGCGGCCGACTACCAAATGCGAAATATTTAAGGCTGGAGGTCATTTGCCTTGAGGTCAGTAAAAAGCGAAATAAATGATAACATTTGTTGCGCTGAAGCGGCTCGAAATACATAAATAAATATATTGAAAACAAAAAACATAAACAAATGTTATGCAATTTTTCGCAAACCACATCGAATATTAAAGTAATACTGTATTATAATAGTATTTTTTATTAGCATCTTTGCGTTTGTATTTCTTTATCCGATGGATACTGGACGAATTATTTGAAAATAATATAATATAATAGAGTCGAAGGCCTAGGTTAGAACTCTTAAATAATCATTATGATATTTTTTGTTAAACATAATTTTGAAACTAAAAAAATATATAATTGAAAATAAAAACAAAGTATTAGTTTTGAATATTCGACGCACCCTATAGTAATAATATACTATAGTTATATATACTATTATTTTAAAATCCTTTGTGGTACTTTAAGTTGTTTAACATACAGTATAGTAATTTGAAGAAGACTCACCCTCATGCCTCGCTCGCGTGTTGGCATCTCGCCATGGTCACAGGGCGCGTCGCCGCACTTGATGTCGCGCGGCTGCTTCATCTCCTGGCGCCTGGTGGTGCCGCCAGGCTGATCCGCGTAGACAAGATTGCGAATGGCGCCACGGAAGCGTGGCTCAAAGATAACGCTGGGCAATGCGAGCAGCGCCAGCTTGCTGCTGTACCAGTTGGGCATGCCGCCGACATACACATCCGAGTTGCTGGCAAACTTGCCAAACTGGAACTCTTTGCCTTTGGTCGAACGCTGCTGTGAGACGCCGTCCACAATCAACGAGGTCTGATCATCATTGCGCAGCACCTGCACCTTGTGCCAGTGGCCATCGTGCAGCTCTCGGCCAACCGTTATGATTTGTGCGCCTCCGCCAAGATTGAAGCGCAGACGCAGTGCGCCCTCAACCAGTTTCAGCTCGAAGAAATCATAGGTGCCACCGTCATCGGTATAGAGTACGAGGCCATTGGGCTGCTCCGTCTTGAATTCCAGCTCCAAGGAGCCGTTGAGGCCAGTGTACCACTTGCGGAACGTGTAGAAGGAGTTCTGCGAGCCGTCCAGCGGATAGCCAGCGCTAATCGTTATAAAGCTGGCCACCAGACTGACCAGGAGCGCGGTTACAATCAGCACTCGATATGAGCGTCGGTACTCGACCATTATGGCTGGTCGGGCACGAGGACGAGGACGTAGAAGAGAGTGCATTGTGCGTTGCTCCGGCTGCTGTTGGTTGTGGTTGTGGGCGTCGATAGCTCTTCGCCGGCGTCGCGCCTTGTTGAATAGTAGATCGGAGGAGCAGGCTTTTGTAGGAGATTCAACTGGCTCAGGCAGCAGCCGCGTGTCATTATTGTTGTTGTTATCGTCGGCTATCAACAGCAGCTTCTTGGCATCGACGGCGTGGTCGCGGTCCATTTTGTGGACGTTGTCAAAGCTGTGGGCTGTCATGGCCGCAAATGCATAGTTTGTGCAGTCCTTGAAGGATGTTCTTCTGCTATGCGTGCGTATCTGAGTGTGTACTATATATTTGGGTATGTGTATCTATAATCCTATATCTCTGATATGTTGCACTTGGCGCGCGCTCATTCACGCACACACACACACACACACCTACACGTGCGTATACGCACACTCACACACACAGAGTTGCGCGCGTAAAACGTAAATGTCGCCTTGCTCCGACGCTGGCGTTGGCGTTGACGATGACTCTGGCCTGGCTGCGTATACGCGTCGTATTCCAGTCCTTGACTGGGAAGCTTTCTCTGTTTCTGGCGCGTGTCCTTGTGTTGGTGTGTACTATTACTACACCGACGACAGCAGCCCACGACTGCTGCGACGACGATACGTTGGAATATTATCCGCGCTTACAATTTTCATTGAACTTTTATTTGAGAGAGAGCCTAACCAAAGCCGAGAGGGAGAGTTACAGAGAGAAAGAGAGCGTAAGTGGGAGTCACAGCGAGAGAGCGACAGCAGAGTGAGAGAGAAAAGCTCAGCAGAAAAGTAAAACACACAAAGTTGGCTGCGGCTGTTAATACACTGTTAGCTTTTGTTACTTATTCGCACCGTTTCACTGCTGCTGATTATTTTGGTTGTTTCTTCGTGTTTTTCTTGTTATCCGTTAGGTTAATGTTGTTGCCTCGTTTTGTACTCTATTTTACAGTGGTTTTTGAGTTTTTGGCATTTTTTACACTTGATTTGCATAATGATGGTTGGCAAATTACTAGCTGGCGTGCACAGCATTTCTTTGGCCATTTGTTTCGTGCCCGAATATCGTTAGCAGGAGCACAATATGTGGCTGGCTGTAGGGGTGGTAAAAGCTCGCCGGACGCCTCCTCCACCCGATGCTGCTATGGTGCCCACGAGCGTTTCAACGTACATGTACATACTAAAAATCGGAAAAAATTTTCACAGCACGTAGGCGAAAATTTTCATATATGTTTCTTTATTGGGGGGACACTTTAAACAATTCCTAGATTAGTTAACTACTTAATTATTTGTTGAAATTGATTAAACTACTGATTCCAGCTGGATGCTGATTTGATTTTCAAGCGTTTGATTCAGCTTACACAATTGTACGTTTGCATTTACACACTTTTTTCTAGGTTTAACAATTTTGATTTTGCAATTTTTGTAGGAATTGAATTGATTTAAATTTCACGTTGATTTTGGTTTGATAAGCAGCGTTGTTAGGGAATTTTGCAGAATGAACCCAAACGGGAATACTCAAATTATATGTCGAATTTTCACAAAGCACTTCTCCGCTGCTACTGGGTTTATTATCGATCTGCGCTGCATTCACGACAAGACTGAACTGCAATTTCAAACTTAAATTCTTCGCAGTGCTTCCAATGGATAACGAAAGCTCCGTCAACTTATTCACAGAGTGCTGCTATTCTGCATAGGCAACATTGCGTACACGCTACACGACCCTGTAGCACACGCAAATTGGAATAGTTTTTGTTATTTATGAACTAATTATGCTTTAATCGACTATATTTTTAGATATTTTATTATTTACTAATGCTTTTTGGCAGCTTTAAAGTTTTACATTAGTGGCAGAAAACTAAATAAAAACAAATTCAAATTCTTACTTGATTGATTGATTCGACAACCTTCAGCTTTGCGCTTGTGCGCCCCTAAATGTATGCTATGCGAAAGACCTCGCTCTTGTGTGTGTAGCGCATCAGAATGCCAAAAATTAAAAGCTCTCTTCCTTCAACGAGCCCTGTACATATGCATGTGTATGTATGCGTACTACTAACATACATACACGTATATGTATTTAAGACACACACGCTCACACATACACATGCGTAATGAGCGCAGAACACGCAGGTTCATAACCTGCACCACTCGAAGCGTATTAGAAGGGACAGGATGCTCGCATGCGTGTGTGTGTGTGTGTGGGTGCAGGGACGACAACGTCGGTCGACCCATGTAAATGCCTTGACATTTATTATACACTACACACAACTTCGACAGCTCGGCGTCAAATTCGATTTGCATTTGTTGATGCATATATCGTGTGTAGGAAAGAGAATGCGAGTGTGTGTTGGAATGTGTGTGGGTGTCCCCCATGTGCTTCTCCAGTTGAGGGAGCCTTTTGCTTGTCGCTTACTTATCATATGCAATTTTTCACAAGCAAGCACTGCAAGGCCAACACATCTATTTGGCTATTAACGTCACTTGGCACATTTTCTTGAGCACGCACTGACCATTACTCACTTAATGCAAAGGACATGACTGCAATTATAATATAACGCAATTTACCAAGAATTGTGTTTATTAAAAAATTACGAATGTCCTTAAGATGCACCACAAGCTTTGGTGCAACGCGCGAAAATAAATGCTTTTGTACCACCATAAATGAAAATTTGATTTATTTAATACTTTCTGATTGTTTCAGACCCAAAGGACTCTTTTATATATAACACTATGCAGCTTTGTCAATTTAGTTTTTAAATTAACGAAGTTTATTCCTCAACACCTGTGTTACTGGGAGGGAGTATGACCGCAAGTTAATTTACTGTGAAATATACTAAAATTGAGAGCCTCGCAATTAACATCTGGTTACACCTTATTTGCTACATTGGTATATTTTCAAAAGCCATGGCGCGTAATTTTAAACGTCTTGACAACTTCTATACGCCGCCTACAAAATTTATTGAATGAACTCTTCTCATAAATCAGACTTCTAATAAAATATATAAATGGAATATGGAGGTAAAATGCAGAAATGCCAAACTTATGTTTGCGTGGGCGGCCACTTGAAACAGTGCTGTAAAATGCCAAGCAATCGCAGCTGTTGAAAAACTCACCACTCGCCCGTTGGACATTTGCAGCTGAGGCGGCTTATCAAACCGCTTATCGAACACTTTACAAGGCAGGTGCATCTGTAGATGTGTGTGCTCTGTTTACACAAACAAATAGACAAACAGACAAAACGCGTTGATTAAGAGAGTGCACTTCAAGTAAACCGATTTGACAATTGTTTATTTCCCCCAATTCCCGGCAACTTACGTAATGTTGGGACGTGTGGCGAGTCGCCTGATATCTCGCAAATCAATGCGATCCATTCACACTGAGCGAAAAGTGCAAGTTCAGGGCGCTGGTGACTTGCAAATTGTGGAGTGTGGCAATGGTCCACGCAGTTTACTGCTGATGCCCGGTGCCCTGGGCTCGGCCTGGACAGACTTTAAGCCACAAATCGAGCAGCTGCCCAAACTGCTGCCAGATCACACGATTATCGCCTGGGATCCGCCTGGTTATGGCAAATCGATACCACCACAACGCAAATTTGGACTAGAGTTCTTTCGAGAGGATGCCGACGCCGCTGTGCAACTGATGCGTACTCTAGACAGACCCAAGTTCTCGATTCTGGGCTGGAGTGATGGCGGCATCACAGCCCTCTTGCTTGCTGGACGTTACAACGATGCTGTGGACAAACTGGCCATTTGGGGCGCAGGAGCTTACCTAAATGAGGCGGAGGTGAAAGCATTGCAAGCGATTCGCGACGTTGCCAAGTGGTCCCCACGCATGCGTGAGCCCATGGAAAAAGTCTATGGCGTGGAGCGTTTCGCTCAGCTCTGGGCGGAATGGGTGGATGCCGCCTGTGACTTCTACAAGCATCGGGACGGCGACTTTTGTCGCTCGGAGGTGGGCCAGGTGAAAGCGCCGACGTTTATACTGCACGGCAAGAAGGATCCCATGATTGCCGCCGAGCATATTCCCTGGCTAAGAGAGCGATTACCACAAGCGCGATATCACGAGTTCCCCGACGGCAAGCACAACATCCATCTGCGCTATGCGGAGGATTTCAACAAGCTGGTCGCCGATTTTTTCAATGAGAAATAACGGGCAACTGGAGTGTAAAGACTGTTATTTTAACTAAATTCAAAGGGAATACAGAAAATTAAAGGCAATAATATTGTTTAACTAACCAGTTTTTTATCCGATCATGCTAATTAAAAGTTTAAAATAGTATTGTCATTGAATTCGAGCTATCCAGTTTTTATTCAATACGAGATCTAAGTGTATATATATAGACGATAGTCTGACGGAATTACGAATATATGCATTTATCTACTTTATGGCCTTATAAAATTAAGAAATAAATGCTAACTGATTTTTTGCTTTTGGACAAATGCGAGTAAAAAGACACGAGGACGCAGGGAGGAATCTCAAATTACTTCAATGCTACTTTTCATATTAATTATTAATTTGCATACGGAAGGAGTCATTGTCATCGAATTTAATGTCTTCAGCTTATATAATATACGAGGCGCTGATTGAGAATACATTCATTTAAGTGCTAGAGGGCAAAGAACAATTTAGTTAGTGAGTCAGGACAAAGAGTTTTATATATAAACATAAAAAATTAAATTTGTTGTATAATAAAGGTCTGATGGACGGTTTAAATTGTTCAAAAAGAATATACGGGTCATGAAGAAAATAATTTTTAATCTTAGTCTTTTGACCAGGATCTTATCTACCGATGACTTATGGCTTTATAAAACTAAGGAATCAAAATGCCAAATGTTTTTTATGCTTATGGACAAATGCGTATAAAATTTATTAGTTTATCAGTTTTTGGACAGAGAATGGTTTATTTAACCTGGGCGAGAAGAGTGGGCACATAGTCATCGTACTGGGCCTGGAAGAAGTTGCCGGCCACAGGAGCGCCAAAGTTGTACTTGGACACGTAGTCACGGATCTTGACGTTGAGGCGACCCTCGCGAGTGCTAATGGGGAGAATCGTAGTAAATCAACGGGAACATGCTGTAATAAGGAGGGAGTACTCACGTCTTGGAGATGAACTTGTCGCTGGTGATCTTGTCACCCTGCTTGAAGATCAAGAAGACATAACGATGAAGGCCACTGCCGTCAGCGGGGCCAGCGCCAACATACTCAGCGAGCACCTGGCCATCGGCGACCTTGTTGCCGGGAATGTTGATGACAGCCCAGTGAAGCACCTCACGCAGCTTGGGATCGGTGCGGCTGGGTGCATCGGGATCGACCATGAGGAGAGTGTACAGAGCACCAGCCTCGGCGTCCCAGCTAATGGTGGGCTGATCCTTCACCTGTGTGGGGGTCAGCTCCTTGCCGAGATCGACCTGAACGCCGGAGGGGAACGAGACCGCAGCCTTGGCCTTGGGCTTCTCATCGATGATGTCGGGAATAATACCGCTGGTGTCCATGTTAGCTGAGTTGAGCTGATGTGCTTCGACTGGTGTTGAGACAGTGACTCTGCTTTCCCTGGCGTTTGCTTCGCTATTTATCGATCCGACGGCCGAAAGGCCAAATCATTCAGGGCTTTCTAATCAGTGGCGTGCACTTTTGGCCCAATACTCACACACCACTAGATAAAGATAAAGATATAGATAAAGACGGTGTTTAAGTATGCTGATAGTGCCAGCAAATGCAATGGCTAAATTTATTGCCACGTATATAAATTAGTAACTAGCAACTAGAGCGAAGATCATCCGACCCGCAACTAGCAACTAATATCTTTATAAAAGATCTTCAGCTCCTAGCCGGTGATTTCCTTGTTGCGAATGAGCACATATTCATCGTACTGAGCCTCGTAGTAGTTGGCTCCAATGGGCTCGCCCAATCCATGCTTCTTCGCAAACTGGCGAGTGTTGAAGTTGAGGCGTCCAGTGCGCGTGCTGCAAAAGAAACCACATCATTAGCATGCCCTTCATATGTCCTCTTTACCCACCGTTTGTCAATGTGAAGCGACTCCTCGATCTTTCCACTCTGGCGATACAGCAGAAAGATGTAGCGATGCAGTCCAGTGCCCTCCGGCGGACCTGAGCCCACATACTCGGCGAGAGCCTGTCCCAAGCTCAGCTTGTTGCCGGGTATATTGACGACAGCCCAGTGCAGAATCTCCCGGAACTTAGGATCGCTGCGCGTGGGCGCATCGGGATCCACCATGAGCAGCGTGTGCAGTTGATCGCCCTCCTGCTCCCAGGTCACCTGAGGCTCATCCTTCACTTGGGTGGGCGTCAATTCGTTGCCCTCCTGCACAGCCACGCCCACCGGGTAGTTGACTTGCAATTTGCCTTGGGGCGGCACAACGTCCAGAACATCGGGCACAATATCGTTCATTTTGCTGACCAGTCGACGTTCGTAGTGAAATCTCAGTAGAACATTAACGATTTCCGTTGCTTATCAGCGTGGTAATGTCGTAATTTCGCCTGCGTATGATTCAGACAGAATGATAAGAGCTAAAAACTGGACGACCAGAGACAACAGCTGCTCCACATGCAAAAATACACGCACCCAAAGTGTGTTGTACAAAGTGTGCGTGTGTGAGTGTGTTTGTTCTAATTAATTAATATCTAAAAAAAAGGGTAAATCAAAGCAAAGCTGAAGGCCTGGTGACTGTTTAAAAAAACAACTATTGTGTGTGTGTGCGTGTGTGTGAGTATAAATCAAAAATGAACTTTGCACAACGAAAGTTTCCACTGATAGTGTAAACTATACACACACACACACACCAAGGTGAATTCAGAGTATCTGTGTGTGCGTATGTGGGGAAGTTAGATACCGCAGTTAAAGCGGCACCACTTGGTACGCACACACACATGCAACAACTAAAAGTGTGTGTGTGTGCGTGACTATTCGTCAGTCGACTGTTAATTAACTTTACTGTTTAGCCGGACATTCGATAGTACATAATTCAAATGCATATCTTACAGATAATTAAACGATATGTGGGCCACAGATTTGTACATAGTACTGTATATATATCATGCTATTTATTCATTTAAACAATTCGAATATTATTATTATTAACACTTTGAATATCAATATTATTAGCGTTGACTGACAGGAGTTGTTTGGTCTACTAAATACACAAGAATAATATGTATGTATGTAATATTTTGCCGTTTGTTTTTAATTTAATAATACAAAAGATAATTAGAAGTAAACAGTAGTAAACATGAGCGTGAGATTTGAGACGCGCGCCAGGGCGTATTATAAACAATATGATTACAATATAAAGTAGTTGTAAATAATAGTTTTTTATGTATGTATATAATGGTATGTATGTATTATTATGCATAGAGATACATAGAGATGTGCATCATACTTATTGCATTATAGGATGGGACAACCCATCAACCACATACATATATGGTTAATTGGCTGCCCTCTTGCTGGAGAACTAATTTTGGAATACAAGACAACATTTTGTTCAATTTGATTGATGAAAATTCCAATAACATTCGAATGGTAAACATCATTTTCCATCTTGCCTTTTCTTACGGGTCTTTAAATTCAACATATTATTAATATATATATAATGTCGTCCACTTGCTCGATTGCTTTTGCAGGGAGCACAAGTTGCTCGTCCTTTAACAACGCGTCTCGTAGAGACCGCTGCGTCCAATGTAGCGAACCCATTTGACCACATCGTGATCAGAGTAGTTAATTTTGGGCTCAAACACTTTAAGGTAGCGCACTTTGAAGCCAGACGGTGCGAATGGCACCTCGAAATTCATGGAAATCGGTGGGCGTGTCCACTTCTTTTTGGTATCCGTCTCGAGCAGCTCAATTTCCGCCGACAGCTGCGTTTCCTTCATGCCCGCCATCCGTTTAATTTTCCACACAATAGCATTCTCCGAAGCCTTGTACTTGGCCTTGCCCTTGAGGCAGATCAATTGCACGCCTGACGTGTTGAGGGGCGTGGGAATTTTCACCTCGATCTTCTGGCCTAGCAGTGATGGCTTGAAATTCGACTTGAGCACGACCTTCACCTCCATCTTTGTGCGTCCCACCTCGCGCACCAGCGGAATAACACGGAATGGCAATGAAATGTCTTTTGTGGTGCGATAACGCATCAGCTCAAATTCACCGTCCGGCGGTATAAAGCTAATCGAATGTTCCGTCTCGAATTTGCTAAGCTTGACGCACTGATGGAACTGACAGTCGTCAATAACCACCACCGGCTTGCCGGAGCGCGATGTTTCCGCTTCCGAATTACCAGAAAGTCCTCGGCCCTTCGACTCCATGACGATCTTGTCATTAATGCCAAACTTGCACTCGGGCATACCTAAAATGTAGAAACTAATTAATAACTAAACCGGATTTGGAAACTGAGCAAACTTACCTGACAAATACGACTTCATAACCACCTTTCCGGCAACGTGAGCGGACAGCACCTGGCCCTGTGGACTCATCAGCAAATTCACATACTCGAGCACATCGAGGAACAGCTCGTTGCGTCGATATTTGATGCCTTCGCGTCGCCAGCCGATCTGGCCCGTTACCTGCGATGTTATTTGCATTTGCTCCTCCTTGGTGGCCGACTTGATGCCCTGCTGTGTGATGAAGGTCTTCAGAGTGCCGGAATCCGTGTTTTGCGGATAGCCAAAGTCTAGAATCTCGTCTAGCAGTTCGTAGATAAGCACAAAGTTGTTCTTGATGTTCTCCTCGGAGATCTTGCCAAAGTAGGATTGCATCACTTCGATGATCTTCAACAAGAACTCAAACACCATGGCAGCATTCACATTTTGCTTGGTGACCGCAGCCAGCCAAATGTTGGCACGCTAAAAGCAACAACACCAAAAAAGAGGCGGAAATATGTTAGCGATTATGACGACTCTGGTAAACAACATCCGGTTGACGTGGCAAGTAAATACCTTGATGTGGAAGAAGCTGGTCCTCGCAATATTGGTCACTGGCGATCGCACTTGCTGGCGAGCGTGGATGACGTTGACCCGAAAGGCGTCCACGGCGTTGCGTCCGATGTCATCGCGATAAACACGGGAGATTAAAACCTCGCCCTTGTGGTTGTAAACGAACAAACCACCAATCATTGTGTGCACCGTCGGCTGTCGAAACGCTGTTCCAATCAAAATTCGTTCTCGACACAATTAGAGCTGGCTGTTGCACAGAGTTTTCAACGAATTTGCTGCCCCTTGATTTTTCAACTTTTCCACAAAAAAAATCAATTGCTCTCTCTCCCTCCCCTTTTTTCGATACACACACAATTATTATCGCAGTTATCGATAGTGAATTTAGTTCACTAAGTGAATTTACCAACACTGGTTGCCCAGCGCAGCCAACTTTAGTTCGTACATGACTCTGCGGCTTTGACAAAAACAATTCATTCTCATACGGAAAGCAATTCTCTGTTTGAAACAGTCGTACCCTACAATAAATAAATAGAAAGCAAAATGCCTACCGAAAACCTTGAGGAACAGGGTCTGGAGAAGAACCCCAACTTGGAGCTGGCACAAACAAAGTTCCTGCTTACGCTGGCCGAGCACAAACAAGATGCAGCCCTCAAATCCAAGCTGCTGGACGCTATTCGAGCCGACAACATGGCTCCTTGGTACGAGCATATTTGCACCGAGCTGAACTGGACTGCAGACAAAGACATGCTGGCGCGAATGCGCGAACAAAACCGCATTGCCATCGAGCAGCTGGACGCCGCCATTGAAGATGCTGAGAAGAATCTGGGTGAGATGGAGGTGCGCGAGGCAAACCTCAAGAAATCTGAGTATTTGTGCCGCATTGGCGACAAGGCCGCTGCCGAGACTGCCTTCCGCAAGACCTACGAGAAGACGGTGTCCCTGGGCCATCGCCTGGATATTGTGTTCCATCTGATTCGTCTGGGTCTGTTTTACTTGGATCATGATCTGATTACGCGCAACATCGACAAGGCAAAGTATTTAATTGAGGAGGGCGGCGATTGGGATCGTCGCAATCGCCTCAAGGTCTACCAGGGCATCTACTCGGTGGCTGTGCGCGACTTCAAGGCAGCTGCCACCTTCTTCCTGGACACCGTCAGCACCTTCACCTCCTACGAGCTGATGGATTATCCCACGTTTGTGCGCTATACCGTCTATGTTTCCATGATTGCCTTGCCGCGCAACGAGCTGCGCGAAAAGGTGGTCAAGGGATCGGAAATACAGGAAGTGCTTCATGGCCTGCCCGATGTCAAACAGTTCCTGTTCTCGCTGTTCAACTGCCAATACGAGCAGTTCTATGTGCACTTGGCCCAGGTGGAGAAGCAGCTGCGTGCCGACTATCTCGTCCATCCGCATTATCGTTACTATGTGCGTGAAATGCGCATTTTGGGTTACACTCAGCTGCTGGAATCGTATCGCTCGCTCACGCTGCAGTACATGGCCGAGGCGTTTGGCGTCACAGTGGACTACATCGATCAGGAACTGGCTCGTTTCATTGCGGCTGGCCGTTTGCATGCCAAGGTGGATCGCGTTGGAGGCATCGTGGAGACGAATCGGCCCGACAACAAGAACTGGCAATATCAGGCCACTATTAAGCAGGGCGATCTGCTGCTGAATCGCATTCAGAAGCTCAGCCGTGTTATAAATATTTAAGAACCCTAAGCACATAGACTCACTCACACCCAAGAACATAAAAAATTTATTAAAAAATTCAAGTAATTACATTGTAAAACTAACATTACATAAAACGATATAAATTGTCTTTAATTGTCGTGGCATTTCCTTAAATTCGCTAAACAAATGTGCAGATAACATTTGCATTTGTTAATTATCTAAATTCTTTGGAATTTGTTTGGTATCGCTTTGTCTTGTTATTTGAGTATTATTGCATGCTTTTCCTTTTTGTACTTAATCTGGTTGTTTTTTTTTTAAATTTAAGTCTAACCCGCCAAAGCGAAAGTACGCTTAAAATGCGCCAGATGGCGTTTACTTAGCAGAACTCGCTGTCATCGTTATCGCTATCGTAAATGCAACGCTGTGTGTGCGCGACATTTGAACACTATCGGTGCGCATCATCGCTTTCATTTTTGCATTTCCATTCATTCTCTTTGGTCAAATTATTCTCCATATTGTTGTCATTTTCTGCCGTTTTGTTGTTGGCCATATAGCTACGGGCCATGTCTTCCAGTGCCGAGCTACGCATGCCACAGTCCAGGGGCTGTTCATCGCTCTCGTATTTAAGTGCCGCCTCATTCGCTCGCTGCTGTTGCTCCGCCGAGGCCTTGGCCAGATCGTGCAGATTCTGCACAACCTCATCGATGTTGGGAGAGCCCTGGGACAGAGCGCTGGGCACCATGGTGGGCAGACCGGTTAGGCCAACCAGATTGTGGCGTCGCAAGTCAGCAAAGCGATTTGTGCTCAGATTAATCAACGCGTTCATCATGACCTTGTTGCGTTGATAATCCTTGCGCAAGTGCTGGCGTATCTCCGTGTGGCAATGCTCGTTGTTGGTCACAATGATCTCGCCGGTGTCCGTGGTGGTGACGCGTGCCTTGCAATTGAATTTGCGCGACAAATTGCACTGCCAGTATTTCTTGTCCTTGCGCACATACTGAATGCCGAAGGTGTGTCCATCGTGGACGAGCAACGGCTTGCCGCGCTGACTCAGCATAAACTCGAGCTTGCCTTGAAACCAGTGCTCGCCGGGTACGACTATAATATACACAAGATTGGCAGGATTGAGCGTATGTGTGTGTGTTGGTGTGTGAGTGTGTGTGTGAGTAAGCTAAAGGCTTGTCTATTGTCTAAATGAGAGAGAGTTATGTTTGATGTCAGGACATTCACAGATGAGAGATCCCCGATTAATTGTGTCTCATGCAGAGCCCATGAGGTAACCACACTTACCTGCCACACGCACAAAGGTGCAAAGAGAACCCAAGTCGCAGTTAATGTTACTTATGTTTCATTTGCATTTTCACAATACTTATACAAACATCATTCATTATGTATATGTACAATACATACATGGAAAACAAAAATCAAAAATCAAAGTAGCATTGAACTTCGTCTAAAAACACTAACTAAGCGGCTCCAGCCGCAATAAATAAATCATAAGCTGCTTATTAACTAGCACGATGCATCAATTTTAGATGTTCTCGATCTTGAAATTGTGACCGCTGCCCGGCGATATCGTTATGGAGTCGATCACATGCGCTGTTGTCGCAGCACTTTCCGCAGATCCATCGGCACCCGCATTGATGTCCACATGCTGCTGCTGTTGCTCTGCCGCGTCCACTGACTGCGGCTGTGGTGGCTGTGGGGGAGGACTCTTCATGCCCAGCGGCGATTCGGTGGCATGCATCGAGTGGCTGCTCCGATTC
Organism: Drosophila immigrans; assembly: GCA_963583835.1. Taxonomy (NCBI): domain Eukaryota; kingdom Metazoa; phylum Arthropoda; class Insecta; order Diptera; family Drosophilidae; genus Drosophila; species Drosophila immigrans. The sequence continues at coordinate 20,317,665 of OY757142.1, read as the reverse complement.
GACTGCGGACTCTGCTGCATGTGTGCCGGCGAAAGGGGCAATAGCACCGATCCACCACTCAGTTCCAGATGATGCTGCGAGTGCGGCGAGTGTTGCTGCTGCTGCTGCTGGTGATGATGATGGGAATGCGACTGCGACTGCATCGGCAAATGCATCAGATTGGGATTGTGCATAATGTTCTGTATGACGCTGTTGCTCGACGAAGGCGGCGGCGGCGGCTGTGGCGGCGGTGGTTGACCACCGACCATGCCATGCTGCTCCAGGCTGCTGCCGTGCGCTGACGTGTGATGCTGCACCAGCAGATTGGGCAGCGACTGCGTCAGATGGTGGTGATGATGTTGATGACCGGTATTCGAGCCTGCACTTGAACCATGATGACCGCCTGGCAGGGCTGGCGACGTTGGCGTCTGGTTGGCAAACAAATTGCCGCCTAGTCGACTATTCGCATGATTGATTTCCACTCCGGCTGCCGTTGATGGTGGCGTCATAATGTGACTGCCATCGGAGATGCTGTAGCTGACCTGGCCGGGATTCGGATTGGGAGTGACAGTCGTTGAAGAGCTGCTGCTGCCGCCACTGTTGGGCGTGTTGGCATTGCAGGCTACAGCGCTGCCGCCACGCATGTGCGGCAAGTGATTGTGGACGCCAGTGGCGGATATAATGCGGCCCAGATGCGTGATGCAGCGGGCACGGCACATGCTGATGCGATAGGACTTGCACAGCCAGTAGGTCTTCATGCCCTGCTGCGTGGCCACGGTGTTGTTGCGGTTGAAAACGCAATTGCCATGCAGCAGCGAAGTGGTGGACAGCATCACCATGTTGCTGCCATCTGAACCGAGGATCCCAGGAATGCAGCGTCCGCAACAAATATACGTACAACATTATGGAACATTAGTGGGCAAATCGTTTGGTTGGTGGGGTGGGAAGTAACCGAAAATGCTTAAACTGATGTTATGTACAAGGATTGAGCGAAATCGCGCCAGGGAGTTTGCAAGGGGTCGGAGTAGAGGGCGGGGGGACAGTCGGCAAAGCAGAGTCCAGGCAGCAAGCTAGACACACTAACTACTGTGGTTAATCCAGAGATGGAAACCACCACCAGAGAGTGTTTCCAATCGCATGTAAGTAAAATAAATGTTGGCTGATCGCAGCCCGAGGTTTCCATCCCTGTGTTTAGCCAATGTTATCAACTAGTTGTGGGGTTAGTAACAGCTGGGGGACATGAGGCGTTAAGTTGCAATGTGGAGCGGATGAGGAGCATGCAAACCCAAAAACCGAAAATAATAAAATATGAAGATGAAGCGCCCACAACAGAGGCATGCAACAGAGAGATGAGCAAACATAGATGGCAAACGATTGCATGTGGCGACACCTACTTGACGGAATGTCCATGTGATTGGCAAAGTTCTTGGAGTAGTCGCTGGGCATGTACAGCTCGTTGGGATATTCGGTGGCTGGGCCACCCACGTTGATGCCCAGACTGTTGTTGCCGCCGTTGTTGTTGCCTCCAGCGCCGACGCCAACGCCTCCAACGCCAACTCCAAGGCCAGGCACATTGTTGGAACTACTGGAGCCGCCAGCGCCGCCGCTGCTGCTGACCGGCTTGTAGAAGTTGCTGTAGTCCAGATTGAAGGCGGGCGCAAAGGGATTGCGCAGCGAGCCCACCGACGTCGTCGATGAGGATGCACTGCCGCTGCCTGCGCCTGCGCCAACAACGCCGCCATGATGATTGTCGCCCTCACGCTTCAGGCTGCCCAGATCGTAGCGCGACTCGACCATCGAGATCTGCGGTATGGGTGGCATAAAGAACTCGTCCGCATTCAGAGTATTCTCCATGCTGGCCGCATCCGCGTTATCGCCGCTCTCGCTGCACCCGGCGCCGGAATGTTCTGTCAGGGAGCGACGGAATTGTTTGCGTGAGTAAATCGACAGCGAATCGCTGCTGAAGTCTGCGGGAGCTAAGCGCTTGCCGGTTGCAAAGGAATGGCCCGATGGACAACCGTTTGGCGATGCCGTCGAGGTGCGTGAATTGCTCTGTGTGCTGTTCTTGGACTCGTTGTGATCCGCTTCCGCTTTGCTGCTGCTGCTGTTGTTGTTGTTGTTGCTGGGGGTGTTGGTATTGTTGTTGCTGATGTTGTGACTGCTGCTGTTGCTGCTGGGGTTGTGGGGCTCATCGCCGGCGGCATTTGTCATTTGACTAGTTGACTTCTCGGAGCCACTGGAGCCGGGCGAAGTGTTCGAGTTGGTCGCCAGTCCCTTGATCTGCAGCAGCTGGCCAATCTTCATGAACGACTGCAACTCCGTGTGCTTCACATTCACGACGCCCTGGTACATGAACTCCAGCAGCTCGCACATAATGTTGAAGCTCACATCTTTGAGTATGACTGCAAAAAAGTGAAGACAACAAGCGCGTTATGAAAAGGTTTGGAATGACATTAATAAGTTCTTAGAAAAGTCAGGCTATTAGTTTAGTATTCATTAAATTGTATTATCTCAATGTGTGTGTGCGACGAAAACATTATTATAATGAAAGGAGGTCACATTCATAGTGGAGATGTTATCATCAGAACGTTCAAATACTAAATCAATACATAAAAACAGCTACGATAAGAAATCTGAAAAACTTAAATATAAACTCAACAACACTGGCGTACAGCCCCAGCCCAGCAGCAATAATTATGAAATAAATACAAGTAGCAAGTAGCCTCTCATATCATCAACGGCACCGAAGCTACAACTTGCGACATGGCCTATGAAACGGTCCCAGCTGCTGCTCACGGCACAGTGGTGTGCATAGCTTTGGTTTGAGCCAGGCATAAACTGGGTCAATAAGACGACTTCTCATTAGAAATCAATTAGGAATGAAATCATCGAATCAGAAGAAGTTGGAATCTGCGACATACTGAAGATGGAACATGAGAAGAAATGCATTTCTTTACAGAATTGTATATAGGCCAGATATTGTTAAAAATATCTAAATAAATTCAGTTAATTAATTTAATAATTTTGGAATTATTACTCCGCTGAAAGCAATATGTCAAATTTAAATACATTTGTACCAACAAATTGCGAGCAAAGCCATCTATCTACATTTAACAATTCTATTAAAGCTTTCTGATATATTATTTTAATCAGAAAATAGTTTTATCCCGACAGCTTCAAAGATAAAAGTTGGCTTAGATATCCATTGCCAGAAGACAAAACTATATTGATACGCTACTAAAATACGCTTATACTTAAGTTTCCGTCAACTGAGGTAAAAATAAATGATCAATTCTGGGTTAAATTCGAACTGTAATCACTTGATTCGAGCTACTGTGTCAGCTCAATATTCAGGCACCGGGCATCACAGCATCAACATCTAGTTAAAAAAACAATATTATCGCTTGTTCTCAATAACAAGTGAGTATATATGAAATCGACTACTTGACTGTTCGTCCGTCTTTCTGACGATCGCTGTCATTCCGCCCGGTTCCTCTCGACATCGTCATCTGCTATATTTCCTATCTGTTAGCCGTATCTGTGCGTCGCCATGTCCGTGTTTGTATTGCAAAGATCAAAATCCGAGTGTTATACCTACAACAAGTACATACATATGTGCTTTTTGTAACCCTCATCGATCTAAAAAAAAAACTCAAATCTCATGTGCTTGACTGATGATCCTGATATAGATACGGGGATTGGATCGTTGCGAACTTGCTCGAAATCACTACAAATAAGTACAAAATGTACTTATTTAAATGTCTATATTGTCGATCTATTAACGATCTGGTGTTATCAGCGATAAATATTAACTTGTTATACAACAGATTATAGACGCATACAATATTTGTCTACAGATACAGATACAATTCAAATACGAGCCTGAGATAGAGATAGAGACGGTGTCATGGATAGAAGATAGGACAAGCTGAGCCGGCACAAAGAGATCTACAGAGACTAAGAGCGACACAGTTACAGATACAGACACGAATCGAAGACAGACTGAGTGCTCGAATCTGAAGCTGTAGATAAACTTAGTCAAAAGTTCACGGAAAACGTGATAAATACGCGTACGGCGTGCCCTGTTGATAAGGAGCACATCCAAAAGCAGCCAACCAAGCCAACCAACCGAATCTAGCGAGTACTGAATGTAGAATTCGGGGCATCTTGCCCCGGATTGCCCGAGCCGATCAACGATCAACAATTCTGGATTGTTGTTGTGTTGTGTTGTCTGGTCTGGTCTGGTTGTTTGCTTAAAAATATTACTTATTTATGTGCCATCCAAATCATTTCTGTTTTTATGCCTGAACCCCGCTGATCTCTACTGATATCGCACATCACAACAGCTCAGCCGAAGCCAGCTCAGCTCAGTCATAGATCTTGAGCACGGCGCCATGTGGAGCAATCAGCTCGACCACACAGTGCAGGACAGCTACGATACGCATATATATATTTATAGTATTATATACTATATGTGTATGGTATATAGACACTTGTATTTGATATTTAAGAGTGAGATTTGTATTCTATAAAACTATAATACTTTGTTTGCGGACGACACCCATGAGGAACATTGTCCACGCCCACTTGAGACGCGACAACCAATAAGATTGCAGTCGAAACGATCGCTTTCGAACCAATATTTTTTATTTTATGATTATGATAAATGTTTATCGAATCAGAACGCCAATAGGTTCTCATTTCATTTTTGTTTTTGTGCCTGCCAGACCTGTGGAGTGGGCTGTCGCATTTCGACAATATCGACACACAAACATTTACAAATGAATGTTATCTATAAACGCCATATTAGTCGAATCAAGTAGTCGCTATATGTGCTGTTTGTGTGTGATTGCTAGTGCTAGACCTGGCGAAACTTTACTGCAACCTGGTAAAACGTGGTGAGAGGAGCCTCATCGAGTAGCGACCATTTGCAATATGATACATATCACGTAGGCCGCTTAGGATACATGCAATTAGATATTATCACGTCGCAGGGATTATCTTTTCATTATATCAAAAAATAATGTATTACGTCGGGCAAAACTCAATCTCTTTGAAGCAAATATATTAATGAAATAATCTTAATATTACACCAAACTAAAAGAATTTGCTTATGTAGATGGATTTTATAAAAGGTGTTTTTGATTCCGAATAATATATGTAAATTAAATATATAAGAAAATCTAAAGATTAACTGATGACAATGGACATATAAAAAGGATATTTTTTTAATATTAAAAATAATCAATGCATAAAAATATAAACTTAATATTTCAAGATTTCATATCTATATATGGATATACTATGTAGTGAGATACAAATCTTTAAAAAAAAGTATACAAAATTTGTAAAATTTTTTGGATAATATTAAAGAATACATTTCTTAGAAATTTGAAAAGAACTTTTATAAAAACAAGTATGAATATTTGGGACAACATGTAATCTTTTGAGCTAAATCTTGTTTGCTTTAAACTTAATTCGAATACAATGTGCGAACATCAAAGTTTAACAGATATTGATCTCTCACTGCTCATAACGGTCATTAAAGTTTATCAAGCGAGGATTATTTAAAGAGTGATTATATCATCTGTGGCACAATAATTCAAAGCAATTGATAACATTTATAGTTTACAATGTGGTGGGGCCCATTCAAGTTTATGCATATCTTGGCTTAGGTATATCAGGTTGTTTGGGTATTAGCCAAGGAATTAAGAGAGGGGGCGATAAGTAAATCTATTTGTTGCTACTGCCGTTTGACTCATAAATTAATATTTGTCAACACAAATGCCCAATAAAAGCGATGAAATTTTCACATGCTCAATGTCAAAGTCTGATATTATATGATACGCTTATAAAATGTGCTCCCGGTCTAATACGTAAGCAGTGGTTAATAGCAGCTGCTATTGCCAAGGGCGTAGCTAACAAGGGGGTAGCTAACGAAAGGATTCGTAAATATTTCTAAAATAAATAAGGGCTTTGAAGATCTTATTGCTTTGATCTGATTGATCATCGTATAGCTGCAACTGGCAGTGTAATAATTTATAATTTCTAGCCCCCCTTGAGTGGGAGGCACTTCCTGTATACGCCGTCCATGGTAAATTCTGGCTATTAGAGCATGCAGAACTATAAAAATAACATTGAGTTTGATATTTACGACAAGTTTAGCGATCGATATTATATTATCTCCATTTATTGTTGGTAATATCAGCAACAGGCACAGTTCGATCCGATCGCTGGAGCACTTGAGAAGGAAGCTATGGCTACAATTGTTGGTATTTGTATATATGTACATACATATACATATAGCCTGCTAATTGTATTTCAGGGTGTATTAAGTGGCAATGGAGAGAGAGGGAGACCAAGTCTCAATGGGTGCGTGCATGTTATCTGGCCAAATGGTCATAAGTTGAAAATCTTATTTTACGATTTCGAATGATACCCAGAAAGCAGAGTACTAGGCACTAAATACAAAGCTGATAAACACTCCAGTCCAGCCATTAATGTGCCAATAATAAAACTTAAACGGAATCGCGTCGGATAGGATCGCTTGAAATCGAAACGAAGCGAATTGAGTCGAATCGAATCGGAGCAAATGGGCATAGATAATATAATATTGGGTATGGGGAGGATTAGTGGGGTTCACAAAATGGCGTAGATATTAGAAGTGCCAACTGCCTGTTGGCCAAAGCGTGCTCCTTAAGTATTTTGTATATATCGATCGCGACACGGCAACGACAACTGCAACAACTAGAACAACATTGACGACGACAATGGTTAAGGTAATATCAACAGCAATTCATATCGCTGCGGTAACAACAGCAACCTCAGAGTGTCCCCTAATCAATATCTCGGTTAAAAAATATAACAAAAAAAAAAGGTGCTCGAGTGCCTGCGGACCCAGTTGGGCAATAAATGATTGTTGAACGCGATAAAAAGATAAAATGTTTGACTTTTGTTGTTGTACAAGTAGTTGCTGCTGCTGCTGGTTTTGTTGTTATTTAAGTGTAACACGCCGCAGCAGCAACACTAACAACAACAATGGGAATAACAACAACAATATCGAAGACGACGTCGACAACCAAATGATTTGGCTTGTTAGCACCTTAAGTCAGTTGTTGTATTATGACTTGGTTTATTTATAATTATTTTACCCCAAAGCATTATTTATAGCGTATATTAATATTCTTTATCTTTGGAAAATATACTTGTGAGGTGTTGGTGTTGTTGTTGTTGTTGCTATTCCCTTCTTGTTTTGTTGTTGTTAGGTAGCACATTTCTGCTGCTACTTGAAAGATAAAACATTGTTGTTTATTGCCGCTTGATCTGATAAAGCCACCGTGCAGCAGACGTGTACAACAAGCTAACCAGCCCAACCCAGTCACAGTCGCAGACTAGGCCTAGGCATAGTCAGCCAGTTGGGCGATATGATATCCATGTGAGTGCGAGTTCTATTCCAGAGTCCATGTATGTAGGTTGATTCGAGTTAAGCATTTGTTATACATTTGATGAGGTCAGCAACGCACCCAACTTGAAGTTGGAGTGGCGTGGAGCATCGATAGCTGCACGTTATCAAGTGGGGGAAACAACGACGACGACGACTACGACACACGTGTGTTGAAGGAGTTGTGGCAATGTAAATGCGTTGCAACTAGAGACAACGTGGCGACGACTGCTCAATGCTAGAGGATTATCAGACAGTTGCAGTTGCAGTTGCAGTTGTTTGACTTTGTGATTTACGATAAAGGCTAAATTGTTTTATTTGACTCCCTGCGGGATAAATGTGGCTCCCACTGCGTGGTTGCTTGCTGCTTGATAACTGATAACTGTTGAATGTGACAACGAATTTATTATAAAGTTGATTTATATCGAACGCTCCCCGGCTTGCCATCAACTGACAACTGACGGCCATGCCTAGATAAACTGACAGGTGGACAACGGACGAACGGACAACAGAGCGTAGTATCAGTGTGATAAAATTTCACCTCTGTCTCTGCCACACAAAATGAATGTGATTCGATTTGTTGCCGCGTGAACATTTTGGGCAAACAAGCGAAGTGTGATAAACAAATCGACAACTTGCGAAGAGAACGTGGCAATAATAATTACAGTTTATACAGTGTACTCATGACAACTACAACTACTTGTAGTTCTACTTACTGATTGGATGCTGGCAGGGATTCGTTGTGAATATCTCTTGGAAGTACGGACTGCAAATGGCCAATACGATCTTGTGGGCCTGCAGCAGTTTGCCATCGCAGGCCAGCGTCACATCGACGAGGTCGCCACGATCGTATAGATTTTGAAAGCCACTGGCAATGTTGTCCTGGAAATTCTTCCAGCAGAGCTTAAACTCATCATCCATCGCTTTTGTTGTTCTCGTCGTCGTCGTCTGTCTGGCAGTTGGCGGCGTTTTGACAGCCAACCCAGCAAAGTGAAGTTATTTGTTGTTAGCGAAAACTTCCAATTGTAATTGTTTGTTTAATATTTTATATACATATACTGTAGTACTGTAAGCAATTTCTCGTTCTTGGTTGAGCGGGAGCGAGCGCCGAGTTCTGTCTGTGTTTTATTGCCGTTTTTAATGATTCTTGTTTATTTGCTTTTGGGCCGTGATTTCTTGCCTCGTCCACTTTGCGGCTGACATTCACAACTGATGCCACAGAATGTCAGGTAGAACATAAACACAAAAATACTATATATATATGTATGCCAAAAAGCACGCTCACGAGCGCCGCCAAACGCCAATTTGCCGTCGCACTCACAAACGTTGTCGGTCGTCTCTTTTAATTTTTTAGTATTTAATTTTAGCAGATGCTGCTAACGATTTATTTTCGTCGACGTTGTTCACGCGCACCACACAAACACGAACCGTCTGCGTCCACAGCCACATTGACTTTGATTTCGGTTTTAATTAACACTTTTTGATTTAAAACATTTTTATCAGAAAAGCGTGAAATGGCAGCGGACGACGCTGTTTACGTTTCGGTTCGCTCCCCATTTGTGTGTGAGATGGAAGTAGCGAGAGCGAAAGAGAGCAAGCTCATGCGCACAAATCCAACAGCTGATCGGCGAACAGTGCTGCGAAGCGCAAAAGAGAGCACTTGAATGCGCGGGTTGTCAACTCGTTTGAAATACGATAATGCACAACGTATGCCTTGGAAGGATAAATAATATAAAATGTTGTTACAAATAGAAAATTATTTGTTGATTTATTTAATTGATAGTCCAACATGCAAGGACAAATGCTATTCAAGTGTTTTCTATTTTCATAAATAAATTAAGTAAATTTTCAAAAAGTATTCGATAGCCTTAGTCGATTGTCGATAGGTCTTCTGCGATACATAGTGCAGGCGCGCACATTCAACACAACAGGGCCACCCAATGCTGACTGATAAGAACTTATCTAAATTGGTAAATTTCACAGTCGTAGTTCGATTGCAGTCGACTTGGCTTATGCGCTGAAACCGTAGAGCTGAAACCAAATTTCTAGCCCGCCAATGTGGCCGACAATGTAGATAATTGCTCTACGCGTAACCGTAAATAACCCACTTTACATTTTAAAACAAAAACAAAAGCCCCTTATCAATAAACCGTGAGTCGTTTGCACATCGGGTCTACATACTACACCTACTTATGGAGATATCATGGCCGATTGGTCACCGGTTTGATTTTTCTGATTTAGTTCTTTGAATTCTTTCCATTGTTCTGCCACGAGTGATCCCCGTTAATCCTCTTATTATGGGTTGTTGTGGTAAGTAAATAAATATTTAAATAGTTATCATTTTATTCACATAATTTTTCAACTAACTTGATATGTTAAAGGTTCAAGAAAGTCCGTGGATTTGCCACCTGTACCCCCTGCGCCAGGTAAGCAACGGAACACCGTGCTACCAGAATTCCCAGGCGGAAATTCCGGTGTGATTGGAACAAACTCTGGCATTTCTTCTTTGGGAGGAGGAGGAGTTACAAACATAGCGCTTGAAGACGACTAACTAAGCCAATCATCGAATCGGACCGTCTATATATAAACGTTAATGGAGATCGACAAATGCATATTTATATATTAAATATACAACTACATGTGGTATTTAATATAACACGTACACAAAATTCAAGTATTAGATGTGAATTTAGGTAATAAGTGTTTACTGTTCATTAACATGATGCTGAAATAAAACTAACATTAAACAAAGCTTTTATTTTTAGCATTTATTAATTTATAGAGTTTAATGTTTAATCTAAAGATAATACATAGTCGATTTGAGGCGCCAAGATTTTCCGATAACAATTGTCGATAACAATAACTTTACTCTGCATTAACATCAGTGTGACCATCCATACTGCACAATCACTTCATTCGGCCGCAACACGTGCGTGCCACTCGAGGGAGAAAAGCGGTTTAAAAAGTTTTATTAATTTTCGGCTGATTATATATGATAATAGTTTAAAACACACATCAATATGGCAATACAAACGAATAGGCGTAAAAGAAAACACGAAGACGCAGTTGAAGATCAGCTGGATGACGCTGAAATAGCAGTGCCAAAAAAGGTGGCCAAGGAGTCTCACACGCCGAAGAAAAAGAAAACAAAAGGTGAGAAAACAAAAGCCGGCAACGCTGAGGAAGGAATCGAACAGGTGGTAATTGAAGAGACCGATCCGGTGGAAGATAGTGCAACCCCTGCGCCAGAAAAATCAAAGGACGACAATCAAACTGAAGAAACAGATTCACCAGTGAAAAAACGAAAGCCACGACATGAGAAAAAGAAACAGGATGGAACCACAGAGGAAGCAGACATCAGTCCCGACTCGGGCGTTGGGCCTGAAGAGAAGAAACTGTGGTTCCCCAATGACTTCAAAATGATGCATTTCCGCAGCAAGCTACAGGGCAATAGTTTTATAACAGGTGAGTACTTATATTATAATTGTATTAATGTTATAATGCCATAATCTATATTTAAATAGAATTGCGACACTTTCTGTATATGTGCCAGTCGCGCCCCAAGATCGTAGCCAAGTACATTGAGAAGCGGGGCAAGCCGCTGGAGCTGGTCGAAGCCTTCAATCGCATCGATAAAACGAATGTGCTACACGTGGGCTACCTTTGTGAAGCGCTGCAACGCATCATCATGGAGATATTGACCAATCAAAAGAGCCACATGGAGTCCGCTGCACACGCTGGCCGCTACTTCCTCAAGGCGCATGGTCCATTACTGGATCAATTGCTGCAGTCCCCTCAGCCTAATAATCGTCGCAATGCGCTCAAATTGCTGACGGCCATTGTGTGCGTGGATCCGCAGCTGGGCCGTCAGGTGCTCAGCTCTTATGACATACTCTCTAATGTGCGCACCATGGAGAACATGCTGTCGCACTCGGAGAGCGACTACAAGAACGAAGAGACTGTGCGCAAGGCTTACATACATTTTATACTCGCCTTTCTGGTGGACGACAATGCGCTCCTCATTCGCAACATTTTGGATCGCGCTCACTTGATACGCGTGCTCGCCAAGGGCTTGGTGTACGACGACCATGTGACGGTTTGCGTGGTGGTCAATGCACTGCGCCAATATGTGCTCGAGAACGCCAGCATACTGAAGACGAAGAAGGTGTACGTCTTTGACCTGGAATGCTGCAAGCATTTCAGCCGCCTCTACGACTGGGAGGGACCACAAGGCCTGGTGAATAGGTACAAACGCAAGCACGTTGTGCACAAGAACTACGAGCCAGAGCATCGCGAAGCAGTTGCCGACGCAGTGCACAAGTTTCTGCTAACACTGATGACATCACGCAAGCACGGCATCAGCTTCGATGCCATGACCAATTATCGCCAGAAGCACAACAAACTGCAGGGAAAGCTAATGGGTTCGTTGTATCGTCCTTTCGCTGATAAACATAAATTGGATCTAATACTGAAAACCCTGCAAGCGTGTCCCGATCTAGGCAGGCATTCGGCGCGCAACTTCTCCAACTATATGAATCCCATACGCATGTCGTCAACGGATCTGCCCAAGGGCATCGACATGCTGTCGCAAGTGATTGCGGCTGTTCCCCCAAGTTCTTTGTCTACGGCGATGGACAAAATGACGCTCACCGACTTTAGCTACTGGATCAAGGAGCTGTGCCTGCCAGTGGAGGCATTAATTCACATTGTCAGCAAACGTCTGCTGAATCATGATGATTTCACAGTTCGTCTGGCCGTCAATCGTCTGTTGCTGTCCATGATGACCCAATACAGCAATTATCTGAACGCCGTCGCCCTTCGCGAACAGTCGAAACGCGCTGGAAACTCTCTGCGTCGCTTCAAGTTCGAGTTACTGAATCACTTGCTGGTGAACTTTCCGCCCATTGAGAGTATACTGTATTCGCTCTACAAAAGTATCCAGGATAAAGCAGATCCCAATGTCAAAGTGCTGGAGCATTTGTCTGTCACCCTGGAGCTTGTGTTGACGATGTGTAAAGAGAATCGTGCATTTGTGAACAAAACAAGTCAAATTCTTGATTATTTGGATGTGCTGCGTCCGCTGTACGAAACAAACTTTGATGAACCCATTGACACGACTAATCCGGGAGACATGGATAAAGTGCAAAAGATCAAGCTGGAGCTGAAGTCGATTAAAACGATTCTTCTGCTGTTTCCGCGCGCACTGCATCCACAGGAGGAGCTTTTCGAGAAGGTGCTGCGCTCCTTCATTAAGGCCTACATGTTAGAAGATGTGGAGGTCAAGACGGAGGCTGGGGAGTTGCTGCATTCGCTCTTTGAAAACACGGCCATGTTTGATTCGTCCAGCTTCGAGATTGACATCTGGTTGGAGGCGCTGATTGGCTTCAATGCCGAAACCGTGGACAATGTGAGCAGCATACTGCTTACCTTGCTCTCCTTGGATCTATCGGAGGTGAGGCAGATGCCAGTGCTCAATGCCAGCGAGACGGCCAGCAATGTGGAGAATCTGCGCAAGCTGTTCGCCCAGATCGAGAAGGGTCAGACAGTGCAGGCCTATGTGGAGACACTGACGTTGAGCAAAATGATGCCGCTGCTGCTGCAGGGCGTGACCATTGCGGCGCCCTACGACGCCTACGTGGAGCTGGTCTTTCTGCTGCTCCATCAATTCCACTCCAAACCAGCTCAGGTGCAGAAATTGTACAACGCCCACATGGTAATGCACAAGCCGTACATGCAGAACTGGCAAGACTTAAAGCCGAGTCAACTGCCCGCTCCAATAGCCAAGCATTGGCCTCAATTGAATGCATTGCAACGAACGGTATTGAAGCAGCCGACGCAGACCTTTGAGCAGATCTTCAAGGTGGCTGCCGAGGACAGCGAACACTTTGAGCTGAAGTTGGAGGACGGCGACTCAATGAAGTTGCATCATACGTTGCGCAATCCCCGTCGCAACATGATCTATGCACACAATCTGCTCTTTCTGCTCTCCCAGCTGGTGGCCAGCGAACAGTTGACTGCTCAGCAATCGCAGCTCATTGGCGACTCGTTGATAAAGCTGCTGCAAATCGCCAGCCAAGTGGACGGCAGCCAACAGCAGCGTGTGGAGCTCAGAGAAGAGGACAATCAGCAACAGCAGCGGGCGCACGAGACGCACACGGAGCGACTGCTGCAGTACATTTATGGCATGCGACTCAGCCAGCTGCGCACGACGCAGTTGCTCAGCGAGACAAGCGAAACGCTGCTGCACTACGTCTGTCTGTTGCGTCGCCTCACCGAACATTGTCGAACGCTGCCCAAGTTCAGCAGCTACACGGCTTACTATCGCCAGCAGTTGGTCATCGCCTTGGAGATTGCGCTGGATGGCACGGCAACGGGAAGCCAACAGAGTGTGCAGCAACCTGATCAGCTGCTGGAGTGGGTGCCACTCGTGGATAGCTTTGAACTGAGTGCCACGGAGTGTTCGCAGATGTTACAGCTGCTGACGAGCAAGTTGCAAGCTGGCGACTACTTCAATTCGAGCCAAAAAACCAATCATTACTACGAGTTGCTATTGCGTCTCTTGCGTCGCCTCGCCTTGCTGCAGGAGCCCGTGGATTGCAGTCAGTCCGTTTTGAAGCTGCAGCTGTTTTACAAGGATTTCTGCGAGAACGCCTTGGCCGAGCAACTGGAACACTTGGAGTCGGCGCTGCTGCAGTTCCTGATCGGCCAGCATCATCATCTGGCCACATGCGATGCACAGTTCTTCGAGTGCTTCTTTTCCGAAACCAATCGCAAGCTGAGCAAGTCAGCCGTCAGTCTCGCCTGTTTGTTGCTGCAGCGCAATGCCAAATTGGCAGCAAAATTCGCAGAGCTGTTGCCGTCGCATCTGGAGCAGAAGGAACTCGTCTATCCGCTGCTGGACGTGGCCTTTGACAGGGGCTACAAGCTGGAGCAGTCGGTGCTGCAGCGTTGCTATCAGACCTATAAGAATGGCATACTGAAGAGCATCGAGAAGCCATTGAAAGCGGCGGTCATTTATCGGGATCATGCTGCGGCCAGTGCCGCACTGATTGCCCAATGCATGCCCAAGTCCGAGTGCCTGGATTACTGCCAGAAGCAGCTCAAGTTCGATGCCGTTGAGATCTTTCAGATGCGCGTGCTGCGCGAGATCTACTGCCAAGCCTTTGCCGCCAGCAAGGATGAAAAGCAGCAAGCCAGCATTGTGGTCAGCTATGTGAATCTGAGTGTCCAAATGCTAGCGCTGGACCTGAAGAAGCAGAGTGTGCAACTGGACAAACTCGAGCAGCTGTCTTTCAACTGCTACGACTGGTGGCAGCAACAGCCTGAGGCGCTTGCGGAGCACCTCGATTGGAGTCGCCTGCTGAAAGCGCCACATTGGCTGAACTACTGTCGCAGCTGTCTGAAGCAGGCGATGCACATGGCCGAGGAGCAGCAGAAGCAACAGACGCCCGAGCAGGATCAGATCAATGGACTGCTGCTCAAGCTGTTGGCCTATCTCTGCGATCGACTCTACGCGGACTACAGCGAGCAGGATGACAATTCCAACGAAGATGCTGCGCTGCTCTACGAGATGGTCTGCACGCACTCCTGTTGCTACGATCATCTGCTGGGTGAGAACAGCGCCGTGAAGACGCATCTGCTGCAACTGCTGGAGACGCTGGCGCGCAAGGCGCCCGCCGCACTGCACGCTGCCCACATCCCCGTCATCCTGGGTGCCTATCACGCCAAGCTGTCGCCCGCAGATCGTTATGCGCTCGCACTGCTGGAGCACTACGAAAGATTCGATGTAGGTCTGGCCCAGTTCCGCCCATTCATTTGGGGCGATAGCGCTGTGGCGCATTATGCGCTGCGTGCCGCCGACGACGATGAACGTGCCAAGCTGCAGCAACAGGAAACGAATGTGGCGCAGGTGCTGGCGCTGATTGTGCGTCCCGTCTGCCAATACACCATCGAGAACTTCCCCATCTGGCGATGTCTGCATGCCAGCCAGCAGCTCCCCGAGCTGCAGTTTTTCGATCCGGGCCGCAAGTCGCAGAGCTTTGGCGACAACGCGCTGGAGCAGCAGATTGAACGCGGCGTCTCGCACTTCACGCAGCATGTGCGTCGCTTGTGCCCCAAGCGTGAGGAACTCTACGAGCAGTGCTACGATCCGGCCTTTATGCTGCCCCTAATGATGCACTGCTTCGCCCCGGAGTCTGTAGTGCGTGCCCAGTGGCCGGTGCAGAACGGACTTCTGGCGCTCAGCTTCTGTGCGCTCTCCTCGCTGGACAAGGATTTGCGACTGGCGGCCGCCTGTTGCCAGCAGCGTTATCGCACACACTTTGAGCTGTCCAAGTTCTACGAGAAGCCGCTGTGGACGCAGGCCTACGACAACATACAAGGCGGCCTGAATGAGCTGCGCACAGCTTGGCTGGCACAGCGTCGCACCCATGGCGGCACCCCTCGAGTGCCTTTAATCCCCGCGCTGTTCATTGCCAACAGCTTCAATGTGAGCACGGATCCCACGCATCTGCTGTACAAGCGTCTGATGATGTATCTGCAGCTGAAGCAGAGCTTCAACTTCCAGACGATACCCGAGTTCAATGTGTTCTTCTACTCGCCGGAGCCGGAGCATCAGCAGTATCGCGAGTTCATTGTGCAGTTGCTCAGTAACGGCATCAAGTGCAGTGCTGATCTCTTTCTGCTCGTGTCAACCAACACTTTCAAGGTACTGCTCAGTTTCTACTGCTCGAATCTGGCCAACCTCGACACGAATTTGCTATTGCTCTCGGTGCTCTCAACTTGCGTCAAGATTCCTGGCGCTGTCAAGATAATGCTGGAGCATGTGGGAATTCTCTCATGGCTGACGGGCGTTATCAGGGACACGCAGTTCCATCAGTTCGACATCATCGAGGGCATCATTAGCATCGTCAACAATCTGTGGTACGCTGTGGCCGCCAGTCAAACCGAGCTGTCGGACTACGCCCACATCCAGCAGCGTCTGCATCGCCTTGTCCTGCAGCTACTACCCTTGATATCGCCACGCGTTTCGATTCCCGGCCTCGCACGCCTCCTCAATGTGCTGCAGAAGACTGCCACTAAGAGTGGTCAATACCTCGCACTGTCCGGGCAACAGCTGGACCTGCTGCTGGACTGCGTCGCCCGACACTGGCCCCAGCAGCTGGCCAGCGTTCGCTATCTGCGCAGCTTTGGCGGCACCTACGCCTCGCCTCTCGCCGAGTTCTGCGACTGGCTGGCCAAGGACCAGCATCTGGATACGCACACTGTGCTCGCTCTCTGCAGCCTGCGAGAGTACGTAATATGCTGGTGGCAGGCGCATAATGCAGCCGATGTGGATCCTAAGAAGCAGCAGCTGGAAGTCGCAGAAGAATCTGCTGCCTAGTGGGGTATTCTATAGTCTAATCTAAAGCATTGTTTTAATCAGATTGTTAGAGAATAAGTGTTTATAATATAATTTTGCAAATGAATTCGCTGAATTTTCATTCATTTAGAGAGTTTTTGTTTAAGATAGAGTAGGATTTTTTAAAACCTCTCCTAATAGCACGATCAAATTAGGTAAATAATATTGAGTGACAGCCTGCTACATTGTTCAGACCGACAAAACAAAACAATTTTAAATATATAAGCAATGTCCTAATACATATATATAAGACAGACATATTGTGCATACTGTTTACTACAACTATTGGGTGGATATAATATTGCGCATTTGCCGTATGGCAGTCACGAGACGCGGTTCGCAACCGCTGCTGAGGCTAAGGTATTGCTCTGGGGCTGCTTTGAGTAGGATCAGAATCTGAGACAGCTGCAAGTTGATGGTTAGACCTAGTTCCTCCAGCACATTCGACAAGTACTCAATGTCCACGCTCAACTGAGTGGCCGACGAGGACGGCAACGACTTTATCTGCAGTATCTGCGCCTGGTAGAGCACACAGCACTGCTCCACGACCAGCGAGAGCAGCACATCCGCACAGGGAATGGCCTGCGTGTACTTGATGTTGCAGAGTTCAAGGCCCTGCTTGAGCAGTGCCGATGGCGACAGCAGCAGCGGCTCCAGATGCTGCGGCAGCGTCAGCAGATATTGGCCAATCTGTGTGATGCTCTCCTGCGGCGCAAAGCTAAAGGCGGGCATGTTGATGCCCGCCGTGGAATGCGCCTCCACAGGCGGACGTATGTGTGCCAGATGCACCTCGATGGGCTGCAGCAATATGCTAAGCGTTATGTCATGCGTTTCCGCCAGGTAGGTCTTGAGGGTGCCATAGATCTGCGGAAAGATGCCTAGGCTGTCTGCCGAGGTGGCTGTTGATGCCTCGGCGCGCTTCGTTTGGTAATCAGCAATGCTCGCGAGCAGCTGCGTGTGAGCCAATCGTTCGCAGGTCTGGTAGATGTCAATTGCATGTCCATCGGTGTCCAGCTGTAGTCGATTGGCCAACGTTGCCATTCGCGTGTGCAAAGTCTGCTCAAACTGATGGAGTCGCAGCTGAAAGTCGGTGAGGCACTGCAGCTGCGACATGGTGTACTGCAGCAGTGACCAGTTCTCGCTACGTGCCGCGCCTGTGCCCGTTGAACCATTGCTGCCCAGACTGAGACTCAGCTGGCGTTGTGTACGACTGAAGTTCTCTAGCTGCCGCTTGAAGATGCCATTGAGCACCGTGATAAGCTTGCATAAAGCAAGATCATTGGTTATAGCTGCGCAGCGAGCGCATGCCTGCTGCAACCACTCGTAAAGTTTGCGTGTACTGTCCTCCAAATGATGTACTGCATCGCTGGGCGTCGCCTGCTTCGATAGCAGCTTATCTACCTGCGTGGAGAGCTGTGTTTCCTCCAGACGCGGATATTGATTGATGAACTTGTGGAAATACTCAAAGATGGCCTCGCCCAGTTGACGGTGCAACTCACTGGGCAACACAATGCTTGACTGTTGCAGTATGGAATTGAGATGCAGCACGAAACTTTGATTAGCCTGCGCATATTGTCCTAATAGCTCCAGACGCTCATTCGATGTCTTCAGCAGCTGCAGAATGTGAGTGTCTCGCGTTGGCTGCAGCGTTGGCAACAGCTCGGCAATAACCAGGAATGGCTGTGACTGAGCCACCTCCGATGACTCGTCGCCGAAGAGTTGCACGCACCACTTAAGCTGCCGTTGACAGTGCTCCAACAGTTGGTCATAGAAGTGTGTCAGGAAATGCTGATGCGGCGTCTGCTGCGATTCGGTCACTTGAAGCTCAAGCGCTTGCTTCCACTGCAGCTGAAGCACGTTCTTCTGGACGGCACGATAGTATTGATGTAGCTGCGGCAGTCGCTGAATGCTGCTAAAGATCTGCACATGCTTCTGTGACTGCTCCAAATTGGACTCGGCAAAGCATTGTACCAAACTAGGGGATGCCATCGCCTCCAGTCGGTTCTTGAAATCTTCCACCTGAGTCTGACGTTCCGCATGTCCGGGCAGCTGCTCCTGTGCCTGCAGCGACTTCTGCAGCGCTGTCAACTTGTCGCACACACCCTGCATTGAATGAGTATGTTATAAGGGTATTTTAAACTATAATCTCTCACACACACCTTCATGTCGTTGCGCTCAAAGCAATCCTCCAGCTCAGCCAATAGGTTGCCCCAGCCATCCGACTCTTGCAAGGACTCCTTCGCTGCTTGCAGCTTGGTTTGCAGTGTATTTAGCCGCTCCAGAGTGGCCATGCAATCACCCGTTTCCTCCTGCACCGCTGCCACCTCTTGACGCATTGTTCGCATCTTCTGCTGCAACATGGCCACATCGCACTGCAATGTGGCTGCTTCCTTGGCAATGCGCGGCATATTCGCAACCACCTGTTGGCTGGAATCTTCGACGGCGTAGTTCACCTGCTGCACATACAGCTGCAACTTGGCCACGTAGCTTTGGATAAACGATGTGGCAGAGGCTCCATCTTTCTTGGCATTTTCTTCAGCGTATTTCTTGTAGTTGGCATTTATCCAATCGGCCGCACTAAAGTTAGGCTCCGACAACGCCGATATATCCATTATAAATAGAAGTCGCGTCAAATTAATGTAAATGTGGAATGTTTTCGGCAGCAACTACTAACAGCTGGTCAACAGTGTAGTAAAACGGTTTGCATTTGCGCAATAACAGCTGTTAAATGGTCAGCCTTAGTAACAGTGCGGATTAACAGCTGTTAAGTATTAAGTGCTGTTAAACGATTGAAAATATTTTTTTCTGCTTTCCAACACACTTGCATATTGTTTAGCCGAGTCAATAAGATTATTCCAACATTTGTGCATAAATTAACTCATTCATAGAGTGCACAATTTATAAACTTTTGGCGATATATGAGTGGTGAGTAGAGTGTAAACACAAACTTATAAAAGCAAGTGATTCTCGTAAAAAAAAGACATAGTTAGGGTGCATTTTGTGTATGACGAGTGGAAAAGTTTGCTGGGAAAAAAACTCCCAGGAATTACGAAGAAATAATTGTGTTTCTGTTTGGGTATATTTTTATAGTTTGTAAAACATGTCAGTTTGCAATGCCGATCCCTGGCAAGTGAAAAACGATAGTATTCAACAAGAGAACGGCAATATTGAAGTAATTGAAAAATTTGAGGATAATTTCAACCCCAACAAAACTGGAGCAACGGAACGCACATCAGAAGACATCGACGAAAGCGACACGAAAACCGCAAGTGATGTTGGTAATGTTACTGGCCTCACACAAATTGAACCTTTGCCCGACTCGGCAAACTACTTGCAATTGCTAGGTGAGTAATAAATTGATGCAGACAATAATGAATAACTTGGAATACTTATTTTTTAGAGCGCAAATTGCAGAGGGTTCAAAACGGTTGCAAATTGCTGGATTCGCTGCAGGAGAAGAAGCAGGACTGTATGCGCAATCTGTTGGCGGCATCGGACATCGGTGTGCCAGCGTCCACACTTGAGCAGCTGCTCGATCTTGATACGCCCATCGAAAGCGGTCGACTGCATCGCCATTTGCTGCCCGTACAAGCGGTGACGGTGGGTGAGACGCTGCACATTGTAAAACACGACGCTCTCGAGGAGCAGATCGAGGCGGAGGAGCAGGCGAAGCTACAGGAGCACCAACAAGGGGAAACTCATTAAAGTGTAACATGGACTCAACGTTTGGCAATGTGTTTCTCTTTCTAACAGATCTGGCATGGAAAAGTCGCTTAACCATACCGGTGCTCGTCACCACAGCCTTCCTGGTCATGGACATACGACTGCAGATCGAGATTAACATACAAACTGGTCAGGTGGTGAGTGAAACCTATTGCAAGTATTGGTTGTTCCTCTATTCACAAAATCCAATACGCAGAATGCCAGTGATCTTGACGAGTCCGAAGATGATGGCTTCGAGGAACATTTGGCCGCGCATGGAGTTCACGGCATGGATGAAGAGAGCGACGCCTATACCGATGATCTCGAGGAGTACAACAGCGAGTATACCATCGGAGATGGTAACAGCAGTAACAGCAGCGATGGCGCTTCACATTACAGCGCCGGAATCTACGATGATTTGAACTCCGATTATGACGCTGAAAACGAGCTTGAGGATTATTATGCACTTCTTGCCCGGCCACCTCGAGTATAAATTTGGAATAGTAATGTGTATATGCTAAATTAACCTATATATAGCCTAGATTATTTCTTTTATGTATATTAATACTACTGCATGTAATATTCAAAATAATTTTATGTATTTCATTCACGACATTCAAGCATTTTTATTGACAACGGTTACATGTACAATTTGATCAGTTCGTCGCTAACTGCCGAGGGCGTCAGAATTCCTAGATCGGTGAACAGCAGCGTGATATAAGCGGGCGGCGTATAATCGACCAGCGGATGCACCTTGGACACGTCATTTAAATGCTTGCGAGAGTACTAATCAAATGCAAAATTGTCAGATAATTGCCAATTAAATTTGTGGGGCGTGCGGTGCTCACCTTGTACTCGTTGGGCAGATCTCGTTGGTTCAGTGGATATAGCCGCGAGAATTTAAAGCTCTCGGCTAGCACATAGAACGGCTTCTTCATCTCCCGCGCGCACAGGCCCATCGTATAGGAGCCAATGCGATTGATGATGCCACCGCTCTCGACGACCGCCTCGGCGCCCACCATCACAAAGTCAACCGATTCCATCACATATCCAGTGGCCGAGTCCAGAATTAAAGTACAATTGATGCCCGCCGCCTGCAGATCTTGCACCATCTCCTCTCTAGATATGATTAACTAATATTAAGAAGATATGGTTATTGTCAAGTGGCTCTGCTTACCCCGAGTTGCCGACGCCGCCCTGCGTCACAAAGACATGAAACGATTTCTTGTGCTTGGAGGCAGCAATCAGTGCATTGAGCACCACGCGAGAACGCGAATGCGTCAGAATGCGGCAGCCATCGCTGATGAAACGCTGCGCCTGTTGTGAAATAACCTGTCGTGAGTTGAGCAACTTAGTGAGAAAGATCTTGCCACGATTCAACATGATCTGACGACACTCCTCCATGTGCTTGTCGTCCAAGCTGAGCGTAATGAAGCGACAGAACAATTCTCCTGCCGATACGATGGCTGCAATGGACAAATCCGTTTTGCGCATGGCGGCGACAGCCTCCCGCATTGTGGTGTGCAGAATGTGAATGGTGCCAACTAAAAGTGCATATTGACGTTGGCTATTTTGATACGAACTGTTTCACAAATGTAAACTCACATTGTTTCTTTTCCAGGATCATCAGCAGCGTTTTAATGGCCGCAATGCCGGAGGACATGTCTTTGTCATCCTCCAGCAGCTGCAGAAAGTACTTGACCACATCTGGAAGAGTGAACAGTAATTTAAAGACTGCGTTGCTAGCTGTAATTGTAATTGCTTGGCATACCAAATTCTTCGTCGGATTTCTTAATTTGTGGCATTTTAAATGTCGCCCTGAACCTGTGGACCCTAGTTGCTGCTGTCAACAAATCTGAGAACAGCTGATTTGAGTTCGCCCAGCTGGTGCACGATACGACATGCTATCTCAGTTGCCAGTGCTGCCTATCACGTTTTTTTTTTTAGAAAAGAATCTGAGAAAAGAATTTGATCATTTTGGTTTTGTTTTAAAATATTGCAAATTTTAAATGGAAATTTTATGGATTTCATAAATAAGCGAAAATTCATTAATTGATCAATTAAAATAACTTATTAAAATAAAATATCAATATGGTGTATAAGCTAAACATTTAGGGCAATTTTAAATTTTTTATTAAATCTCTATTATTTTTTTAAATCTTTTTTATTTTTAAAATAAAAACTAAAATGGGTAATAAAAAAATGAAATTTAAATCATATATGTTTAATAATTTGTAATTTAAAATTACTGTTGCTTGAATTAATTTATTAAGAACACCTCTGTGTTGCTTCTCCATAGCCGACGACATTGCTCAAAACATAATTTAAGGGCTTTGGCCAATTAGAAATCTATATATAAGAAAATGTTATTGTAAGCAGATTCTGTTGCTATTCCAGTGCTGTCATTTCACACGAAGTTTGTTAAACAGTGTCGTTTTGCGAGAATATTGGGAAATTAGACAACACTGGAGCGCCGGGGCAAAAAAAGTAAACAACTGTGAATACTGTGGCAAATGTTATTTTGTTTTGTTTTTTCGGCATAGAATTTAAACAAAATTAACAGAATGTGCACCAAATAAGAAACGGCGACTAACTAACAAACAAAATAGACCAATTCGAGTACCGATTAATGCGCTGAGTGCGGTGGTGGGGCAACAGCAGCCGCAACAGCAAGATAATGTTTAAACTAGAGTCCTACATCACACCGATACTGCTGAACTACGTGGCGAAATATGTGAAGAACATTCGTGACGAAGACGCGCAGGTGTCGCTGTGGGAAGGCGAGGTGACGTTTCACAATTTAGACTTGCGGCTCGACGTGCTCGAGGAGGAACTGAATTTGCCCTTTGAGCTCGTCTCCGGCCACATTCACGAGCTCTCGATTCAAGTGCCGTGGACCAAACTGACGTCGGAGCCGGTGCGCATCGAGATCAATACCATTGAGTTTGTGGCCAAACTGCCCGACGAGGATGCCAAGAAGGAGCAGATGGCCGAACGGCGGCGACAGCGTCTAAGTGCCGACGTGGTCGACGAACAGCAGTTCGGCACCATCAATTCGGGCGTGGTCAACAAGATCATCAACAACATCAATCTCGAGTGCCACAACATTATACTGAAGTATGTGGATGAGGACATTGTTGTCTCCATGAATGTGCAATACCTGAACTTCAGCTCGGCCAACGAGAAGTGGGAGCCCACCATGATGGATGTGAATCCAGTGACGGTGCTCATGCGCAAGCTGCTCCAGGTCTCCGATCTGACCATTTGCCTGGACAAGCGCAACACGGCTGGCCGCATAGAGGTGTGCCAGGAGCCCATTCTCTATCGTTGCACATTGGAAGTGCGAGTGCTGAGGAAGTACAATGCCAACACCGTCAGCTCTTCGAGCACCACGCGCATTGGCATCTACACCAAGTCGCTTGACATCAATGTGTCGTCGTTGCAGTTCCCCATGGTCATGAGGCTGGTGAAGATCATGCTGGAGCTGCAGCCGGAAAATATAGAGGAGGATGTCTACCACATCGAAGACGCTGTGGCTGTCCCACCGGCCGCGGACACTGCCGTGCCTGATGCACCAAATAGCATGTTCGGCTGGGCCTGGAATCTGTTGCCCACCTTTGAGGCAAGTCCACCTGCTGTCGATGAGCAAATTGGCCATGCCTTTGATGTGGGCGTCTATGCGGAGAATTTAAATTTCCAGTTGAAGAATTCGGAGATATTCACCGACCAGATGATGGGGGGCATCAAACGCATTCGCTATACGCCAATTATGCGCATAACTCTGGGCGGCATCTATTACGAGCGGTCGCAGCTCAAGGAGAGCGATTGGGCGAATGTCCGCGCTGGCTTGTCCAGCTTGAACATGGAACCGTTGGGCATCTACCGCAGCGACGACTCCATGACGTCGAGTCTGATGGACACCAAGCAGGTAATATGTTCGTTTTAACTTGCAAGTTTTGGTTGACGTATTTAATCCTACCCAACTTGCAGGCGGAGAATGATCGTGCGTTTGTGGACAAGAGTCTGTTCGATGAGCAGTACATGTTTGCGGATCGGCCCTGGTGCAGCAACAATCACGATGAATACTTTGCGCGCAACACCGACGACTATATGCTCTATCGCAGTCCGGTGCTCGCCTTTGACATTGTAGAGTATCGGGCGCCCCGAGTGCACCCCAAGATGCAAATGACGAAGGGAGCACAGCTGAAAGACGCAGGACTGCGGGTGAAGTATCGTTTCCTGTCCGCCGGAATTACGTTCCACTTCTCGCAGTCGTTTCTCCAGGTTAAAAATGTGATTAGTGATTTATTGCGTCCTTACGATTATCACGGCTATCATGCAGAAGCTGCCGGTGAAAATGTCGATCGTCCAGTTACTCGAAGCCAGGAGTACAAGAATGAGTACATGACCTACTCGGACATTGAATACCTGATGCGCTTCATGCCCGTTTGCAACTACAATATCAATCTGCGCAACATGACTGTGAAGTTCTATCCACGACAACAAAGCCACGAGGGATCAACGCCTGCCAATCAGCATCGCCTGAGCACCACCCTCAGCCAGACGCTGTTGCCCTATTTGCAGCTGAAGATGTCATCGGCGACGGGCACCATATGTGGCCCAGCTAATCCACAACGTCTCGTCCACCTGATCACGCACCTGCAGGACAAACCGCGCGAGATTATCGATTCCTGCTACAATGTGTACAACCTGCAAGTGAAGAATCTGACACTGATGGCCTTGAACACCAGTCCGGAGATGGGCAAGGCCAAGCTAATCAATATACCTAGCATGCAGGTGCAATTCAATCATCTAGTGCTGCCCCATCTCTGGCGACCGAACGTGGCTGCATTACAAACAGCTGAAATACAATCGGAGCTCATTAGTTTTGAGTTCTCCAAGCGCGAACTAGGGCTTATTAATCGCATGATAATGCTGATTATTGCCTACGACAGTGACAGTTTGGGAGCGCTGGCCAAATTGGTGGCACGTGCCAATCTCTCGTCGGATGTGATTAAGCTGCAAACGCTGGTCACGAAGGTGCGCTTCAACTATCGCAAATATCACACGCATTTGGCCATGTTGCTGTCTCTGCGCAACCTGAACACTGATGTCTATCACACAATGATGAATGTGCGCAATGTGATCATCTCCACTAACAAAGGGATCAACAACAAATGGCTGGAACTGCAGCTGCAGATTCCGCGAGAGCAGTACGAGGAGTCTGAAGAGTTGCAGCCGCCTGCTACTGCAGTCTGCCTTTGGCTGGAGAACTTCCGCGTCACACTGGACGTGTATTTGGTTCAGTTTTTCAACTGCTTCAATTTCAATGATTGCTACGAAAATGGTAAATTTTATGAACATGAGTGATTGCATTATTATCGATTTTGTTTTGCAGAACAAGAAGCGGAATCGGATACGCTGAGTTTAATCGAAAAGAATCAGTCAATTTCAAATCTTTCCTACACCTCGGTTTTAAGAGGAACACATGGTGATCTGCAACCAAGACGTGGTGTTCGACACAGCCGAAAAGTCTCAATTCCAGCGGAAACGGTACATTTGAGTTCGGAACGTGAGGATAAGTCTATTATTATAAATGAACCGATCAAGGCGAGTCAGACGATTCAGAACACCGACTCAAAGGCAGTGATTCTGGACGTTGCCAAGCTGATCCAGCGACTCTCTTCGATTGTGGTCATGGTGGACATGGCAAAGGCCCGAATTGATGTGTGTGAAGTGATGCTGAGGAAGTCCACTACAGATAATAACATTGAATACACATCGCTTCGTTTGCCACGGACAAAGATCACGTCCAGCAATTGCGACCATGTGATACGCGGCAACATTCGCACCACCATCCACGTGACCGGCGGTCGGACTGAGCTCAGCAAGTGGGTCATTGAGTTAAATGAGTTTTTCGTGTGTCAGCGACGAGGGACCAAGACGGACATGATCATAGCGCCAGTGCAGACCACAGTAACGATAGCTCTGTCACAGAAGGTGAGCGACAGGACGCGACTGAAGGATTACAGACCTAATTCATTCGTCGAGGATGGAAGAACGACTGGGCAACATAATAAGAAAGTGGATTGGCAAGAACCTAATGTACCTAAAGAGGGAGTGGAATCACTGCGAACATGCTCAATCAATGTGCATGTGGACATGTCCGACATCAAGATTTTTGCCCGTCGTGTAAGTCTCGCTTCTCCAATGCCGTTGTAATGTCTACTAACTATCAAGTCATTTGCAGGTTAAATTGATGCATGAACACTTTGGGATCGTGTATGCCATCTATAAGGCAATCCGTCACCTGGATGCCAACAATGAGTGCCTGGGCATTGCCGCCAAACGTTTGTTACAGATCTACACGGGCGACGTGGCAAGCTACTCGACTATCAAGGAGTTTTTAGAACTTGATCCCGACCAAATACCCTCGTCTCTAGGCTCTGGTAAGACTGTTAGCCGGTTAGCATTTTTGATTCTTGAAATAATTGATATTTCTCTTTTCTTGTAGATCAAGAAGAAGCTGTCTCCTTAATCATATTTTGCCAGTTGACCATTCCGCGCATCGCCTTAGAAATGGAGACTGGCAGCAGTCGTCATCAGCGCAAGATTGTCATGAACTTTGAGGATCTGCTATTGAATGTGGATAAGCATCCAGATTTCTCAAAATTCACCTGCAAGGTGGAAAATGTCAGTCTCAATTACTACGAGATGGACAAGCAATCAGAATATAAACTTGTTGATAATATCTATGTAAAGATGCTGCCTGATAGTTCCAATTTGCCAATGATAAGTGTGATTGTAACGACAGTCAGCCTCCAGGATCTGTACTCCAAAATTGGTGCTATAAATCTGCATCATAAGCAGACCACGATCTCTGAGCTGATCATTGATTTGCAGCCAATTGAATTGATATTGGATCTGGATAAGATTGCCGAGTTTGCATTACTTCAATGCGAGGTGTTGGACATCCTGCGCAACGAACAACGTGCGGTCACTAGTACTGAAGACCAATCACCCAAAGATACCATGGTTACCGTTCAGGATCTACCGATAGTGCATCTGAATAGCAAGGGCATATACATTTACTTTCCAGAGGAGACGGACAAGAAACGCTATTCCGTGATTCTGATGCGTGTAAGTGCATTTAATATTGGAGTCTCAAACCTATTGTTTGCAAATATTAACTAACTATAATATAACAGGTCGAGCGCATTACGTTGACGCCCACTGTGGAGAATCCTTTGGTGCGCTCCCTAATTCGTCAGGATATCTACAATAAGGCCGCAGAGCTGAACATGCTGAATACTCCTGGCTCGATGGTCGAAGATCGTCAATACGAGCTAAGTGTGGAAAACATTTCACTCTCCTCCGGTAACTGGGAGCAAACGCAAAAATTTCGTTTGGCAAAGACGCTGTCCGATGAGCACCACAACCCAGCCGTCGAGTGGAACAATCAGAATCACACGACAGAGCTGGAGCACATGGTTATATTCAAGGAGTTCGATTTCATCATAATTTATGCGCCAGCCATAGCCTTCGATCGTTTTCTGGTCGCTGGCCAAATTGTCGAGTACAATTGCGTGACGGATTTATTGGCCACTTTGAACACGCAACAGATACGCTTGATCTCCCACCTCATGGAGCAGCTGCTGCGACTGCGCAAGTATGTCAACTTCTACGTCCCACTACAATACATACAACTTATTTAATTTTCCATTTAATATGTTCAGCATCTTGGACCTTGAGTGCCACAAATCTTATTCAAGACCGAAATCTATGTCCAACAATCTCAATTATTCGGGGGCATCCACTCATTCTATGGGGCCACCCAACAAATCGAAAACCACAAAAGTATCTGACAATATAGCGATGGGAACACAGATGCCAATGCGTGGTAGCTTCCAAGATGCCCAAAGCAACAGCAACTTTACGATGGACGTCAGTCAGTGTGACTCGGGCATTAATATGACCAAAATTGTTGAAAAAGCACAAGTTCAACCACAATATTGGATGCCGGATTCGACGGAAAGCCATGCGGGCACTAGAGTTAAAGCGAATTTTCCATCGAGTGTATCGTTTGTGGCTGGCAAGTTTGAGTTGCAGATCTACGATGTGATGGAGACGCAGAAAGAGGTGCTTTTGAAACCGTTGCTACAGTTAACCATATCACAGCCCAGTTTCCTGTCCAAGAAAACGCTGCACGTGACCTCAACCCAGGCCTCGCTGTTCGACTTTCAAATCCACTTGGCCATGACATCTGAAGAGCGAGAACTTGTCAGCGTCTCAGAGATTAGCACTGAACGATTTAGCGAGTTCATCTTTGACACAATGGCCGGTCCACTTGGCAGTTCGGGTATTCCGCCGCCGTTGCTATCTTTGAAGGCGCAACTCGATCGCAACCAACAACTGGAGGTGGACGTTGAGCTGGGCAAACCAATGCTGATTCGACTGTGTGAGCGAAGTGTGAAGCTGCTGTTGAGCGATCTAATCAACATCCACACGTTGCTCAAGGAAGCACCTTACTTTTTTGTACGCACCGAAAGGCCTGTGGTGCAATCGACGCCAATGCATCAATTGAAGCTCTACTGTTTTAATGCGGATCGCATGCATCTGGCGTGTCAGCGCTTAACCATCAAGTTCTACGATGAGCAACGTGTCTTCAACGTCAGCTGCGTCTTTCTCGATTTGAATGCCAATGTTAAGTTCAACGCTAAGCCGAGCAAGTCGTCGATTAAGGCAACGTTGGGTTCCTTTTTGGTGCAGGCCGGCAAGAAGATATTCCTGCATCCGCTGATGATGCGCTTCTCCGCTGATCTGTTGAGCGAATCGTGGTGCGATCAGCTTTTGATAACATCCATATTAAAGCTGAATGTGCTGCACGTGGATGCGAATGTGCTCAGCATTCTGCAGCTGCGCAACGCAAAAGAAAAAATGGATAGTATTTTGGAGCATGTTAATAACGAGTGGCAGCAGTTTCTGAACAGTCGCCCAGCGATTGGAATGCCGACACTCCTGCCCATGGACTCGTTGTTTGTGTTCAAGCCGCTGCAATCGCAAATCGTGCGATCAAACACATCGTTCAAGCCTAAAGCGGAATTCTATCAAGACGATCTACGGTAAGTTACTCATATAAGACTCTGTTTTGATCAACCAAATATTTATGTTTTATTTGCAGCGCTGGCGCCTTTCAGTTTGTGTATCTAAAGTCGGACTCGGTGCTGCCAATGCCATACCAGGTGCAGATCATCAAGAAGAACTACGGCATCGTCTGTTGGCGCTATCCACAGCCACGTCAGATGCACGCCATATACATCTATCCGGTGCCAATGCCAGTAAGTTCTCGAACAAACAAAGTTAATTGGTTTATTAGTCAAGATTGTATTTGCTAGGTGGACAATCCCATACATATCAAGTGCCGCATGGAATACTTTAGCGAAACGCACGAAACGTTCTTGCATTACTGTGATTTTGAGCTGTCAGAGATTGCAAGCAAGGAACTGAAACCGCCGGAACGCAGCATTAGCGCGACCATCTGGCGAGTTGTGATCATGCAGTCGCTGATCTCTGTCGATGGCACTTGCTTCGAGCCTGAGGACGATGACTTGCAATCGGTATGCAACATAAATAATATCGTGGAATCGTTTATCCTTACTCAATCAACTTTGATTTACAGATCGAGAGCAATCGTGTTGTGCAGGACTTTAAAGGACAGCAGGACAATGACTTCATACTGCATCCCAAAGTTCTGGTGGGGTGCATGCGCATTGACACCACCTTCGATGTGGAGAAGGTGCCGAAGTTCCAGTTGTATTTGTGCTGTCAGGACATCGTGGTCAACCTGCTTAACATGCCAAATGCCGCAAATGAGTTGCCCATGCAGCTCAAGAAATACGATCTAAAACAGACCACAGAGTTGACACAAACCTTTCTCACCGTCCACATGGATAGTCTGCGAATACATTCGAATGTTTATACGCGTTGCAACTATAACATCGAGACGAATTTTCGCAGTCGCATCAAATGCCTCGACTATGGCTTTTTTAACATGGTCGACATATTAGAACCCATGACATTCCATAGCTATGTGCAATTCAATCGCATGAAGCGCCAACTCAAAGCCAACATTTTGATGGACAAATTGCGCTTCAACTGCGGCCCCTGGGTGATACATACTTTGCTCAGCTCCAAGCAGCACTGGCAAGAGGTGATGCAAAAGAAGAAGGTGGTCAATACGTTGATGCCACGCGTCGTGATTGTCAATCGCATGCAGTGCCCCATTACCTTTGGCCAGACTGGTACCATTGAACGCATCGTGATCACACCACAAGAGGTGTATCTCTACTACTTTAGCAGCGACTATTACAGCCAAGAGCTGACATTCTTCAAGCACCCTACGGCAACAAATAAATTAGAAGTCAGCGAGTCTGTGCACATTGCTCTCAAGTTTGAGGAGAGCCGGCGAGTGCGTCACGTGCGCATTGGGAATGCTTGTCTCACGATCAAGCAGGGCAAGCTGTCGGCTACACAGGTCTATGTGCTCATCAAGGGACAGATTGAAATGGTCAACATGGCATCGTTTCGGCTGCTCGCTGACTTTCACTCCGAGGATAAGTCGGTAGAAGAGCACGTTGCAAGTCTACAGGACTGGGTGCCTGCCAACGGGCGCACATCCTTTTACAACACTGTAATGCGCAACGAGAACATAACCATGCGGTGAGTAGCTGTCACCTAATTTATATATCACTCAGTCTAATTATTTGCTGAATTCCATAGACTTAAATTGGGCGCAGATCAGAGCAAAGGACGCACTGGAGACATTCCATTAAAGCCCAATAATAATCTACCCTGGTTGGTCAAAGTGCCCACGCAGCTGCCGCACCAGTTCATCAGCGTTTGGGTTCGCATTCTGCGCGAGGACATTCTCGTGGAAGGCGTGGAGGATAGCTTCCAGCCGCAGAAGATACTCGTCAGCATCTGGCCGATCTTTGAGATCTGCAATTTGCTCAGTTGCGATTTACCGGCAACTCAGACATTGACAGAGGAACAGTTCATCATTGCTAAGCAGGGTGGGAGTAAACAACTTCACATGGCCATCTCCCATTCCTCCGAGCATCCTGTACAATTCAAATTTCCGTAAGTAGTCTAAGGACACACAGTTTCTTTTCACTTACATATAGTCTACGACACATATTTACAATTATAAATTTCGATTAGTCCGATAACAGAGCTTTCAGATAAGCTCGAAGAAACGAACCATTTAAAGCGTTCTAACATACATATTTAGAAAATACGTGGGCGAATATTATTCCTGTTTAAATATCTGATTTAATTAATAAGCCTTCCTCAACATGTTTCAGCTGTAAGCTTGGTGAGACTTCGCGGAATGAGTACACGTTTATGCTAAAGGACATGGACTGGCAGAAGTTCTTCTACTATGACTCCGCGGAATGGACCATTGAGACAACGCTGCAGCGTCTGAACAAGACACCAAGACCTAAATGGCCGTTCGACGATCCCGAGGAGCTGCGTGTGCAACGCGGCTCCAGAGTGCTTGACAAAGTTGATGTTCAGTATCTTACGAAGCCGACGCGTGATTTCTCCTGCACCGTAGGCTTGGAGGTGTTCGCTTGGGGCATGTTTATCAATGCCACGGGAGTGCCAGTGAGCTTATCCTTGCCCAAGGAGGGAGCACGCTATGCTATTGGATCGAACTGCTTGGAAATGTTGCCTGTGATCAGCGGCTATTTTACTATCGATGTGACCTTTGGCTCCAATTGGATACCATCGATGCCCATTTGCCTGGAACAACAGATGCAGGCGGTGCAGACATCCAGTGGCATTGGACGACCCGTAGTGCTGCGGCTCAATTCGTATGTGGACTTGGTTGTGGTGCGCAATGAGGACGTTTTCCGCCTGATCTTGGAGTATAAAATGGAAGATGGACGTCGTGTGTTCAAGTTGCGCTCCAAGTTCGTCATTGCCAACTTTACGGATGAGGTGCTGCATGCGATGCCGCTGACAATGGATCACAAGGAGACGTCCAGTCGGGAGGATGTCAACATACTAGACGGGACCAAAAACATACGCAATCTGCTGCCCGTCAAGGCGAAAGAAAACTTGTAAGTGTTACAAGGCATTCATCAGTCATCTGATATTTATGATTTCTTCTGATTACAGCATTGGCGTCTCCATGGAAATGTTCCACGATCTGAATGCGCGCAAGACGAAGCACACCAGCGACACTGCCTTTGTGTACTTCGTTAGCTTTGCCGTCAGCAACACTCAGCACATATCCATACCAGTTCCCCTGGCGATGCCGTTTACACGTCGATGCTTCAGCGTGCAAAACGGCAAGGAATCCATTCCGTTGACGATCACCTTCATTGAGAAGGACAATATCTACTATCTGAATGTGTTCCGGGACACAGCGCCCAGTATTGTGATCAGCAACCACACGAACGTGAAGTTCATTGTGGCCCAAACAACCGCATCGGGCAACAGCAATGTCACCTGCACCACTTCCGAATTTGCGGGCAAGCACTTCGAGTGGAATCAACTGATCGAGCCCCACAGCAATTGCTACTATACGCCGCCCCAGATGTATGCAAATTTCCCCGACGTGGAGTACAGCTCGTGTAATTTATCGCTGGCACTTTATAATGGTAAACTTGCAACTTGCCACTTGTTATTCACCTGATAGTAATAAGAGTTTCCTTGCAGAGCCAAGTACTTGTGGCAAGAACAAGATTGGCTGGAGCAAGCCGATACGCACGGACAAGTCGTGGCAGAAGTTCATGCATGTGCCCAACCACGGCGACATAAAAGTGATCATCTGTGATAAGCATCGAGTGATACGCTTCAACATCTATTACATTGCTCAGCAGATGGAGTTCTCCGTCAAAGATCTGCGCTCGCGTCTCACCAAGCCGGACGAAGCGACGCCCCTGCTGCCGGAGGACACGTTGAAGTCAGGAATGCACCACCGCGACGAGGAGGAGACCGAACCAGAGGACGCGGTAAACAACATTCCATGCATGCACTTCCAGCAGGAGTGCGAGCAAAAGATTCAGCTTTGCCTGCGGACGTTCATCAAGAGCTTTGTGTTCAGTCTGCAGACGAACAATCGCGACCAGGATTACCTCAAGACTGAAGTGTGCAACATGTATGCGGACGATGTGATGCTGGCCTACAATGACGACGATGATGAGCGTGAGGTGCACCTGCAGCTGCCCAATCTGCAGATCGACAATCAACTCTACTCGAATGGCAGATACGATTTCCCAGTGCTGCTCTGTGCCCAACAGCTCTACAAGCGCCAATGCTGCCTGCCGCTGGTCTACGATCTGGATGCGGTCTACAAGCAACAGGCGGAACGCATGCCCATCTCGCTGCTGAGCTTTGTCTTCTACCAGGACGAGTTTCATCTGCAGTCGGTGCGCTGTCAGCTGCAGCCTTTGCGAGTCTACATCGAGGATGCGTATCTCAACCAGCTGCTGGACACGCTGGTCGAGTGCGAGCCTTCCCACTGCGTATATTCGCCGTCGCCAGACACTGAGCGTGTGGAGCTGCAAGACGGTCAGACGCTGTTGCCTTTGCATCTGGTCACGCAAGCGTTGTACATCTCGGAGCCTCTGCGTCTCGACAGCTTCGTGGTGGAACCACTCAGTTTGCTGCTCTCGGTGCACACCTCGTCGCGTCTGTACATTGCCTTGGATCATTCGCCGTTGTCCTTCTCGCGCTACGAGCGACATCAAATATTGACGGTACCTCTGCGATTTGGCCAATCGCTGGGCTTGCACTATCTGAGTGGTGCCATCTTTGGTGCCGGCTGGGTGGTGGGATCCTTGGAGATATTGGGCAGTCCCAGTGGATTGGCGCGCTCGTTCAGTACAGGACTGCGCGACTTCATCTCGCTGCCAGTGCAGGGTCTGTTTCGTGGCCCTTGGGGATTCCTGGTTGGCGTTACCCAAGGATCTGCCTCGTTGCTGCGCAATGTCACGGCGGGCACGGTGAACTCGGTGACCAAGTTGGCCGGATCGGTGGCACGCAATCTGGACAGACTGACACTCGACTCGGAGCACATTGAGCTGACGGAGGCGAGGCGACGTGCCCGTCCCCAAGGCTTTGCCGATGGCCTCACGCAAGGCTTGACCGGACTGGGCATTAGTCTGCTGGGTGCTGTGGGCGGCATAGCGCACCATACGCTCGAAGCACGCTCCTCAGTGGGCGTCATCACGGGTCTGACTAAAGGCATTGTGGGCGCTCTGACGAAGCCCATAAGTGGCGCAGCGGAAATGCTGGCACTCACCGGTCAGGGAGTGCTGCACACTGTGGGCTTCAATACGATGCCGCAGCAGGTGGAGCCGAGCACCACACGCAACGTGGCGGTGCATGCCAGCTCGTATCGCATCTGGCGTTATCTGCCGCAACAGCTAAAAAAGGATCAGATATTGTTCTTCGAGGAAATAACGCTGATGTTGAATGGACAATTGCTGCCTGCGTTGCTGTTTGTCACTTCCACAGTGCTGGTCATCGTCGAGCTCGAGCGCGAGGATCTGACGTTCATTGCGCCGGTGCTGAAGGTGGAGGTGGTGGCCGATCGCGAAGATCCCTCCAAGCTGTACTTGAGCCTGAAGCCCGAGCAGGCTGAAGGCATTGAAGGCGTAAGCATATCTTAACATATTTGATCATCATTGCATTCTAACACATTGTTCGCTTTTGCAGCAACAGAAGTATACGAATGAGCGCATCATGAGCTTCCTGAGTGCTTCCTGGGCGCACACAAAGATCGATTCGCTGACTGATCTTCTGCAAATGAGCGACTATGAGGACGAAGACGCGCATCGTCAGAGCCAGTGCACTTTCTTCCTCAAGCAGAACATGGGAGAGCATCTGATCCACTACCTGAAGGTCATCCGCCAAACGCAATAGACTTCGCGACTTGTACAGAAAATGTATTGTTACCTAGATGCATACAAATCCCCATATATATATTCGTCATTCCTCTCTTCCTATCCTGTGCCCGTGTTTCCTGTTTTGTGTGCATTCTGCAAAGTATTTTCAAATCGACTGTATTGCTTTTTGCCAAAAAACGAAAGAAAAAAACAAATTCCAGCCAATTTTTGTTAAACTTTTTTTGACTGGTTGCCCTTTTGCAATAAATACGAAAATTATAAATTATAACCACGTAAATGTCTTGCGAAAAGTTCAAAGCCTGCATCGGGCGTCTTTGGTATTTTGTGCTCAAGGACAACACGGTTGTCGTTCCCTGTGGTACACCGAACGTGCATGCCGAGATGCCGATGTCGATGCCGCAAAGCTCAATTTAATGAAATTGATTTTAGTTAAGACCAGCTGTAAAACTATGTGCTCGTCCCGAGCAAACGACTAACGCACCAAATACCACGTACCACGTACATACAATCACTGGCCAAAGGAATGCACACAACACTCACAGGACACAGACATCGAGTGCAGTTCGCACTCCTTTCGGCTGAGGCTTCGGCAATGTAAAAGGAAGTAAGAAGTCGTTAAATTTGCTTGCCAGGCAGCCACTGAGCCACAAAAGCCACCGCATCAAATTAGTTTTTCGCTTCTTTTTTTTTTGCGTTCGCTTAAAATATAATTTGCTTGGTTGGTTGGCTGGTTGGCTAGTTGCATCGACAACGCGGCTGCACAACCAAAGGATTCAATTATAGCCGCCGCGTTGCCGCAACCGCGCTTGCCACACAATCATGCTTGCATGCATGTGTGTGTACAAGATATATGCGAGTATATTATTCACTTTAAAACAACAAACACAAAGCCCGCACAAGTTGGCCTATTTAATGTATTTGACAGCTCGCACACAACACACAACACACATTCTTAGGCACAGCCCAAATGATGCTTATAAGCAAATAGCGAGCGTGTGTGTTGGCAGTTGCTTATGGCCGCTAATATAGCCCTGTCAATTGTTGAGAACGATGTGCTGCACTTCATGACTTTGTTTTGCTTTTACGCCGTAAAGTTGCCGCCTCCTTGTCTTTCTTCTCTTGCACCCAAACCACAACCGTGTGTGTGTGTGTGTGTGTGTGCATGTGTACTCACACATATGCAAACACACTGCAGACGTTTGGTAATGTGCAGGCAGGCATGTTGTGTTTTTGCATTGCGCTCAAAAGTAGGCAACGAATTGTGTCATGAACAGATGCTTGGCTTTGGCCCTTGCACTATGGGCGAACTTCCTTTTTTCGAGTATTCGACATTTGTTTGAACTACTTTTAAGATCAGTGCTAGAAATGCAAATACAATAACACAACAAATCACTTAAAATTACTTTTTTTTATAACGATGAAATTAAATATAAAGAAATTGACTAATAACTAAGAGTATGTATTAACAACTATTTAAATTTGAAAATTATACTGCTGTGATAAATAAGATATTTTTTTATAGATTAATATAATAGTATTGGCATAAAGTACGTGTAAACAATTTATTTAAATAAATTATGGAGAATTTGAGTTTTTTGAGTAATGAAAGGATAATGCCGCGACGACTACATGTAATAACAATAAAAATTAAATAAAGCAACCAAATATCTTGCTTATTTAAATGCTTTTAAGTTGCTCCATAGTGCCGTGTGCTTGTCAA
Source organism: Drosophila immigrans (assembly GCA_963583835.1). Lineage (NCBI taxonomy): Eukaryota > Metazoa > Arthropoda > Insecta > Diptera > Drosophilidae > Drosophila > Drosophila immigrans. Next base: position 20,280,502 of record OY757142.1, on the reverse strand, counting down.
AAGAAATGTTGTGGGAAATGGCTTTCACTCGCGGATGCTTGCTCTCTAGCAAATGGAGTGGAAATGCATTAAACATGCGAGTGCGGCAAGAACTAAATACAGTTCAATTTATGCACACAGAGACTCAATAATCATTCTAATCACAACCCCAAATTCTGAAATTGAAAATGCAAAAAGCAATCAGTTGGCAATTGCTTAATTAATTATGCAATCATTTTGCTCTGCCGCTCGTTAAACAAACATAATTATATAGCACAAGTCAAGTCGGCAGCAAATCAATAATTAATGAGCAGTTTAGGTAAATCCAGTGACACAAACATGCGATGATAACGCAGAGTATTCCCCCAAAAAAAGCATAAAGAAAAAATGAAAGGCATAAGAAATTACCGAGTGTTTGTTCTGCAGAAGTGCGAGATTTGTCCCCACACATAAAAGTCTATGTATATATTTATTTTTTGGAATAGAAATGTGTATACTTATTTTCAAGCATGCGAGTATATACTTATTTCGCTAAAGTGAAATATCACAAGAGGCAGCACACATATTGTGCACATCTATGCAAATATTACTAGCACAGGCCTCGGGCGATTTTAAAAGGGCACCCACGCGAGATTTTCCGGAACTCGAGAGCAGGCGGCACAGATGCTCAATTACATCGACACACACACGAACACAACTCGCACATAAACCAAATAAAGGCAAATGCAATTTTCTCAAAAATGGTTACTTATGAAAAATTGATACGGCGACAAGACAAGCGCACAGATACAGCTCCAAGGTGTACATGGATCTGCAGAAGTCTCGCTTTATCCGACTATGTGTTGGGGCTTTAACATGTGTTTATGCAGTGCGTCGATTTGTTGCTGCCACACTGCCACACTTCGCGTTGAGCATTGGTGCCACAAGGCAGTCGGATTATTTATATTTACTCACAATTTTTTCATCTTTCTGCACATGAAGTTGCCTGCCCCAAAGCACAGGCAGAGTTAGTTATGCCAGCCAGAGATTTGGAGCAACGTCGTCTAGGCGCCACGTGTCAAGTGCCAACTAATGGGTTGGGATTTCACCAATCTGTTGCGCTGCCGCTTCGCCTTTCCCCCTCCTCGCATGTTAATGCCAAAAATAATTTAGAATTTAAGGCAGATTTTCGATTTTGAGTAAGACGCTTTATTCACAATTCTCAGAGGCAGACATAATCGTACCTAAACAAATACACTTTATATTCATATTTAATATTTACACATTAATGTTGCATAACTTAAAGAGTTGAAGAATTGTTTCCGATGTACTATATGTGGTAAGTATTTGATACGTTTAAGATTATATACAAGTGTAACACGCATAGAATTAGAAAGTCTTCATTTTGCTTTAAATCGATAGATGACTTTGGTTTATGGTTTATATTTAGCACTTAGATCAACGAAATTGTACATATTTTAAATACATATATCTATATAGTATTGGTAGTATGTATATAGTATTTGGTTTCTGCTATTAAACACGCAATTAATGTAGCCGCAATGAATGCTCGCTTGCAATCGTAATGTGATATGGCCAACGCACATACATAAGTGAGTTATCATTTCCTCGAATTTCATAACTCATACGCCCCGTTGGCAGGGGAGTCTTTCAATTAATTTTGTTGCTTCAATTGGTTTACATTTACATCAATTAATTATTTAACAATATCCATTCGCTAAACATAAATTCGAGACATGATGGCTGAAGTTGAAGTCGAAGTTCAATCTACAGCCAGGTTTTGTCATCAGCCGCCGTCTGTAACTGTAACTGTGTGTGTGCTTGTGTCTGTGTCTGTGCCTGTGTTTGTGTCTGTGTTTGTGACTGTGTCTGTGTTGTGGTCGCCACACTGTTCACATTGTTGATGCGACGATAGTTGTTGTTGTAGCTGGAGGAGCACACGACCTGCATTTGTTGGAGCTGCAGCTCGATGCTCTCGGGCGAGGCAGCTGACGCCGCTGCTGCTGCTGGGGGCTGCTGTCAAGGCAAAAGGTTTGTGGTGCGACTCTCTGTTGCCATGTTGATGCCACTGCTGCTCTTGTCGCTGCTCCAGCGCTCCTGCATCTCCTGCTGGTACGGCGATCTGTGACCACGCAGACTAACCGGACCACCGCTGTTTCTGCTGCCCAGCTGCTGCTGGACGGGCATTGAGTGCCGTTGCTGCCCCTCTGCCGCCTGCTCCGCAGTTCGCCCCGCCGAGTTGCGCAGCACACCTGCAGAGGAAGGAATTGTTTTGAGGAATTGAGCAACTCGATTGTCATTGTGCAATCGTAGCGCTTACCGCAGTGCGACACTCGATGCGATTTCGGGGAGCCGGGACAGGCATAAAGTATGGATTTCTGTGTGTCTGCGAATGGGGCGCAAGAAGAGTGCGTGAATCAGGAAAGTCATTAGAATAGCAGTAGTAGTATTTACCATTCCGTTTGATGCGATTGTGGTCGGGGGAGCCGGAGCAGGAGTAGCGCGAGGTGAGATTATCGCGGCGGTTAAGCGACTCGGCGCCCACGTTCACAAAGGGACACCAGCGAAAGACCATTTTGAAGCCATAGCGAAACCTGCAAATACAGTACATCAGAATGCAAACAATGAACGAAGTTGTCATCTTCTGTCCCGTCGTGAGTTGTCACAGCGTGTGCATCCGCTTGGAAATGAAATGGGAATACATAATCAGCAGCGAATGCCAGCCAAAGATGTTGACCAAGTCCAAGCTCGACTGCTCATTAAAGGCCATGAGCTATGCAGAAGATGCCATCAACTGCCTTACCAGGTAATGCTATTTGCATTACCTGCCAGCATTCCATCTCTGTCTGCAAGTAATCGAATGAATGATTGACATCTCTCTCTCTCTCTCTCTCTCTTTGAGTTCGATCGGGTCTTGCAGTTATTTCTGTGGAAAACCAAGAACCTTTGGCATTTGAATGATTTGGTTGCACGTTAACTTGCTTGATTTACGTTTTACTATTCAAGCTCATTCATTCAGCACTCACCACTCACCACTCACCACTCGCATTCACATAGTTCGACACCGACAACTGCTTGACAGTAGTTGCAATAATAAACAACTCACTGTGAAGACTGACTTGAAGACTGCTCGACTTGGCCGACGCGCTTTCTTCACTTTAACGTGTGGTGAGCATACCCGTTTGCTTGGCTTTTGTTTACAGGGTAGCACAACCACCTTTATGGACTCTCATCATTTACATAAGGGCGGCGTTGTTGCCACAGCTGGATGGAGTTGATACGTGTTGGCGTCAAACTTTGGATGCACGTAAACCGGCAGGACATCAGCCCCAATAAATGACTTCAGCCCATGGTCCTTCCCTCCAGCCCCTCCCCTTCCGTTGGGTGGCAACGACGCCGCGTCGACAGCAACAGTCATTGGCATGTTGACTGGGCCAAATTAATTGCAATCAGTTACGTTTCCCCTTAACGGATGTGGCACACGGACGCGTAACGAACACAAACCCATCTGCCCCATCGGCCCCATGTGGCAGAGTGTCTTTGTAGGTGTTTGTTATACTAGTTGCATACTCATATGGCATACTAGATATGCGATTGCTTTCAACGAGGATGGCTCAATTAATTTGAAATGGAAACTCTGATCGAAATCTGAGCATGCAATCGCTTACTTCTGACGATCCTAAGGCAACAACAATTATTGCAAATACTCCTATATATAGTGCAGTGAACGTAGTAGAATGCGAATATTTCATTATACGAGCGCTTTAAAGAGTGAATATTTGTTTGTAAAAACACTCTAGAGAATAAACACCACATTTGTACTAACAACTAACTGCATTCTATTTGAGAGAAGTAAAAAGAAATATTAGGTGTTATGTCGATGAGTGCATTTTTACAGGTAAATGCAATATGCATTTCAAATTTAAATCGAAAATATTTTTGAATTTGTTTTTATTTTATTCTATGCAATTCTCATGAATTGTTGACTTTATACATACATACATATAACATATACTATATATGTGTACTCGGATGTTATCAAAATTATTTTTTTTTTTTCAATTTGTTTTATACTTAATGCTTCTGGTTTTTTGTAGTTCTTTGAACAGTATTTTTTTGTATCATCTTATATTTTGATGAAATACAAATTTATTTTACTCCTTTTTTTTTAATTCTCTGTTTCGAGAGTGTACTGTATTTATGTTATTAACTTAATTTTTTAATGACTACAAAAATAAAAAAAACTTGATTGCTTCTGGTTCTTTTTTATCTACGAATCTATGTTTTTATTTTACCGCCCTCGCTGCGATTAGACGCTTGCGATGCTAAATGCGCGACGCCAAACGAAGATAAAATAATGATAAGAATAATTATGTTGATAATGCTGCTTTCTGCTGCTGCTGATGTTGATGATGATGATGATGATGATGTGGGCGTCAAGTTCATTTCCGGCCAACAAACTAAGCGAGTGGCTAACTGACGAGCTGGCTAAGTGAGTGACGTTAGAGGAGCCAACTGTGTGGAATGTGGGCACACATTATGCGTGGCAAGGGGGCTGTGGCAAGGGCGTCGTGTGAAGGGTCGGTGGGGAGGCCAAGTGGCTGCGGCATTGCACTTAACGCCCTCAACGCTAATTCAACCGCAAATTACATAATTTGTCGTCGGCCAAAGGGCGTAGGGCGAAGGACTGAGGGGGGAGACTTGGAGAGCTGATTGTAAGAGTACTCACCGGGAATTCATCCAGCAGTAGATAATCGGATTGTACATGGAGTTGCTCATGGCCAGCCAATAGATGGCCAGATACAGTTCCTGGATGAAAGGCTCCTCCGTGATGGCCGGATAGCAGGATGTAACAATGAAGTACGTGTGGAAGGGCAGCCAACAGACGCCGAATATTAAAACAACCACAATCATCATTTTGACCACCTAAGCGGAAAATTAAAGCGATTCCCATTAACTATAAAATATACACAAATGTATCTCGATCTATTTATGCAAATCGTTAAAGTGTAGCATACTTTTTGGGGCATCAGCGCATTAATATTTGTATTCATGAAAGGGGTTGACAGCGACTTACCCTTCGCTTGCTGCGCACGTTCTCCACCTGCCTGGGCGTGTACTCGCCGATGGTCTTGGAGCCCCACAGCTCGATGCCCACCCGCGAGTAGGTGACCGTCATGGAGATAATGGGCAGAAAGTAGGTGAGTATGAGAATGAGTATGTTGTAGCTGGGGGAGAGACAAACAATCGATATGTGTAACAAGTAACAAGTAACAAGTCATCATTGTCATTATCGCATCGCATGTAAGTAGTATGTAAATGTACAATCGCCTAATGTGCCGTCATTTTTTATTGGGACCGACATATAATGACAGTCCACGTGCCAGCTAAATGGCTGTAAAGCGTACACATCTTTTATGTGCCATTCGATGCGACTTTGTGTCGTGATGTGTGTGTGTGCCACACATTTTATTGCCATTGTCCCGCAGATAATCTGATCTATGAAATTGTCTGATTCACTGATTTATGGCTGCATGCAGCTTCGCATGCAACACACTGCAAGCAGCAAACGACTCCTTGTGTCCTTGGGATACTCACAGATGCTCCTGCTTGGAGTGATACGTTTGGCCATCGGGCCACTCGGGGAAGCAGACGATGCGCGTACTGTTCTGCACCGGCACCTGAAAGCAGGGGAAACAAACCGAGTTGTTCAGTGGCGGGCAGCACAAACACGAGTGCCCAAATATATTGTATAAGCACCTCTTCGGTTTTATAATAGAGCAGCAGCGGGCAGGAGATGAGCGTCGAGGACAGCCAGATGACCGCGGCGATGGCCAAATTACGGCGTTTGCTCATCCGCGGTTGCAGTGGCTTCATAATTGCCACGTACCTGCAATAACCCAAATGTATATGTATCGTACAACTTTTAAAACGGACTCTGAAAACAGGGGGGAGTCTGCCTTGTAAACTAATTATTTTTATTCGCATGAGTGCTGGCAAAAAATTTACTTAAGTGCGCCTGGTATATCAGTTTTGGCAACTGGCGACCGCCAAAAGGGCAGCTCAAAGGGAAGTGAATCGGATTGGGGACTTTGAAGCACTCTCAATTATTGTTTTTATTATTTAAAACTTCTTGAAAGCAAGAAGAAACTATGGAAACTATTGCACTGTAACTTTATACTTGCTTTTATTACGATGGAAACATTGAAAATTACGCTGGAAATAATACGAAACGACTTTTTAAATAAATAATGCAGAATTTAGAATCACTTCTTCTTCAGTTTTTGAACGTATGATGGGAAAATAATTTAAATGAATTTTCTGTAAAATAATCTATTATACCTCTAACTATATTCCAAATGTGTTGTTATGTTTGAATGGACTTTTCACTTAATAAATAATTAAATATGAACAAAAATCATAAATTTAAAGATTATTTGGCATGCTATATTTAATATTATAGAGTATTTGGATGCCTGAACGCCTTTCACAGACCTTTTCTAACTGCATTATTAGGAACTGCCCCAAAATCAAATTAATTCGCCATATTCGTGTCTGCGCCGTCACTCAATGGAAACTAATGAAATTTGAACTGTGCGCTAGTCGCATTTTGGAATAAGTTTTTGACCAGGAAATTTGATTATCTGTATGCAACATAATAAGCTCTCTCACTGCAAAGTCAAAGTCAAAGGGAGCCATGTAATGAATTTAAATGGAGTCAACAACAAATGGGAATGGGAAATTTGAAATGGCTCTTTGTTATTCTGCATAGCTGTTGTGGATCAATTGATGGGCCCTTAAATAGGGCGATGCTTGACAGGCTCTTGTCAGAATTGATGAACTGCACATAATATTCGGAGTTTCGATTGCGTATTGAGTGAAATCCCTTGTTGGCTTGGCTCTAAACGAGCCTCACGTTGAGCTCGATGAATGATGGCGTCGATTTGGCCAACAATATTCGAGAACGCAACAAGCTATTGACATGCTCGTACCCCTTTTGATTCAGCTCTGTTGGCTTAACATATCAAAACGCAAGACATACATACATGACTACATATGTACGATTTTATTAAATTGATCCGTTTTTTGGGTTCACCGAGTCGAGTCAGAGATTGATAAGGGTAACTGCACCCAAATCACGGCAACCGAAAACCGAAAAACTTGGCAAACGAGCCACGCACGTCTGCAATTTGTTGAGTACTCTCCATACACATATATAACATTTTATCGTGGGAGTTTGAAGGGAATTAACTCACTTACCTGTCAATTGAAATCGCCATTAGCGTGAACACCGAGGCACAGATACTCAGCATGGCAATGAATTGCGAAACCTTGCAGTAGAACTCGCCGAAGGGCCAATCATTGTCCAGCATATAGTAGTAGTTGAAGGTTACGTTCAGACTGGAGACCATCGCATCTGCTATCGAGAGATTCACTGCGCGATAAATAAACAGGAAACAGGTGTTGTGGATTAGTCAAGTCAAGTAAATCACGTGACATTCGCAAATACCCGAATTGCAAATAAACAATCGCATAATTATCTATGGCAACAAGCAGCAATTGTCTAGTAGGGCATGCTCGCCTAAGAGATACCACTTATAGAGTGGAATGACAGTTTATAATCATTTTCACGATTTATGTAATTATAAGGACAAATACAATAATAATAATAATGAATTGCACTTTTTGAAATTTTAATTTTGATTTGATGTAATTTACTACATTCCAAAATCATAACTTTAAATAAATGAGAAATGTATTTAATTTGAGATCTAATATTTTGACCCATTTCGATAACCCATTGTCTATGATTATATTAATAAATATTTTAATAATTAAATTAAATAAATATTCGTATTAACTTGAAGAGAAAGTTCTGCGAGTGAAGTAAGTAATTCATAATGTCAAAGTAAAATACAAAGAAAAAGTAAAATGCAAAATTAACTTTAAAAAAATAGTAAAAAGTATTGTGTATTTTGGCTTTTCAATTTAATTTTCTTTCTAACTTTCTAGTAACAAAATTAAAATAAATTGCAAACCCAGAGTTTTTAGTTCTGCTACTTTCCATAATAGTCAAAAATTTATTCAGTTTAGAATAATGAATCGACTTAAACTAAATAGTATATTTATACTCTAAGTAAAAACTTTAATATTGTTTGGATCTTTTTTGACAAGAAGATTTTATGAAAACTTGCAGACGTTATGCCTTAATCTAAAGTTAACTACACTCAGTGTCAATATAAACGCACACCAAAAAAAAAAGAAGGAAAAAGGAAAGGAAGGTGAATGACATTAGCATAGCTTTAATGTGCCCCATTTGCATTCGTTGCCGGGTATACAGAGTTATTTAACAAGTGCGATAAAAAGGTAAAAGGCAACGAACGGTACATATTTTGGCCATATGTACATAATTTGGGTGTTAGAGAAGCAACTGGCGACTGGCAGGTTGGGTGTTTTATTTGTTTGTTTGTCTTATATTTTTCGCGTTTATTTATGCGCTGTACATTTATAATTAGCAAAGAGTTAAGTGCAGTTCGTGGGAGTCTTCAACAGACCTCTGCGAGACTCGGCATAATTAGGCGGGGCAACGACGATGGTGTCTGGCAGCATTTACGGCATTTGCAGCGTGGCATAATTCTTACTTTCATTCGCGTTTTTACGAGTATTGTAAGTATGTTTGTAACGATTTACATGCCAATGAATCACAACGAAACCGAAACAGAAGCGAGGGGTGAGGGGTGAGATGTGCCTTGGGTAGCCCAAAAGGAAAGAGACGAAATTATTGTTATTATTATTATTATTATGACGACGAAGACGACGACGACGACGACGCTGAGTGTGGCTGGCATGCCTTGGCCCATTGTTTACTTTTCATTATCTATGTAGATAAGCAGCAAGAGAAATAAGCATAAAAAGCAACACTCGTAACAACACCCACAGTAATAACAACAACAGCAACAACAGCAGCAGCAACAATGCGAATAAAACAAATGTTCTCCGAGGCATTGGACTGTGTAGTTCTTGGCCAACATTGACGCCTCCAGAACAAGGAACGTGTCGCATTTGCCAAACGACCTGTCTCGACTCGGCCTTTTGGGCCATCGGGCCATCAACATGGGGCCTGAGCGGAGCCTGGAGACGAGGCGGCGGCCACGTAGTCGAATATCGATTTGGCCTCGTTTTAATTAATAAAAATCTAATAACAATAGCACAATGAACACAAACAAAAGATGCAAATGATTCGCTTTGATAATAAACCTGGCTCGGCCAACCAACAACTTCTCTCCTTCATTTCCATCTCCGGTTGTTGTTCGGAAATTTGCGTGCTTTGAATTTATAAGAAGTGCGGGTAAACGTTGAACTTGGCCAACTAATAATGTTGCCCAATGTGAATTTACAAATGCAAATTCCGTAATGGCCTGCAAAGCCATTCGCGCTTCAAGGCATTTCAGTTTACATAATAATAATCAGTTCACAGAGAGCTTTGGCCTCTTGCCAGACTTCGGCTGGGGGGCAACACGTCTGTCGACGACACAACAGAACAGAAAAGAACAGAACTTCCGCTCTGAAGACATTTCAGTCGAGCAAAGTCAAGTCAACTATTGCTCTGTAAACGCCGCTCTGTTGCAGTTGTTGCTTCGCCTCTTCTGCTGACGGTCGGGGTTGAGTTTGTTTCTCAGACGCCATTATGGCTGACAGTGCAACTATTTTGCCAGCCTTTTTCATTGTCAACTAGCGCATGCATAAGGCCGCAGGGCTTTCGACTACACAGTCGTACTGTGCGAGTGTGCAGTGGGTGTGTGTGTGCGAGTGTGTCACAATTGTCGGAAGGCAGTTGGCTGACAGCATCTGGCCGGGGTTAGTTTGCTGTTGTTGCATTTTTATACGCTTTGTTTTTAATGGTTTTGGCAATGGCAGTCGGAATGCAATGCATACAAATACATGTGTATTCGAAGTACCCACACACACACGCACACACATACACATACACACACGCACACACATACACATACACACACGCACACTAGTACGTCTTGCCTATAAAATAAATGACTCGAATATGGCATATGCATGAGCAGCAGAAGGGCAAAGCGTCGACAAAGCGAATCAAAACTGAAAGAGCATTGTCAGCATAATATCATTATGGCCCAAAGACGCCCTCAAGCTGTGATGACAAGAATTTCATTAGTTAACTCGGACTTTTCTTTTCGTATTTCCATTTAATTAAATGCCAACAGCGAAAACCTTAAGCAGCGCCGCATTTAATTGCATTAAAGTGCTCTTCAAAGTTTGATTATTTCATTTATTAGCTTGCATATTCTCGTCATTTATGCTTCGTTGCGTTGCATTCTCACAACTGCAGGCAACAATATATTTCGCCCCCACGCAGCTGAGCGTGAACTGAGCTGGCATCCTTAAAAGTGCCGCCAGGCGAATGCCTCATTAATCATTGCCACCACTTGTGAGTTGAATGCAACCAGAACTTGATTAAGCCAACAATTTTATAAATTCAGCACGTGCCACGTGCCACTTGCCACACGCAGCAAGTGACGCCTAATTGGACTTGACGAATTTGCAGCTTGAAGACGACTCAAATGTTGACATGGCGTATGCGCCGTAATAAGTATACGCCTCGTAAGCACTCACCTATGAAATAGTTGGTCACTGTGCGCATTCGCTTGGTGGTCAGCACAATCCAGACAACAATTAGATTACCACCAGTTGCCACAATTACCATGCCACCGAAGAGTATGCTCCAGAGCACCTGACGCCACCACGGCACCACGAAGGCAAACTTGGTATCCGGCGACGCGGCATCCTCGTGATCGGCATTGACACCGTAACCAACATCTCCGGCTGTTAGGCCCGTAATGCCTGTGGGCAAGCTGTGAATAGAGGGAGAGTGGAGAGAGGGCGAGAAGTGCGAGTGTTAGAACAATGCTGTATTACTGACATGAAGATTATGTGTGTTAAGCCGAAACGAGTGGCAAGTGTGGTGTCCTGTTGCTGCTTGTTCTCCAGTCTGTTCGCTGCCAGGATATTAGGTGAATGTAATTGTGCGTGCGTTGACAAATCCGTGTTTTTGTGCGCCGCCTGCGACATAAAACCACACTGGCTCAGGCTCAGGCTCCGGCTCAGGCTCAGTCGGAGGGTTACGAGCCCCATACGTCGACATCTTTTTAATATTTTGTGTCTCCGATTGTTTATTTAGCTCGCTCTGTTTGTGTTTCGGGGTTCGTGTGTGTGTGTGTGTGTGTGTGTTTAAATAGGCAATTCACACACACTCACTCACACAGCAGCAAAAAAGGAGACACAAGCTGAGACATAGATTTAGTGGTTTTGTTTAAAGAGGCAACCCAAGCAGCGCTTGTGGACGGAGAGGCGCCAGGACGCGTCGTCTGTCAACCGAATGGAACGCGTGTGCTGGTCCTTAATATGTGCGAGTCTATCGGCCTCATGTTATACGGCTCGTTAAGGGCCCCGGACACAAGTAATTTAATATGTACGCTGTGTGCTCGCTGTCTTCTCTATGTATTGTGTATGTGTGCTGATATATGAAGCTGTCTGGGGGACGCGAGTGTGATGAGGGAGTCTTTGAAGGGGATTCAGACTGAGCTGCTGTTGCTGTTGCTGCTGCTGCTGCTGTCTGAAACGGACTGTTTCGTCATTAGTGTTTACTGCCAGCTCTTCAGAGCAATTAAAATATGTATTCTCATCACTTTAGTATGATGGATTCAAAAACGTGGACTCGGGGGCCATTTGCATAAGTCCCCTTTGTTTATTGGCCTAGTGCAAAGAGGATTATTGATTTTTGCCAAGGCGGCTAGTTGCTCAGCCACACACACACACACGCACACTCGCACAAAGCGTGGGAGGAGCATAAAAAAAGGAAAAATATATATAAATAAAATAACAAAATCTAAAGAAAACCATTTCATGCAACAGCCGCAGGCTCACGAAAATGTCATGGTAAAAAATAAAATAAAATAAAATAAATCTGTTATTGTTGCTATTCTCGAGCTCTTTTCTTTGGTGTGTTTTGATTTTTTGCATTAAGCCCAAGAGCGCACAATGCGGCGCGGCGCCAAGGCAAACAAATAAACAGTTATAAAAAGAAAACATTGGCAACCGCAGCGGCAACAACAGCAAAAGATACTCGTACTTCAACTACATCAACTTAAAGATGTCGTTGCCATCCTAGATGAGCCATTGCCATTGCCGTTGTCGTTGCCGTTGCCGTTGCCGTTGCCGTTGCCGTTGCCATTTGCCTGCAACTTGAAGGCCGCTCAGGACCTCAGAAAATGTATTGCCAAAACGTCAAACGCAGCAATTATCTCTGTCTTCCCTTCGCTGTCCCCCTCCGCGTCCCTCTGCCGGCGAGTACTTATGCGGATAGACGGATCTCTGCGACTGTGTGTGAGTGTGTGTGGGGGCAGTAAACAAATTTGAGCTGCAGCAAAACGACTGCCGTAGTCGTTAAATATGTAAAAAAAAGTCGACAGCAGCAGCAATGACAGACTCTGCAATACCCTATTTAAAGCAACAAAATATATTTGAAATGTTTACAAATAAATTTCCCTTTGGGTATTAAATATTTCCCATTAAATGCAGACTAATGAGTAGTGTTAAAGTGAACTCTGTTAACTTAGCAGACTCTATTAGTGTGGTGATGTTAACATTAGGATCAATTGAGACTCGCGATGCTCTCAGTTCAATATAAAATATGACTTTTGTTTCCCAGGGGACAACAGAAGACGACATTAAGCAGTCAGCGATACACACACACACCCGCACACGCACACATACTGCGACAATCGGATAGATAAAATACGAAATGTGTATTTGTTGTTGTTGTTGTTGTTGTTGTTGGTGGACTGTGTGCCGCGTGGGCCATCAATGTAATGTATTTGAAACGGAAATAAAAAGCCAAGAACTGGGCGGAGTAAACGGAAATGTTTGACTGATTGAATGGCGACTTGCAGCGAATGTGTGAATGCCGGAATGAATGAATGACTCACTGACTGAATGCCTCAATGGATGCCGCAATGTGGAGTCATTAGATATGCATGGTTAGCACACAAAGCGTAAGCGAAAACGAAAACGAATCGAGTCCAAGTGAAGCGAGTTCATCTACTCGAATCAAGAGCAACCAGAGCTGAGTTGAGACACAGAGTGAGATTGAGGCTTTGGCAGCCTGGCTGCCATCTTCGACTCGACTGTTTGTTGGCCAAGAGTCGTTTAATGGCTGCGTGTGTTGGGCATTAATTCAATTTGTGTCATAATTAGGCATTGGCATTGCTTGGACCATGTTTACTTACACCCGGCTCAGATTGTAGGTCAGACTGTTGTGTCGGAAGTCCTGATTGAAATCAGGAAGTGGCGTTTGATTGGCCACAGCCATGACGCTATTCATTGCATTGTAGATCAGGGCTGGGGCCAAAGTGCTCCAGTTGCTCCAGTTGTAGCTGATGTCTCGCTCATTGTCGCTGCCATTGCTGTCCAGCAGTTCATCGATGTTCTCCATGACGGGTGACGGGTGACGGATGTCGTTGGCGTTGTTCTAGAGACCAGCGTCAAGCATGCCCTTTAACTGGCGTCCCGGGAACCTCCCGTCGGGTGTCCTTGGCTTCGCGTTCCCTTTGTTTGCCCTGACTAATGTTGCGTGTCCTTTTTGGGTATTGCTATTGCTATTCCTATTTGGTTTCCATTTGCTTGCTCGTGTGCCTGCAACAACAACAACAAAAACAGAGTGAGAGAATAATAATACATTTAACTAATTTCATTTTCAGGCAACCAAAAGGCAAAAATAATTCTTAGAACTTTCGTGTTTTCACTCAACCACAAAAATAGACCAACTCTGTGAGTCTGTGTATCTGTATCTGTATCTGTGTCTCTTTGTCGGCTTAGACTTTGCAGACTTTTATTTACCACTCGCATTGTGTGGCATTGCGATTGATTTTGATTTGTGTATTTCTCAAACAATTTTTGTCACAGTTGCGGTTTGCCATTCAAACTACGGATGGCAAGCAACTTTTTCAGTGGTTGTTGCAAACATTCTTGCTATTTGTATCATAATAGCATAATAGGCTTTACAAGGATTTATGTGTAGCCAAATGTAAATAAGCCTGGCTACCTTTAAAGCTCACAAAACACCCACAAACACACACTTTTCAAAATTTCAATTTCTTTTCATTGAACAAACTTTTAAATTAGCAGCAACTTTGCAACATCAAAGACAATTAAAAGTTAGGCACTCTAAGCTGGGCATTGACTAATTAGGCGCCATTTAAATGCAAATTAAAACGTAAAGCATTTTAACTAGTTTTAATGATGAATATAGTTTAAGTTCGGTTGGCATATCAAAAGAAAATTAAACGAGCCTTCACAACATTTATAAATAAAGTGCTTGGTAGAATTGGCAACAATCGGACTGCCAGTGACCATTGTGATAATATCTTCCAACTTTCTTCATTACTTTTGAGCAAACAAATCAAATAGCTGCTCTCATTATACTTACTCTCCACTGAAGGGAACAAATAGCATTGAACTGCAATGCGAGTAAAAATCAGTTTGATATGAGGCATTCTAATCAACGCTTGCTCTCATAACATGGCAATGAGTACACTCAATGCTTATCAATGACAACACTTCAAATCAGCTTTGAGAAATATTTCTTGTTTTTGATAATGCTCTCTAGTGCTCTCAAAACACAAATAGCCCGAAGAATGCTTGACTTCAAGATACCCACTGTACAAAAATAAATTGTTCTGCTCGTCTTGTTGAACATCTAATCAAAATCTGTAAATGACCCGTCGCTCAACACGGCTACAATACAATTAATAATACAAACAATTGCGGTTTTTATAAACGAATCAAGCAGCAAAAAATATAAAAATAGACTTTTCAATTTTGCTTTGTTTTTCAATTACTTTTGTTTTTCTTTTGTTGCCTGGACAAATACGCATTGAAACAATTGATGAAAAGCAGCAAGAGGTCCAAGATTAAAACAAAAACACAACAACAGCAAAAACTAATCCAATTCCATATATACATTCACACTCGAGACAAACATTTTATAGAATTTGTCCCCAGAGCTCTAGATTCACTCACCTGTAGCTGTTAGCCAAAGTTAAGGCTGAGACTGAGACTGAGACTGAACTGAGGCTGAAACGGAGGCTGAGAATGCTTCTGGCTGGCGCGTTCTGGCATAGAAAATTGCTTTTACTTTCCCTTTATTTGTCGCTCGCAATGACAGTTAAAGTTTTTTCTTGATAAAAGACCAACAGATGTGGCAAGTGGCAAGTGAACTCAACGGTGGCAACGGTGGCAGCAACGCCTGCCTGCTTCTTAAGCTTTTCGCCCTTCAACCGCCGACCGAAACTGCTGCTGACAGATTGAGACAATTGCGAGTGACGGAAACGTCAGACAGACTTCTCTGGCCACCACTTGAAGTTCCACAGAATGAGGACACCACCCGGACCATCATCATCATCAGCATCAGCAGCACCATCGACCCAGCAATGGTTTGACATTTTTCGCCAAATTAAGCGTCGACTGAGCCCTTAACTCTCCGCATTTATGATGCTTAAATTCCGAAAACAACAACAACAAAAATAACAAAACACCAAACAAATTTTCATGTGCAAACAGAATGAAAATAATATAAAATTGGGAAAAATAAAATCGAGTTTTTCATCATCGAAATGGGTTCCGATGTCGCGCTTGAGCAGACGATGCTCCCGATGCCCAGATCATTAATAATACTGGATTATGTGGCCAGCAGTTAATCAATTAATCTGCCGGCATTTCAATTTCCATTTCCAATACGCTGCGCGTTTCCATTTCACAAACAAAGTCTAAAATTGTTGTTAAGCAAATGCGAAAATCAATTACTGCCAAGTTAGCCGGCGCTGACAATAATTACGAATACGCTGCGCATACTTTAACAACAAAAAACATATGCCAATATTATGCATTCGCTGCGAAGCGACTGAAACCAGAGAGAGAGAGAGAGAGATGGAGAGCGGAAAATGGAGGAGATAGCACTACGCTGCAGTTGTGGCGACGTCGGGCATTGTAGTCTTAATGAAATGTAAACAAACTTCAAAAGAATGTTGGCTATAATTGGCAGCTACCCAGAACAACCACACGACTACCCTATACCGACTATATAGACAGTTGGACTGGACTGGACTGGACTGCAACGCGACCGCATGCCCCACGAAAAAAAAATAAACTCAAAATATTTGTGCACGAAATATTTGTTAAACTAACAGAATGCAGACGACACGAGAGCAGGAGCGGGAGCGTAGAGTTTCCACTTTTTGGGAATCTTTTGACTGATGACTTTTTTTTGCAATAATCGCAAAAAATTGGATTTCGCTTTTTTGTTGTCGACTTGAAAAATAGCCCAACTGTCACGTGCCGTCGAGTTGATTGTTGAAAACTGTTAAAGTCACAGGCAGGCAGGCAGGCCGGCTGGCAGACAGCCAGGGGAGATGGATGGATGCCAAGTGGGAGGGGTGTGGGTTTTGGGGCATTCTCTCCCATCGCATGCGACATGCGGGCAGATAACGTATACGCGCCGTGTGCCGTGAACCGTGGGCCAGAATTATTCAATATTTTGACGGCATCATAGCAACTAAATGAATTTGTCATGCCGTCACTCTGTTCACTTTTCAATAAATTCATAAAGTGCAGAAGAGTTACAGTCAAAGGCGGGTTCGCTTGACACGAAGCGCTGAGTCATTTGATATGATAATTCCCGGATTACGTCTGCAAACTATCGACTCAACATGTATTCAGGTCAGAGCAGGACGACCTCTTGCGCTCTGTGGGGATTGTGTGCTCGCCTCTGGCCATCACTTGTGCCCACTGAATCATAGGGTATGCGCTTGTGTGTCGCTATTCTGTTTGGCCAGTCAAGTGCAGGGTCTGCACCCGACAGAGGCGAAACAGCAAAGCAGAAGCAAACAAGTAAGAAAGCTACAGTCGAGAGTGCTCGACCGTATGATACCCGCAACCCATTTCGAGAAAAAACAAAAAAATTAAATTATATTTAAACAAAAAACATACCAAATATACTAAAACTTGTTTTTTTGTATATATTTGAAAATAGCGGGTAAAATACCGCAACACCGTTATGGTCACACTGTCAACTAAACAAACAAAGCGCGGGCAGCTGCAAGTGAATTTTGCATATAAAATTGATTCTTTAATAACTTCCTTGTTTTTTATTGGATTTCAACCAAATTCTCAGGAATCATTGAGAATATAATTATTATTATGCATACCAAATTTCAATGCTCTAGGTCTATTATTACGGCTTTTACAGTCTTTTGGGGGCGGAAAGGGGCGTGGCATCCAACTTTTGAAATAAACTTGATCTGCGTAGGACATATAGGAGTACTGTCCCCAAATTTGGTAGCTCTAGCTCTTATAGTCTCTGAGATCTAGGTGTTCATACAGACGGACAGACGGACAGACGGACAGACGGACAGACGGACATGGCTATATCGTCTCGGCTGTTGACACTGATCAAGAATATATATAGTTTATGTGGTCGGAGATGCCTCCTTCTGCCTGTTACATACATTTTCTGTTGGCACTAAGTCATAATACCCTTCTACCCTATGGGTAGCGGGTATAAAAAGCACATTTACACGTATCTATATAAATATGTGTGTACTATAATAATAAAAGAGAGTTTTCATGTGTGCGTGGCAGTTGGCCCATTGTTGCTATAACTTTGCCCTAATGGTAGGTGTGTGCGAGTGTGTGTGTGCACACACATGTGTATGTATGTCAATAAGCAATGGGTTCCGGCAGTCGTTGCTGTGCGGCATGCTGGTCTACTTTTAGGCTCACACTCACACTCTCACTCGCACTCTGTCACTCCATTGAGATGGCGTGGCAAAGTTCTAAAACAATTTAATGCTAAAATGCGCCTAGCCCCCATTTTGGTGGGCTGCAGCTTTAACTTGGTCTGGCTTGGTTGGAACACTTTTGCTTTTCATTATGGATTCGGGCTTTTGTCTCCCCCTCCCGCTCCCCTCTGCATCTCGCCGCTCTTCTCGCGCGCGCACAATGGAAATGAACTTGAATTGTAATTACCAAGGCCTATTGCGTATGTATGTTGTGTTCAACGTTGCTGTTGCCGTTGCCGTTGCCGTTGCCGCTGAATGCTGAGCAGCGCTCTAAACGAGCACGTAGCATTTTTAATTTTCCCACACGAAAACATATTTAAGTGAAATGAAATTTAATTAAATACCCCCAGCTATAAATTGGCCACAAGACCAAAACCAAACCGAGCAGAACAGCGCTGCGAAAAGCAACAAAATATATATTCATCAAAACATCATTTTTTAATGAGCTACATGAGCTGCTCCAGCCGAAAACGTATTAACGAGTATGTGTTCTTCTTTCGCACCTCGCAAAAAGCGGCCAAAAATGCTAAACAATACTCGCGAATACGTATAAAAATAAAAATAAAAGGGGTGCACACCACATATTTGTATATATCTTTTGTATACGCTGCTGCATGAGGCATGAGGCATGTATGGAGAGTCGCTGGCAATCTGTTTTTGGTATGATACCATGTCTATGTGGGCGAGATAAATTGTTTATGCGCTTTTAATTTGTTTGCGTGTGTATTAAAATATTTAAAATGAAAGCAATTACATGCGCCAGGCAAGGGGAATGAGCAACATCGTGCAGTACTTAACACTTCTGTTAAGCGCTTTGTCAAGATTTCGCGTCTATATTTAGCACCCACAATCAATGCAAATAACCAACATTTAAATTATCCTTTAAGACTTGCACATAAACAAAATGTATTCAAAAGGAAGTCCTGCTCAGAAAGTTCTGTTTTTTTTTGTTCGTTCATAAATTGGCAAGCATTCAAGTTAACTTGTCAGAAAGTCTTGCCATAAAGCATACAGTTTTATTTTAAAGTCTGATAACACTGATTGCTCTTTATGTGCATATTAGAAGACGAGTGCCGAGCAAGAACAAGAAATTCCTTTTCCGCCCTGGGAAACTTTATCGTTACTTAAATTAAAGTAAATTATGCATGACATTGCAATAAGTAGCATATGATACTTATTTAAAGCCACAATTTGTATTATGGCACTGAGGATACAGCACTCATACGACCTGTTGTTCGCCTCAGCGGATAAAGTGCCCAAATGTAGCAAGGCCAAGACAATAAAGCCAAAGCCAATGCTAAAGTTCGTGCCACAGTCCACAGAATACTGACTCTGACTCTGACTCGTTCAATGCCTTATCTTATCGCCACTGACTTGAGTTTATTAAGAGGCCAGCAGATATTTATGCGCCTGTCGTGTATAGGAAACCCAAATCGATTCGCAGACAAGAGACATTGCATTGCAACTAGCACTCGAGCTCGAACTCGCATCGCATCACACTGGCACTGCCACTGTATTAAGGGTGAATATAATAAATTTTGTTGCTGCCTTTTTGTGCGCAGTCAATTTATTGCAATTATGTGTAAATTGAGGAACAAAGCGAACCCAGACGATGCCATCGCACGAGAGGAGATCTCAAGTAACCAAGTACGTGTGGCAAGTGCAAACAGCATTCAGACTCGAACTCAGACTCGGACTCGGACTTACTCCCCATGCACTTGTCGCACTATCGGGATAGATTGACTTGGCTGAAGGATAAAGTTGTAGCTGGAGGACAGTTGTCGGTTGAGTGAAGCTGTTCAGGCAGTTGGAAAGCTGAAAGCTGCAAAAAAATAAACAGTGGAGCGAACTGAAATCGTTAAAATATGCACATGATTCACATAGTCGCATACAAACAAAGTTGTTTAGGGCTTGTCTGGTCCCGCTACCTTCATTTAAATTCATATACTGCAAAAGATAGTGGGTACAACTGTCCAGTTTTTACTGGCTCTCTCCCATGGAGAGAGAGCATGGGCTGGAGAGAGAGAAAGAGAGTATCCGGCCCTTTGTTTCTTCAGTTCCAATTTAATTAAATGTTTTGATGCATGACAGCACAGCAGAAGACGAGAACGAGCACACGATATGGCATTCATTCTAATTCGTTTAAAGACCTTTCCGCCGACTGAATCTGTAGAAACTGGCCGATGCCGGGCAGCGGGACCACAACTGGGTTCTGGACCAAGGACATACATTCATGTTGGGGGTAAACATGAAGTATATTCGCATCGCATCGCATCGCATTGGCTCGCAATGCCTGGGCATAAAGTTCAACTAATGGCTGCCAAAACACACAGACACTCACACACGCACACACACACACTTTTGACTCTTCAATACGTTAATGTGACGTGGCATCAGGGGTCGCTAAAAGCAATTCGTGTTGAAAGGATTTGAGTTGTTGGTCGCACTAAGCCCTGACCCACGGTGCTCGTGGTTTTTCATTATGTTAGCCTATTACTAGCTCAGCTGACCGTTTGTCTGGTGAGTTGGCTAAATTAGGCTCTCCCTCTCTCTCTCTCTCACACACAGTCTCTGTCTCTATCTCTTGGGCACTCTCACATTGATCCGCCCGTTTATTCGGTGGAGCAGGAATCAAGTTGAGCAAATGTTCAGCCGGATGACCGTCATTTTCGACATTAAATATTTACTGCTGGATGGGTTAGTGGCGCTTTGATTGATTTACGAGATTTGTCGGTATCAAAAACCACATTATGTATTTTCACACAGCACACTGCACACACACACACACACACACATTTACACACGTGAGTTAGGTACAAAATTGAGTTATGATTCCGATTTATAAAGAAAAGCAACGTTTGCAATATAATTGCATACCTTGCAGTATTTGTTGTAAACTGATTTTTAAACTTGTTTTGCGGTTCAATTATTTATCAAAGCCACAAAAATATTTGTCATAATGAACGGAAACAAAACACAACAATTTTCATTAGTCTAAATCCGTTTTATATCCATAGATTATTTTATGAATAAACAATTGAAAGCACAACCATCGAGAATGTCTATTCGTGTGATACCCTTTTACTCATAAATATGCATAAACTACTTCGCCTCATCTGATCCACAATTTTTGTTGTATGCAAAACTTTATGATTTCATAAAAAAGCAATATTGTGAGTTTTATTCGATTTTTAATTAGTTGCGACAGAATACGCAGCCAAACTGTTAGTTTAATTATGGAATTCATTATGTTAAAATATTGCAAATTTATGCGGAAATTACATTCCGCAGCATAATCAAATGCAATTTGGAATTCGCTTTTAAATGAAACTTAATTAATGCATTTTAATTGCTTAATTTACTCTTGCACAAACAAGTTGCAAAACTCGTGGATTTTCTCACTTAATTGCCTTCTGCAATAAATAGAAGCATTCGATGCACTCACTTGAAGAAACACAGAACGTGAAACTCAATTAATATGCAATTATTATTCACTCGATTTGAATATTTGGCGTAGATGTTGGTAAATCGAGTGTAAGCACATGATATTCGGCAAGAATTGAGTAGAAATTTATATTCGGTTAATCTTTTTGGCTTCGATTGTGAGAAAACAATTTTGTAAATTAAATTAGCTTAATGGCTCTGAAAGATATCCTGCATTTTTAAATACATTTGCTTAATAATTAAATTATGTATAATACGATTATTTGAAGTTTTTACTCAATACTTTTTTCGTCCGAATGATTTGCTGGTCTTTAAAGAACTGAACCTTGGACATTTTGCATTTACTTTTAAGTTGTAAAAAGCGCAACAATTTGTTGCATCATGAATTGAATTGATAACTTTGAAACATAATATTAAGCAAACGCTTCCTGTTGAGCTCACTTTCGACCCAACAGCGCATTTGCATCCGCATTCGATGCAATTGAAGAATCTCAAATAACAATGAGCGTAAAGTGCTCAGTAAACAATCAATTAAAACTAACGGCAACCAACAAAAATCCGAATATTCAAATACATTTTTGAAAATATTTGGCTTACCGGGAAATACCTGTCGAATCACGTGGCGTATGAGCAATATGTGTCAAATTAGATGGATTAATGGGAATTCGATGTTGCACAGCGGATGCCAGAATCGTCAATAAATAATGATTTTTATATGCTGTTATTTTTTTAAGAAGCACCGATTTTATGTAAATATTTATTGGTTCCATTCAACACAAGGGCAATAATCGAATTTTTCCATTTTTTACTTTTATTTTACTGGACACAAAAACATAAACACACAACACACACTCACACACACCTGTATGCACTGGTCAATTGTTTAATGTTTTATGTTTATTTTGCAGAAAATTCAATTTGGAATTCAATTCACTGGCCCCCAAATTTAATTACGATTCGAAAAATGTTGCCGCCGGCATTTTCCATGCGTTAAGCATTTTCCAAGTTTTTCCTTCTAACAGCGCAGTCAGCAGACGTCGCCTTTTTCGAACTGTTCGCGCGCGAGTTTGCCGTCGAACTGAGCAGAACAGAGCAGAACAGAACTGAACAGAACTGAACTGAAGGCAAAGCGTCGTCGCCAGTCGACAGTGTTGAATTTTGTGCCCGCCTGTCTTCCACCCAGCAGCAGCAGCAGCAGGCAAACAGTAGCCATGTGGCTGAGGCAACGACAAAGCGACAGAGACGGAGATGTAGAAGGAGACGGACACCGACGCAGGTCGCTGCTGCTACTTCTACTGCTTTTGCTTTTGCCGTCGTTGCTGCTGCTGCTACTGCGCGCTTGTTGATGGTTTATTGCCGCTTGTTGCTGCCGCGCTTTGTCCGCCGATTGTCGACGAACAAATACTTGAGCGCAATTCGCAATATTTAAATGTGAAAACCTCCGCTTCGCTCAGTGCTTGGCCAGTGTTGCCGTGCTGCGCATTTTGAGTACTTTCCACTTGGCGTCTGCGCTCTTGCGTTGCTTTTGGGCACTTGAACAAACGTTATCGCGCTCTCTCTGTTTTTACACGCACATTCGTAAACAGAGCGGCCGTCGGTGTGTGCGGCACGTGCAGTTGCCCCACTGAATGTGAATAGAAGCGTAAATGGAAAACGAAATTGGCAGTCTGATTATCCGACTGCGTGTGTGTGTGTGTGTGTGTGTGTGTGTGTGTGTGTGTGTGTGTGTGTGTGTGTGTGTGTGTGGGCACCAAATGTCTCGTCTCATTCGCATCAGACAGCTGCAGGTGCGCTGCTGATGGCCAAAAAAAATGCCTTAAGTAAGCAATCTTAAAGCATACGAGGCGCAACACTCATCGATTCGATTCATAAAAACTACTTCCCCTATTTGCCTTGAGACCTCACTACAATTCCCTATTTGAGTGGTCAAACAAATAAAAAATAAAAAAAAGCAAAACGCGAGAGAAAATCATAATAAATAATGCAATGTTTCATTGGCGTTGGCGTTCGCGTTGGCTAATCAATCAATTCAGTCTGATAGCCTTATCATGCACTTTTCTACACCTCTCCAGCTTGGCCATCATTATCATCTTGAAGCGAGAGACCACACGCAACATACATGGCGTATGCGCAACGTCAACAGCAGCTGGCCATAATTTACTGCCCTCAGCATAGCATGGATGGCATTGCTGGTCATTGCTTTATTAAACGCCGTGCTGATGGCCCGTATTTAATCAACGTTAATTGCACTCTCGACCTCGTCATAAGCTTCGGCCGTGTCCTGATCCGCGTCTTGACCGCGCCCCACCTTAAATGATAATGTGTTTGTCAACTTCAACTTAAAAATTTACATTAGGCTAAGCACATTTTGGCAGCCATGACGGCGCAGCGGCAGAGCATCATATTTTTTTGATTGATGGGCCGCTCGCACTTCCGCTGCTAACGCTAACTATGCTTCTGTTTTTTCATGGCAGCTCCTTTATAAAGATTTAATTTATCCAACAGGATATCCTCTTGCGCGCTCTGCTTTTAAGCTGTCACTGTCATTCGCATGGCTTCCACGCCGATGTGTGCACAACAAATCAACTAAAAATCTCGATTTAAAATACGCTAATTGAGTTAAAAAACAATGCAATTAAAAACTTTATGCAACAAATAAAATTATAGCATACCACACACAACTTTTTATTGCTTATAATCTATGCATGAGGTCGCCTATTTTTTTCTGCAATTTATTTGCCCACTATTGTGAAGTGCCTAAAAAGTTTTTAACGATGTTAACCAAACATTTCCATGTGGGATTTTCTCTGGTCAAAGCTCCTATAATCCTTCATTAGTCGTCCCATTGACGCAACCGCAACCGGTTATGAAACCTTTATTACACTGCAAAAAAAAAAAACAATCTCGACTGCAACTTGCTTAGTTATTTTTTATGGACGTTGTTTTTTAAACAACTTAAATTAAATAAATTTTGTGTACACAGGCAAATCATTGGGTAAAACTGAGTGATACATGCAAAAATATGTGCAGCTATTTGATTCTTGTTAACAAAGCTTTTATGCTTGGATTTCTTTAATTCCGATAAGCTATCTAATAAAAATTAAAAAATGATTTTCCTATTTCCACATTATTTATAAAAATTTTAAATTATGTAAGACAGTGATGTTTTTAACTCATATATTTTTGAAACTAGGTAATAATAAAACCATTTTAAATCATTTCCACAGTATTTTTATAATTTGAAGTTATCTAATTTGGATATTTTATAAACTAGCTGAAAATGGTTTTCAAATTTGTATATTAAATTTCAAAAACATTTTCACATTAATTCTCCAATGTTAAATAATGTAAAACAGTGATGTTACTAACAATCTAACCATTTTTAAACCATTTCCACAGTATGTCTAAAATTTTAAGTTGTTTAATTTAAATATTTTGTAAACCAGCAATTAATAATATAACAATTTTTATAACATGTCAACAATATTTACAAAATTTAAGTTATTTAATACAGTGAGGGGAAGAAGTCATTTCGGTTTTAAGGACATAAAGGTAACTAATCATCAGGCTTCCAGGTTAAGGACTTGGAAGTAGAAGCGAGTGTAAGTATCAAGCGACCATCTGTTAGTTGCTGCAGAACGCGTCATAAAATGCCATTGGGCTCAGCTGTTATTCGAAACTCCGAAACACTTTAATTTACGGCTAATAAACTGCAAGCACGAAAATGGCCGAGAAGCAACAAAAACAACAACAACAACAGCATTAGAAAAACCTAAGCACAAAAAAAATACAAGAACTTTTTTAAAATATGCAACGATGTCAAGAAGGGCGGCGACTTTGCTGCTGGATTTGTTGTTGCCGGTAGCTTCATTAGGAAAGGTTCAATTTCCATAAAGCATAAAGTTTGTTTTTTTTTTTTCGGCTCTCCATTGCTCGGTTGCGGAGGGCAACATTAGACAGCTGCTCGTAAAAGAAAAAGCTGCGAAAAAGAGCAGCAAATCAACTGCAAAACGGAGCTCGAGTACAAAACTTTTTTCAGCACGTGTGTGCACGAGTGTGCGTGTGTGTGTGTGCGTGTGTGTGTGGGAGGGAAAAGAAAAATGAAGGTGTCGCCTTATGGAGCAGTTAATTTTGCAGCCCACACTCTCGTATATTGTAGATTGCGGGATGAATGTGTAAGCCCTTGGAGTCGCGGTGTTAGCTGGCTGGCAGGATCGCAGCAATGTCCTGGCTTCAGTTAATTATGCGTCTACGTGACTTTTGCAGCGCCGCCAAAGACGGTGAGAGATTGCGAAATTGCGAGATAGAGCGAAGGAGAACTGATTGCGTTTACTGCGTTTCGATGCAGCTTAAGTCTTAAGCCAAAACCACAACCTTGAACTCTTAAACCATATTTATATGCCGCAGACACGAACATGAACACGAAAACGCACACGCACTTACAAATACATACATATTGGTGTGCCATTTATCAAAAGGGCCGCCGGCTAAGCATCTAATCAAGCCCAGACTCATATGCCAGCCGAGGCAAATCAATGCGAATTGCCGCATGCCACAGCATCCTGCAACTGTGACCGAGCGAGCGACACAGCTTCCCCCACCACGGCTGTCTGAGGTGAGGCTGCCACAGTTGTTGTGCTCTGTATTTGCATGCACTGCAAATTGAAGTGCAAAGTTTATAAATTTGAAACAAAATCAAATCAGTCGGAGGACCTCCCAAGAGTGCGAAGAGGGACAGGACACGCAGAACTCTGTTCACTGTATACGAGTGCTTTCTCGAACTATTTCCAGCCAGGCAGCAGACTAACAACATACATATGTTGAACATTGGGGTTTATGGTGTAAAAACTTTGATTTGAATTGTGAATTCCAGGCGCCAGGCAAGTAGTTTATTCTGATTGTGTGCAGTTGGCAGAAGCAGCAGAAAAATCGGGGCTGATTCAACAGAATCCAACCAAACAATATTACAAATACCTCTCGCGTAATATTTTTCACATCACTTTAAATTTATGTGTATCATTTTGTCGCTTGCCGAGTAAATAAATTGGCGACAATCTTAAATTTGCAGCATTTTCACCTTCATAAATCCGAGCATTTTAGGAGCAGCCCTCAGCCAAGATTGAGTAACTTGAATGTGAATTGTAAACTTTGGAGTACGTGGCATTCAAGGTTGCAGAATCAAGCCGTGCGGGATTAGTTTTGCAGTAAGGACTCTCTGTAATCACCACAAAAAGTTCCAAGTTTAATGGGCATGTGTTGGCGCACAGTTGGTGGTCATGTTCCATGTTCCATGTGCCACCTGCAACATTGGGCTTATCATTGGCCAGCCACCAGACTTGGGAGTAAGTCGTTTCACAAAGGTGCCATTTGGTGGAGCAGCAGGACACCGGGCCCCATGGAATGCGCCCCACGGTATGCGCCCGGTTAAACAGGCCTTTTTGGCTGCTGTCTAATGTAGGCTGGCAAATTAGCTTAACGATGATCTACTTTCCGACTGCGGAAGCTTGTTGGCCAAAAGTTTTTGGGGGGCGATCCCAAACCCCAAGCGCCAGAAGACAAGCAAAGCAATGTCAACGCTCCCTCGGAGACAAAAGGTTCTTCAAAGAAATTTTTAATCAATTTCTATGGTGCACATCAAACACCAAGGACATGGCTTTAAATCGCTTGCCAAATTAAATTAAAAGCCCAATTAAATGGCTTCAATTCTGGCATTGTTACAGCCTTTTAGCCTCATCTTCAACCATGACCAAACACTTCAACAAAGCAAAAGTCAATCTCTCCAACAAACAGGCAGAGAAAGAGTAAGTACATCAAATTATTTGTACGTTGAGCAAATCAGTTTTTCAATAAGAGAACCGCAATGACAATGGTAATGGTTGTGGCCAGCACAACGACGACGATGACGACACTCCTGGGAGCAAGGAGCAAGGAGCAGGGAGCAAACATCCTGCGGCGGTAACGTGCTAACTCCAATTGCCCAGCAATAAAAACTTTGTCTTTGTCTCCCCCTCCCCCACCCCACTCGCAACGACTTGCCAACCCACACAATGCCCCTCAGGGCGAATCCCTGGTCCCCGGTATGCTGCTGCTTGTCGTCTTAGAAAATGAGCAGCGCATAGCTGAACTCTGAACTCTGAACTCTGAATCTCAGTGAAAGGGAGCGTTATGCAAACCCTACGACTTCCGCAACTTTCGCTTTCGCATTTTTCCAAAACGACCAAAAAATGTAATTTAGAACGTTGTCGACATAGCCAACATGATGACAGATTTATTACATTTTAATTTGTTGAGCACAAAACACAGCAAAAAAAAAACAAAATCGGAGGTACATAAAAAGTACAAGTATATATTTTATGACAGCGCTTAACAACTTGCTCATATTTTTTGTTGTCACTCGTTTTGTTGTAAATAATTTGGCAATGTTTTTCTATGTATACAGAAGGAGTATCCCTTGAACTCTCAAGATTCGGTCAATAGGAAGTTTCCTGGGCAAAAGTTCTTTGCTGAGTGTCATCGAAGCGCGCACAAATTAAGAGTTTATTTATTTACTGTTGATGATAAAGTAACCCAAACTCTTAAGTAGATGCTTGTATTAGAAGACCAACTCTTTGCATCGCCTCCAGTTGAGCGTGAATCTGGGCCTACAGCCACAAATGAAAACAAACAACAAAGAACAAACTTGGCTAGCAATCTCTCTCTCTCTTTCTATATTGCCGACCCTTCCCAACCCATCTTTAATGACGACGAGCAGCCAAGCAATTTGCCTGACTGTCAAGCGGCTTCAGAACAACAACATAAATAAAATACATAAAGCAAAAAAAATGAGGAGAATGCTGTATGCTGAAGAGGCAGCACAGTGGCAGGAATTTAAAAGGATAATTCTAAACAAATTACTGGTACAAGCCGACAAAGACCCGACGACAGGGATAAACAAAATCTGTGAGGCATCTTGAATCATTTCGTCAGTCGACATCTTGCACACGCTGCAAATAAATTTGTGACTTTCCTGTCCTCAGCTAAAGCGGATATCATAAATTTAGCTGGCTGCAGACAGAAATTTATGTGATCCCGGCTCCTGTCTGGCAGCCACTTTGTGTACAATGCGTGTAGTGTGCGCGTGTATTTAGAGAGAGTTTAGAGGGTAGTGCGTGGGTCGGCTATGGCCGAGAATGACACACTGTGATGAGGAGCTAGACGAAGCCGCTTTAGCCAGACAATATGGTAATTCCAGGCAGCGTAATGTAATGTAATTGAGACAGCGACGAGGGGCGTTTAACACCAACCAGAGAAAAGATATTTTGCAAACGAGAAAAATAAAAATAAATAAATAATACGAAGAGTAAGTAGACTCGTATCGTGACCCTGCAAAGCACTTTATGAAATTATGCGCCCCTCAAAAATCGTGAGACTCGGAGCCGTGTCTAGGGCAATGTCGCATTCCAGCCGCCATGTCAAACCTTTCTCTCTGGCGGCCAGGTAAACACCAACGTCATATCCCTCTATTTTTCGTGGGGAGGGGGGCGTCCTAAAAAGGCAACCTTTTCGCACAATCGCATGCAAATGAGCTGAGACGTACAGTTGCGCCTGGGCAGCAAACGCAATATGCTTCACTTATAAAATGCGAATACATATACTCCAAGTTTATGGGGCTTTAGTCGATGTAATTTCTTGCGGATAGCTGGGCAAACAGTATTTGCGGCATTTAAGGGCAGAAGGGAGGCCGCACCGCAGACAGTGTTTATGCTTATTAATTTCGGTCGCAATTCGTTGGGCAAATGACTCGGCGCCTAGACGCCGCCCACTTTTCCGGGCTGCCAAGCAGCAAACTCGTTCATCATCATGCCGGGCCGAGGCAAGTTTATGAACTTAGCATGGCATCCTGCTTGCGCTGTATTTAAGCGAGTGGCGAAAAAGTTTACCCAAATTACACTTGTTTGCCCAAGTTGTCAACGCCACGTTCAGATTTGCACATGTCACGGCATAGATAAGTAGCTTGACTACCTCAACTGTATGTCATGTAAGTGCCGCATGCCACATGCCACACACGCCGCATGTTACATGTCCCACTCCATTGTCGCAAATTGTTTTGTATTCCGAATCCCCATCTTTAATTCAATAAAACAATTTTGTCGTTAAATCAACTCGAACTTTCCATAGCATAGTTTTGGGCTTAAATGAAAACATTTTCCAGCCAACTTTAAGAATTTGCAGCCTGTTTCAACTGTGTTCGGTTTATCCACCTGGCATTTTTACTGACGAACAAGGCCACGTTCAGGAATGTTGCAAAATGGTTGTTCTTCCGATCAGAGTCTGTGCCACACTGTCGCACTGTCACCAACAAGTTAATTTCGTTGGCATTCGTGCGACACGTTTTCACACATCATTTCTGCCGCCTTCAACAGTCGACTGTGTGTGGCTGTGCATGTGTGTGTGTGTGTGTGTGTGCTTGCCTTGCTATTTAAAGCGAATGGCATTGTGAAAAACTTGCTGCATACTTTCGGGCTGTCGACTTAAAATGGCAGTAAGCCAAACGGGATTTGGGTGCCATTTTCAGCAGCGTCAGCAGCACTTTATTGAAAATTGGTTTGATATTCTCAAAAGGCAGAGCAGTGGAAACTCCGACAATAAGTCAAGCCACCGCCGGCGCTGACTTGACTTTTAGTTCATTTGCATACAATAATTATCGAGAAGCTCAACAATTTCACAAGTGAACGGGCTGCTTCCGGTAATGCAGACACTCGACAACGCGTCGATTAAATAATCCATCTTAATTGAACTGTGGCCCAAAGTAATGCAAATTACATGCACCCCCGCTGAATAACTTAAGTGCACATACAATAGATATGTTACAATATCATAATACCACTTCATTGTGGGCGAGCAACAATGAGTTAATAATAATAGACGCCATTTCATGCGACTTCCGAGTGTAATTTATGTATCAATATTATTCAATTATGCGACTTTAATAAATTATACAGTCAAAGCGACATCAGCATAAATTGCGAGCAGCTGACACCCTCGCACATAAGGTGAATAACAATTCATATATTCGCTCAGATACTTGGCGTTTGTTTACCTGTGAACACCTTTCGACAGCTGACTGTCTGCGTACATTAATCAATAGGTTTCAATTTATGATTTGTTAGCGTTTTGCCAGCGCAAGTGCTTTTAATGCCTCGAAGTAGATTAGGCGGATTACAAATTGAGAATGGCGGCAAGTGCTTTAAGTATACGCCACGTACGGCCATAATGTGAAGTTCACTTAAAGCCATTGCAATTCATTTAAAGCTAGAAATTGTATCGTAAACAAGGACGAAATCCAAATCTCCGAATATTCGTTGGCATGCAACAACAAGCAGGCAACTTTCAATTTCACACCTCGTTGCAAGGACACAAGAAACACACAAAATCCTGGCGACGATGATTTCGCCTACTTGACATTTTTATACAACAGTAAAAGAAGACGACATCATCAACAGTGTGTGTTTGTGTGGGCGTATATTTGACAAAGCTTGTAACCTTTTTTCCTCACAATGTTTGTTTACTTTCCATGATTTTAAATATGCGAGCAACAAAAAATGTAAGAAAATATTTGTTTGCCATAAAATATGCAAATGTACGTCAAAGCCGAACACCTCACATTTACGGATATTTCCCTGCATTAAAGTATTGAATTTATGCATGCTCACACACGCACTCACATGTTGGCACACGCTGTGGTCTTGACAACATCTTCGTCAAACACTTTGTACCTGGGTTTATGTTTCTGGCCGATAGAGAGCGGTTGATGGATATTGAATATCCCAAAGTTCCATACACACTTAGTATATCCTTCGACTACAACCCAATCTAATGATGTCGCCCACAGGCAACGCGCCTCCTTCCCAAGCAGTCTATTGTGAAAATGGAAAAGAAAAATATTTGGCCAAAAATGCTAGCTGGTTTTTTGTTTTTTGTTTTCTGTTTTTTTGCAGAGACGCAGCTCGAAGCACACTTCAAAGTTGTTATGTTTCTTTGAAATTAAACGATTTAATTGCATTAAAGTTAAATCAAATGCGCGTGCGAAAAGTTTTACGCATTCAGCAGCGCACACAACGAAGCGCGGCCAAATCAAATCGTTCAACTCAAGCGTGCCAAGCGTCGTCTATAGAGAAATGGCTCGGAACGAGGGGCGGGGCGGGGGCGAGAGGTGGCAGCTGATGTGGTTGTTCCCACTTCGCTCTAATTTCGTCTTTGTTTGCGGTTTGCTTGGATCTCCTGCAACGCGAAAAAGTTTTAATTAACTGTTGCAGAACACGCCGCTCCGCCTTCCCTTTAGCGTCTGACTCCCGCCCCTCCAGCCACGCCTCTTTTGTTTTGGGAGCCGCGATTTTGAGGCTTTAAGCCGAGCCTTTAATCACCCATTGACAATATCGGTGTGAGGCGCAGGTGAATCCGCGAACCCGAAGCAAGCCTGAAAAGGTTGCCAACCAATTTCCACCTTTTCGCACATATTTGCGCGTTGACTTTGTGATTTCAATTTATTTTTAATTATTCCCTTAATTGTAATGGGTATTTTAACTGCTTTGTGAAATCTGCAATAAACCAAGACTGAGCACATAAAATAATATTATGGCAAACCTAATTACTAACAAATGAAATTAATTATAGACAATCTTTTACACATTTTAATAATAATAATAATAATGTTAGTGTATTAATTATTCGCCAAGCTAAAGAATTGTTTGCTGCAATTCTATTTTTAAATACTCATCAGCATCACTAAATAAAAATAAATAAAAAAAGGTTAATACGGAAATAGAATTGTAAGTACATTATGCTTGATGTCGGTTGGTGAATTTAACACTTCAGCGGTTACAAAGCGGATTAAATGCGTACCAATTAAAACATTATTACGGCAGAACTGTGTCAGCATTTAAATAAATGATAGCTCGAGAGTATTTACCTGATGTGCAGTAACTTGTTGATATGCATTTTTGGTGTGTTTTTAATTGCCTTTTATTAAAGTTGTTTGCGCTTTTTACGATGAAATCTGCAACTACCACACACACACACACACACACACACAAACTCATATATACAATAGAAGGCAGCTGTCAATAAAGCAAGTGAATTAATTACGCATTTCTGCACTTATTGCTCCTACTACGAATAATGCAACGCTCTGTTGTTTTATTGACAGCTGCCTGACCAATTATGGTGCAATTAACACACTTGATTGGCCAACATCTCGTTTACAACAACCCTTACACACTCATGCACACACTCGTGCACTCATACTCATACTCACTCACATTCACTCACATTCAGGCTGTGCATGCTCTGAGGTGTATGCTTTGATTTTAACGTTTCAAAGGTGCCTCCTTTTGGGCATTCTGCCTGCCCGCCCTTGTGCCTTGCCATGAATGCGGTCCCAGTCTCAAACAGCAACCATTTGCGAATGTTTTTGCTTTTGACTACAAAGTTTGTTATAACAAGTTGGCCATAAAGCTGAATGCTAGACGCCATGCCCATTTGGCTAACGGCCATAATCCAAATCCAAAAATAGATGCACTCAACGCAACAACCGACAAATAGTTGGATTTCTTTGATTTCTTTTCATAGATTTATCATGAAAAACTTTTATACAAATTCGCAAATTTAATAGCTTTTTATGCATTTTGATTGATGATTAAATCTTTAAATGTTTTAACATAAATGTGATTCACCTATAACAATCAAGTATTTAAGAAAAATTACAAGGCTTATTAAATCTGTAAATTTGTTATCATAAAAATGGTTAAATATTTTACCAACACTCCCACAACTTTTACTATTCGCTAACCCTTGCTTTAAGTTTACAATCATTAGCGACAAAAGTTTCGCAAATTGATTCCTTTCATACATAACTGTCTGTCAATCAAACAAAGATCGCCAAAATACCCATTTTGCTGGCTGCAGGGTGTGCGAATCAGGCAATTGATTTTCATGCTCAGACAGCCAACCATTAATTGTGGCAGGTGCTCAAAAAATGCAAAGACAATGAATTGAGTAGGTGAGTAAGTGAGTGTATTCAGTCTGGAAAATTCGAATTTTCCCGTCTGGGCACTTGCCTCAAATTGAATTCAAAATGCAAATTACGAAAGGTAATAACAGCAAAAGCGAAACATTTATCAAAATAAATATAGAATTCCTGAGTAAATTGAATTCCCATTCGAGGGCGGCATAATCGTTCTGCAGACCGAATATTGAGCTCTACTTGTGGATTATTTGTTCTCGATATCAATTACTATAGAACGTTATGCCAAGAGGGCCAAGAAACAGACCAAGACCAAGGCCAATACAACACAATCAATATTCATCCTTCTGTTTGCGTTTGCTGTCACTCGCCGACTAATTTGATGAAATAACTCTGCTGTGGGCGGGTTGAGAAAAGAAAAAAGTCGACGCTAACTATAGGCACAATGAGTAAGCGCATGCTACAAGTTGTAGTTTAAATAATTTATCAAAATAGAAATCCGGAAAAATACCCAGCCAAATGTCCAATTGTCCGATTGTCCTCAGCTCCCCCCGGACGGCACAATTTGATGTACGAGCTGTGCCAAGGGCCGTCCCCAAGAGGCAGTGGATAGGCTCGCAGGCAGGCGGAGGCGAGTCCGACTCCTGCTGTTTGCGTCTTTGCGCATTATTAACGTGCGACGATGCGACGACTAATAAAATGAAACGCCAACTGGGGAGTCGCCTTGAGCTGAGTTGGGAAAGATGGCAACAGGCAACGGGAAACGGGCAACGGGCAACTGGCAACACGAATGACAAGGACAATGCGACGCCACCGTCGCCTTATTATGTTGACATACCATACCATCCTGGCGCAGGCAAAAGCGTTTGTATAATTGATTAGGTTTGGCTTTGCCAATAAAGCACACACTTTACTTATCGCTCCATCCTCGCACCCAGCTCGCAGTTGCCAGCTCCCGGCTCCCAAAGCACATCCTCCAACATGTCTATGTTTGTGGGACTGTTTGCAGTGGCTCTAAATAATAATTTATGTGCTGTGTACAAAGACATTAATCTTTATTGGAACTCAAAAGTATATGCAAACCGCTGACAAGCTATTTTCTTGTCGTCTACTCATAGCTAAACGTGTTGTACTGAAACTCACACTCACACTCACACTCACATTCGCGGTCGTAAATAAAGCACTCGTCTCGCAAAACTTTCTCCAAACAGAAAACAAGCTATGATACCTTTCATGTTGTTCAAGACAGCCATCGCCTCCAACCAAGCCATCAGAAAAAAGGGAGGATATTCTGACCCTTCAGGTGGGAATGGGTCTCAGTGCATCTAAGTATGTTAGCTCCCATCTGACACATTAAAATCATTTTAATTGCCAACATTTTTGATAGGCCTCCATTTTATAGGCCACAAGTGTGTGGGTTCGTTTAATTGAAATTTATGATAAACTGCGGCTGTAATCAAATTTAACGACAAACGTGGGGGCGAAAAAGGGCAAAATTTGACGTGCTGTGTTTTTTATAGACTACACTGACTCAGCTGGTAATTCCGCATTAGAATCCTTAACTGAGGTCCTTTTTGTATGCGAGATCTTTGACTGCTCTTTAACAGTGCAATAAATTTAATTTTGGGGGATCATTACAGGCTTATTGCGAAACGTAAAATTTGAGGTATTAGTTGGGAATAATAGTAACAACAATTTTATTTTTTTGATATTACTTTTATGGGGGTTCGTTTTTATCACTTTTACAACATTTATGGATAATTAGCATTTACATATATTTTCACAGAATTAAAATTTGCGGCATGTGCTTTTCGCTCTATTTTGGTTTCAACAAATTCTACAAATTATTCAGTTTCACCTCTTCAACTTCGAGTTACAGCCAAGTCAATTTATACATCTATTTGAATATAAAATTAAAACAATAGAACTAGTTACTACTTTGACTGTCGTCAATATATTGATGTTATAAATAAATTAATGTGTCCCTAAATTCTAGTTCATAAACCAAGTCTACTCTTGCGTATACTTAATAGAGTTGCAGATGTTTCTCTTTGCTATTTGTTTCCAATCCGTTAAAAAGGTCTCGCTATTCTATTGACTAGCTGATCGCCATTTATCAATAAGTCGATTACTTTACTCTCTCTCTCTCTCTCTTTCTACTTCTTTCTCTTCTGAGAATGCGGACCAACAACCTTTGCTTAATGGTCAACTAGGCTGTCTGAGCACAGACCGTTTTGCATGTATGCAAATTGAAGCCATCAATTGAGGCTGGGTCCAGTCAAACAACATGGGAGGTGTCCCAGTGTGAGTGCGTCCATTGTTTCGCTGGATTTTCACAAAACAAAAAAGCATTAGAAAATTGTGGAGATTTTGATGAAGAGATGGGCGAGTTGTGGGAGCGACGCGTCGCTGGTCTAATGGCAAAGCCAGTCAAGTGTTGCGTTTCAGATATAATTCATCAGTTGAATGATTTGATTTATATGGTTAAGCACGAAGCACGCCACATGTGTTTGTGTCTTGCTTCTCTTACTACCAACCACTACATATTACTATTATTATTATTATTTTGTTTGCCATTTGTGGAGCATTTGCTCATGAAAATGGAAAGTATTTTTTTGTTTTTGCGCAAAAGAAATTTTTGCGGTCGCGGCGATGTTAACATGCATGCATGCCTTAACATGAAAACATTAAGATTATAAACAGACATAAATGTAGGGGGCGGGGCTCGTCTGCCTGCCTGCCTGCCTGCCTGCCTGCCTACCTACCTGACTGCCTGGCTGCCTGTCCGACTGTTTTGTCAGGTGTTAACAACCTTTCGAGACTCACAGACACACACATGCATATGTATGTTGTGTATGGCAAGTGCTGATCTTCGTGGTAGATGCGTCGACTTGCAATTAGTTGTTCCACACAAAACAATTTACGACGGTGGAAAGTAAGTTTGTGGCATCGATATCGAGATCGAGATCGCGATCGCTGTCGCGCTGCCTTATTGTCACTTGTTGTTTGCGCGCATTATTGAAGACTTAACCCCATTAGCGTAAATTGGCGCACTTGCCAATCAGCGAAACAGGTAGATGGCTGGGCAAGGGCAACAAAAGAAACACACTTTCTGCGGCATGCCAAAGAACAGCGAGGCGAAAACTTTTACCCAGCCCCGAAAAAACAACAACAGCAGCAACACGAAAACGAAAACCATGATCGAGACGCACAATATCAACTCCAACTCATTCACGAGGCCCAGACGACGGAGCCACAGCCAGAGAAAGAGAGCCAGCATCTTGGAATTTTTAGTACCTGGCTTCTTCTATTTTGTCGCTTTTTAGTACAAAAACCAGTTTGTGGCGTGGCGCCGAGAGAGCTGTCCAAAGCCGAGCAACCGAGCAGCCAAGCAGCAGCCCAAGCCATGCAGAAGCTGCCGTGACCAGCGTCAGTTGCTGCGCGACGCTCAAGTGGAGCACAAGACACAGATCGAAACGAGCTGAAGCAAAGGCAAGTAGTGTAGTGCAGTGTTCAAGCCGAAGTCACAAGCCGAACCGAGCCGAAGCGAAACGAAACCGAACCGGGACGCGACAACAAAACGAACGCGAGCCAAAGCGAGACGAGACGAGGCGACGCTGCGCATGCGCAGTCACTTGTAGTTGTAGTTGTTGTTGTTGTTGTTGTTGTTGATGTGCTCGTACTTACTTGTAGCTGTGTGTGCAGTGCGCCAGTGCGCAGTTTAATTATTGCCCCACCACCATCACATCCCAACAGCAACCGCAGCAGCAGCAGTAGCTGTAGCTGTAGAAGCCGCAGCTCCCTGCATAAATTCCCCTTTCCCGCGACCAGTCAGCAAAGTTTACTTGTTTGTCTGCATTTTTACTGCACTTGTATTTGTATACGTGTGCCCGTGTGAGTGTCTCTGTGTGTGCGTGTGTGCGTGAACAGCGGCTCTGTAATAGCCATTTTTCCAACACTCGCTCGCTGTGTGCGCTTTTCCATGGGAAAATATTCTTTTCGCCGTTTTGCGCTTTCTTTTTGTGTATAACAAAACAAACGTAAACACGTAACAAACACGGCAACAAACACACACTGTGGCCAAATAAAAAGTCACCACAAAAGAATACAATTTCCCAAGCAACAATAACAACAAACCGAAATAAACACTTTTTGTTTGGATTTTGTGTGTGTGCAATTTCACAAGCTGCCGCTGCTGTAGTTTCCCCTTCCCGAAAAAAGTAAGCCAAAAATATAAATCAGAAAAGAAACTGGTTACAATAACAACAGCAAGTCCAGCGACAACAACAACAACAGCAGCAGCAGCAGCAAATTGTTTTTAAACCGCAGCTTGTGATTAACATATTTCCCATCAAAAGTCCATGTTTTTAATCGCCCCAACTGCAGCTGTGTGCGTGTCCACATATACAAGTGTGTGTGTGTGTGTGTGTGAGTGTGTGTAAAACAAGAAGTGGACGCAGTCGCAGAGACCTTGAAGCTGTCGCCGTCGTCGCTGCGTCGTCGTCGTCTTGGGGTCGCGTCTTGAACCAGATTTTCGTATCGATACGAATCGAATGATATCAAATCAAATTGCATATTACAATGTGTGTGTGTGTGTGTGTGTGTGTAAATCCCGAAGATTTTGAAATGCAACCTGTGTTTTATGGCCAATATAAATTTACATAGAGATGATCACATATTTGCATACTCACACCACATATACCCGTATATTTATCGAGATGCCTGCAACCGAAACTAAGTCTTCAGTATTGGGACAGACTGATGCTGCGAGTATTTCGAAAACTGACCAAATAACGTTTTGCATGACTATGGACCGTAGAGCAAATAAAACATCCATGCATCAATCTGTCTGTGTAAATACACACATACGTAGACATACTCACACTCACACATTCACAGTGTAACACCTGTGCTTGCTGTGTACGGTACAAGTTTTTTTCGTTTTTGGTGTCGGCGCGCGAACCAACAATCCAATCCATTCCAACGGTACCGCAAACGCCCCGGAGAGAAATAATCAAGAATATGAAACACACAACTGCACACATATATAAGCGCACTTGTACGTGTAGTTGTGACCTTACACACACACATGCATAACGGGCAGCGCCTTCGCTCCAATAATTGCCGCAATTGTGCCATAAACAAAGTTTAAAGAACTCATTATTAAATATTATTCACACTCAGATATTCCTTGTCAAAACATGAAATGACCTTTAGAGTTATGATAGTTAAAATTCGCTTCGATTTTGAATATATATTTGATTATTTATTATATTTGAAAGTTATTATAGTTAAAATGAGGTTCGATTTTGAATATATATTATAATATAAATCCATCAACACACAGCCTAAATCCAATTTGAAAGCCAAGGCTAAATCTTTTTTAATAGTGCAGTATCACTTTAATCAAACAAAATTATAAAGCAGAAATTAAGCACTTGTTTTTAATCAAAAATACTTTTAATTTGACTGCTAATTGCCTGACCAAACCTTTTTAAATAAATTACTTACCATAGGTGTGATAATGCCTAACATCGCTGCAAACGTTGTTAATTATTTTGTGAACATTTCGAAAATATTTAAGCACTGTAAATAATGGCTAATTATTATTAAATTTCAAAACTGGTTTTTCGCAAGTATTGATTAGTAAGCATAAGAGTGCTGTCATTATCTATTTCAAAATATTTATATGCTACTTAAGCACCCAAGCGTAACGTAACAAGTTTTATTTTGGAATGCAGCAAAAAGAAATTAGCATTCACCAGGATTTATATCTTTGGCCGCGAGTGTTTTTTTATTTGCCTGGCTGCATTGCAATGTGATGAAACCGCAACAGATGAAACCTCTGGAGTTGATTCTTTAATTAAGCCGTTCTGTTCCGAGTTAACTAACATTTTCTAGTTCAATAGAAAAGCATAACAATGAGGCTTTTCTTCGAGCAAACGAGTAAACGATAAAAAGAAAATCTGACACTAATCTAGATTAAAAGCTGTTCACTTTTCATACATAACAATAATGAGAGAGTTCTAGAAAAAACACACTCTACGAGTATATACTATGTTACTCAATCTCCACTCATAACCTAATAGACAAGAACAATGGGTTGCATATATTATCATAACAAAAGCGCCACGCATCTATCTGGCTGTCCAAGACTGTCTGCATCATGAATTGAATATATAGCAAGCGAGCAGCTCGTTGAGTTCGGATATGAGTGAAGATGTAGCACTTAATGCCATCGTAGCTCCGGGCAGAGTCCCACTCCACAGCGAGTGATTATGATTTGATTGTGGAGGCAAGAATGTTTCTGCTATTTAGGTGGTAATCGTCATGGCCCATTCCAAATCGAATATGTAGCCAAGTTGTTCTTCTCGTGTGTGTGTGTTAGCTTTGTTGATTATAGCGTTCATATGATTTTGGGTTCTGTCGCCGAGCGTTTGTCAACAAAAAATAAAAGCTAAAGGCAAATATGTGGTTTTGACCAAAAAACTTGCCTGCGGTATGCAAATGAAATGTTCCTAACAGAAAATTGAGAGAAAAAAAGTGGCAACAGAAACAGAATAACGTTAAAAGAGGAAATGACCAAATACGAGTTCGACTTTGAGTTTGAGTTGTACATAGCGTGAGTTTGGGCGAGAATGAATGTGTAATAAGCGCGGCATTTGAAACGGGTTTTTTGTAGGTAGCCTAAGCACCATGTATCGTAGTAAATTGGCAAAGCTAAATGGAAATCAATCTTGTATCTCAACTGCAGCGCAACGACGAAACGTACAAAATGGAAATGTGGAAAATGCTGTGGCTGCTGCCAAATTGTGGCCAGCGACAACGACAGCTTGTGTTGTTGTTATTCTGCTGCTGTCTCTGCTACTTGACCCAGCACTCTGAGGCCTGGCGACCATGTCCGGAGCTCAGCACCGCCTTGCGTTTGCCATGCAGGTGAGTGAATAGTGAATACTGAATACTGACTAGTGAATAGTGAATAGTGAATACTCGGAGACAGACATCGCATTTCCGCTTGTCGATGATTTTAATAATTGCATGCAATTTACGAAGTGGTTTTGTCTTTGACTTTAATCATCGCGATCATGACGACGACAATCACAGCAGCAATTACAATTTACAACAAACAATTACAGATGCAATGTGGTGCCTTTTGCGGCAACCGGACAGCTGGGCGCCGTGGCCATGGACTGCGATCGCGTTGTCTTCCACGGCGATGCCCCACAGCTGCCATATGGGGCGCCCATCGTGGCGTATACGCAACGCCACAGCGGCCAACAAACATTGCCCGCCCAGGTGAGCCAACGACCTGACATGATGATGAAGTGTTGTTGTTGCTGATGTTGAGAGCACACCTTAATTATTTTTTTACCCGCCCAGACATTTGGACAGCTGAAGCTGCCCATTGAGGAGCTGGACTTGTCCAACAATCTGATACGACGCATTCCCGACAAGGCTTTCGTTGGCCTCAAGGATGCCCTGAACGAGCTGCGTTTGGCCAACAATCTGCTGGGCGACAATCTCAATCCCATCTTCTCCACGGCCGAGCTGCACAGCTTAAAGAATCTGCGCCTGCTCGACTTGTCGGGCAACAAGATCAAGCTGATCGAGGAGGGTGTCCTCAAGGGCTGCGTGGACCTCAAAGAGTTCTACATGGATCGCAATAGCCTCACCGCAGTGCCGGTGAATTCGTTAAATGGTCCAACTGCTCTTCGGCATCTTTCACTGCGCCAGAATTACATATGTGAGTTAATGTTCAATGAATATCTACAACAACATCTGCATTTAAATGCAGAGTTTAAACAAATTGACAGCTAACCGAAGGCTATAATTAAGATCGGCCAAAGCAATTGCTTAAAAGGCAACTTACATTTAAAGTAATTGTAATTTTAAATTGTTCTAGACGGTTACAAAAAAAGCTTATTTATTGCATACAATTGATATTGAGCAGTTTTTAATGAAATTTAAATACATCTAATTGCAACATGTAATTAAAATTTTACAGATCTTAATATTTCAAGTATTGCTCAATTGCCAAATTTTATCGGCTTTATTTATGGTGCAAAAAAAACCGATATACTTGAAATATTTTTAAGTGAATTTAAATTTTTATTGAAAAAAGAGCTCTAAAAAAACATAAATTTGGGTTGATTTGATTATTGTAATACTAGATATTATTAACAATATTTCATGTTTTGTTAGGAAAAAGTTCAATTTAAAATGTAACCGACTAAGGAAAAAAGAAGATATGAATATAATATTATTATGTTTCTGTTTATTTGATCTATTTGTAACTCATTATCTCATCTTCATTCACAGCCACATTGCATCGGGATTCGTTTAGCTCGCAGTCGCAGCTGGAGATCATCGATCTGCGCTACAACACGCTGCGCAGCATCGACAGCCAAGCCTTCCGCGGACTGCGCAAAGTACGCGAGATTAAGCTGGCCGGCAATCGCATTAGCAATCTGAACAGCGATGTCTTCGAGAAGCTGCCAACGCTGCAGAAACTAGATCTCTCCGAGAACTTCTTTGGCCAGTTTCCCACTGTGGCGCTGGCGCAAATTCGCGGTCTCAAGACCCTGAATGTCTCCTCCAACATGCTGCAAGTGAGTTTCGTTTAAGCACTTCCTTTGGTATATTTTATTTAAATGTTTTCGCAGCAATTGGACTACACGCACATGCAAGTGGTGAAATCGCTGGAGACCCTGGATCTAAGTCGGAACAGCATCACCAGCATTCCGCCGGGCACATTCCGTGATCAGACTGCACTCAAGTACCTCGATCTCAGTCTCAACTCGCTGCGCACAGTGCGTATACTTAACGAAGCGTATACTTCATATTCTAATTACACTTTGCTTCGCTTGCAGATCGAAGACGATGCCCTGGAGGGCCTGGAGAGCCTGCAGACGCTCATCATCAAGGACAACAATATTCTGCTGATCCCTGGCAGCGCTCTGGGTCGCCTGCCGCAGCTCAGCTCCCTGCAAATGGACTTTAATCGCGTGGCCGCGCTGTCGGCTGAGATACTCGGCTCGGTGCAAGCTGGCGACATCACCACACTCTCCCTGTCCCGCAATGTGATCCGTGAGCTGCCGCCTGGCAGCTTCCAGATGTTCAGCAGCCTGCACACTCTCGATCTGGCCGGCAACTCTTTGGCCATGGTCAATGCGGACACCTTTGCGGGCCTGGAGAGCACGCTGATGCAGCTGAAGCTATCGCAGAATAAACTCACCGGCCTGGGCGGCATGCCTTTGGTGCTGCCCGAGTTGCGCAGTTTGGATTTGAGCAGCAATAATCTTGGCGAGATTTCACCCAACATTTTCACAGAGCTTGAGAATCTGCAATCGCTGAATCTGAGTGGGAATCATCTGGCGCCGTTGACGCCAATGCTCTTCAAGCCGTTGAGTCGTCTGCAGATCATCGATCTGAGTCATTGCAGCATTCGCCAGTTGAGCGGAGATCTGTTGGCTGGTCTGCAGGATCTGAAGCACATTCATTTGCGCGGCAACCAGTTGATGGAGCTGCAGGACGGCAGCTTTCTCAATCTGTGGAACATTAGTTCCATTGACCTGTCCGAGAATCACATCAATTCGATACGCGCCGGCGCCTTTGTCAATGTAATGCAGCTGAAACGCTTGGATCTACACGGCAATCAGTTGTCCGCCTTCAAAGGCGAGTTCTTCAACACGGGCACGGGCATCGAGGAGCTGGACATTTCGTACAATCAGCTGAGCTATCTGTTTCCCTCCTCCTTCCGCATTCATCCGCGTCTGCGCGAAATACGCGCCTCCCACAACAAGTTCTCCTTCTTCCCCGCCGAACTCATCACAACGCTGCAATATCTGCAGTACATTGATCTGTCCAACAACCAGCTGAAGACCATCGATGAACTGGACTTTGCTCGTCTGCCACGACTGCGTGTGCTGCTCCTGGGCGACAATCAGCTGGACATGGTCAGCGAAATGGCGTTCCACAACTCGACACAGCTGCAGATTGTCGATCTGTCCAGCAATAATCTGGATCGCATTGGCGAACGCACCTTCGAGGGTCTGGTGCGTCTCGAGCAGCTGAATCTCGAGCACAATCGCCTCTCGGAGCTGTCCGACGGCGTCTTCGAGCACTCAAAGCTGCACATGCTGGAGAACATTAACTTGGCGCACAATCGCTTCGAGTACGCTCCTCTCAATGCGCTGCAGCTGCGTCAGTTCTTTGTGTCCTCGGTGGATCTCAGTCACAATCGCATCAGAGAGCTGCCCAAGGATGATGGCATCATGATGAACATCAAGAGCATCGACCTGTCCTTCAATCCCCTCACGCCACAGGCTGTGCATAATGTGCTCAACGAACCCAAGACGGTCAGAGAAGTGAATCTAGCGGGCACGGGCATTGAGGAGCTGCAACTCCTGGAGACTCCCTTCCTGCAGTCGCTGAATCTGTCGCACAACAAGCTGCGCAATATCAAGCCGGAAGTGTTCCAGCGGGTGACACTACTGGAAAGTCTGGATCTGTCCAGCAATGAGCTGCAGTCGCTGAACGATCTGTCGCTCGCCTGGCCACAGCTGCAGGTGCTGGAAGAATTGGACGTGTCCAACAACAGCTTCGAGCTCATCTCGCAATCGAACTTTGGCCAGTTGGAGATGCTGCGCACGCTGCGCCTGAATCACTTGCCTTTCTGCAGTCGCATCGAGAAGAATGCATTCCGCTCGCTGCCCAATCTGGCCACGCTGGAGGCCTATGATCTGCCGCTGTTGGGCTATCTGGATTTGCAGGGCATCATGGAGCTGCTGCCCGGCCTGGAGATGCTGGACATAGAGGTGAAGGACGCAACAATTGGCAGC
Organism: Drosophila immigrans; assembly: GCA_963583835.1. NCBI lineage: Eukaryota > Metazoa > Arthropoda > Insecta > Diptera > Drosophilidae > Drosophila > Drosophila immigrans. Next base: position 20,236,310 of record OY757142.1, on the reverse strand, counting down.
GAACAGATTCAGCCGCTGAAGCATCCACGTCTCAGCTCCATTGGCATACGCGGCGAGCGCTTGAAGTCCATTTCCTCGGGCACCTTGGCCGGCCTCAAGAGCAGCGAGCTGACCATTAAGCTGCAGAACACCTCGCTGAATGCCCTGCCGCCAGCGCTGCTCTTCCCCGTGCCGCGCTCCTCGCAGCTTACGCTGAACGTGCACGGCTCCAAGATTGGCGCGCTGGTGCCGCAGTTCCTGAACGCTCTCGAGGATCGTCGCGCCAGCCTGCAGCTGCAGGGCCTGGAGAGCAATCCCATCAACTGCAACTGCGAAGCACGCGCGCTGCGTCGTTGGCTGCCCAACTCGGGCATGCCGGAGTTGACGTGCCAGGAGCCGCCCTACATGGCCGGCCGCAAGCTCATCGAGGTGGGCGACGACGAGCTGACCTGCGATGCACGACGCATGACCTCAACGACACCGCCACGGCACTCCACGCCCCAACTGCAGAAGAGCTCCAGCCAGCTGGTGACGCGCACGAGCAGCAGCAGCGCCACCACCGAGGAGCCACTCATCATCTGGAGTCTGGAGCCGACGCAGCCGACGATCATGAAGATTAAGACGAAGGCGCCGCTCATGAAAGCCCAGGCGCCCATCATTGGCAACGACGACACGCTGATTATCGGCATCGTTGGTGGCGTGGTGGCCTTCATTGCCATACTCATCATCATCATCTGCATCATTCGACTGCGCATGAGCAATGCCGAGTACCAGCAGAGCGCCGCCATGATGGGCATGCCGTCGGCCATGCAGATGGGCGCTCACAATGGCGCCTACAATTACAAGACAAGTGGAGGAGCGCCGACAGCTGCGTTGTACGCTGTGCCGCCGTATCAGGCGAACTACGCGACGCTGCCGCACAAAACAGCCTCCATCCACCAGTCCACACAGAATCTGTCGCAGCGCCAGCAGCAGGCTGTGCAGCAGGCGGCGGCTGCTCAACAGGCGGCTGCCGTTGCCGCCTACTCGACGATGTCGCGCATGTCGTACTTCAGCGGAGCTGGTGGCGGGGCGGGAGCTGGTGGCGATGGAGCCGAGAGCTTGACGCAGCACCAGCACCAGCAGCATCAGCAGCAGCATCAACCGTACATTATTTATTCGGACGACAAGGCATATAGATAAACACCCACACACATATAGATTGCATAGTCAAATCCGTAGAGCATCATCCTCACTTTTCTCCATCTATCTCAGTCAAATCAGCAGAACAGGTTCTACACAATGATAATGATAATAATAATTATACAAATAATAACAATAACAATAATATTCATTGTCAGCTTATGTTGTATATAGACTTAGCACACTCTAACTGTATCGTATCTGTATCTTAACAATAATTAAGTCGAAATACATCGCGTATGCGTAATAAACAATTATAGTATAATAATGAATTGCCATGTTCGAGTTTTCTCTTTATATAATTCACAAAAGGTGTTTTTTATTTTCATACATCAAGATGGTTTTCATACAAGTCTACAATACTCGTAAATGCATAAGTATATATCGTATATAGAATATGTATATATTTTCAAATGGATTTACAAATGAAACACATGTGTGTGTGTTCAAAATGTGTCAGATACTTCAGGATAATCATTCACAGTCTTTGTTTTGCATATATGCTTTAACTAAACAACAATAACTATGGCATATTAATTTCATTTTTAATGCCCGACACAAAGTTAAGTTGTATTTACACTGCTCGCACCAATTATTAATAATTAATCAACATGTTTTATGGCAACAAGGAACCAACAAATTTGAGATACAAAATCTAATGTAATTTCCAAAACCATGTCCTGAATCGGTAGATATAACAAAAGTCTTTTTCTTTTCGAGGATCTATGCCATTTGACCATATGAAGTGTGCACTGTGTAATTGCGACGACGATAAAAGACCATCAGGCCATAGCAGACACACAAAAGCGCAGCTATGATGCCTATAAGAATGCCTGCAAAACCCATATCTTTATTAGTCGCTGAATCAAAAATAAAGTACTTTGATAACTTACCTGTCGCCACACCCAAATTGGCTTCTTCGTAGGTCATGGTCAAGGTAGATCGCTGGCATTCCGCGTCCCAATCCCCGGGCAGCACATCGTCGTACAGCTGAAAGAGCTTATCCAGCGGACAGGACACACCGCAGCCGGGAATATCCATGGGCAGCGGCTCTGCTGTGGTGTTTTTGTAAAACAGCGACACCAAGGGCGTATTCTTATCGTCCACACGCAGCTCGAACATTATGCAGGCCGTATATGGTGGGCTATGCAGCTGTTAAAATACAGACAAAATGAGTCAAAACATTTAAATACATTGCAATCAATGCACATACCGAAAACAGCTTGAGAGTATTCAACAGGTTGGCAATTGTTGTGTCATGTGCACTATACACGAATACCGAGCGATCCGGATGCAACTGTTTCTTAGATTTTTGGCTTAATCGCGAGAGAATGTCTTTAAGTAGGGGACCAGCTTTCAGGCGTGCCAGTTGGCGAGTGTAAGTGTTAATGGAAAATGCGAAATTCGACACATAAGTCAAGTCTGCGCCACCGTAAACCATTTTGGTCCACACTGGCAGCGTTTTGTTGTACACTCTTTCAATGAAGAGTGTGTTATTGAGATATTGAGCCTCGATAAATGTCTTGACAGGGCGACCACTATTTTGGCTTAAGTAAGAAAAGAGATCTTTAAAACGTTCCAGCTTTTCCACGTACTCTGCGGACTCTTGAAAGATTGACAAATGGTAGTCAAATGCTGGGCAGGATGCCTTGGCACCGATTATCTGAAAGGAGACAATTGAGGGTAATTGAGTTAATTTACAAAATAAGTTGAACACATTATAAAGTACATATTAATTATTGTAGTTACCGCGTCGTATTCTTCAGGCAGCGTGTGGACTGGAATCGGCTGCCATTTGATTTGATCATTCCACACATCGTCGCCCACAGGTTCAAACAAACCAGCTAAATTGGATTGAGCACTCATCAGGGTACGATCTACGTCTGTTGACTGAATATAGATTTGATCCGTGTCAAATCGGGAACTCAACAGCGAACCATAACGTTTTCTCAGCCATTTGCCTAGTTCGTAGTGTTGCTGCTTTCCTCGCTATTTTATAAAAGGTTTATTGAATCATGACTACCCGTATATTATATGTGAATTAGTTGCTCACATTAGTCAATTGCCCCCAGCCCGTAGGCCAAAATTTGCGATTATTCCAAGGATCCGTGGGATACGGATCGAGTGGCATTCGATCGCCATGTCTAAAAATCTGTAATGTAAATTGAATTAATAATAATCTGGAAGAAAGTATTTTGAACTGCAGCATAATCTTAATAATTGCATATCCAACAATTCCATGTAATTAAATCACAACAATTTTTGAGTCTTCCGATTTTTGGTTTCATATAACAATGTTTGCTGTTAAATGGTAATATTTGTCTGCTTAAAGAAAATATGGTCAGATCGATCTTTGTTTTTAAGTTTCAGTTAAAAGCACAAAACTTATACCGCTTATTGGCCTAGCCTAGATCGTAGTGACAGTTAAATTGTATCCGATTAAAATAAAAATAAATCCAGAAAGAAAATCATCAATAATTCCATTTTAATGCACATTTTGTTGGTTAAAAGATGCGTTTGCAATTATTGACATTTACTGTACTATCATCTGGACTTACCACATGCGCAAACTTCAGTTCGCCTGGCAACGTGGCTGGGACACCTTTAACATCATCTTCCATGGGAGATGCTAGGGACGCATTGCCAAATCCACAAAATGACCATATGCAAATCAGACAGAGAAAGACGTTCGCCTTGACCGCGTAGCTGGTTTGATAGCAGACCATCTTGGACAAAGAAAAATAGCGCCAACAATGAACATAAATGATTAACTGTTACTCTCAATTAAATGCAACGACACGCAGTAGCAGTTCAGTATGTGTCATACACAAATGCGCGCTTACCGTCAACAAAGTTATGGAGACCTTATCGTGCGCCAGATATCTTTTAAACAGCTTGCATTACTACCAATTTGCGTTAAGCAATTGTTGCCGTTTCTGTTGCGATTTCACAGCAGTGTTGCCAGTGTGACCGTTAATCACATTTCAAAATATACCAAAACCCAACTGTGGTCATGGTATTATTTTGCAGCAGTGCATTCCAAATTGCCATTTTCATTTATGTAATTCATATTTGTATTATTCTTTTGTAGATTGTAAGTCATTGGCCATTGAGTAGAACAAGGTCATACAATGAGTTCGTTTTTCTAATTAAAATTTCTATATATGCAAATATTGAATCATTCTTAATTTCAATTAACAAATATACTGTTGATTGTTTTTGTTGGACTTAAAATGGTATCGCGATTGGGATTGTTTTCGAACTGTATTATTTGTAGGTCTTAACTTAACATAACGCGCGCACAATTATTGGAAAACGAAATTCGGCTATTGGATTTTTTTTGCAATCCACTCTGATTACATCTGCGTCTGGGGTATTCAATATGATATTTAAAACCTTCGATTCCCGCCTCCCATATTCAGTGCGGGTCTGGAGGGTCCATTAAACCTGTAAAAATATAAATTGAATAAAATATTGTAAAAGGATTGTTATAATGAATATTAACAATTACGAGATATTAATTGTTTTTTTTTTTTAATTAAAGGGTATTTTTTTTTTACTTTAGTAAATAAAGCTAAGTAAACAGTATTCAATAGCAATTTCAATTTCAAATTTGATTATACTTTTTATTTAAAATGAATACATATTGCAAATTGTGTTATTTAAATAAAAAATATAAATTAATAATATTAAATATTTTTTTGGGTGGAATTTTCAAGAGATGTATGAATATTATTTGTACAGCCTGTTCGATGCTTACCTATTTCTATTGTCAGGAACACTGCCGCCTTGACTGCCAAGTGGGGGGAAGTCCGATTGATATGAATTTGGTGCATTGTGGTGGTGGTGGTGACCATTTGTAGGTCCGTGTTTACTGAAGTTGCCGCTGTGACTACCGTTTTGTCCATTGCCACCACCAGCGCCACCACGTCGCGCGTTGAAACCGCCTCGTCCTCCAAAGCCGCCGCGATTCGCACTGAAGCCGCCGCGACCAGCTTGCGTGCTTCCACTAAACCGATGAAAATCATTTAAATAAATCGCAAAATAAATCATGTTTCTTTAAGTACCTATTACGATTACGCTGAAACATGCCATTGTCGGCATTGGTGCCACTGGGCAGCGGTCCATTGCCGAATCTTCCCTGCTTGGCGCCGCCAAACGACATTGACTGCTGCTGCGGATGATCGACAGCAGGCAACGCAAATCCTCGGCGATCTTGTGCAATATTTTTGGATGCGCCTGGTCCACCGAAGCCTCCACCACCGCCACGATGTCCACCAGCAAGTTGCCCGCTGTGGAAATCATTGTGACCACCTTGATTGAATTTGTTTTTAAAGGATTGTCCGGAAAAACTTTGGTTTTGTTGTGGCAGACCCTTGCTATAGGGTGCACTGCGTTGTAGTCTGAAATTTCCCTCGTTCCTCATGGGTCCGAAGTGACTGTCATTTGAGCTTGATGTCCGGCTGCTGCCTCCTCCGCCTCCAGCTCCTCTGAAGCTATTGCCCCCACCACGATTAAAGCTGCCACCTAAAAGTAAACTCTGATGCATTACCTGCATACTGACAAAAGTTGGTCATTAGTTTACCTTGCATGGGCCTGCGATTAGCGACTTCGCCTCCACCTCCACCTCTTCCGGCACCTCCAGCGCCTCCACCTCCACCTCCACCACCGCCTCCTCCTCGTCTGTCTTTTGGTCGACCCGGTTCAACGACAATAGCCTGTCCCTTAAACTCGATACCATTGAGTGCAGCGATGGCTGCCTCGGCCATTTCCACAGTCTCCAGGTGCACGAACCCACACCGATTCATGATGTCGCACTCGACCACAACGCCATAACTGGTGAACAAATGCCGAAGCTCCTCGGGTTTGCAGCCAGGCGGCAGGCTGCCCACGAAGACTTTGGCGGTCTATAGAAAACAGCAAAGGAAGACAATAAACAATCAGACAGTTGGTCAATGCAACAGCTCTGCGGTACTTACAGACATGAAAGCACCTTTAATGTTTTGTATTCTTAATTTTTCTTTATTTTAATATTTATTTCCGTGTTTTCTTCTGCTTCTTGCTTCATCGCCCAGCCAGACTAAACAGTTAACAGTTGCTCGCGATGTTATTTAACAGCTGTGCCAGGGTTATTTGCAAAATCATATTTATATGTTGTAAATGCAAAATTATACATTGTAAAGTTTTGTTAGTAGCAATATTTACTGCTTTGCGTGCAACAGCAGGATATAATAATAATTAAAACAAAAATTTGAACTGATCAGCTGATTAGGCGCTGTTAACAGTTAACAGCAGCGTGACCGTACGCTGCGATTAAAATAAAATCGATAATTAGCATTGAAAACAATTTCGATTACTATCGAATAGACTTATTTGTTTGGTGTGTATTTTCATAAACAATTTGAAGTAATGTGGGCGCCAAGCACAGAAGAAACCTATTATGCCAGCCTGGATGTCACAAAGAACGCTGTGCTCATCATGCCGAGTGTGGAGATGATGGTCACCTTCTGCGGGGTCCGAGGAGAAGCGCTGCGCTCTAAAAAAGCTTGCTTACTGTACGCCGAAAGAATTGATTTCAAGGAGCTGATTGTAAGTGACGCTTAAATGAAGCTTGACATGAAAGTGAAAAAACCTGTATTTGCTTAGCAACTGCGTTTGACTGAGAAATGCGATCAGCGTTGCATGTACATCAGCACCGTGGACAACGCCTCATTCCACGTTCTTAAACAGGATCAATCCTTGAACGTCACCTTCGCGGGTTTCATGGAGAATGTAGTGCGCATGCTGAAGGATTGCCAAGCAGGCAAGCTGGAGCTGTGCCTCTCGCCCAGGGATACAGCTGCAGGCGGCGACAATTCCAATCAGCATCAAGATTACATGCTCCAGTTCGTCGAGATTCGTTCGTTCAAGAATCTAGTGCACCTAAGCCTGCCCTGTCGTGCGGCGCCGCTGCACACAGTGCTCTACTACATCAACAGCATGCTGGAGGCGGCACACAAGAAATCCCATTTGCTAGAACAAAACACGCAGCAGATGCAAATGGAATTAAATTCGCAGCGCGCACACATCGAGCAACTGGGAGCGGATAACAGTAAAATGCGAGAGGCTCTGCTGGAGAACACACGGCACTTGGCCGAGAAGAAAGAATTAGAGCAGCAGCAGCTGCAGGACAAACTGGAGCAGCTGAAGCAGCAGCACAACAATGAAGCGGAGCGCAATCGTCGCACGATAGCCGGACTTCAAGCTCAGTTGGACAGAGCTATACAGCAAAAAGGAGATGTGAAGGCCGCACACGAGCAAACGGAGAAGCGCAATCAAAGTCTCAACGAGGAGCTTGCCTGCTGCAAGACACGCATCTCTGCGCTGAAGGAGCAGAGCGATAAGCTGCACACCGAGCTGACGGCAGCCAAGAAGCAAGAGCGCAAGCTGGAGTACAAAATCGAGGACCTGAAACAGCACACAACTGAGTTGCAGGAACACATACAGAAGGGTCAGAAGGAGAAGGTAAAATATAACTAATTTACATTGTAAAACGCATTTATTATAAATGTTATTGCAGGCCAACATTGCGGCCGAATTGGAAGCTGAGAAGAAAATAAATCACACTAAAAGACAAGCGCTGGAAATAGCCTCCAATGAAATCTCGAAAGCGAATCAAATCATAATGAAGCAAACTCAGGAAATACTCAACCAAAAGAAGACCATCAGCTGGCGCACCGAGGTCGCCTTGGAGCAAGAAAAGGCCATCAAGGAAAAGGACAAACTTCTGACTCTGCGCGAAGCAGAACTCGAGCACGAGCGGCAAACATTGCAACAGCTGCGCCAGGAAATCCCTCAGCAGCTGCAATCGATGCGACACTTTGCCCAAGGCCTTGAGCAGAAATACACGAATCGTAAGTAGCCACCATGACCATAAGAAATAGCTAACTACAACGCGCATATTTGCAGAAATCGACACGCTCAAGGAGCACTTGACTGCAGTGGGTGGCAAAGAGAATCAAGGCCGCAAAAACAATCGCAAATAGGCTTTTACATTATTTTAGCAGAATTTGTGTGTTTGTTAATTGTATTATTATTTATGCAATAGCTTTAATTAAAATTTAAGTCTACTACTCGTAATCTTCATCCGCATTTTTGCCGCTTTCCACGTGCGCCGTTGCCACATTCACAGCTTGGCTAATATCCTCAAACTGATTCATTTTCAGACGCTCGCGTATCAGCTCCGCAATGGCTTTTTGTGTGCGTCGCTCCAAGCGTTCCAGCTTCTTGCTGACATCTCGCTTTAAATCCCAGTCGGGTTTGCGCGGCGCCAAATTCGTAATATCAATTTCCTCAATCACCATTGGCTGCTCCAGCAAATTGAGCTGTGACTGCACGGCCGTCTCGATGTTGCCTGTGGGTTCTTGTGCCAATATCTCGCCCGTTGTGTGCTCATTTTGCGGTCTATAACTGCGAAAAACTGGCCTACAAAAAAGGTAAACAAAAATTTTGCACTCAAAAATGTAAACAAACTGTACATTTGCCTTGTACTCACTTTGGCAATTTGTCGGCTGTTTCTGAAGCTCCTGTATTTTTGGATAACGCCTGTTCGCGCAGCTTTTGCAAACGCTCCTTGCGTTTTAGTGATTCTTCTGTGAGTTTACCCAAGTTACCAGTTTCATTGTTGGCCATGGCGAGCAGCGTGAATAAATACACACAAATAAAAATAACAATCTCGTGCGCTGACTTTAGCTTCCTAACGATAACTGCATAACTTGATAGGCGATTAATCATCGCAGGTTCTAGTGAATTTGCTTTATCGATAGCAGCACAGCTCACATAACTATCGCATGTCTTGATCAATTTACTGTTTTGTACAGTCTAATAAACAAATAATACTAAGATAAAATAATAATTAAATATATTTATTTATTTTATTTGATTATATCACAAATTATTTGTTTACTGTTGTTTGTTCTACAGTTCGATAGCCACTGCTTGCGATTGTTCGATGATAGCCAACTAGAGATACACAACAGTAGTTAACAAGTTGGCAGCTCACGCGTTCCTGAGAGTGTGAGGGGAAAACAACGCAACTTTTTGCTGTATTACAAAAAAAGAAAAACAAAAACATTCGAGTTAATTTGGCAATTACAACATTAAAACGACAAACTGCAAACTGCGCACTCCCTGCTTCTCCTGCAGCGACCCAGCAAATGCACAACATAATCGCAGCAGAATTGCCAGCAATAATAATGTAGCAGCTGCTGCAACAAACTGTTTTTATTTTGGAGTAAGGTAAATTTGTTAGCTGGCCAACAAGGCGGGCGACGAGCGGCAGGCGACGAGAGACGTTTATCGTCTGCTGGTTTAACTCTGAACTGTTCTGTTGGCTGGCGGCTATTAAAAACTACAGACAGTCTCGAGTACATGTATTTTTGTGTGTGCGTCTTGTGCTAATTTCGTTTCTTTCCTTCCCGATTTGAAAAGGGAGCCGCCGCTGCTGCTGCTGCCAACAATACAACGGACGATCGACAACTAACTGCAAAGCGAGAACAACACAACACACACAGAGTCACTCAGTGCCTCGTTGAGCTCATTGTTCTGTGACTGTGACATCGTTTTAGCCCGATTTGCCCGGCAATTTAGCCAACTGCAGCTGCTTAAGTAGCTAAAAATGGAGTGGACCAGGGAGAAGACGTTGCTGCTGATCAACGAGTATAGACAGCGCCGTGGACTGTGGGACATGACTTGCGACGAGTATCGCAAGAAGGATGTGAAACAGCGCCTCTTGAACGAAGTCAGCGAAGTGCTCGGCGGCAACATTGCCATTCCCGAGTTGGAAAAGAAATTTCACACACTGCGCACACAATATCATCGCGAGATCAGTCGCATGAAACGCAAGGAACCCTACAATTCCAAGTGGTTCGGCTTCAAGAATCTCGTCTTTCTCAGCTCACCGTACGCCTGCCGTTCCACCAAAAGTCGCTTGAAGACCGAGCTGCAGCAGGAGAATCCCAGCATACAGAAGTACGTGCTGGGCGAGGTGACAACAACGGGCGGCGTTGCCGAAAGCAGCAGCAACATGAACGAGGAATACATCATAACGCCGCGCAAATCGCATGCCAGCAGTCGGGCCCAAGAGCTCGAGAAGCTGATAGAGGAGACGACCAAAGATGTGGACGATATCGATGATGATGGCGAGCCTGGGGTTGAGGACGATGTCGACACAAAGCCCAAGCTCAGCAAGGAGATCAGCGGCACCTATGTGCAGATCAATGAGGATGAGAGCGAGGCCCTCGAGAGTCACACGCATCACCAGCAACATCATCAACAACAGTCTATGCTGGAGCTGCATCACACGTCCAACGCTGTTGAGGCAGTCAGTTTTCAGGCCAACGAGAGCGGAGAACTGCACTATCAATCAACGCCCACAACGACCAATGCCGGCGGCGGCAGTGGCAACGGCACTTCGGCGGTCCATGTGATGCCAACGCGCATCATAAAGATACAGAGACGCGACACGTCCAGTCAGGAGAACGGTTACTACGAGGAACAGACGACGCAGCATCAGCTGCATCCGCCACCAGCCAAACGCATCTATTTCGATCCCAATAGCAGCCACAGCACCACCATACTGTCCACATCCACGCTGGCAGCGGCCGCCACACAAAATGGCAATGGCAACAATGTGCTGACAACGACAGCCGGATCCGGAGTAACGGGCGGCACATTGCGTCTGCCTCGAGTCAATGCCATAGTCAACACATCACTGTCACCCCCGAAGCCGGCCAGTTCACCGATACCGCCTCCTCAGACTGCCGCCGCCCTCGTTAGCCAGCTGCGTGATGAGTTTTCCACGTACGGGGAGTACGTGGCCAATGAGATGCGTGCCATCAACAACAGGGAGGTGCTGATCGCGCTAAAGCACAAGATAAACACGGCCATATTCGAGGCAAATATGGCCGAACTGCAAAAATGAAGAATGCAGGAATGCATAACTATTTTCGGCATACCGAATGTTCTATACTCTAGCAGAGAGAAGTCAAATTATTAACAACAAATTATGTCCTACATTATTATTGTACGCTCTGCTAGCTTATTAATATAAAAATAAACTCAAGTTTTTAGCGAGAATTTAGTCGTAAGTTTAATGTTCAATTTCCCCAGTAATTGTAAAGCTTTTGTTTTAACCTGTTTTTTAAATCTGTAAATTTACATAGATTCACAACAAAATATGTATGTATCGATTTGATTCAATAAGCCAAATATAAAGTTTAGTAGAATCCAAATATAAACATTAAAAGTCTACTTATTAAGCAGGCCATAACTAAAAAAAAAACCATTTCATTCTCAGATATTTTCAAAATTGTTGTGTAAAATGCGGAATAACCCAATTTGTGAAACATTAACTAATTTACCAGTGAAATTTGACATCGAGAAACTTGTTGCTGAATTCAAGCCAACGTTCCAAAAAGAAGATGTCAAAGAGTTAAAATCTCCCAGAGATTTTCTTAGCGTGCCCGACAACAATTGGGTCGTTTTGCCCATGTTCAAACTCCACTTGGACCACTTGAAGCCATCTTTATCGGTTCGCACCAACAAATATATGCGTTGCCGCTATAGGAATTTCCTCGACAATGTTCCTGACAGCTACGTGAATATCGTAGTCCATGACTCTAACCTCAGCAAGTGTGTCAATTGTGCTCTAAATTAATATTTTACTTATTAAATATGCTTTAAGACAACCGTATCCCAGAAGAAAATCACTAACAGGACAATTTTATGGCGTGGATTTTAAATTGGCACCCGTTCCAGCCTCAGCCGATCCACGCAGCCCGTTGGGAGCACGTCCACCGAAAGCAAAACGTCAAAGTGCCTCCAATTCAATAAAAATGTAAAAAACTAGCATTTAAATTTGCCGCCAACTGTTATCGCTATCGGCTTGCAATAAATATCGAACAGATACAGACTAGAAATCGACGACAGTTAGGCAACCCTAGAAAGCTGAGGGTAACACGGGCATTTGGCAACACTGCTCGATCAATTGAGACGAAAAATGTTTACAAAATGCATTAATTGTTGTGGCTCAATAGTTATTTATATTTTATTCGCCTGCCTGTTGGTCGAAAATTGTGGCAAGTAGCAAATTTCGTGTAATAAACTAGTGCAGCCATAAATAATGTGAATTTTCTGATTTTAGTTGCTCTAAAACGGACGCTGCGACACTACGAAGTTTTCCACAAAGATGATGTTGTGCATAGAGTTGTGAAAAGAGGTGCTAAACAGAGCAGCAATCCCTACAACACCATTAAAGAGCTCGAGTTCAAGACGCTGGGCAAGAACTTCCGTGTGATTCTGCATCCGCATCGCGATGTCCTCCACAGCAAGTTTCGAGCCTACGCTGTAGACGCCGATGGCAATGAGACTGTGGTGCACTTGGGTAAGCAAAATGGGGGATCCTTTATATATGATTTAATCGTCTAATATATTAACTTATAACTACTCCCAGACCATGATAACTTTTATACGGGTCGCGTTTTTGGCGAATTGGAGTCTTCGGTGCGTGCACACATCGAGGACGGCACCTTGACCATGTCCATAGAACTGCCCGAGGAAACCTACCATATAGAGCCTTCCTGGCGCCATTTGCCCACAGCCAAGAAGCACACAATGGTCGCCTACAAATCTTCCGATGTCAAGCTGAATCAGCATAACGACCAAGAAGCAGTGCCCAAGACTTGTGGGTACATCAAAGAGGGACGCGAATTGGAGAGCAACGACATTGAGGACGCGGAGCATTTGTCGCGCGAGAAGAGGCAGGCGGATCAATATGAATATACGCCGACCAAGACGCGATGTCCTCTGCTGCTGGTGGCCGACTATCGCTTCTTTCAGGAGATGGGCGGCGGAAATACAAAGACTACCATCAACTACTTAGTAAGCAAAGTCCTCCGAATTGTTGTATCATCATTGTGAATCTCGTTTTGTTTACAGATAAGTCTCATTGATCGCGTGCATAAGATCTACAATGACACCGTGTGGCAGGATCGCTCCGACCAGGAGGGCTTCAAAGGCATGGGCTTTGTGATCAAGAAGATCGTGGTGCACTCGGAACCAACGCGTCTGCGTGGCGGCGAAGCCCATTACAACATGATACGCGAGAAATGGGATGTGCGCAATCTGCTGGAGGTAAGTCAGCGATTTGGACTAGATATAGTTCTTAAACCCATTGTATATTGTAGCGCTATAACTTGTAACTACAACTGCTAACTTTACTCGTCTCTCGAATGATTCGTGTAGGTCTTTTCACGGGAATACAGTCATAAAGACTTTTGTTTAGCTCATCTCTTTACCGACCTCAAGTTCGAAGGTGGCATTTTAGGCTTGGCTTATGTTGGCTCGCCACGCCGCAATTCTGTGGGTGGCATTTGCACACCAGGTTGCTAATCCTCACATCAAAAAACTTCCTTATCATTTGGCTTAACTTTGTGTTTCCTTAAGCGTTGATTTTATATAATTTCGATTTGTAGCAGTCGTCGTTTTGTTCAGTTGTGTCTTCTCTTCAGTTTTTTAAGCATTCATTTAGCAGCCTTAACCATAACTAACATTACTTATCTTTCCCCCACTGAAGAGTACTTCAAGAATGGCTACACGCTCTATTTGAACTCCGGTCTGAGCAGCTCTCGCAATCATTATGGCCAGCGCGTGATTACGCGGGAGGCTGACTTGGTCACTGCTCATGAGTTTGGACACAATTGGGGATCGGAACACGATCCCGACATACCCGAATGCTCACCCAGTGCCTCCCAAGGTGGCAGCTTCTTGATGTACACATATTCCGTCAGTGGCTATGATGTCAACAACAAGGTAAATCAATTATTTTATATTATTAAATCTTTAATTAGAAATACGTTTTCCCTAAGAAATTTTCGCCCTGTTCCCTGCGCTCAATACGCAAAGTGCTGCAGGCCAAATCTGGCCGCTGCTTTTCGGAGCCCGAGGAATCCTTCTGCGGCAATCTGCGCGTGGAAGGCGATGAGCAATGCGATGCCGGTCTGCTGGGCACCGAGGACAATGATTCGTGCTGCGACAAGAACTGCAAGCTGCGTCGCAACCAGGGCGCCATGTGCAGCGACAAGAATTCACCGTGCTGCCAGAACTGCCAGTTTATGCCAGCGGCCATGAAGTGTCGCGACGCTCAATATGCCACCTGTGAGCAGGAGGCACGTTGCACGGGCTCGCATGCCGAGTGCCCCAAATCGCCGGCCATGGCCGATGGCACCATTTGCCAGGAGCGTGGCCAGTGTCGCAACGGCAAGTGTGTGCCGTACTGTGAGACGCAGGGGCTGCAGAGTTGCATGTGCGACATCATTGCGGATGCCTGCAAACGCTGCTGCCGCATGAGCATCAATGAGACTTGCTTCCCTGTAGAGCCGCCCGATGTGCTGCCCGATGGCACGCCATGCATTACGGGCTTCTGCAATAAGGGCGTCTGCGAGAAGACCATTCAAGATGTGGTTGAGCGCTTCTGGGACATCATTGAGGAGATCAATGTGGCCAAAACGTTGCGTTTTCTCAAGGACAACATAGTCAGTAAGTAATCAGTCGAATTTTTGTTGTTGTCTGTGAATTAAGCTAATGCCTAATTTCCACAGTGGCCGTTGTGATGGTGACCGCTGTGTTTTGGATCCCAGTCAGCTGCGCCATCTCTTATTTCGATCGCAAGAAGCTGCGTCACGAAATGAAACAAATAGAGTGGAGTCAAAAATTGGATCTTATACATCCCAGTGACGAAAGACGTCGTGTAATTCACATACGGTGCGTGTGCTATTATTATTACTATTATTACTGTATACTGAATGCTTAATAATTGTAATTGCAGCGTTCCACGCCAGAAGATCTCGGTGGCGCGATCTTGTAATTAACATAGAACGCGGTGGCGGCCATTGTTTTATCTTCCGTGAGCATTCTTCTCAAAACTGCCACAATTTATTTATATTAAGTATAACAAATTGACATACATAATAACATAATGAATAAAATTCCCCAAATAATATATATATAGACGGATTTCGCAAAAACTACTCAGACGATATGTAATCACTAATTATTTACTTTTCTTCTCTTATTATTGTTTTGGATTGTTTGTTTTTATTCATACGTTACCAAAAAAATATGTTTTTTTTGTTTCATACTGTTAACATTGATTTTGTTACGATTGATTTTGTTTTCCGTGTTTGTTTGTTTTATTGTTAATTAGCTTACTGGTTGTAATTGTATATTTGTTTATTACTTCTTTTTATTGCTCTTTCCATTCGTCTGTGGCGAAGCTTCCTCATCCAGCTCCAATTCGCTCTCGTCCTCCTCATCCGAATACTCCTCATACATATGAACATCCTCGTACTCACCAAAGTTCATCTCAGACTATTGAAATAGAATAACCCATAAATATATGTATCTTAATTGAATTTGAGCTAAAAACTATACCTTGCCGCACACATAGACTGGCCCCGTGCCTTGGACAAGCTTAAATGTGACGGAACCATTTGGGAATTCTACATTAGGACGCAACGAGCGAGTTTCGCCCACCTTCAAGACGGCAATTGGAATTTTGACTATCTTCTTGCTCTCATTCTCTTGTGTTTCCGCCTGTACGTGAATATATAGACGAATATATAAGAAAAACAAGATGGATAACTATCGAAACATTTACACATTACCTGTATGACATTGAATTCGCCTGATTTCGCCTCTGGGCCGAGGGAAATCTGTTTGATGATCAGTTTGTATGAATGCACCAGATATTCCTCTGGCACTTCCGGCACAGCAAACTGGGCGATTGGCTCTTTTTCGCTGAGGGTAACTCCTGGAACGAGATCCATCGTTAAGATTACTTGGGGTCGTTCTTACTACGAAAATGCTCTAGCATGCATAGCTTTGCCGGTAACATACCGCACAAGCGCTTACAGTGAGCACGGCTGATGGCAGATTTAATGTTAAAACAAATGCTTACCATAGAACGATTCGGACTCCATTTGTTTGCTTCAAAAAAACGCTGTTGTACAGTCAATTAGAAGTTAATGAAAACTTGCACTTTTCACACGTGCCCGTACAATGGCGATTGCTAAATAAAAGTGACCGCAAGTTGAATTTTACCAATACACTTATTTGTGTAGATAAATATACCGATAATATACTAAAGCGACGCAATCGTCTGCGATGATGCCGAAAATTCGTCGCATGCTTTTGCTGATAAATCACTTTTAAGCAATATCCGAACAAATCAAACGAATTATAAATTCTTAAACAAATTTGTTAATTCAATGCGTGTATAATTTAGAAAGACAAAATTTTTTAATTAATATGTTGAATATTTTTATTAGTCTGGCAGCCCCATATGGAAATGACTGGCCTTTGTGTCATCTCTATTTAGCGCTGCATCCCTAGTTGGTAGCTTCCATTTTGCAAAAGTTTTTGCTCAACACGTGCTCGGCGCTTAATTTTTAAAGTTAAAACCCCAAAAACACAATTATAATGGCGGAAGAATCATTCTATGGTAACTATCAAACCTCACCTTGCCGCAAATTTGTCTAACGCTTGATTACATTAGCACACAAGTAGATATATTTGTAATTTGTGGCGCAACATTGCCGGCTGCCGGCATTTTTATTCAAGGTTGCGACTGCGAGACAGCGTACATGTGTATACGTATACACGCACATACAACTTGAGCGTGCGTGTATGTGTAAATGTACACACAAGTGCGAATATTTTTTTCGTTTTTGTGTGCTAATCCGCAAGTAATACGTATAATTTTCAGGCGTCACCCTGACCGCTGAGGAGAACACCGAAACCTGGGACTTTGTCGATGAGGATTATTCGCGCGGCCAAAAGCTCGTTATTAAGCAAGTGTTGCTGGGCGCTGAGGCAAAGGATAATGAGTTCAATGTAGTCGAGGTTAGTGCAAATACATGTACATGTAGAATAGACTAGTGTGGGTGTCAAATTGTCCATGTGTGCGCCACTTTTTTTTATTGGCTGCAGGGCCGGGAAAACGGACCGGTTTTGTATTGGATGCAAGCACCCGCAACATTTGTTTGTGAGTTAGGGTAATTTTGTCTGTATCTGCAATGCGCGCCCTTTGTCTGGTAGCTTTCTGCTGTGCACTCTGACGTCACAAATGTGTCGAGCGCTGTGCTTTGCATGTGATGCTGTACTTATTACATACTCTCTTGCAGCTTAAGTTACTACATTTGGTACATTGTGATCTCGGGTACAAATAATTACAAATTGAAATATCTATTTTGTAGAAATTTTACTTTTATTTATTGATTTCATGTAAATATTGATTTACTACAAGGGCTACTAAATAATTAAAGTGCAGGCGTTTAGTATTATTTTCATTACAAACTTTGCAATTATGCTACAATTACACGAATATGGTACATTTGCTACCCAATTACGGAACAAATAATTACGACCTAAAATATCTCGTTTGTTAAAATGTTGATTATAATTTATAGTTATTGAGCGCCGCACACTCATTTAAAAGCATTTTACTGGCCAAACTATAAGAGCTACTAAAATTTTGTATTGCCATAGTTATTCCCCACTCCGAAACTACGGTACATATTAAAGAAAATTGTACATTTTCTATAAAATTATGGTAGCAATAGTTACGACCAGAAATATCTTTTATTCTTAATTTTTATTGATACAAACTCTGAAACTATGGTACTCTTGAAAAAATGGTACATTTCTTACAAAATTATGGTACAAATAGTTACGACCTAAAATAAGTATCTTCTTTGAACAAATGTTAAAGATAATACGTAGTTTAAAACATGCTGGCCGAACTAAAAGAGATACAAAAATAATTAATTTAAAGATTTTTAGTGTAATGATTAAGCTAAAAATAGGTCACTTTATTTTATAGGTATTCAAATTGAATTCCAAACAATGTTTGTATGTTAAATGAATAGCAGTTAGCAACCGCCTGCAGGGTGTCTTCTATTCGAGCAAGCTTCCTGAACACTGCTTAACACTGTGTGCTTAACTGTACAAAAAGTATAAAAGCAAGTGACTTTCTTATTGACTCAAGTCGCAGGCAATGTGTGAAGCGCTGCCGCCATGTGCTGCTGCTATTGTTTCGATAAGTTCCGTGAAGCTTTTGGTGAACTTGAACATGCTGCGAGACTTCTTGTGCAGACGGCAGACGACGCCCGCTGCTGCCAAGTTCCAGTTCCAGCAAATGAGATCGCAATGCAGGAGATTGAGATCTTCGTGGAGTGAAACAATTGTCTGCAATGGAATGGAAGGGAATGAGATCATTTGTTTAGCTGCTAGATAGATGGATATGGATTACTTACTGCCGCCACTGTGGCATCAATTGAATTAATCTCGGCGCCTTTAATGACCACAAGCGAAACATTGCCCATGTGCCTCGTCACGTGCGTGACAATTGTTGTTTTCAGATACTCAGCTGCCGTGTAATCCACGCTGCCCTTAAGCTCCGCCACACTCAGCTCGATGCCATTGTGCTGCGGAGTAATCAAACTTAGAATTGTTTTTTAAACACTTTACAGTGTTGAGCTCACCTTTTGAGTTTCAAGCTCAAACTGTGGCGTCATGCTCTTCTTCAGTATGAACAGCGCATTGACAACGATGCCGACCAGCATTCCATATTCCAGCGACCAGAACAGACAGCTCAATGCGGTCACCACAAAGGGCAACATGTCACGCTCTGCGTGGCAACAAAAAACAAGCATTTAGCGAAAGAATCATCACCAGATCAAAGGGGAATAGAATGAAGAAGATATTGAGAGGGCCAACACCTTTTCTTGGGAAGAATACATTCAGCCCTATGGAATTGACTTAAGAATTCAGAACAGTTTCTAGCCCCCTTCTTTCAAAAGTCACTTAAGGTGACTTTCTACTTACTCTTGGCACGCCAGATCTCGGCAATTTTGTCGTACTCCACCATAAACAACATGGCTGATATGATGATGGCTGCCAGCGTAGCCTTAGGAATGTAGGCGAACGTGGGCGTCAGAAAGGCTAGCGTCATCAGGATGAGAATACCTGTGATGGCGCCGCCAAGTGGCGTCTGGACACCACTCGCATTGTTAACAGCCGATCGTGCAAATGATCCTGTTATGGGCATCGATGAGAAGAAGCTGCTGAACACATTGCAACAACCAAGAGCAACCATCTCCTGCGAAGCATCCACAATCTTTCCCTTGGCTGCAATAAAAAACACTTGAATTTAAAAACATTCTTGCAGTGCAAAGAGTAGAAATTGACTCACAGAATGCCTTGGCGATGGCTACGCTCTCCAAAATGCTCAGCAACGCTATCGAACCGATTGATCCTCCCAATTTGGAGATCATCTCGCCGAAGTTCATGGGCTCGCCATCCACATCCTGTGTTTCGAATGGCGGCACACGGAACGGCGGCAATCCTGCGGTGATTTCACCACTAATGCGAAATGGGATTTCGTTGTCGCCTCGACTCAGCAGATAGCACAACAAGATGCCCACGAACACGGCCAAAACATTGCGGCACAGCGACAGATATCTGTTCAGCTGGCGAAAGCCACAGTTGACGTCCTTCAGTTTCTATTGAAATGATTTGATCTTTAAGTTGCGGCACTGCATCTGCATAAATTCTACTTACGCGCATGAACAGTAATAGAATCAGCGTGCACCAGCCGAGAATGGCGTCGTTGCGACGCGTCTCTGTGATGTGACTGAAGAAATTGATCCACGACTTGAGGAACTCATTCGAGTTGCTTTGTATGCCAAAGAGATTGTTTATCTGGCCACTGCCCACAGTCAAGGCAGCTGCCAGTGTAAAGCCCGTTGTCACGGGCATCGAAATGAAACGCATCAGCACTCCGAGATTTAACAATCCTAGCAGCAATATCAGACAACCCGATATAAAGCACAGCAGTACTGCAAGATCCGGATTTCCATCGATGTGTGGATTCACCATCATCGATATAATTGCCGTGGGTCCTAAAAACAATCATCAGAGTTGTTCGAGAAAGAAGAAGCTCACTTACCCACTGTAATGTCCTTGCAGGTGCCGAAGAATATGTAGGTAAAGCTGCCCATGAACGAGGAGTAAAGGCCATAAACAGGCGGCAGACCAACCACCGCGCCATATGCGATGCCTTGGGCGATTGCTGTAAGACCCACCGTCAAACCAGCTACGATGTCGTCGAGCAGATATCTGGGCTTGTACTCGGGCAACCATGTGCAGATGGGAAACTTTCGCTTCAGTGTTTTCGTGCTGCAGCAACTCCTTGCCTGGGCACTCATGGCGCCACATACATTGGGGAGGCGTTCGTGATAAAGATCATCTGCAGGCAAATAGGAAAAATACTTGAGTCTGATTGAAAGTAAAGCGAAGGCGAGCAACGATTGAACTGAATGATTGGGATCTTATCTTGCTTGGCTGACAACGATATTTATATAGTACATATCGAAGCATATGTTTTTTCTTATTTATTGCTTTACACTTTATCTCAAGTGGACCTACGAATTGGTTTAGTGGGAGTCGGTAGTCTCGTGACATATGCACTACACAATTGAAGATCTCCAATGCTTGATAGACCCTTCCATAATCTAAAAAATGTTGATTGCACGGAAATCATCTGTAAATTTCCATAGAAAGTGTCTTTTGCTGATTGGGTTGTTTTTTCATTCATCTTTTCGGACACTTCAATTCTTTTTTATTTCATAAATTTAGAAGGACTTTCGTTTTTTATGGAGTCTCGTTATCATCAAGTGTCGACGGTTTTTCGCAATGGAAACCTTTAGTAAATTTTATTTATGAATTGCCAACTAATATTTATTTTACTCAGCGAAAGAAAGCCACTTCCTGAAGCTTAAAATATGAAATTATCGAAGATTGAGCTATCCTAAATTAAGCACATTCTTGGTGTAATAATGACATACATATATTTAAAAATTCACTTGGTAAATTCGGGGAAGTGAAAAATACTACCATAAGTTTTCTTATTGAACTATGATACTTTTTTTTATAAGTTATAGATTTCCTGCGTTCAACGCGCAACGCTTTGAGTCATAAACACTTTTATTAGCAAGGTTTAAGATTTCTCCTGCTCCACATTGCGTGGGGTTTTTTTGTAGAAAGTTGTCTAGGCTTCACTTTAGATATTGCGACTATTCCTAGTAAATTTCTATTTACATGGTACTCGACGATTATCAAACACTTATTAAATACTTCAACGCACCGTCATAGTCGCACATATTTGTGAATATTTGTAAGGGAAGTACTTTAGATGAATTAAAACTCTTGAACGCTAATTGACTCTTATTTTTGTAAGATTATTTTTTATAATGTATTTATATTATTATTTATTTTTGTTAAAGTAGAGTTAGCGTTAACTTGTTGAATGTAGCACGCGCTAGGCAATTGAATGAATTGAATGTAAAACGTAAAACTTCCGCAAGCGTAGGATTTAATAAGCCAGCCGATGGTTGATGTTGTCTCTGCGACTGCAGACCAACGAATGGCCCGGGAAGAATTCGTAAGCGCCGTTATTAGGTTGTGTTTACCGCTGTTGTCCGTTGTCCGCGCTGCTCGCCTGAGTGGAACAACTGATTTTGAATAGATATAGATATCGCCAGCGCGGTGGGAGTGTGACAGTGATATGTATTTGTTGCGATTAATCTGATTTTCACAATACTCGGTTTTAGTCGGAAATTCCAAATTCCAAATTGTGAGACTCAGATAGAATTGCATGATGCGTTATATCAACAACAAAATTTAACTCTTGAACGCCTATTTATAGCAGAGACAAGTGTGTTTCGTTAAGCTAATGAAATCCTCTTATCAAACCAAAAGTGAAAACTGAGACACTTGAAGGAATTATCTTGAAGAGTGCAACCCCAAAAGTTGACTTTTTATATACAAGGCTTATCTACATATTTGAAATCTTCATTAAGGATGTGAAAAATTTGCTGTAATACTTATCTGAGATATTTTTTTTTCTGTAATCGGATTTAATTGGATTTTTGCGTTTATCTAATGGGTGAACTGTTTGAACGCTACTTTATCAGTTTACAATTTAATCAGTAATTGCAACTGACAACAATTATATTCGCACAACTGTAATAAATATATTTCTCATATCTCTTCAGGTGACCACAGGCAAGGACTCGATACAGATACCCATTGCTGTACTCAAGGCCGGAGAGACGCGTGCCGTTAATCCTGATGTGGAGTTCTACGAGACAAAGGTGACATTCAAGCTAATCAAGGGCAGCGGACCGGTCTACATTCACGGCCAGACCATTAAGGATGATGTTGAGGTCGTCGACATGGAGGAGGAGGACGATGAGGAAGAGCCTGAGGATGAGGAAATTGAGCACCCAAAGAAGCGCGCCAAAATTGAGCAGAACGCCGATGGCAAAAACGCCAAGAACCAGAAGAAGAAGTAAAACAACGAAAAGTTTCTAAGCTATATCTGTAGATTTTTAAAACTGTTTTAGGCCCTATATACACAATATATAATTACATACTTTACATACGAGATACACGATGTATAACTTGAAAATGTACGTTTAGTTCCTCTTCTCAGATCCTTAAAAGAAAAGCATATGCATTCAAAACCACTTTAACACAATCAATAATAATAAATCGTAATGATAATGATTTCCTACAAACTACTATTACTAACTCTTTAACTTTTAAGCAATATCGTATCACACTAACTAAAACTTTGTAAATCCCCCGCATAAGTATGCATGTATTTTGCAAAGAGTTTAGACAATGCATAATTGTATATAAGTACTTATTACGATTCAAGTGTAACAGTCCCCAACTTCCGACTACATTTTCAACTAGACCTTAGCCCAGACTTTTTCTGTTCACATCATTTCATAATTGGAGTATGAAAAAATAAATTGTCGCCGGTTTACAAGAATGATATAAATAATATGCATCGTTAATTTTTTGTTTTCATATATTTTGGTTTTTATTTTTCAGCTGTAGGTCTGTTTCACAATATTTGTTTACCGGAATTTTAAAGAATTACAAAGAAATAATATCAGCTTTGCACATAAAAATTTAATTGCGTGTTAGTGTCGTTCCAAATTGCAGTTGTGTTATGTTTAATGGGCATAATTAGTTGGGCGACGGCATTACTCCTATTCTCTCGCGGGCAGCCTTCTCCAGCGCCTCACGGTGCTTGGGATCGGCGATTTGGATGAGCTCGTACATACGTTGACGCACATTTTTGCCAAAGAGCGATGCGATTCCATGCTCGGTGACCACATAGTGGACATGGGCACGTGATGTGACAACACCGGCACCTGTGAGCGATTATACGATCATTACAATTTGTATTGTAGGTGAGTAGTTTAATCAGAAACTTACCAGGTTTAAGCATAGGCACAATCTTGCTTTCTCCCTTGTTAGTTGTTGATGGCATGGCAATGATGGGTACACCCAACCCATCCAATCCCTCAGCAGCGCCACGAATGAAGTCGACTTGTCCACCAAATCCAGAGTAGAAGCGTGAGCCGATCGAATCGGAGCAAACCTGGCCAGTTAGATCGACCTCAATGCAACTGTTAATGGCAGTCATGCGGGGCTGTTGCTTAACAACGTCGGTTCTGTTCACATAGTCAATGACCAGCATTTCTGCAGATAATCAGAGATTGGATTATAGATCAGTATCAGTTGGTTGCTAGTGTCTCAATTTCCCGGGACGGGCGGGCTTACCAATGAAAGGATTATCGTTGACAAAGTCGTACAAGGCCTGATCGCCAATGAGGAAAGAGCCCACAATGCGTCCGCGGTGCATCGTCTTTTTGCTGTTTGTGACGCAACCCTTCTTGACCAGATCAACAACACCGTTGGCGAACATTTCCGAGTGAATGCCAAGATCCTTGTGATTGTGTAGAGCTGCAAGCACAGCATCTGGAATGCTACCGATGCCCATCTGCAGTGTGGCTCCGTCTTTAACCAGATTCTCGGCAATCAGTTTGCCAATCTTCTGTTCAACAGCCGAAATTTCTCCAGTTCCATGTTGCGGCAGTTTTTCGTTGACCTCGACGGCAAAGTCAAAGTGGGATTTGTGGATGATGGCATCGCCAAAAGTACGAGGCATATGAGGATTGATTTGAGCTAAACAAAGATAAATCATGATATAAAGAGCATATTGATCTGAGCTTGAATAGTAGAAAAGTACTTACCGACAATCTTCTTGGAGTTGAGTAGACCAGCACGAACACAATCAACGCTGGTGCCCAGCGAGCAGAAACCATGACGATCGGGTGGCGACACGTTAATGAAGGCCACATCGGGCTTCACGATCTTCTTATAGAACAACTGAGGAATCTCGTGCAAGAAGATGGGAACATTATCACCACGACCCTCAGCAACGGCTTTGCGGACATTGCCGCCCATGAAGAACGAGTTGGAGCGGAAGATATCCTTATTCTCTGGCTTACAGTACTCAGCAGGACCCTCGGTGTGCATGTGGCAAACCGTAATCTTCTCCAGCTTGTTGCACTTGCCGTGCAGGGTCATCGCATTGAGGAGCACATTTGGAGTGGCAGCAGCGCCCTGGGCGAAGACGGTATCGCCTGAAAAATTACAAGATAAATGATTAATGCTTAACCATGATAATAATAATAATATCATTGTAATATCTTATTATACATAGATTTAAAAAGTTCATAATATTGTAGTTCAAAATTTTTAGTCTGTTGATAAAACCACTAACCAAAGAACACATAGATGTGTCAAATGGCGAAAAAAGTGATTTCACTTGAAACAGCATTATTAGCACCCCAAGCGAATACAACAACCGCTGAGTGCACGGCTGATTTCGAATTTCGAACATCTGGAGCAGTGCACGGCTAACAGCATCGAATTTACTTCAGTCGCGGATCGACTGCGGAACGATGAGCACGGGTGTATTTCGTTGCGCTGTGCTCTCGTTTCTATGTATGCGTGTGTGTATGTACACGTTGACGCATATTAGTATGCGTATACGTATGAAGTTTTGCAACTGCGCGACAAGCGGCTAGCGCAAGCCGTTTTTGTTCTTCCGAGACGAAAGTCTTGAGAACGAAGATGACTTTTGTTGCTCGTGTTATACTAGCTTGCAACTTAGCGAACTTTTTACAAGGATTCCGTTGGCTCTGATGGTAGAGTGTTGGTCTGATTTGCATTTGATTGGGGGTACGATCCCCGTTAAAGATTGTCATTGTTATTATTATTATAACAATTCATTATATTTTATATACTATTTTTATAAATTTTGTAATATTATCTGAGCAGTAGCTCTCTTTGAATTTATATCATAACCAATTTTAATTATGATAATAATAGCATTCATTTTAATTTATGTTTATTAGTAACTGAAGAGTAACTCACTTATTGAGTTAAATTAAAAATCCATACTTTTGAAGAAAATTAGACAAATTCGTTAATAACACCATTTATGAAATAATAATATTTGTTATTACAATGTTTAGGTATTTATCGGTATATTAGTATTTAGTATGTATTTTTTAATAAATTCTTTTGAATTTCTCTGATAAATAAATTGTAATAACAATAGTTATTATTATTTTATTTACATTTTATGAAATAATTATATGTGATTTGTTGTTTTATAAATATTATTTAAAATGAATGCTAATATTAAAGACAGTTAAGACACTAGTGAATTAAATTGAATTAAAGGAATGTTATTTTGAAACACAATTAACTATTAGATATTTCAAAATCTAAACTTTTTAATCACATCTTAATTCAAATTGGTTATGATATAAATTCAAATAGAGCTACTGCTCAGATAATATTACAAAATGTATAAAAATAGTATATAAAAAAAAATATAACGAATAGTAATAATAATAATGACAATCTTTAACGGGGATCGTACCCCCAATCAAATGCAAATCAGACCAACACTCTACCATCAGAGCCAACCGAATCCTTGCAAAAAGTTCGCTAAGTTACAACCTAGTATGACACGAGCAACAAAAGTCATCTTCGGTTTCAAGACTTTCGTCTCGGAAGAACAAAAACGGCTTGCGCTAGCCGCTTGTCGCGCAGTTGCAAAACTTCACACGCATACGCATACTCATATGCACCAACGTGTACATACACACACGCATACATAGAAACGATAGCACAGCGCAACGAAATACACCCATGCTCATCGTTCCGCAGTCGATCCGCGACTGAAGTAAATTCGATGCTGTTAGCTGTGCACTGCTCCAGATGTTCGAAATTCGAAATCAGCCGTGCACTCAGCGGTTGTTGTATTCGCTTGGGGTGCTAATAATGCTGTTTCAAGTGAAATCACTTTTTTCGCCATTTGACACATCTATGTGTTCTTTGGTTAGTGATAAAACTTTTGTACGTCTGTGATTTATGCCGGTTCATGTCTTCGCTAAATGTTTCCACTACAACTGTTCCCAGTTCAACTCTGTTCTAAGCATACATTATTTTTGGAAATACTGCTTCTCATTTTAGCATTTATACTTCTGATCGCAGCCCGCAATTATTGCTGCACGTGCTGTTTTATTTTTAGAGATGTATAGTGTAAAAATTATCATAGCTATGCCAAGAAATTGCATGCCAAATGGGTACAGTAAATAAACGTATTAAAGTTCAAACTAGCCGTTGCGTGTAAGCGCTTGAACTCGAATGTAATTGAAATTATCATAAACTAATGATTAATGCATTATCTAAACTGTACCCGCAACCCTGGCACAGTGGGCTAAATTAAGTTTTGCGCTGCAAAAAGTGAAATCTATATATATTTACGCATTTGCGACTTCACAGTCTACCGGCAAAAATCAGCACATATAACATAGATACCGTATACACATATGTATATATCTATTTTTATTGCAGCCGATGCGCTGGCGTCAATAATCCTAAATCGTATTGCTTAAATGAGCTGCCAATTGTAAGTGTATTTGTGTGTCTGTCTGCAACTGAATAGAATGAATACTAACTGCTAGATCACGATAAGATAAACCAAGTGTCATAAGTCATTAATTTAATTAAATGTCATTACCGGAGTGTTAACAACAACACTTTGTTTATGGCTTTACATGGATTATTTACTTGCGACATAAGTTCAATACGTATCCAAAAACATAGATACTTCTGTATAAGGGTGTGTGTGTGTGTGTTTGTTTGTTATCTGCCAAAACGTGCCATAAAAGATAATATAAGAAAAAAAAGCAACAAATCTTGTCCGAAATGAACGACGAAAATGACGTAGCTGCTTTAGTTCGGCGCGTGTTTGTGAATTAGTCTAATTTTAGACGGGGTTGAATCTTTTATATTTTATCCACTGTTCTGCAAGATGAAGCTATCAAAGTGCGACCAGTGTTGCACACCACCCAAAGTGTTTGTGGGCGGGGTCCCAACATCATGAACTAGTTTGATTAGAGTGATGGAGGAACATCCAAATATTTTTGTGGGTCGCCTGACAGATTTTGCGTCGCTTGCGCAACTTGCCAATTGAAATTAATTAAATCAATGCTGCATTAGCACCAAGCCAACCCAAAATTTAGCAAGTTAGAGAACGTTATCAACATCTGAATTGTTGTTGTTGCTGATGCCTAATTGGTGCTCCCAATAAAATGCTAATACCCTTGTACAGTCGCCCACCTTCTAATGTTATTATTGCATAAGGCCATTCTACATACATATATGAAATGTTATTATATTATAGTGTATGTATGTAGATAATACTGCCCTTATCAGCACAGCTGTCTGCTTGGCTCGTCGGACCTGTTTTCTCTGCCGCCACTGTATGCTTAGTGTGTGTGTGTGCGAGTGTCATTGCGTGTGTAAGCTAAGCTCACTAGCAGGGCAAAGTACAGAACACAAATACACACGCAAGCAGATGTTATTGCTTGTGAGTGTGTGTGTGTGTTTTCAATGTATTTCTGAACTAATAAAAGTCACACACAAATCTGTTTGTATGTACATATGTGTGTACTTTTATGTAAATATTGTAAATAAGCGATAAATTAAGTGCAACTTGAAACGCGTCTTGTTTGAAATGCTTTGATTAGTTGGCAGTTATATAAGCATTCATTATTTGCATTCCAAGGGTATGCAACGAGTCTACGTGGAAGAGCACCAGGAGCAGAGACTGTTCATAAATAACTGATAAGCTGTTAGTCAATTTCTGGGAGTAATCACGGTCAATCAATTGATTTTGACGATTGCCGGCATTGTCAATGGAGCACCCTGTAATTGGCCACTTGATATGTGTTTGTGTGTTTGAATAGTTTGAATTGCACTCGCCTCATTACACACACACACGCACTCATAAACCAGCTTAATATTTGCCCTCTTCCTCCCTTTCCATTACGTTTACACGTCATAACCTTAAGCAGGGACGGGCGATCAACAACAACGGCATAGTGCAAACATTACATAACATCAAAATTTTGCGGAAACCAAACACACACACACACACACGTTCTTGCAATTCCAAGTCAAGAACAGAAACAAAAAAACAACAACAAAATGGTTGAATGGCAAATGTTCTGCTTGCTTACCAGACTTAATGCAGCTAACAGCTTCCTCGGCAGACACAATTGGGGGCTCGCGGTCAATGGGATGCGACAACTCCTGGACATAGGTGAAGTAATTGTTGTGGGTAGCTGCAGCATTTGTGGCCGCAGCAGTCAGGAATTTGTTGACTTGGCCCACACGGCGCGCCAGTTGTTTGCTCATGATGATTAGCACTCGATTTCAATTACGCTTCCTGCAAGTTCCGACGGTCAACAATCACTGTTTATCAAACACCGGACTTGCACTATTTGGTTCTAGTTGCTGCGCCTTTAGTCGCTTCAGCCCGCGTGCTTTCAGTCTAGCAGCGCGTTCACTACTGATTTGCGAAAAAAGCTTGGCCACACCACAAAAGCTCTGCAACCTCCGTTCGTCGTCCGACAACCGCTTTTCAAATGCCAATTTAATTGTTTATTAACATTTTAAACGAAAGTGTACAATTTTATGGTTGAGAATGATGTACAAAGTTTTACTTTTAACATGTTGAGGATAATGTAAGCATTACTTGAAATAAAACAAGATTCATACTTTTTTTTGCTTCAAATTTGTAAAGCTTGCTTTGAAAGCTGTTTTTATGTTGTCGTGTTGTAGAAGTGTGGCCGCAAACAAGATTTGTAATATACTAGTCACCTTCAGTCGGTAAATGCTAATTATAAGAAGCAGTGTTGTAAGATCCGTTCTACACTATTACTTTTCGGGCGAATGACAAACTGCCGCGAGACGTTATTATTTAAAATGAATACTTTGTAATAATGTATTATGGATTCTAAAGCTGCGATAATATTTTCTAGCAAAAGGAACTACTGAAAATGTATTCCAATTACATTTTATGTATAAAGTCTGGAGTCGAAACGATTTTTGCGATATCAATAAGGAATTGAAATCATTCGTGGTTTTACAGAACGAAATAAACGATGGCAGAAATGGCGAACTGTGCCATTTACAAGAAAAGTTGATAAGAGATAAGCCCAATTTGTCGCTACCAAGGCCAGAGGCCACATTGAAATTTTCTCTACGGTTCTCTCACGATTTCATAAATCCAGATTTAAACCAGAGGAAATCAAACTAATAAACAGCGTGGTAATTTATTTTTCGAATTTAATGTTATCCATCACACATACATATGTGATACTTATTCAACTATCGATAGCATATCCGCGCTATACTCAGCTGTTCCAAACATGAACCAACCAGAATACGCTACCCAACACTACAAAACGAGACGGCTTCTATAAATTCATTTGTGAATAAACCTAAGAGGACCCAAACATTGCAATTAGCTGTATTAAGAAGGAAAAAATCGAACTCAAGAACAACACTTAATTCAGAACTGGCGTTTTCCACTTTTCACAAAGTGGGCGGCCAAATTATCCCAGTAAAACCACGGGTAAACAGAGAAGGTTAACGTAAATAAAAGTCGTAAACATTTCGTTATTCAAATGGACACAACGCGGAAATCAGTTATGTGGGTGCAAAAGTACGAGCAAATGCTGTTTAAAATGTGGGAGGAAAACATTGAGATACTGAACAGCTCGGAACTGAAAAGCCCCATATTTGAGCAAATCGCCCTCAGGCTGCAGAAAGCAGGGTTTGAGGTACACTGGAAGAAAGTCAGATCAAAGATGGATAACATGACCAAGCGTTACAAGTACGTATGTTTACAAAACATAATGTACAAATGTCCAGTGTATATTTTAATTTGTTTATTAATTGACAGAGCTGAGTTGGCTGAAATGAGAAAACCAGAAGGGAAACGAACCCAATGGAGGCATTTTAAAAGAATTCACAGAATTCTGGGACCAGGAAAGGCGAACAAATATATATCAAATAGTTCATGTAAGGTTATTACCACTAATGTTTCGCCGCTCGAGTAAAACTAATTCATGCTTTAGTTATTTCGGAAGATGAAGAACACTGCAAGCTTGAACCAAGTGACAACGAGCTAATTTCGGCAAATTTCGATGCTCTGATGGAGGAAACCCTCGATGACTCCTTCTATGTACAAATTCAAGAGCAACCAGATGAAAGAGTTGGGGATTCTCCTACAATCGAATCACCTCCAAAAAAGAAATCAAGAAGATCCTTTGGCACTTCTGGAATGACGGCTTTTGAATCGGCTATGATTGAAGTGGTTAAGCAACGCACCAAGGACTTAAATCAAGCGGCTGCAGAACGTCTGGATGTCCTCAATCGTCATTTGACCAGCACCATCGACTTTCAAAATAAGATGTTGGCAATGATGTCAAAGTAATATAATATAGATAGGTTATAATATAATATAGTTTAATACAAAATACAATTTAATGTGTTAATTAAAAAAACACTTGTTTTTTGATGGAATAGCTGCGCGTTCCAAAATGTGATCGCATTTGAATAGCGTTTATTATAATTTGATTTTCGTACAGTTAATTGAAAATCCTAATAGATAAAAGCGCTTTGGACTAACAATTTAAAAGTAACAAATTACGTACATAAATGTAATACTTAGATTAAGAGAACTTATATGCAAAGACGTTTGTTCTTTTCAACAAAAAAATCACTATTTACACAGGCTTAGGATCTAGAAGTAATAATTACTGAAGAGAATTTGTATTTTTCATAGTTATGCGTATTCCTCGGTTGAATTAATTTACTATGTTTTGTTATTCCATCTATTATGTATATAGTTTGTAGAGTAGTATTGTATGGGATTGGGTGATTGCTGACTCTATGATATATGACTAGTTTACGATCTGCTTCGGCACAAATTGGGGTTTATTCTTGAACATTCAGTTATGTAAGTATATGTGCATAGGATATACGACTGTTACGGGGCATATGCAGATTTGTGAACTGACCTCATGGAAATTTGTAATAAAATGATTCTTGGGATCGTTCGGCCTTCAATTATGGACGGAACCTAAACAATAAATAATAAATTGTAAACGGCACAATGTGAAATATCATTTGTATTGTTGGAAAATATGGCAAGCTTTATGCCAGTACAAGTCTGACTAGAGGTTAGGGATTTGGGGATATTGATAAGGTTATAAAAAACAATTGTGCAGCATTTTTAAAAGTTTCCATTATAAAATGTACGCTAGTATATAATGTATGTACTCTATAGATCTGAGATTACAAATTTGCGTTGATTGCGATTTTGAGTAGTTAATTAGTTAATAATTAGTTATCCAGTTTTGCTTATAAGAGAAGTACGTTCTTGGTTTTGCCTTTACATAATTTAAAATGACACTCTACTAAGCTAATATTTAAAGAACTAAACTAACTAAGCCTTCATCTGCTTTCCTTTCGATTTCGTTTTTGTTTTGCATTTTGCATATTTCTTTTTGGCTGTTTGCTGTTTGTTGGTTACTTTTTGGTGCACTCTATTCTCCTCGCCCAATCTCCTGTCTATCTCGTTGGCAGCGTCATGTTTATGCAGAGCTCATGATCCCGCATATCACCCCAACCTCCGTTGCCCTTGCGTAGCTTCGATTTCTTCAGCAAACTTGGCACCGTCATCATGATGGAGCGTGGAAACAATTGATGTGAGTTTCGCGCTATGCGCAAAACGTGCTGCACCTTGGATATGACTTGATTGGATTCGCAGTTCTTATTCTTATGATGAACACCGCTGCAATCACAGAGAGGTTAATAAATCAACTTGAAGTATTGTAGATCAGTTGGACTTACCACTCCCCTATGTGGAAGACACGCGGTCCCTTGACTATCATGGCATGCAGCTTGCGTTGCAGACACTGCTGCGACACATGCTGCAGCGACCAGTCCCAGTTGTAGTCATCGTATGAGCAAAAGTGTTGTGCACACCGTCGAATATTTCGCCAGGTGGTGCGATTGAAGGCAAAACCCATGTTGTGCTTGCTGCTTATCCAAGGCATTGCCTCCACCTAGTAAATTAAACATATAGGATATTTAATTAGGTTTTGCAGTTGAGAGAGTTTAGGGCGAAGTTTAGGGCAAACACATTGAACAAGGGGACAAAAAGGGGGAGGCATGCAAATTTCAATTTGTTTCAAGTATCAACTAAAACGAGCCAAGACTGTGTGTCGGAATCAAAGCGTAAATAATAACAATTAGCATTAAAATTAATTTCGTTTATATACAGCAATAGTCAAAGGAATCCAATCCAAATGATTCCCAATTAAGAATACATTAAATGTCTTGTATTTGCATGATACATAGTGACTTAAAAAATATAGATTCCAGCCATTTTCCTTTCAGTTCATAATTTTGCTCATCGATGTGTGATTGGAGAACTTCTATTCTATGAGCTTATATATGGGGATTGTGTTGTATACCTTCCGATAATCTTTGACGATGCTGTGCCTATCGACCTTGGTGGCGCCTACGCGAGCCCGAACGTGCAACTGCAAGTTGCATGCAGAGTGCGCAACATGCCCAACGAAACACACACCGCAAATTTAATATTAAGAAAAGTTGTAGAACAATTAACATTACATGCTTAACGCGAACAAAATTGGAAGGGGTTAGTTACAAAATCAAGGGGTTCATGCAAAAACAGGCAAAGATCGTAAAGAAAATGCAAAAGGACAAAAGGATAAGCAAGCAATTTGTGCGCCACACTACGGCAATGATGGGAAAGTGCTTTAATTTTGATTTAAGTTGTTAAGGTTTAGTTTTGTTTTGTTAGACTGATAAGATTATAAGGTCGTTGGTGCTACCTTCTGATAGACGGAATATAATGACGGCAGGACATGATAGTTCCATGTTTGTGCACCATTTTTATTATTTTGATTATTATTGCTATTTTCATTATTGTTATTGTTATTGTTAATGGTGTTTGTGTTTATGTTGGATGTGGCTGTGACTGTGTCAATGTGGTTAGCTCTTTTGTTATTTGAATTATTGTTATTATTTGAATTGGTTTTGTGGCTGTCTGCGTTATCAACGTTGTCAACGGTGTCGCCCACATAGACCTTGACATTCTTTAATGAAGTGCTGGATGATTGCGCTGATGAGGACGCAGTTAACTGCAGTGAGTTTCTATTGTTATTATTATTATTATTGTTCCTATTCGATCCTAAGAGACTGTTTGACGAGATCAGCGATGAAGCATACGATTTTTTGTTAGTCTGCACGAAGTATATAGAGAAGAACGCAGAGAGAGTTATGATTTAATGTGATTAAATACATGACAATTGTGACAATCGTGTTGTTTATGGTAAACAGCAAATATATATAATGTGTGTGAGTGTGTGTGTGTTTATGTATGTACACTAGACTTATGTGTATGTTGTGTTTAATGTGAATTTTTGATCTGGAAATCTAGTGATAACAGTTATATTGGCATAAGTTCAGATTTGCGTTTGTTCAAATCAAAGAACTAAAAACAAAAACGTAAACATGAATTGTACAGTTATCGGTAATCATATTCATATTGATATTGTAATAGATATTGTATTTTAAAGCAGCTGTTTTGTTTGTTTCCAATTAGCCAATTAGCCAGGTAAAGGATTAATGCATTGGTTTATTCAATTCTTACCTTGCTGTGATAAGTGTAGTAGTTAAAGGTCTTCAGATAGGTGCCCAGCGACAGAATGTTGCACTGGGGACACAAGTCTTTGGTGCGCTGCTGCATCATGGCCAGCAAATAGAGGAAATCCTCGGCCACATAGTGATCCTCCTCCAGGAATAAAACGAGACCTGCAAAACACATAAATCAATAAAGATTCCTATCTGATATGCAACTGACTCGCAACAGACCCGTGTGAAATCGCGTAACTTCCAGTTCATTGAAGACTCGATTCGCCTTCCACCACCAATGGTGTTTGGTCTGCGTAAATTTAGCCTCTCGATAGTGACCGTAGAGATCCGGATACAATGCATTGTTGCAGTTGGTGATTAGAGCTCTGCAAATAAGTTCAGCATTGAGTTATGAGATAATAAATAATCGAGTTGAACTCACTGCTCTTTCTTAATGTTTCTAGGACAGTCATTGGGATCCACGCCGGGATACTCATGTGGATGGGTTTGTATTGAATACGGATAGAAGATCTGCAGCACCTTGCAGAAGTCAATCTGCTGCACCAGATCATTGATGTCATCGTCGTAGTAATCATGCGAGAAGATCAGCAATGACTTGGAAATGTCACGCGCCTGCGCAAGGCTGACAATTAAATGGCGTAGGTAATTGATGCGCGTGTGCA
Source organism: Drosophila immigrans (assembly GCA_963583835.1). Classification (NCBI taxonomy): domain Eukaryota; kingdom Metazoa; phylum Arthropoda; class Insecta; order Diptera; family Drosophilidae; genus Drosophila; species Drosophila immigrans. The sequence goes on along the minus strand of OY757142.1, from coordinate 20,201,406 downwards.
CCTGGAATGTTCACAAAAGATGATGAATTGCTAGACGATTGCGATGCCGGCTGGCTTACCTGTATGACAATTATCACAGAATCATTTTGCAGCGGACCGAATGTGTCCTCGTTTAGCACCAGCTGCATTTCGTTGTATCTGATAATCTGACGCTTGATCTCCGTTATGTTGGGCGGTCGATATGGATCAAAACTGATCGTTGTCGCCGCCGACATGCCCGCTGTTGCGCTGCCAGCCGAGTTGCTGGTATTCACAGCGAGTGCTGCAAGGTTCAAAAGTGAGTACATCAGTGTAATGGTTCGATTGATTCTATAGCAACTCTTACCTGCTGCCGATGTGCTGTGATTGCGTGAATGCGGCGTCAGATATTTGTGCAGCGTGGCTGGCACCATCGACAATATGGCATCCACCGAATCATTGGTCACCGAGTCGCTCAGCATCGAATCTCGACTGTCCACTAAATGATTGAACCAACCAATCAACAATTTATTTTTTTAAGTAAGTTTCCATACTTACAGTAGTTAAAATTGTGATACTGCAGCAGGCCAAAGATGCACAGCGCCAGGATGAAAATGCTGCGCATATAAAAATTGTTGCGTTTGCGTCCCATGGCCCCCGTATTGGGCAATGGTATCAGTACACGGCCTGCAAAATAGGGTAAATATATAGTAAAGTGTGCCGTAATTGAAGGGTTAATATCCATCTAGTTACCTCTCATTTTCGACATTTTATCAGCGAGCTCGCACTGAGTTGCTACCAAATGCCTACTAAGCAGGCTCTTTTATTTCGCCATCTGAAGTTGGAAATAAAACAAGCGTTACGAATGTGGTTAGATAGCAAAATATCTATATAAAAAAAAACTCATTAGAAAAGCTCATGTTTCTCTTTGTTCTTTTTTACAGATTAACTCACGGCAAACAAGTAATAATTATTTTCTGTTCATATGCTATCAGGAAACTTTAAGTTTATCTGGGCTACCCAATTCATTAGGTATTTTGTAGTCAAGCACGCTCATCACTTTTACTTGTTGATCATGCCAATGGAATCTTGTAACCTTAACAAATATATAAATCTCAAGGGGCATTTCATTTTGCCAAATTGCACAACTATAAAGCCGAGACTAAACGTGAGTGCTTTCGAGCACTCGTCTGAATAAATTGTTCTGCTCGAAATGGCGCACAATATTGCGAGCTGGAGCGAAGCCGGCTTCGCATTGAATCTCATAATGCGCATACGCCATGTGGGCACTTGAATGTGCCTAGGTGATTAGCTTGAAGACTTAAGCCAATGCACAGGCACTTGCTTGAGGGCGAGCAAGGGCGGCAATCAGGCGGAGCTGCTGCTTTGTTGGATTGGCCTCCCAGCGACACGTAGTCGAGTCGTGGCGTGTTTTGTCATCCGTCCCGGGATCGCCGCATGGCGTCGAGGGGCGAAAGACGAGGCGAGGCGAGGCGTCGCGACGAGGCTTTGTAAAGTGGGCGATCGCGGCCTCGCGTCAATTGGCATATAAATAGAATATATATTTGGCGAATGCGATGTTTGACGAAATGCTTATTTCATTTCTTAGCTGCCCAAGCTATTACAAGGAAATAGCTATTACTTATACGTTAATCATTTTAAGAATCCAATTTAATTCAGATTTTTCTGAATTCCATTATAAAATTAGCAAGTTGTTCGACACGACAAGGTTGCTAAAATATATTATAATAAACTTTTATTTATGGTTGCAGCATAATAAAATTATAAAAACTAATAATTCTAATTGACGAGTTGCTTCAAGTTTAAGCATAAAAACCATCTTTTGAATTGTTTAAGAGTTCGCAAGACACCTATTACAAGGAAATAGCGATTACTTATAAAAATCCAATTTAACTCAGATTTTTCCTTCTTTGGTAAAATTTGCAAGTGGTTCGACACGACACAGTTACTAAAATACATTATTATAATAAACGTTTATTTATGGCTGCAGCATAATAAAATTTTAAAAACTAATAATTCGAATTGCCGAGTTGCTTCAAGTTTAGGCATAAAAACCATAATTTTTGTTATTCAGAGTGCAAACTCATCGCCACGACTTCTGTGTCAAATAATATCTTGAAAATTATTTTCAGTTTTTTGATTTAATGCTCAAACTAAAAATGGCACAAGACTTTTCAAATGTGTTAAACGTGAATAACGACTGCGCTGTCTTTTATAATACTCTCGACGTTTATTGACTATCAGCTGATTTGTTGTTAATCAGCAGTTCCAAAAAAAACGCCCCTTGTTGAACTTAATTACATAGTATTGCGTTTCGCGTAGTTGAACTTTTAAATTATACTATTAAATATTTAGATTAGATCCCTTTTTATTAAAATTTAAGTTTAAAGGCAAATCTAGAAATTTAATTGTATATTTATCTTTATTTCAATTTTATTAAGTGATGATTTCTATAAGCTAGAGTTAGCATCTTAACAATAGATATGAATTTTAGTAATCAGCCAAACCCTATTATCCACTTAAAATAGAATAAATCAATTCAAATATTGAATTCCAAAAATTCTTGATAAATATATATTTTATGATAATATTTGTAATGAATTATTGACCACGTTTAATTGCGTTAACTTAATATTAAAGCTAGAAAATTCTTGGGAACAGGTGCGCTAACGGAAACTATAAAGTAACTATGCAATTTCCGTTTTTATCGTTTGTTGTGACAAGGAAATAAATGGGCCATATTTTCGAAGCCTCAAGACAAATGTCAGCGGACCGAAATGAGACAGTAAAAATGCGAAAAGGCGTTAGGAACATAAGGAAGTGTGTTACTGAGTCACCGCCCCACCTCTGTTCTGTGTTCTCAAGTAAACCACTTGGGAAACATAAATACGAAGCAATAAAAATGCATTTGCTCATAAAAACCAACTGTAATTGATTCTGGCCCTCCTCCCACACTGCTTTATAAACAATATCCCCGTCCACCCATTAAATGTCATAGCAACAAAAACAAGCATTACAAAAAAATGTTCATTCTTCTTCTGTTCCTTGTAGTATTTTCATTAATGAAATCAATCAATTTCCATAAATAGCTGAGAGAAGTACGAGTGGCAGTCAGAATGGGGAGCAGATATCTATATTTTTTTAATGGGGGCGTTGGCGATGACGTTCACGCCCCCCTCTTAACGTGAGCTACCAGAAGTTCAAACTATTCGCTTGACTTTGAATTTGAACTTCAGACAGTGCGATTCGTTGAGATTCCGATTCACAAAGGTCTCAAGTGCAGGTGAACGCTAAAAAGTATCAGGTGTTTTTTTATTGAGCAGGGGAGAAACGGAGAGAGAGCGGATATGTAAACACAATATTCATGTGAAGCAGGCCGTACATTTATTTATTTTCAGACGGTGGCTGTTACGAAATACACGATACATAACATAACTGCCAAAAGTGCTCACTCAGCAGCAAATCCAAAACAAACACAAAACGCAAAAGCAATTTCAAAGACAGTGCGAAAACAAATTCGCCGCTTGTTTTGCACTGTTTGTTGTTGTTACTTTGATTTCGCTGTTGCTGTTGTTATTGTTGTCTTTGGTTTCGCTGCCTACTCTTGTTATATGTGGCCACAATTTTCGAGCATTGCGCTAATTTATTGACGACCGCTGGACGCAATCTGATAAATTGATACTGAGTGAGAAGAGTTGACTTACCTTTGGCTGAATTTGCAAGTGCGCAATGTTTTCGTTTTTGCCTCCGTCTCCGCTTCGTCTGTTGTCGGCATCGTTTTGGTTATTGTCCAATCGATTTTTCAGACGCCCCAAGTCCAACTCAACTTTGCAGCGAATCGTATCAGGAAATTGAGCGCGAATTTCAATTGTTGCTGCTGCTTCTGCTGCTGCGATGTCGTTGATATTACGCCAATTTCTAGCATTCTATTTGTTTAATTGTGACTGCGCTTGTTGTTCTCACTACAATTGTTGATTGATTTGACGTTGTTGATACACAGATACAAGATTTGGATCACATTTGTGTACACACATTGTCGAAGCTGCGGCTGCTCTGCTTAAACACAAACAAATTTACACACACACTCGCAACACACACACACACACCTTTGTGTGTTCATTTCGGAGATAGTCTTGTTATTGCTACATTTTATAAGCCTGTTTTATTTTGATTAGACTATAGACGTTTTATGCAAATTAATGTATTCACTTTTCGTTTTCTTTCTGTTGGAGCACACGAGCAAATTTCACTTGACTCTTGTCTGTCGTCCGCCACTCGCACTCGCTAAATGTATCTTTCGGTGCGCTGCTCTCACGACTGAAACATTATTTGAACAGCTGTGTTGAGATGTTGGATTTGGTCGCAGCGAGGGGAAATGGCAGCCCAACATTGTTACTGTTGAGCAGCGTGACCGTACTTTCACTTTTCAACTACACAACTTTTCGCCGCACAAAATACCAAAATAAACCGAACTGAAGTATGGCGCACATATTTAAAAAGCTTTTCTAAATATTAAATAATACAAAATGAATATATGAAAACTCGAGGTGAAGATGGAAATGAAATTGATGAATAGTTAAGCGGTTAAATAGTGATTTTATTGGTTAACATTTACTGCAATGGTATTAAAATGAAATAATGTTCAAAGATATTATTTGTTAGAAAGATATTATTTATTAAACAACTGGATTTATTAAGAAACGCAGCTAGTTAATAATAAAGCTATTAAAATCTGTCATATATGATAAAGGAATTTTTTCGAATTTGCGCATTCATTAATTCGGAAATTTACAGATTAGAGTGACCATTCGTCCGATTCTTAATCGATTTATTGTTTGAAGAACAGGGCTGTTATAGTCGTTGAAATATTTGGCAAAATGTATCTAATTAGTAAGCCCACACATAATACACAAAAATATTATCGTGTTTTACAACTCCACTCAAATTAGTACAAACTGTCAGATCTGTTGTTTTTTATCAACAAAAATTAAATATCTGGATTCTTTTAAATTATTAAGTTGAAAAAAAAAAAACGTTCGGATATAAAGCATTGTGTGTAAATTGTTAGTGAAAGTCTTTTAATCGAAGTTGCAAAATTGCAGCTTTCAGTTTATTTATTAGAATATGCCACCCTGGAAGGTATATCACGCGCGCGTTGTATCGGTCTATCGACTACGATAACTCGATAGGTGATTAGTTGTTGCAGCCTTGCTTGGTGTCTCGCTTTGTGTGCTGTGCTGCGCTGCTTGAGCAACCAACATTTTTATTCCAAAAATATACGGACGGACGGACGCGCGTGAATCATTCGCGGCGAATCGACTCACGACACACGCATAAATCGAGTGTACATAATATACATAGTATATACGAAATATTCATATTCGAATTTCAATTACACGTATACGCAAAAAACGAAAACGACTTGAATTATTTGCTGTCGTTGTCGTCGTCGTTGTCGTCGTTGCAGTATTTACGCCCCAGCCCTGTGTTGCCCCCTTCCCCCCGCGTTCGGCCCGACAAGTGTGTTACTAATTTTGTATTAATAGTTGTGTTCTCCCTCTCTCTCTGTGTGTGATTCTTCTTCTGCACCAACAATCTACAAACAAAAAAACAAAATAAATATGTTCAGTTTTCTAAAGCGCGAGACCCGCAATCAGGAGGTGGTCGAAAATGTCATCGGCGAGCTGAAGAAGATCTATCGCAGCAAACTGTTGCCGTTGGAGGAGCATTATCAGTTCCATGACTTTCACTCGCCCAAGCTGGAGGATCCCGACTTCGATGCCAAGCCCATGATCCTGCTTGTGGGACAGTATTCCACGGGCAAGACGACCTTCATTCGCTACCTGTTGGAACGCGATTTTCCCGGCATTCGCATTGGACCCGAGCCGACAACAGATCGTTTCATTGCCGTGATGTATGATGACAAGGAGGGCGTTATACCCGGCAATGCGCTTGTTGTCGATCCGAAGAAACAGTTCCGCCCCCTGTCCAAATACGGCAATGCGTTTCTGAATCGTTTCCAATGCTCCAGCGTCGCGTCACCGGTGCTGAATGCGATCTCCATTGTGGACACACCCGGTATTCTGTCTGGCGAGAAGCAGCGCATCGATCGTGGCTACGATTTCACCGGTGTCCTCGAGTGGTTTGCGGAGCGCGTGGATCGCATTATACTGCTCTTCGATGCCCACAAACTGGACATATCCGACGAGTTCCGACGCTCGATTGAGGCGCTCAAGGGGCACGACGACAAGATTCGCATCATACTCAACAAGGCGGACATGATCGATCACCAGCAGCTGATGCGTGTCTACGGTGCGCTGATGTGGTCCCTGGGCAAGGTGCTGCAGACGCCGGAGGTGGCTCGCGTTTACATCGGCAGCTTCTGGGATCAGCCGCTGCGCTTCGATGCGAATCGTCGCCTGTTCGAGGATGAAGAGCAGGATCTGTTCCGGGATCTGCAGTCGCTGCCACGCAATGCAGCGCTGCGCAAACTCAACGATCTGATCAAGCGTGCTCGCCTGGCCAAGGTGCATGCCTTCATCATTGCCGAGCTGCGCAAGGATATGCCCTCGGTGTTTGGAAAGGACAGCAAAAAGAAGGATCTGATCAAGAATCTGGGCCAGGTGTATGATCGCATTCAGCGTGAGCACTCCATCTCGCCCGGCGATTTCCCCGACATCAAGAAGATGCAGGAGGTTCTGCAGCATCAGGACTTCACCAAGTTCCATTCACTCAAGCCGCATCTGCTCGACATTGTGGACAACATGCTGGCTAAGGACATTGCGAGACTGATGGAAATGATACCGCAGGAGGAAATGACGCTCGTCAACGAGCCAGTTGTCAAGGGTGAGTTTCGAATCCTTCCGCAATACTCTTATTCTCTGAAGGGTAAAAACTATTTGTCTTGTCTCATTTGGGTGCTCGTCCAGCCATCGCAGGTAACTAATGCGCACCTTGCCACCTCACGCTGCAAATATCAAAGCTGCAACCGCACCCGTATTGTGCACCCTCGACTTATTGACCTATCCAGCACTCAGTTCCCTGAATTGCTTGCTCGGCGATAAAGTTTTATCGTCGGGCTCGATAAATCGCTCGATTCAATGCCCTCATCTGTTCGACTGCGCCCGTTGCTGGTTGCAGGAAATTCCCATTGCCAGTTCACTTTCTATCTCAGTTCGACATTCGCTTAAAGAGGCATACACATTGTGAGACTGCACTTTTTAAGTACAGGGTCTCTAAAGTAGGGTATTAGTTAATACGATATAATCAGAGTAGCGTTTTTGTTTCCACTTTTGGTCAAAGAAGCATATTAATTGATATATCTCACAGATTATATTTATTAACAAACTAAAGAGACTCTGCCAGGTTTGAAGCACAGGGTCTCTAAAGTCGACTAATTGCTACGAGTTTGTTCAATATATGTATATAGTGAAGTTTTCTTGTTTACTCTTTTGGCCAAAGAAGCATATAAATTGATATATCTCTCAGATTAGAGTAATTAACAAACTAAATAGACGTTGGTAATTTTTAAATACAGGGTATACTAAAGCCCACTCATCGCTTGCCGTTCTAAGTAAATGTATTTGTATGTAGAGAAGTTTCTCGACATATTTTCGAAACATTCATTAGTAGCTTTGACTGATTCTAGAAAATAACCAACTAAATAAACTGTGATTATTTTGAAGTAGAAGGTCTTGGAAAGTTGAATCATCGCAACAAGTTTCTTGCAAATAGTTACCGTAGTTCCATGCGAATAATCGCGGGAAATCCAGCCAAGCAGGGAAATTAACAAGCTGATTAAATAGCCAAAGGTCAGAGGGCAAACAACATTCAAGTGCTTCAGAAAAGCGATCACAGTCAGCTTTTGTCTATTGCCTCGACTTGAAGTCGAGTGAGTTGTGCCAAAGCACGCGCAAATGCTGCAAAAATAAAATTAAAAAACCAAGTTGACCCAGTTAACAAATAGTCATGCCAAATTGTGGAAAACAAGTTTGCTAGCACACAAGCATAGACATAGATACAAATAGTTATTTGGCTTGTGAGTGCGAACGAGAGAGGCAGAGATGGAAATGTATCTAATGGATGCAGCAATTACAATTTAACTGTGTAGCGGCGCATGCAACACGTAGAATGAAAGTCGAGAGCGGAAAAAGGCGGCTACTCGCTTTCCATGTGTACTTGCTCCAGCTTCCTCTTTTCGCACTTATGTAACAGGCTGAGCTAACTGCGAGCCATATACAAAAATACTACGTAAACATTATGCGATAACAGCGAGCGTCGCTGATAACGCTCCAAATGGCACTCGTTGCCGGCTAGACGCACTTTTTATACCCGCTACTTGTTAGGTAGAAGTGTTGTATAACTTGGTGCCAATAAAAATGTCTCTAAGATGAGGCTGAAGGTATCTCCGACTATCTAAAGTTGTTTATCTGACTGACCTCGATCTTAGAGACTTTTAGAGATAGAGCTGGCAAATTTAATGATAATACTTTTTGCTGCACGCACTTTAAGTTTTGTTTAGAAAATAAATGAAACTTTGTTGGCAATCCCATTTAATTGAGTTTCCATTAATAAGCACAACTTAATTTTGTTTCTATCTAGTATCTCACAGTCGAGCAGACTCGACTGCAGCTACCTTGTTTGAATGTCTCAGGTTAAGGTAAATACTTGCAAGTAGCCGGCAAGAAGTGTTCGCTGTTCTTTGCTCATATCTAGCCAACATTGTAGTCTATATACGCTATTATCAGAGCTGGACGCTTTCGTCATGTTTCCCCAATGATAACAAAAATAACGAATTGAACCCCATTGCGGCAAATGATGTAAGCAACAAATGGAACAAATGGCACTGGAAAAGAGAAAATAACGTCAATGGAGGCCATCGAATGACTCACTGGGAACTAACTGAGAGTGGAAGTGGAATTGCACCCCTCCCAAGTTAGGGTACAGTTGAGTCGACTCTCGAATATTCACTTATTCGAGCATTTCACAGTCCAGCGAGCAGCATTTAGGCAGACAGAGACTGACCATAGACGCGTCCAGATCGAGATTGGAATCCAGGCAACCATGACGACTGAAACCGAAGCGTTGCCAAGTGAAACAGAAAAAATCAGAGTGAAAACGTTTATCGTAATCCTACTTGCTAAAATGCCCGACTAACACTTACTCATTACAGATATTATTGATATTGAGATATTACCTTTAGTGCAGTTGATACGCACTTTAACGCTTTGGCGATTTGCAGGGTATTGAGTAGTAATCGCTTAGCTTGTTATGTGTATACATTAAAAGTGTGATTATAATTGTCGCCTCTGCTATGTATGGAAGGAGGAGGGGTATAATTGTTGATACTCTCAGTTCGTTTGTTTGCCTCGCTGTGACCTCTGAACCTTTTTATCGTTCTACTACATACGTGTTTGTTCTATGTTGGTCGCATTCGATTCGTGCTTCGACTTTGGCTTCTCATTGGGAGAGTGGCGGCAAAGAGAGAGTTCAAGGTCGGGTTCGATTGCCCCACTTACACGTCGCCTAGATTGACTTTAGCACCTGTTTGTGTTCACCAAATGAATTGTTTATTGCAGCTGCAGGTGCCTCCGGGCATGACAGCTAAACTAAGCAACTAAACTGACTAATAATACACCCCAATTAGCCCAGTTGTTTGCTATGGCTACAACTGTCTGTTGCTGTTGCTGTTACTGTTGCCTTATCGCCGTTGCCAGGGGCTTCTTTTAGACATTAACTAAGCCAACTTCTAGATAAAAATCAATGCAAGTGGCTGACTTGCTTGGCTTATCAATGCCACAAGAGAGAGAGAGATTCACACTCTGGTAGATTCCATGCTTCTAGACGCGCTCCACTTTTTTGTTAGCACTCCTCTAATTTGCAACAACAATGCGCCTTATCTGCAGAGTTAAAAAAAATATAGAAAAAACAGATGAGTGTAGAGCAAACAACATATTATTGGGTTAATAACAAAGCCACATGACGATCGGCAAAGTCGCCAAAAGTTTGCTGAGTAATTTTCTATATTCTTCACACGTACATCGAATATGCGAACACATAGGCAAATAATGATTACCTAATAACTGTATATAAGGTTCCACAAACAGCGATAATTAAAAAACGCGGAAGATGACAACAAGAAAAATTCTATACTATACAAATAAAAGAGTCAAAAACGCTGCTCATGAGTTTGCTCGACCGAAAGATATGCAATGAAGAAATATTGTGAATCGACTAACGGAAATTAAATGATCATTTTTAATAAAAAATTATTTTTAAAGTTGATTTAGTCAAATAGCTTGTCACGTACGTAACCAAAAACTTATAATACTCTTTCAAGCATTAAGTAAAGCGTGCAACGAGAGATTTATCTATTGTGAGATACGTCGATTTCTCTATGCTCTTGTCTAGCGCTTTAACCTGATTCATGTTTCAGGTTATCTGATGCTGATAGTGCAACTTGGTCACATATCTGTGTAGATAAGAATTAGATAATAACTGTTACCTCGCCGAATTGCATAATACAATTTATAATTTGTGTTGCCATAAATCGCACATTAAGCCGCATCTGTCAGCTTATAAGCTCCAATTCACAGCGAAGCCAAGCCCAACATGCAACCCATTCAATTCTAATTCCAATTGCATTGCACACACACCACACACACACACACTCTAGTACACTCTAGTACACTCGCACACCCGCTTACACCTCTCAGACAACCTGAGGAGGCCGCGTATCAATTTGTGTTGTAGAACGGCGCCGGTTTGGCGCGTGTTCCATTAAGTGGACTCATCCTTTTGCGAAATGTGAAATTGAGTCGGCTAGAGAGATAGACAGACAGACAGGGCGCTTTTGAATGGAGCTTGCTTGCATTACGTTGAGTAAACGCAGGAAGAAAGCATTTATTTGATGATATATGTACATGGGCTAGAGAAATTTCTTCAATGACTACAACAATCTCGGATGGTTGCCTTTTTTGCATGCTTTTGTTGTGGGCTGATCTGCTCTCGTCCACTTGAATGCTCTTCTAATTAAACGATTAGCACATTTGGCACGACCTTGTGGAAAGTATTCCAAATACATAAGAATAGAGCCACATTTCGGCGCAAATCGCAATGAAAATATATGTATATGCTTAAAAGCCACAAAGTGCCAACAAACTGATGTCATGCGATCGCATATTGAATGCGTCACGCTCGCATCAATTGTCAAGTGACAGGGGACCGATGATTGAGCTACCTACCTACTGTAAGTTCGAATTGGAAAGGTCAGATTTCAGATGTCAAAACCTGTAATACCCTTCCCCCAAATCACTCTCTGTAAGTGAAGTCGCTAAAGTGAATGAACTTGTACGTTTAAAATTACATCGACTCGACGATGCACAGCCAACAAGAAATCCCCCAAAGGAATGTGCTGATAAAATGACTAAGAATCGGTCCCAACTAAAAAAAAATAAAACAAATCAAAGTCAAGAACATCGAGGCGTCGATCCACACGACAATCACGAAGCTAATTTTGTGTGTCGAATTCGTGAGGTTGCAACGATTTGCCTTTTTTTCCTTCTCTTTATCTTTGCATAGTTGAATTTTCGAATTACTTTAGCTTCAATTTGTTTTTACTGCATTTCCGTTCTAGACGCGGGCAATTGACCTTAGCATTGGGATAAGCAACGAGGAACGAGGGGGAAAACTCAAAGTAATGGTTTACGAAATGTGGGCAACTTTAGTAAACAAAAGATCGGCGACATGTGAAAGAGGAGATATAAGCATGCATGAGCATTGCTTCTATTACAATATTTACGGTTGTGTTGTGGCTTTAAACTTCTTATAAATAGTCGGCATAATCTGAGGGCAGTAGCAATGCTCCATCAACATCAACATTAACAACGTGACTTGCGGACATGACGGTTAGCTGTAGAAATTTCATCACCACGCAATCTATTCTTACCTACTATTACTTATTTATGGGGCGTATTACTTTGCGTTAATATTTAGCATAAGTTCTGCTTCGAAAGATTTTTTCCCTTTTACTTTCTGTTTAAATAAATTAAATTCATTCCTTAAATTAGATAATGTTTCTATTAACTCATTAACTTCCATTTTATAGCTATCGTCTTTAACTTTGATAAAATCTTTTATTATTTCTTTCTTAGGCGATTCAACAAATTTTATAACGATAGTACGGTTAGCACTAGAGTTATAAATAGTTGAACAAGTTATTTTAGAAAGCGAAGCGTAGCTGTTGGCGTGCACCTTTAATGTCAATTAAGTGCTGCACACAGCGTACGAGGTATCTCTCAGTCGAGCACTTTCGTCTGATGCCAACTCACTTGTTTTTCCAACTTTTTCGTTTGCTTATCTACTTGTATCATATCATTTGGCAAATATGTATGTAGACGAGTGAACACATCTGCAATATCACAATGTTTAGCAATATGTCGCTAAAAAGTTTCTACACACCAAGCCAGCTCAGTGTTCTGAGCTTCAGTTCAGTTGAGTTGAGTTGTGTTGAGTTAAGTTGGTTAGTTCTTTTCATTTTGACAATGGCACACTAATTTCTTGTAGATTTCCAAGTGTGCGTCACGCTCTAGCACCAGCATTTCAATTGCTCTCTCACTCTCTCTCCCGTTCTCTCTTTGTGAACTTAATTTCTTTTCATTGCATACTGCAGAGGAGGAGGATGAGGAGGAGCATGAGGTCGAGGAAGCTGAGGTTTTGACCCCCGGCACACAGAGCGCTCAATTTGCGGAGCGCTTCGATCGCTGGCTGCAGAACCTGCGTCAGCAGCAGCTTAGATTGTTCAGCAGCTGCACTAGTAGAGTAGATAATGTCGAGAGCGATGCAGGAGCTGAGATCGCTAGCGAACCACCTGTCGACAAATCCGATTCCATTCATGAATCCCTGGCAGAGGTAGCGTCAGAGCCAGAGCCAGACTCAGTGCCAGAGCTAGAGCCAGAGACAGAGACAGCGACTGAAGTAAGCAAGCTAAAACATTTATCGAACTCGCCTTTTGCATTTTTATGTGTCGCCAATAAATTGAAAAAGGAGGAGGGCGCACTTGCAACGCCGCCATGCGCCACAATCGTTGATTGTTGCACTTAAAGTAGGTGGTCACAAGTACGTACTTAAAAGTCGCCCGTCGGTTTGCTCCAAGGCCTGGTCACGATGCCGCCGGCGGCGACGGCGACGGCGACAGCTACGTCAATTGGGAGCCTTAAACGATCTGAAGGTTTTTAATTGCGCCTAATTGAATGTTTGTGCACGGCGACGCACCGAGCAACTTAGATTACATGCTTAATTAATATATATAGTCGTCTACTCGTTGATTTATATATTGCGTGACCCGATGCAAATAGAGGCTGAAATTGATTCTGTAAACTCATTGTTCAATTTGCATTTGCATTGCAGGAGGTGCCTTCGAGGGCGTCATCGATGACAATGTCTCACCATTCGGCTACATGAAGGGCGAGGGCATCGACGCTGGCTACGGGGAACACGAATGGATATGCAACAAGGACAAGCCACGCACAGACGCCATCTTCAACGGGCTGGGACCGGTCGATGGCAAAATCTCCGGCTCAAGTAAGCTCTCAATTGCATTCTCTTATGGGGAAGCATTTTATTAATTTTCCATTTTCTCTTTCACTTTCAGCTGCCAAGCAAGAGCTCATCAAATCAAAACTGCCCAACTCTGTGCTTAGTAAAATCTGGAAACTATCTGACATTGACTGCGACGGTTTCCTGGACATCGATGAGTTTGCGCTGGCGATGCACTTAATCAATGTCAAGCTGGAAGGCTGTGAGCTGCCCACTGCGCTGCCGGAGCACTTAGTACCACCGTCTAAGCGATTCGCTTAATTCTGCTGATAGCATCAAGGCCTAAACAAAATGCACATACACAAACACACACGTATAGACACAAAAACAACCACACGCCCCCTACAAGACGGAAATTGCTGGCAAATCCTACGTGAAAACATGCACGCTGTTTATTTCTTTTCCTTTCGTCAACAGAAGAGACACTCTCTTTATATATTTACTTTATTATTCGTCTATAACATTTTGCCATTTTGGGGATATATTATAACTCATAAATGCAGAATTACAGCATTAAATATCAGCAACCATGAATTCATAGAATTTACACAGCCACAACTATTTTTGGATAATAATCAATTTTAAATTGTAAAGCGCGAAGGAATTAATGATGAATGAAGATAACCCAATCATAAATTGCATCTGCTGCAACTGAAACTGAAACTGAAACAGAAAACTAGCTAGTGTAATTATACATAAATATTACAGTACTGCATGTACGTCGCCTAGTTACACAATGTCACTGTTGATTTAAGAGAAAAGTACATAATGAAATAAACACTTGTTTAATTATAATTGTAACGAACAGGCACGAACGTATACAATATGTAGATTTAAATATGTTTATGCCCCTAACACACATTTGCCTAAAACTGAAGCCACTTTTGATATAAATATTTTATATATACAAGTATATATACACACATATACAATGCATTGAAGTCGGTTAAAAGTAACATATTTATTTGTTTAATTTATCAAAATGCTCCACGCATGCAATCGAAGTTGTGCAATTCTAATTTGTTGGTTTAATTAAGTAAAGCATATTATTGCCTTTGATTCTTATTTAGCGAATTCTTGAATATTACAAAATGTGAAATGAAAATTTGATTTACAAATATTGTATAAAATAAATAAAATGAACAATTTTTAAATACATGTGTTTTACTAAAACGTTTTCAAGTAAACAAAATTTGTGTTTAAACGGCCTTTATAGAATTCATAATACTAAATAACGGAAATATAAGTATATGTTTTTGATAAAAAGACTAGACCTAGACATTCCAAAGAGATGCGTTCATATCTGTATTCTATATGTAGGTCGAATTTGTTCTCAATTTCGTAAATCTTTTTGGCCCATAAATCACAAAAATCTACAGTTGAACACATTCTCTATTAAGTAAATAGGGTATAGTTGGACAACCTCTTATTTATTGATGTATATTTTGCAAGAAACTTAGGTAAACGTTATAAAATAATCTAATTCAAAAAGTGGCGCTCATTGTGGACAATTTTTTTTTAAATTTCCCTTGGGGATAATTGGTTTTAGTATTTTTAATATGTACATGGTATATTTTGAGCTTCAACTTGTGGTCACTCTAATCATTAGCCGGCATTTTAATTCAATCAGATAAGATAGTTTCGTTGCTACACTTTCATTTTCTACTAAACTAATATCTAGAAATTTTGTAAAATGGCCACCTACGAGGAAGTTAAGGACATTCCCAATCAGTCGGCCAAATATTTGGTTGATGTGCGCAATAAGGCGGAGCTGGAAGAAACTGGCGTTCTACCATCAAGCATTAACATTCCTCGTAAGTACTAAATACCCTGGCTTAACTTGTTTTAGGGCATTTATTATGAGTCACACATTCCCCGTGATAGTGCCTGATTTGGAGAAGGCTTTGAACTTGCCCGACACAGATTTTGTGACGAAATACGGTCGCCCAAAGCCGACCACTGAAGCCGTGGTAATCTTCTCCTGCAAGGCTGGAGGACGCGCTGCTCGTGCCGCAAATCTGGCCAAGACTTTGGGCTTTGCCAAGTAAGTAGCATTATACACTCTTTTACATAATAATGTACATTTATTTACACAATACTAAATACAAATTGCAGCGCCAAAGCCTATCCTGGTTCGTGGACAGAATGGGCCCAAAAAGAGGGCAAATAAATTATAAATTAAAAGCCCAAAAAAGGCGCATATAAAAACAATTTAAATAAACATTACTTGATAAAAACCCTAAACCTTTACTTCCTGCAGCTCACCCCAGCTGCGACCTATTTTAAGTTTGACTTTCAGCGGCACATTGATTTTAACGCAGTTCTCCATTGTGAGACTGAGAATCTTTGCCACTTTCTTGGCTTTCTCCACAGGAACCTCAAAGATTAGTTCGTCGTGCAGATGCAGCACAAAATTAACGGCATTATCAGTCAAGCCAAGCTTCTGGCCATAGCGCTCGATGCTCTTTTCCATGCTCAAAATCGCTTGTTTGGCTATATCCGCAGCTGAGCCTTGAATCGACGAGTTGACTGCCTGACGCTCAGCTTGCTCTGCAAGAAACAGGGGGATAAAATATATGTTTACCAACAGAATGTTTTAAAAACATACTCTTTAGCTGCGGTTCACCACTGTTGATGTGATCCAAATAGCGTCGACGACCAGTTATAGTCTCCACATAGCCATTATTGCGAGCAAACTTGACCACTCTCGTGGTGTATTCCCTGAAAGCAAGATAATTAGTTCGAAGTTCATGTATAATATTCTATTCACTCCACCTGATGCCTGCATACGTTAGATGGAACTGCTCCGATATCATCTGCGCCTCCTGCTCGGTGCATTGAAGTGATTCGGCCAAGCTGCGCATGCCCATGCCATACACAATGCCATAACAAATCTGTTTGGTGCCGTTGCGCAGATGCTCGGATACTTCCGATTCGGGTATCTTATTCCAATGCGCCGCAATGGCTGTAAACAGATCCTGTGGCGAGTTCATCACCGTTAGCAGCGCTTTGTCCTGCGACAAATGTGCCAATATGCGCATCTCCAACTGACAAAAGTCTGCAGAGATGAGACAACGTTTCGTATCCATTGGTGCAAATGCGCTGCGACAGGAGATATTTATCTTCTCTTTGTTTATTTCAACTTCAAAATCCTTGGCCACATTTTGTAGATTCGGTTCCGACATGGATATACGTCCAGTGGCGGTGTAGGTGATGCTCTGGCCATGCACTCGGTTATCCTGGCAGCATTTGAGCAGCGGTTGCATATTCTTGGAGAGCAGCATGCTCAGCTTGCGGTAGTGGAGTATCAGCTGCGATATGGGCGAGTCCAGTTTCTCGAGTATCTGGCGGGATGTGCTGAAGCGTCCGTTGGTCTTGCGATGTAGTCCCAGCACCTTGGCCACTGCCTGCGTAGAGCTCAAATTGAAACGTGAGCCATTTAATTCGTAGATTTTGTTCTCCAGCTTCTTTATGGTGCCAAGCATCTGCTGAAAGAGCAGCTGCAATCGATGCTCCTTGGCCGGAAAGCCCATGCATTCCATATTGACCAGCGACAGTTGTATGGGCATCTCAACTCCTGCAAAAGGAATTAAAGGATTTGTGATTAAGGTTCTCGCATATATCGATTATATTTAGAACTTACTTCTGAAGAACTTGAGCAGTTGTCCAGTGCCAATACGCTCCAGATTCTCAATCTGTCCGTTGAGTATGTGCACCGTAACGCAAGCTTCGATGGAAGCACGCACCTTGGGCATTATGGCGCTGCTGGCGTCTAGGCCATAGCTGCTATAGCCACGTCCACTGCCGCAAAGATTGGACAGAGCTGTACACTCGGGCGCAAACTGTTGGCACTGCAGAGATTCAATTAGAAATCAGTTAGAAATTGAAGTTAAAGATCAATTACTTTTTGTTATTTACCATATTTTGAAAGCTGAGCGTTCTGTCGGGCTGCAGAAGCCAATTGCCCACCTTGGGATCCTCCAGGCTGACGTTGATCTTGCGCATTTCTGGTACAGCTGAACGCAGAGTCTTTAGCTGCTCTTTGCCATCGTGCATCAGCAGTGCCAGCTGCTGTCGCTCCAACAAATTGCACAGCTCCTTGACTTTGGTGTCCTTACTGATCAGATTCGGCTCCTCAGCCTGTAGGTTCATGTAGTAGACAACATTATCTGCCAGACTAAAGGCGACACCAGCTATAAATGAACTGTCGTCCACCTGAAAGAGTATCTCAGTGCCAGCAGCTGCAGCACGTTGCTCAGCTGCTGCCACTTGATTGATCAACAGATTGGCGCCAATCAATGGTTTGCGTCTGCCCGCCTGAGCCTGCAGCCCAACACTGAAACCACAGCGCGTCGCCTTGTGCAGCTTCTCGAATGCCAGCTGGAACAGTTGTGGATTGCCGCAAATGTCAATAATGTCGATGCTGCTAAAACTTGAGGCGTTCTCCTCTGTCTTGGAGCAGCTCATTATATGCGATGCATTGAGCTGCAGCGGATGCTTTATGAGCGAGTTCTCCATGGACAAATAGGAGAGCTCTATAGAGGAGCCAGTGTTCGATGTTGCCTCATCTGTCGGCTCAGGCAGCAGTTGTTTTGGAGGCTGCACTTGGGGTTGCGGTGTTGCCGATCTGCGCTGCGAACGCAGCTGATAAGAACGCATGAGGCGCGAGGAATGGGGCGTTTGTGTGCGACAGTTGCTTGACTCCTTTGGCTGAGAGCTGGGTATCTCATCTGCATCTGCTTGTGGCTTTGTTTCGACTGCATCGAGGGCTGCTGTGAGACCTGTGCTCAGCATAAAGGAGTCGTCGCCCGTAAACAGATCCTGCTCCAAAGCAGGCGCTTTGCTTGGCTGACTCGGCGCCGTCGGAGTTTTGGTACTTTGATGATTCCTTGGACTGCGTCGTGGCAGCTGGGTGGGCGTTTTATTCCTGCTATTGCTGCTGCTTTTGGTATCCTGCGTGGGCTTAGCTCTTATGGGTGTTGTGATCGCATTGCTGTCTGTTGGTGTCTTAAATGCTTTTATCTGCTTGCTCTCCAAATGGTTTTCCTTATTGCTGCTTATCTTTGGTGTTGGTGGGGGGGCACCGACTAGCGTCTCCACTGGCGCATTACTTGGCAAACCTTGCCGCACATTTTCCATTTCAGCGCGTCTCTTATTGATTTTCAGCATGGCAATGCGACGACGTTCCTCCATTTCCTTTTTTAACAACTCTTTGCGGCTGGCTTCGCTTGTGCTGGGCTTCTCCACCACATCCACTTTTGGAGTGTCAATCGAGTTGAATCGATTCTGTTCTGCCAAAGGTTTTATTGTTGACAGAGTCGTCGTGATTTGTTCAGGTTTTTGTATGGAATTCCTGGGAGTATTTTGATTAATTTGCGATATTGGCTTGGCTTCTGTTGTATCTTTTTTTACCTCTGCTTTTATTTCTTGAGTTTGCAGTTGAGGTTTACTAAGTGCAACTAGTTTTGGAGCTTGAATATTTCCCTTTAGTTGTGCCAACTTTGTACCTGAATTCACCGATGGATTCTGTTGAGTTTTCTTCTTTGTTTCAGCTTGTAATTCAGCACTTTCCTCGGGCTTTTCTAGAGGTTTACTTAGTGCAACCTTTTGTAATTTATTGGCTTCAACTTTGACAGTTTGCGCGCTCTCTTTGGGTTTTTCTTGAGGTTTATTCAATCCATCAAGCTTAATGATTTGTGCACTCTTCGGTGTTTCTCTAGATTCAGTCGTCTGCGATTTGGCGGCTTTATTCACGTCCAACCTCAGGTTCTCCTTGCGCATTTCCTGTGTTTGTCTAGCATCATTCTTCTGCAATTTATGGGACTCAGCAGCTGCGGGATTCAACTTGCGTACTTTGCGTGGTGAATCTGCGCTGTCTGTGGACTTGCGTTTGTGCTGGGAGCTCTGCAGCTGCTCCTCCTCCACAGACATGTGCATTTGCTCGACTCTTGCATTGCTGTCTGTTGCCTTAGAACTTGTATCTTCTTTGGTCGTCGTTTCGTCTTGTGTCCACTGTATATTTCCAACGCCAATTTCATATTGCACAAACTGTCGCGCCTCGGAGATGAGGAATTTGGCAGCCTCAGCGACTGTCATGCCAGCTTTGCCAGTAATGAAAAAGTTTCTGGCCGAGTTACGCTGTGCAGCTTCTATGGCATCCTCATTGTCATGCTGCTTGGCCGAGTCAAAGCTCAGTGAGTTGAACAGCACTTGTTCCAGAGCCAGCATATCGACGTTAGCCAGCTCCACGAGACTCGTGATGCCCGCATCATAAAGCGCTCTCGCACGCTTGTGGCTCAAGTCCGGCAGCCGCATCAAATCGATGAGATCGCGATGTATGCCAAAGTACAAGCGATCCTTGAACTGCGAGACAACCAGAGAGAGCGTCGACCACTGCAGCGAGTTGCAAAAGGCGGTCACAATGCCAGCAAATGTTGAGGCCATCTGCTGCAGACTCTGCAGCATGCCGCGGCCGCACTTGAATTTATGGGCGACCACATTGATGGGCGTCTCGTTGACCAGCTCCTGCAGTGCCAGAGCTGTGTAGAAGCTGCATGAATAAACTGTTACAACAGAAATACAATAAATTGAACTTGATGTTGACCTACCGTTTGTGGATCTGCATTAGTTTGTAGTCGAGTTTCGTTTGCCCGCGCATCGCACGCACGAGAAACGCCTCCTTGACACCCACTAGCTCGCCCACCTTTTTCATGGCCGGATTGAGTTTCTCCCACATGTCCAGATAGAGCAACCAGTCAACATCTTGCAGCTGATAGCACACGGAGTATGGAGTCACTAAGTAGACAGCGTGCAGCTCTGATTCCAGCACAAAGCAACGACGCGACTTTTGCAGTTCTGCGAAGAGAATGAGACCATCGGTCGGTGGCATCGATGAAGCTAGACAGGCTGTGCCCAGACGAGTGGCAACATAGTGCTGTTTGTCGGCCTCCTCATCCGTTTGCAGGCGTATAAACTCGTACTCGATGAGGAAATCCAAGGCATCATTCACAGGACTCCCATCATCCTCCTGCTGCTGCTCCTCCATCCCGTCCAGTGAATTTTGCGCGCTCAACAAAGTACAATTGACAAAGTTATCAATGTCCTCTCTGGTGCTCGCTACCCCCGACGAGATGACTTCCAGCAGCGCCCGCTTGAGATGCGTCTGCAAAATACATGACATTGAAAACTGTAGCAGATATTTAAGCTATACGACTTACGCTGCTATCCATGTCCAGGCAGGATCTAATTGGCTTTAGCTGCGCTGTTACTAGCTCCTTGCCGACGCGTGCATTGCTGTCTGTGCAAATTAGTATGGATTCGCCCAGTGTATCCTTGCCAGTGCGCCCGGCTCGTCCGATCATCTGACGATAGGTCAAGGAGCTCATCTGCTTGCCGCCAAACAAGGGCGAGCGGATGAGCACGCGTCGTGCCGGCAGATTGACGCCCGAACTCAAAGTGCTGGTGGCCACAATCACTTTCAAGGCGCCCGCTTTGAAGCTGGCCTCTACAATGTCCCGCTCCTCGGTGGTGAGTCCGGCATGATGGAAGGCGCAGGCGTAGGTAATCGCTTTGGACATGACCGCATCGAGACCTAATAGAAACAGCAATTAGAATAGGCAAACAAGGTGTAATCATCAGGCATTTACCCGTTGGAATATCCCGCAGCTGCCGCTTGACATCTTCAATGGCATCCGTGTTAAGCTGCGAGCGCAGCTGCTTCGCCACGCTGCTGTCCGCCTTGATCAGCGCATGCATTGCTGTAGCCAGCTGCACCGCTAGGTTCTCGCACCAATCCTTGGAGGGACAGAAGACCACAACGGAGCAGCCCTCGAGCAGCGTTTCGACGCACAGCTGTGCCACATTATCGCTATCGTTGCCCAGCGGTGGCACCTCGGACATACGGCTAATGTCACGTATGAAACGCAATTGATTGTCATAGATCTTGTTGCCCACTTTGATCATCTCCTGGAGCGCCACCGGGCGATAATTGGTAACGTAGAGTTCAGCGTTCAGCCAATGCTGCAGCAGCTGCACATTGGCCAGCGTGGCGGACATGGTGATCACCTGGATTTGCAGCGCATTCTTGCGTGACATGTACAGCACCTTAGCGAGCAGCAGCTCCAGGATGTAGCCGCGTCCTGGATCGGATATCAGATGCACCTCGTCCACGACAACGGTGCCAATCTCATCCAGTTTGCCCTGCTCCAGCAGCTTGTTGACAATTGAATTGGCCTTCTCGATGGTGCAGATGGCCACGTTAATGCTCTCGAAGCCACCGGGCGGCGTGTAGCCGCCAAAGAAACCTTCGACACGGTAGCCAGCCGGCGTCAGCAGATCCTGCAGATAGAACATCTTTTCGCGCACCACAGAGATGAAGGGCAGAATGAGCAGCACCTTCTTGCCGCGCTCCAACACTGTTTTCAGCAGCAGGATTTCGCTGACCAGCGTTTTGCCCGCTGAGGTGGGAGCCGAATAGACGAGATTTGAGTGCTCGAAGAGCACTTTGGGATTGCTGAGGCATTCCACCTGCCAGTCGAACATCTGCAGCACACCCTTCTTCTTGTACTCGTTGAGCACACTGTGCGGCAGATTCCAGGCCGAGATCAGCTTCAGCGCCTGCAAATCTTGCATTGCAGGCGCTTCACTTGTGTTGGGCGACAAGCGTAGTTGACTTGGTGACATGCTGCTCAAGTTCTGCGTCAATTTAGGGGCGACCTCTTGGCAGTGATACACACTTTGTTTGGTCAGCTCACAATGACTGCGGCGCAGATCCTGCTGCAATTGCTGGGATGCTTCCTGCGAGTTTCTGGCTGGGCAGATGAAGCTGCTTTCGTCAAGGTTGTGCAACACTTCAATGGGCGAGTTGCTGCGGCTCCTTACGGGCTTTGTCTCCAATTCTGGCTCCGTCTCCGTATCGAACACATCTTCCGTACAAATTTGTGCTTCAAAAACGTCCTCAGTGGCATGTTCAAATAGTCCCGCCTCTTCGAATATGCCTGCTTCCAGCTCCGCCTGGATTTGCGACACTCTCATTAAAGACTGTTGTGCCTTAGCTTCCGTTTCCAAATCTTTCTGTTTCGACTTTTTATCGTACGAAAAGTCATCTTTGAAAAAGTCGGAGTATTGCTCACAGCTCGCATTGCTGACTGGCGTTTTTAGCAACTTGGAATCGGATTTGCTGCGTCGAAACTGTTGACGCTGTGACAAGCTCGATCTATTTACCATGCGCTGTGATTTGGTTTTAAAGTTTGGCGGCGGCGACTCCTGAATTATTTCCAATCCTCGACTATTTGTTCCTCTGTTATTTGTTGCTCCTTTCAGGTCATTCTCTAAATCCATAAAAGTGTTCTCGCCAAACTCAAATGACTGCGAGAAAGCCATTATTTAATATTCTAATACCATTTGTTAATACCTATTATAATACAATTCACAAAAAAAAACTAAACAAGACAAAACAAACACAAATGAATGCCGCGGAATCCATTGGCGGACTGCCAACCTAAGCAATGACAACAGTGTGACCGTATGTCGACACATATAAAAATACAAAAAAAAAACGATTACGGTATTTTCATAAATCGATACATCGTTAGAGAAAAATGTTAAAAACATCGATAAGCTGTTAGATCCATCGATGTTTGTTCCCCTCTATTATTATTTGTTGTGGTTGCATTGCGAAATGGATGATTTCAAAGTGCCGGTCTTGCCATCTGCGCCCAAAAGTGAGACTGTGCCAGATGAGAAGCCAGCAGAGGAAGTCCCAGTTTCATCAAAAGCCTCCCAGCTGAGTAATTCCTGCCCCTACAAAGTGCCGAAGTGGTCGCAGCCGCCAGCTGCCAATGAAAACTACAGATTTGAGGTGCTCAAGTCGGGTCAAATTATTGACGAAGTGAAAGAACTGCAGCAACAGGCTGTCTGGACATTTGGTCGTCTGCCCGAGAACGATGTATTCATGGCTCACCCCACAATATCCCGCCATCATGCAGTGCTGCAGTACAAGCCAAAGGCGACTGCCAATGAGGCAAGTGACGAGGAGGAGGAATCGACGGAAAATGCAGACAAACCAGATCAGCCAGAGGGTTGGTACATCTATGACCTAGGCAGCACACATGGCACCTTCCTGAACAAACAGCGGGTTCCTCCGCGTGTCTTTATACGCATTCGTGTTGGCCACATGCTCAAACTGGGAAACAGCACGAGGGTTTACATACTGCAGGGTCCCAGCGAGGATGAGGAGCCCGAGTCAGAGCTGACGGTCACAGAGTTACGCGAACAGAGGGAACAGCAGGTGGCGGCAGCTGCCGCAGAAAAGGAGCGCAAGGCACAGGAAGCTGTGGAGCGCGAACGCAATGAAGGCGTCAGCTGGGGCATGAGTGAGGACGCTGACGAGGAGACGGACTTGGCGCATAATCCTTATGCCAGCACCAATAACGAAGATCTCTTCTTTGACGATCCAAAGCGTACGTTGCGCGGTTTCTTCGAACGCGAAGGCCTCAATCTGGAGTACAAGTGCGATGAGCTGTCACAGGCATCGTTTGTTTGTCGTGTCGAGCTGCCCATAGATGACTCCAATGGCCGACCAATCATCGTAGAGGTGACGCACAAGGGACGCAAGAAGGATTGCGTGGTGCAGTGTGCCTTGGAGGCGTGTCGCACCCTCGATAGGCATGGTGTGCTGCGGCAGGCGAATCAAGAGTCCCAGAAGCGCAAGGTGCAGAAAAACGGCGATTCCGATGATGAGGATGAGTTCTGGGACCGAACTGGCGATGTGGCAAGGAAGAAGCAACGCAAGGCGAATACTGGCGGCAGTGTAACGCTGACCTATGACGACTTGGTAGGTTGCTCTATTTATAATAAATGTAGTACAAATTAATATTAATACTAATCCATGTCAATGCAGCTTAAGCAGGAGACTGAACTTAATGCTGAGCTGCAAAAAGTGGAGCAAGAGATTGCGACTTATCAGCAGAATGAGAAGCGTTTGAAAGAACAGGTTGCAAAGCAACAAAACGCAGAAGACGACTTGGACAATTTTATGGATACACTCAGTGAAAACTTGACGCCGGTGGACAAAACCGAGATTAAAAAGTTGCGCGTAAGTAAAGAAATTGAAATATTCAAGTTTCTAGTCAATTACACTCTTTATTATCTTGCAGCTCGAGGAACAGCGCATCAGAAGTGAAAAACAAAAGCTGCAACGACTCATTAAGATAGCTAAACCAACAGCGCTGCCTTTCCTTGCAACAATGAGCAGTTCTGTGGCCGACAACAAGGAGCAGGAAAGCAATGCGACCAAGAAGCAGCTGCCCATGATTGGCAAGCGAAATCAATTCAGTAAATTCAAAATGGTGAAAGCGGTGCCAAGCACTCGACCCAAAGTGCAAACGAATGTGTTCGAATCCGATGGCGAGGAAGTCGAAGAAGACGAGGTTGACGACGACATAAAAACGGATGCACTTGCAAAGCAATCGGGTAGTGAAGACTCAAAGGAAGTAAAGCCGACAGTCGCGACGGAAGTGAAATCGAACAATTCAATGGCCGCAGAGGATGTCGAAAACAAATGTAATGAAATGATAACGGAAGTGCTCGCTGCACCAGTCAAGACGGCAGGAGACAGAGAAGACATAGACACCCAGCCACAAACAGAAACAGAAATAGAGGTAGAGACAGAGGCTGTTAGTGAAAGAGGGACTGAGGAACAAAGCAGTGAAGAGGCCGCTCACAGGAAGCAGCGACGGCAACGTGCTCGACAACGCAACAAGCAGCGTCAAGATGTGGACATGGATCTCAACGAGCTGGCCGAGCATGAGGATGATGAAAAGTACGCCAAGTGGGTGCCACCCACGAATCAAAGTGGCGATGGCATTACGCACCTGAACGACAAGTTTGGCTACTAAGAAGACGTATAGATTTAAGCAGTTGATAAGGTGAAGTTTATTTTTAAAGCTTTTTCGCTGTTAATATTTGATGACATCGATAAGTGTCTATTAATAATATATTAAATATTAATTTTCAATGTAAGTTTGCTACTTATTGGCTGCAAAGAGAGAGAGAGAGAAAATGGGAGAGAGAGAGATGGAGGTGAAGCAGCTTTTCAACACACTCTCTCTCTAACAGCGCTGTTGTGATAAGCCGCTTCCCCAGCTGATTCCAGCCCCTGCGATTCATTCGCCTTCCACTGGAAGCAATTGAGGGGGTGGGAGTGAACGTATTACACATTCCTGCGCATGTATTGAGAATGAACGCGACCGACGAGACCGAGACATCGTTGGTAGCCGCTGTTAAGGCTCCAACACTTGAACTTCCAATTCAGTTATAATTTTGCTACTCTTTTCGTCGGTACGGCGAACGGTTGAACGTGGGGACGAGTCTTTTAGTTTACCAAACAGTCGAAATCACAATTTTGTTTATTTACCAAGTGTCGATCGCAAATTAGCCAAAATATTGCAATTAATTTCAACTTAATTTACCACACAACACAAAAACAATTTTCATGGAAAGTCAAAACGAGTCAATGCCACCGAACGGCACCTAAAACTAAAAGCACACAAGAGAAAAGTTCAAAGCTAATGCGTTACATAAAATTGCAATACACTTTGTAAACTTCAGTTTTGAAACGTTATTATATTGAAACCAGTTGGAGCTGATAAAAAAGTTGTTTTAATGCCGTCGCCACGTGTCTTCTCAATAGCCGGAGCACATGTGTGGGTTACATTTTAAAACGCGTAACAGTCCGTCTCAAAAGACGTCCCTTCGCTGGGGCGACTGCTGCTGGTTCCTGTCGAAACAAAACTAGACTCGTTGGAGGATTCCTATACACACAAGCATTCTGATTAAAATAAATTAATTAACTGTTGTTACTGGTGTCTGTGATCTGCTTTCTTTAGCAAATGAAAAGTAGTCGCACACAAATCAAATTGTTTAGGAAATGTTGCATAAGCTAAGGCGCATTTGATTGGCGCGCGCATTTGCCGTCGTTAAAACAGAGAAACAAGTTGCGTGGGACGTGGGACGTGAGACGTGGAACGTAGGACGTAGAACGTAAGGCGTAGAACGTAGAACGTAGAACGTAGAACGTGGGGTCGTGGAACGTGAAACGCGTAGTCTCGTCGCATAACTTAACGCCTGCTTTGAACTTGAACACACGCGAACACACACATAAGGGTTCTACCATAGCAAAGGTGAGTTCGATTGCCCGCAAATAATGCATGGGGACAACATGCGCATGACAGAGATTGTGTGGCCAACTCTCTGCCACATGCCACTTTACCACTTGCCATTGCCAGTGGGAGCAAGCAGCGACACTTTATTGCTCTTGTTATTGTTGTTGCTGTTGCTGTCGCTGTCACATTTTGCTTAATTACAATTTGTGTTGCTTTTTTTGTGAATGGCCTGCAAATTTGACAAAGACATGGGACAGAGAAGCCGCAAGCATAATTAACGTTAATTATGAGTCAAGTTTATACAAAAGCCGAAATCCTTAAGAAATAATACGCCCCTTAATTATGTCTGAAGACACAACAAAAAACCCTTGACTGCATATTGCCATAGAAACAAGAGTATCTATAAGATACTCCCTCTAAGTGCACTTGTCCTCGCAGACAAATGCCAAAACGCTTTGATTTCAAATTGGCTTCAACTAATTGACGTGCTCATTTAAGCCTTATTAAATACGCAGCAGAGACTATAGACTGCAATACATCCAGTTGCAGCCACTACATAGTTAATTGCATGCCATTAACAAGGACGCAGAGTGGTCAAAGGCCATTCTGCAGAATGTCATTGCGCCTCGGGACTTATCCTTGCTTAAAGGTCAGCCGAAGCGTGTCCTTGGTGGCCGATGAAACAGCTTAATATTTAATTGAAAAATGAGTGCAAGCTCAGAGCGTGCAACACTATTTATAATTATGCTAACTCCTGCCTTCCAGCTGAAAGGTCGCAAGTATTAGTTTACATAAGCACAGCGAGAGCACAAGCACATCTTAAGGACATTTGTCGGTGCACAAGGACACACTCCACTCCTCTCTACTCCACTTCACTTCGCTCCACACTCAAGATGATCAACATTGCTGGTGTGGTGAGCATTGTGCTCTTCTATTTGCTCATCCTGGTCGTCGGCATTTGGGCTGGACGCAAGAAGCAGGCCGGCAATGACTCCGAGGAGGAGGTCATGCTGGCCGGACGTTCCATCGGTCTCTTCGTGGGCATATTCACCATGACAGGTAGAGCTATTTACTCTTGGCCAAGTCTTTCAACTGATCCAGTATTGTGTCTCTTCTGCAGCCACTTGGGTGGGCGGTGGTTACATCAATGGCACTGCCGAAGCCATTTATACCTCGGGTCTCGTCTGGTGCCAGGCGCCCTTTGGCTATGCGCTCAGCTTGGTCTTCGGTGAGCTGCAACTATAGAGTTTTTTGGTTTATATTTAATCGTCTGTTGCTCTTCTTAGGTGGCATCTTCTTCGCCAATCCCATGCGCAAGCAGGGCTACATTACCATGCTGGATCCGCTGCAGGATTCGTTTGGCGAGCGAATGGGCGGCTTGCTCTTCTTGCCCGCCCTCTGCGGCGAGGTCTTCTGGGCAGCCGGCATCTTGGCGGCGCTGGGCGCCACCTTGTCGGTCATCATCGACATGGATCATCGCACCTCGGTCATTTTGTCGTCGGGCATCGCCATATTCTATACGCTCTTTGGCGGCTTGTATTCGGTGGCCTACACGGATGTCATTCAGCTCTTCTGCATCTTCATCGGCCTGTGGATGTGCATTCCCTTCGCCTGGACCAACGAGCATGTGCGCAGCCTCAGCGACATGGACGTGGACTGGATTGGTCACGTGGAGCCGAAGCAGCGCTGGTTCTACATAGACTACGGCTTGCTGCTCGTCTTCGGCGGCATTCCCTGGCAGGTTTACTTCCAGCGTGTGCTCTCCAGCAAGACAGCGGGACGGGCTCAGCTCTTGTCCTACGTGGCTGCCGCCGGATGCATTCTGATGGCCATTCCCCCCGTGCTCATTGGCGCCATTGCCAAGGCAACACGTAAGGCAGTTAAATCTATAATTTGCTCTTTAGTTAATTTGATGAATCGAAACAGCTTGGAATGAGACGGACTACAAGGGTCCCTATCCGCTGACTGTGGACGAGACGAGCATGATATTGCCCATGGTGTTGCAGTATCTGACACCTGACTTTGTGTCGTTCTTCGGCCTGGGCGCTGTCTCGGCTGCCGTGATGTCCTCGGCTGACTCTTCGGTGCTGTCGGCCGCCTCGATGTTTGCACGCAACGTCTACAAATTGATTTTCCGTCAGAAGGCATCCGAAATGGAAATCATTTGGGTAATGCGCGTCTCCATCATTATTGTGGGCATTCTGGCCACAATTATGGCGCTCACCATTCCCTCCATCTACGGCTTGTGGTGCGTACTCATTGATTGACAGCTCATCTGCCAAAGTGCCTCTGCAACTATTTGACTTCTGCCCCTTTGCAGGTCCATGTGCTCCGATCTGGTCTACGTCATTCTGTTCCCCCAGCTGCTCATGGTGGTGCACTTCAAGAAGCATTGCAATACATACGGCAGCCTGGCCGCCTACATTGTGGCGCTGTTTATCCGGCTGTCTGGCGGCGAGGCGATTCTCGGGCTGCCCGCCCTCATCCACTATCCGGGCTACGAGGAGGAGACGAACACGCAGCTGTTCCCCTTCCGCACCATGGCCATGCTGATCAGTCTCATCACCCTCGTCTATGTCTCCTGGTGGACCAAGTAAGCAGCAATTGCATTTAATTCCATTCAAACTCCTCATTGTCTTCGCTCTAGAATGATGTTTGAGTCGGGCAGACTGCCGCCGAGCTACGATTACTTCCGCTGCGTCGTCAACATACCCGAGGATGTGCAGCGCGTGGGCGATCCTGCCGAGTCTGGGGAACAACTCTCGGTAATGGCTGGTCCCCTGGCCCGATCCTACGGCGCCGCCACAATGGTCGGCAAGGATGAACGCAACGGACGCATTAATCCGGCGCTGGAATCCGACGACGATTTGCCAGTGGCAGAGGCGAAACGCATGAATCAACAGACGGCCCAGGCCCAGGTGCAGAAGATGCTCGACACGGCCACCGGGAAGTCCACAGGCGGAGGAGGTGGCCAAAGTGGTCAGTCCATGGCCATGCCCACGGCAGAGCAGGACAACACCGCCTTCTGAGCAACATTCCCATCATGCGAGTAAATTCAACGGCAACAACAACAGTTCTAGGTTCATGTCTAAGTTTTCTGTTGCTTCATGCAGTATTATGTTGAGCTTATTATGTATCTGATGGATACACTCACACACACACACATACAGCGTACGTTAAACACACAAGTGCTCAGGTATAAAGTGCAGAATGTTGCGTCTAAAGTTTATGATAATTTTGCCAGAATTCTGTGTATAGTTTCTAAAGGCTTGGAGCCTCTCCTCACTCGCCCTCCCCAAGACACATTCTCAAGAGCTCTTGACCTACGAAGGCTTTCACATAGAATAACTGACATATATCTATATAATATAAATCGAGACATATCCAATGTATAAATGTTATATATAGCGATACGAACGAAACAAAAAACGAAACACGAAACATATCAATGTCAAAACTGAAAGTAACTGAAAACATATCAATTGCATTTTCCATTCAAAGCGAAAGAAAATGCATTCAAAATACATACGTATTATTCTATAGAGTTTAGTGAGGAAAATGCAGCAAAACATATATAAAAAAGGAAAAACAGAAATCGAAATTAAAATACATATACGATTATACGACTATGCATATGTAGAGATGTATAGCGAGCCGATTTAACTTAACATTCGATTCAATTGTTTACCGTGTAATTTGTGTAATTGACAAAATTGTTGTTTGAGTATATATAATATATATATATAGAGATATTGATATTGGTCCTACAGTTTTAGGTGCATATAATGTGAATCATGTGTCCTTCCACAAAAGCAAATATTCGAATGAACAATGCGATCAAAGCTGACTAATTAAAACGAAACGAACATATCATCAATGCAACTGAATAAGAATAATAATAATACTTACTTTTATTATAATACCCAGACAAATGGTGGAGCGTTATATAGGCAAATGAATTTTAGCTGCTCTCAAAGAGCAAAAACCACACAAATGAAAAAACAAAACTAACTTAACTAAACACAAGAAAACTTTACATAAAGTAATAATACATATAGAAATGTTAGAAATGTTGCGTCATAGTACCTAATGCGTATATACACAGTTATACATATACCTATTTATATATATGTACCTATATATAGAGAGAATGCTAAACACTGAATTTAGTAAGATAATACCCAGGTGAAAAGCAATCTATCTAGATGATTCTCTGCGGTATTCTGACATTGGCGAAACCCAAACACGCGCTGCCTAAAAACAAAACTTATCCCAATTAACAAAATCCGAAAATCCAAAAATTCAAAAATCTAAAAATCGAATTAAAAGTTGAATTTGTTTTTTCCGTAAATCAATTATTAATTAAATGTTTTAAAACTGTTCAATTGTTCATTCCATCTCTTGGCTCGTTTGTTGAACGTTTGTTCCCCTCCCAGTTGATGTAACATTTAAATAGTAATATAAATTATTATTATCTATGTGAAACTACTTGTAATGTAATATGTACTTAAATGTTGACTGCTTTTTGATGGAGCCTTGAGGCTAACAGAGTTTTTTAAACTTTACATAAGCCAACTAATAGTTAATACTAACTACATTTGAGCTAATTCAATGTCCATACAAAACATACTCGCGTTAAATACAGTTGAGGCCGAAATATTAGTAGCACTCTTCCGTGCAACCTTGGTTGGTTTTTTGTTATACTTAGTTTAATATGCAATAAGTTTGTTTGTAGGCTAATTATAATTAAACAAGTTGAATAACGTTTTAGACAATGCAGATTCACTTTTAGTTCTTTTTAACAATAATTTAATACAACTTAAATTAACTGTTTTGCAAATTCGATGCAAGTGTTATCTATGTTTTGGCCACAACTGTAGACAAAAATCAACTATGTTCTTTGCTGTTGTTAACTATGGTTAATTGTTGATATTTATTTTGGATAAACTCTGGATGTATATTTAATGCTTATAACGTCGAGTTCTTTTTTGAGAAACATTTCAGCAATTGTTAATGAACTTTCAAGATACAAAAACGTAATATGTAATAATCTTAATTGAATTGAATCGTTTGTTGAATTTGTGCAGCAAAACACAAACTCTGTATATATGAGAAACTTGATTGTTTTTTAAGTTATATGAGCAAGTTACTAACAACAAAACCACCAACTATTTTATGTATTAAAAAGACGATGATGAGATGCAATGATGAATGAACTAAAATGTACAATGGATAGGAAATGACGATGATATGTTGAAAACTTGAAAACTATTAGTATGTTGGGTTTTTATTAGGGTTATTCTTTCACCTATTGTTGTTTAAACATGCCATAATAATCAATTGATGGATACATACATACCTATTTAGTGGCATATTGCAAGTATGTTAAATATAATGAGACAAGATTACGATATACAATACAATATATGATCAAATTATACCAAAAACAACCAAAAACCAAATACATATCAATGTTTAAAGCAAATGCAACAAAAGCAAAGAAAATCGAGAGAACAGAAAAGTATTTAATAAATAACAAATATATATATATTAAAATGGTTTCTTTGTTGATGCAAATTGCGTGTAATTATTTTATTTATTCCCTCCCCCAACTATTTCGCAACTGTCTCTTTAACGGCATCTGCTTGTGTAACACCCGCGACGTCGACAAACATTATTGCAAAAAATACAACTAAAAAAGGCCAAAAGACGCAAGAAAAGCTGCCTAATGACTATTTAAAACAATGGAACCGTATTATCGTAAGCGGAAATTTCTCATCATAAAAATGCAGTTCAAATGCAAACAAGGGGGAAGTGGAAGGGGCAGAGAGACGGGATGCAGATCGCAGACAACGGCAGCAAAGAAGATCGCAGACAGAAGAGATCACCAGGTAAGATGTGAGTTATGTGAAATACTTAGAAGTAAATTAGTTTAATTTGCCGAAAATAAAAACCAACTAAAGTTGAATCTCATTATGTTGCCGCTGTTATTGTTATTGCTGCTACTGCTGCTGCTGCTGCTGTCATTGTTGCCGCTGTTGCATTTGTGTAATTAACTTATTGTAATCTTAATTAGACACAAGTCGTAAAGTGCCGCTGCTGTTACAGGGGAATCCCATCACAAGATCAGCGCAGACGTCGCACAAGAATTGCTCTCTAATTGATGTTGCGGCTGTCGCTTGTTGTGGATGTTGCTGTCGTGTCATGTTGCTGGCGTGCATGTTGCTGCTGCTACCGCTGCTGCCGCGGCAGCTGTATATCCGGTATTTTGCTGGCCAATTTGCATAACTGTTTGCATATTGAGCCTTCAACTGTCAGCGGAAGAATTTCACGAATGTCAGCCGCAAATCTGAGATCGCTTAGATCTTAGATCTATATACGAAGAGAATGTTTGTATTGTGGTGGCAGTAAAGAATCACATGTTTTTTTAAGTAATCATTTTAACGTCTTCTTCTTTATTAAAACGTATTATGTCTAGTGCAAAATTACAGCTAACATTCAATGGATTGTACCGGAGTAATTTTGTCTTTTTTTTGTGTTTTTTTTTTTTTTTTTGTTTTGTGCTATCGAGCTGCGAATAATTTACAGTTGGGGGATTTCCTTTTGTCTAATTGATGATGATCGTTGATGAAATGAAGCTTACCGGTTACCGGTCAAGAAATAAAAAATTGGTGCAGTTGGCGGATGAGGACACGAGTATTCTAAGGCACTTGAACGCTTCCAGTTCCTGATGATACTGATGCAGTGGGCTTCTCTCTCTCCCTCACTCACTTCTTGCGGTACGTGTAACCGCCGTTGGAGCTGTAGCCCTGCTGGATGGTCTCGGGCACCTGGCTGGGCCCATTGTAGGCATAGCCAGAGTCCTGGGCGGGAGCGCCATACGACGACGACGGACCGCTGGGAATGCTGTCGCCATTGGGTGCGCCATAGCTGGACGATGGTGCAGCGGGAGCGTTATACGAAGACGATGGGAACGAGGACGACGAAGCTGAGCCGAAGGAGGAGCCGCTTGAGCCATGGCCGCTTGAGGGACCCGTTGGAGCTCCGTACGAGCTGGAGGGAGCAGCGGGATAAGGTCCGCCACTGCTGCCGCCTGCGCTCGGTGCCGAGTAGGAGCTGGATGGACCCGAAGCAAAGGAACCGCTGCTGGGGGCGCCATAGGAGCTGGACGGAGCAGAGGGATAAGGTCCGCCGCTGTTGGCTGAGGGGCTGGGTGCCGAGTACGAGCTGGAAGGTCCCGAACTGGGAGCGCCATAGGAGCTGGACGGAGCAGATGGGTAAGGTCCTCCACTGTTAGCTGAGGGGCTGGGAGCAGAGTACGAGCTGGAGGGTCCAGTGCTTGGGGCTCCATAGGAGCTGGATGGTGCAGCAGGATAAGGTCCGCCACTGTTGGCAGCGGGGCTGGGAGCTGAGTAGGAGCTGGAAGGTCCTGAACTGGGTGCGGAATAAGAGCTGGAGGGTCCTGAGCTGGGAGCACCATACGAGCTGGATGGAGCAGCTGGGTAAGGTCCGCCGCTGTTAGCTGATGGACTAGGCGCCGAGTAGGAGCTGGATGGAGCGGCAGGAGCGCCATATGAGCTGGAGGGAGCAGCGGGATAAGGTCCACCACTGTTGGCCGAGGGGCTGGGAGCAGAGTACGAGCTGGAAGGTCCTGCGCTTGGAGCACCATAAGAGCTGGATGGTGGGGCAGCTGGGTAAGGTCCGCCACGGTTGGCACTTGGGCTAGGTGCAGAGTAGGAGCTGGATGGCGCCGACGGATAAGATCCTCCGGTGTTGGCACTCGGGCTAGGCGCCGAGTAGGAGCTGGAAGGCGCAGAGCTGGGAGCACCGTATGAGCTGGAAGGAGCTGCTGGATAGGGTCCTCCACTGTTGGCAGAGGGGCTGGGTGCCGAGTAGGAGCTGGAAGGTGCAGCAGGAGCGCCATACGAGCTGGAGGGAGCTGCTGGATAAGGTCCACCGCGGTTGGCACTTGGACTGGGAGCCGAGTAGGAGCTTGAGGGGCCAGAGCTGGGTGCGCCATAAGAGCTGGACGGTGCAGCAGGATAAGGTCCTCCACTGCTGGCTCCGGGGCTGGGAGCAGAGTAAGAGCTGGAGGGCGCAGAGCTGGGAGCTCCGTACGAGCTGGAAGGAGCTGCGGGATAAGGTCCGCCGCTGTTGGCCGAGGGGCTGGGTGCCGAGTAGGAGCTGGATGGAGCCGAGGGAGCGCCGTATGAGCTCGAGGGAGCTGCTGGGTAAGAGCCGCCGCTGTTGGCGCTTGGGCTGGGAGCAGAGTACGATGAGGAAGGTCCGTGGGAGGCGAAGCTGCTGCTGCTGCCAGAGCTGGAGCCTGCGCTAGGAGCACCATAGCGGGAGGAAGGCGACGAGATGGGCTGGAACGAGCTGGAGCCCGAAGAGCTGGGAGCTCCGTACGATGACGAGGGCGGAGCTGGGGCAGCTGGACCCGAGGTGTAGCCGCTGCTGCCCAGCGTCTGTGTCTTCGAGGGCGCACCGTAGTTGGTCGACGGAGCCGAGGCCAAGGGCACAAAGCTGCTCACACTGGGAGCACCGTAGCTGGAGGATGGACGAGATGGGGCGCCATAGCTGCTGGATGGAGGCGAAGACTTGGGTGGTCCGTACTTGGTCGATGGAGGTGCTGGGGGAGCGGGTGCGCCATAGCTCTGGGAAGGTGGCGACGACTTAGGAGGACCATAGTTGGAGGCGGGGCGACGCGAGTGATGCTGCTTCCTGGCTGGCGGAGGTCCATACGACTGGCTGGGACGGCTGGGCGGAGCACCGTAGCTGGAGGACGGTGGTGGAGCTGGACGCGCAGGCGGGCCATAGGAGCTGGAGGGCCTGTGAGCTGGTGCCGGATAGGGACCGCCTGAGGAGGCGCCGGGAGCTGAGTAGCTGCTGGATGGGCTGGATGGACGCGAGTTGAAGGAGGGAGCTGGACCCGAGGCGGGAGGCAGATAGGAGCTGGCTGGCGGAGCACCGTACTTGGAGGATGGTCTGGATGGCGATGAAGGCGGCAGATAGCCATTGTTCAGTGGCGCCTCACGTTTGCCGCCTGCGACGGCGACGACGAGGACGGCAACGAAGCCAAAAAGCTGCGAAAGATGCCAAAACAAAAGCGACAAGTTGCAACGAGGAAATTAGTTTTGTGTGTCGATACGGATAATGTGGATGGTGTTGGTGATGCTTACCACTGCAAGCGATGAGCTCATCATTGGCTGGCGTGCGATGCGATTCAATAGCAAATTGGCCAAACTGCAGCGAGAAAAGCAGACGAGGGAAGAGAAAAATTATTAATAGAGTAGTCGATCAAAGCTGGATGGAAAGAAAGTAAATCGTTGTTCAAAGCTGTTCACAGCTAAAGAAATAAATTACGCTAATGTTGCATAATGCTTTTTGTAGTTGCTATGATGACCGATAAATGAGCGCCTAGCCATGGGGTCAACCTTCAATGCACGCTCATCAATCTTGGCTGACAGACGGAGACGGACGGTTAGACTGGTGACTTGTGACCATACTTATGACGATGGCAATGCCAAGAACTGGCCAATTGCTGGACCGTATCGCTTGACCCTCCGCGCAGCAAACTGAACTTCAAAATCTAACACGAGTCTGCGATTTTTTTACTGTGCCAAATGCGAGTAGAAAATTAAATAGAAAATCGCTTACCAAAAAGGCTGTGACGAGCACAAAACCATAAGAGAAAACCCCCGCAAAATAAAGTGAAACTCTTCTTTTATGCCCAGCAATTGAATAAAGTCGGCTAAGGGTCTAACACCAGATACAAACTATCTCGGCTGGGATTTTACTATATGTGGTCTCGTCGTCGTCGTCTTCGTCGCCTTCTCCCTACTTACAGTTGGGGGCCTCCTACACCCCAATGCAAAAAGATTGCCACACTCGAGAGTTGACAATGCATGTGCAATACAAATGTTTTTCTTTACAGTTTGTTACCAATTATGGCTTTTCTTATTTGGCCACAGTCGCACACTTTTTTTCACTTGCGACTGTTACCAATTGTTGTTGCTTATTGTTGTTGCTGTTGTC
Source organism: Drosophila immigrans (assembly GCA_963583835.1). Lineage (NCBI taxonomy): Eukaryota > Metazoa > Arthropoda > Insecta > Diptera > Drosophilidae > Drosophila > Drosophila immigrans. The sequence continues at coordinate 20,164,630 of OY757142.1, read as the reverse complement.
GCGCGTGCGTTGGCTTTATTGCAAAAATAAAACAAACAACTGAAAACCTAATTATAATGCCCATTTTGGAGAGCTGACTGCGTTGACCCAAGTCAAGTTGCCACAGACTTTTTTTGGTTTTATGTTCCTTATGTAAAGATGCGGCGAATCTGAAGAGTCATGCTGAGTCTTCAGTTTGCTTGGGAGCGCGCAGACTTATCGAAAGTAAAAGTTGTTGATAACAAAATCGACCCACTTCTAATCGCTTAAGAACTTTGCAACTTCGTTGTGAACACTTTGTGAGAACTGCACTCGATTAACACGAACAGAACGAACAGAGATGTCGAGATCGATGTCGCTGACATCCTTATAGAGGGAGGGGCAGGGGGAATATAGTCCACACTAACCGTTTAAAGGCAACAGCAGTTGATAATGATGTGCAATGGATTTGCTGATGAAGATGGTATGCTGCTCAGCCGAAAGTCGAATGCAAACTACGCTGTTGTGGGGTACGCAGCATGCACTTTTATACGAAAGCCGCCGAGCTGAACGAACATCATAACTGGGCAAAGGCAAAGTCAAGTCAAAAGCAAGAGTAAAGCCAGCCAAAAGCAAGTGGAAAAAACAAAAACACACAAAAACACAAACTCAAAGCCAAAGTCGCAGCCGAAGCCGAAGTCGAAGACGCAGCCGAAAACTAAAGCTCCAAACCAACAACAACGAATGTGTTTTCAATTTGGCTTTTTTATGTAACTCCAAATGCACTCTTCAAAAGCGAATCACTCAGCTAACATCCACAACGACGAAAAACTCTGGCGCTTAGCCGACAATAGCTGCGCTGCTGGCGTCTGCGTCGACTGCGACTGCGACAGCGACATTGTTGTTGGCAAACGGGCTGCGAAGCGACGCAATGCGACGACAGCTCAAGCGGTTGCGGTTTTTGCATTGATAAAAGACGATGGCAGCCGCCCACTCGTTAAGGGTATTGCGGCAGGGGCGAGGGGGGGTTTTGGACAAGTTCAATGCTGGCATCGATCGCAATCCGAAGTTTAGTGCAAGTGTTGTGTGTAGTTTAGTGTAGTACGACGACGATTGTGTAACGAGAGACTACTGTGCGTATGCAGTCTGCACGTTGCGTATACGACGCTACGTGCATCGAGCCAAACAATAACAATTGTGATTGCAGTTGTTAAAAGTTTTTCATTTATTTTGTATTGAGTACTTTGGCGGAGTTAGGCAACAGTTGGTGGGAACTCGGGCTTCTTCCAGATGTAGCTGGCCCAGGGAATGCACTCCTTCAGCAGATGCATGTAGGCTAATCCCTTGGGGCAATCCACTTCGGTGGCATCCACATTCAGGTGCTCGCACAGCCAGTACTTGGCCGGATCGAAGTGATGGGTGTAGGTCTGTCCCAGCTCCGACTCGTCCCGGCAGGCCGAGCGACCAGCGTCTCCGCTCACGGCAACAACAACGACGGCCACAAGGGCGAACAGGGCGAAGACTGCAAGCGAAAACAGGTTGCGATGAGTGTGTGAATTGGAAGATGAGTGCTGGCCAGGGAATACTCACAGGCTTTCATGGTTAACCGGGTAAGTTTTGGTCTCAAGTGTGGTCTGCTCCCTGGCCAAATTGACTTTTATATAGTTCTTAAACAGAAACAAAAGCAAAACATCAAATATCTGAAACAGTCGCATCCGTTCGATTGATTATTATCAATGGGAAATAACTGGAGACACGTGTCGCGATAACAATAAACTTGTCGAAAGAGATGCAATTTCAATTTAGATACCAACAATTAATTGATGCTTTTTTGTTGGCCGCGATAAAGTTTAAAAATAATAAAAGAAAGCAGCTAGCTAACAACCATATTAAATTAACGATATTATTATGCCTCCAATTTATAAATAGTTTCTTAATTACAGCATTGATAAACGTAAACTATGTAATTAAGTATAATAATAGTAAACTGTGTTTTAGTTTTGAAACTGTAACGAAATTTTAAATTGTTGGAATTTTAAATTAAAGATAGCTTAACTTTTCACTAAGAATTAATAAAATAAATAAAATTACATGTTTAATTTATTATTTTAAAAAATAAAATTATTAAAGGAAATAAAATTACTTTTTTTTTCTTAACATTAAAATTATATATAATTCCTAATATAATAATAATAATATTCATAACATGCTAAAATTAAATCTGGATTTTTTCATCGATCTGGTTATGTTCAAACAATTTGAATTTTGGGGAATCTTAGCAGCGAAGGTGATTTAATATTCTACACATATAGTAATTGTATTCGTTTATATGGTGTAAATAAATATGTCTTTTGTTCAGCTCGCCTTATGAATATTGTTGGCTAAACAATAGCTGCTCGGGTTTCACAAAACAAATACCTTCGATTCAGTAGTATGCGAAATGACGAACAATAAAAGGCAACCCTATAATTTTAATCGTGCTGTAATGTGAATTCATTTAAATTGCAAAACAATATTTGGCAAATTAGTTGACAGACAACAGGCGGCCGTTGCTATCAAAATTTTTGTGTTGTTTTTATATTTCGGTTATTAGTTTTTGTGTCGTTTTGCAAAGTATCTGCGTGTGTGTTAGTGTGAGTGTTGTTACAACTTTGGCTAACTGTTTGGGTATCGTTGTGTGTGGCTTTTGTTTGGCTTTGTTGTGGATGACCCCCTGAAGCGTTTTCTGCGGCAGCGGCAAACACTTGACCAACATAAATGCTTAAGTGTGGATGCAAAAAATATCACGAAATGCGCAGAGCCAAAAAAAAAAATGAAGATAAAAAAGAAAAGCAAAACAAAAACATTTAACGGCTAAAAAAGGCACCTCAAATCTATTACAAAATGTTTAAAATGTAATTACAGTTTCCGCGTTGAACTGATGGCCACAGACAGGTAGACGGAGAGACGGATAGACCTATAGACAGGTGTCGCCAACCAGCATGGGGCCCAAAGTTGCCTGCTTAACTTAATGATGCTCCTAGTCTGCGAAAGACAACGACAATGACTTTGCACAGACACCCCGGGCCAATAAATTGTGAGCAGAGTTGCGACTCAGTTTTGGGCATTTCGTCAAAGACGATGATGATGATGATGACGATGACGAAGACCAAGTCGAAGACGAACTCAGCTCATTATCGATTAAGAGGCAACGCTTTAAAGAAATCCAATTATTGCATTGAGGAAGGGGCAAATGCGACTACTACTTATGATTGCACAAGGCCCCCCCTCCGTCTGCTTTACCCCTCGCCTCCCGCGGTGAAAAGTATCTCATGTGTTGGGCGGGTTTTCTATCAACCATATTTGATGAGTCGCTAAAAATAATAATAGTGAATAAGGAAACCAATTTGCAGAAAGTGCTTTTGCTTGTGGAGCATTTGATTTGGACAAATGTGAACTGGAGAGCTGATAAGAACCCAACCCAACGCTGACGAGGATGCCCAAACAACCACGACGCAGAACACTATAAATATGCTCTCATTACGCCATCAGATGCATCATTTCCATTCAAGTCTCGCAACAAAATGCAACCAGGTGCGATCCATGGCACAATCCGCTCAAGATCAATTTAATAACTTTCCATTACATTCAATTGCAGCTACACTCGTGAGTTTCCTGCTCCTGGGCATCTTCGTGACCCTGGCAACGGCCTACAATGGCCAGGATATCTATGCCGAGCCCAACTGCGCCATTGTCGAGGATCACGGTCGCAAATTCCGTGACATCTCGGATCCCACCCACTACTGGGTTTGCCCCGAGGGACAGGAGAAGGCCGACTACATTCAGTGCCCCGACAACTATGCCTTCATGGAGCCAGAGCAGAACTGTGTGGTCTGGGAGGAGTGGAAGTGGATTGAGCCCTACACCAAATAAACAGCGACATCGTTGCAACTTTTGGCAAGTAAGAAAAACAGATGATTAAACAGCGCAAAAAGAAAACTTTAACCTGTCGTTTCGTATTGTGTGGCCAACTTATGTAGCCAAGTTTTGATGGGATTTGATGGGATTTGGCCAGTGTAAGAGAAATAAATTAATTAAATGGCAACAAAAAAAGTTTGCCAGAGTGTGGAATAAGATAAGAGCAGGTCGAGGGCGGCATCCATATCAGATTCCCTTGTAGTAAGTGGAAAGAAAGAAATATTTCATTCACCCGCAAAACGGCAGCGAGTTATGTCGATAGCGATTCGCATTCGCATTCGTATTCGTATTCGTATTCGTATAGTATTTGTATTCATATATGTATTCGCCTGGCGTTTTCTTTCATGTTCGGATACAGATACAGATACAGATACAGATACAGATACATATATTGGAGGTTGTTAAGGTTGTGCTGCGGGATGTCTGATAAACGATAATTAGGCAGTGCGTGTCTGTTGCGCTTGTAATGTTATCTAACACCTTCGATTGCCAATCAAAATAATAAACGCTGAGATGCCGTCGACTGCGACTTCGACTTCAACTTCGACTTCGTCTTCGACTTCGACTTCGACTGCTGCTGCTGTTGCTACCACAATCAATCAAGTTGGATGGGACAGACATGTGTGCGGCTATAGACATATTTATTTAAAAAAAAAAAGAAAAACAGCTCGAATGAGACTGGGAGACAAGCAGCGATGATGATGATGATGGTGGCGATGACGAGCTCCAGTTGCTCCAGTTTTGAGAGCTTAACAAAATATATATAAATTGTTAATTTTTATTTGTATTTTGATAGTTATTGTTATTGTTATTTTTCTTTAGACAAGTAAAAGTCATAAATATCAAAGCGAAGGCCCCGATAAACTTGTGCGCTCACATTAAAAGTGAAAAGTACTTCAATACATTTTTGTTAGAAATCATTGCCGCAATGCAAACAAGTTGAGACCGAACCCCGAACACCGAACACCGAACACCGAAGACCCGAGATCCGACATCCGAGCGACCTGGCTGTGTGTTGGCTCTCAAGTGCTGCACTCACTCGACTCGTTGCTGTGGCTTTGGCTGTTACCATTGCTGATGCCCCAGAGCAATTGAAGTGTTCATCAATGGCATCATATAATGAATTTTATTCATATTTGCTTTACGCTTTAATACAGCTCGAAAGCAACTGAAAGGCCCGTAGCCATGCCCCAATTAGTGTTATGCTCTGCTCTCCACCCCCCCCTTCATGCTTTGCCTCTCTCTCTCTCTCTTCGCTCTTCCACTTTTCACCTAAAGAAAGTTTCAATGGCCTTGACAAGGCCCCCATTAACTTGAGTACCAGTTGCATCTAGCCAGATGGGATCTCAGCTCTCCGTTCCAGCCATGATAATGACAATGACAATAGGCAGGCGCAAAGCAAAGGCAAGAAACAACAAAGCATTTGCCATAAAATTACAGCTGCTTCATTTGGTAATACCAAATTTTTGGCGTGGGTTTCCCCTCCCCAACTACGCTCATATTTATCAGCTGGCAACATCAACTTACTGTCTTTGCTTCATTTCTGGGTTAAGTTGGCGCACTGGCAAAAAACAAAACAAAACAAAACACTGGCACCATTGAAGTGAGACTCTTGGGGACGCAATTACATGACTGACACGATGGATAATTGCTATAATTATGATGCTGTTTCAATATTTCAGCACCTCCAAGGAGATGCGCAGCTGCAGTCGTCATTGCAGCAATATCGAACTACTATTTGAAATGTGCTCAAAATACTTCAAATAAATGCCGAATCGTGATTACTTATTCAACTGAATTACACTATGATTCAAGAGTATACAAAGAGTTGCAAAAATAGATAAGTAGATCCAATAAAATTGATTTATTTAAATTTTTGTTAACTTATAATTAAAAAGTATATGCTAAAGGTATAGGAAGCAATAGTTACTAAATTGAATAAGTTTTTAATTTGCATTCGATATAGAACAGCTTATTAACTGCCTGAACCATTTTGGCTCAATTGCTCAAAGTACTTAACATAACTGCCGAATCGCGCTTATTTATTCAACTGAATGATTCAATTGAACACTCATAGCTGCAAAAATAAATAAATAGCTTCAATAAATATCTTTACAGCGGTCTCGATATGGAACAGCTTATTAACCCAACTGAGATTCATTGCTCTAGTTTTAACTTTGCCCTTTCGCCTGTAATGTCAACTTTCAGTTATAAATTTGACTTTGCAAAATATATATTTTTCATGGATTCTAATTACGAAAATCAATCCATCTCCATTCGTCACATGCCTTTTGATTGATTGCTTCGCTGAGCAGAGTCAACGTTAAGGAAACCACTAGAATCCTGTCTATTTGGCAGTTACTAATACGTTCACATACATCGACTTTGAAATAGAAATAGACAATGCCTGTGCATGCATATGAAGGACCGACCGGCTGTCAGCTGGTTGAATGACAAATTGACATGTCGCAAAAAATGATAAATTTACCGGTAGACAGGTGGCCGGACAGATAACAGATAAGCGAAGCGACGCGACGCGACGCGACGGAAGCGAAAACAAAATCCAAATGACCTTTCATCAAGTGACTGACAAGCGAATTCAACAGCGCTCAAATTGCCCCTCGAGCGATCTAGCAAGCGAGTAAGGTTGTAGTCAAAGACATCAGGTTAGCATAGGTCAAAGTTCACAACGTCACACAGAAGCCCTACAAAACTACTCCTGCTCCAACTTGCCACTGCCTGCCTCCAACTTTGACGAGACCCAAACACCCAAACTTTAATTCAGTTCAAGTCCATTGCTGACGTCATGCTTACGGGTTTCCATTACCCTCATCGCATCAATTACAACCTTTTGGACCATCGCAGCTGCCATATCTGATGGTCTTTCAGTGTACAATGAAAATTAAATAAGTAATTCCCTTTAAAAAACTCACATCAATAATGCAGACGGTGGCAAACGTTGCGTATGCGCAATTTATATGTATTAAAACTTTGATGGTTGTAAGTGTCATCCCCCTTAGCTAAAACAGCAATGAAAATGAAGCCGCATTAAGCTGCAAATTACTTAATGTGTTTGGCGACAATAAATCTGAAACTGTTTATGTTGCAAAAATACATATTATTAAATAATATTTTGCGCATTTTCTTTTACTGACTTCCTGATGCTCAAAAAATATATTAAATATATAATTAAGCAACTAAAGAGTTTGTCTAAAGACTGACTAAAGATGTTTTTTGTAAATGATGTTAAAGTTTTTGCCAAAGCTGAGCGTTGACAGTTGAGTCATTAATTTCGTTTTGTTTGCCATTTTTATATGCGTAATAAAATCGACAGTTCAATTAATTTTCCATCGATGTTAAAACGAATTCAAACGTTCGCCTACGTCAAGTTCTAATTTGTTTAAGAAACTGAGCAAATATTTGCTAGCAAATGTGTTCTCTTGGAATTCGCAGCCCTGTGCCGAGCTTTCACCACACTTACCCCAAGTCGAACAGCTGATGAATCGCTGGAAGGCGCAGATGTCTTGTGGCAGACTGGAAGCCTCTTGGCATATCCTACGTCTGGAAGGCGATTCATTCTGACAGGCCAACAATTAGCAGCGCCAGCTCCGCCTACAAGTCAGCTCGCCATCTACGTGTGTGTGTGAGTGTGTGTAAGTTTGCATGAGTGTTGGTGACAAGGCCACACCCACGCGGCCATGTTTGAATGAAATGACAGGCTGCGTCGTTGGTGGCCCCAGCTGCGGCAGCTGAAACGAGAAAGTTGCTCAGCAGCGAGCGAAGCGAGGCTCAGGCCGACGAAGAGAGAGAGAGATTCCCGAAAATGGCAGATGATTTTACGGGTGGAACGAAGTGGGAAATGGAACATGCTACGCGCCACGGCAAGCAGAACAACAAATTCAATACAGTAACATGAACATGAACCCAGTATTCAGAATTTAGGTTACACATTTTCAGAGGGCAGCTTTGTTCACGTAAATCGACTAATAGTCTTGCTGCTGCTGCTGTTGTTGTTGTTGTTGCTGCTGCTGTTAACTTAAGTAAGGTCATCGAAATGTCAAAAGTTGCATTTTTCGATACAAGCACACACACAAATGCATGAGTGTGAGAGTGTGTTTATGCATGTGTGTGCTTACAGTGACAGCTAAACGCAGGGCGACACGCATTCAGCTTGTAGCCATTCACACGTTTCACGTAACAAAGTGTTTGTCGCGTTGACATTGTTGTTGTCACACGAGCACACAGTGTAGTGGGCGACTAGTGACATCACTAGTACGTTTGGGTACAGCACTAGTTCGCTGACAATCCTTCAGGCTGTCTTCTTTACAAGCCTGACAATATCGCAGATGAGCGACTGAAAGTCAGGCTTTTTTTTCGGTTTCATTCTATATGCGGGACGGAAATTCATTGAATTCGGTCCGCTACGATGTCTAATAGTTTTTTAGAGTCTATTTAATGAAGACATTAATTGACTGGTTCTGAATTTGACATTTAGACGGAGAGTTTCACTGGACAGTCCCGCAGTTTGGTGTCAGGCATGACACAAAAGTCAATTGGAATGTTCTAAGACAAGTGACAATTACCATGTAACAAGTACGGTACCAGTCACCTGCACCACCAACGCTCTAGTCCGTAGCTGCCTACGCAGTAGATAGCCGTACTGAAGGGCTCACGCACACATGTGAAGCGGGTGGCACCGACGATTCGCAATTAATTTGTAGTCTTCGCCTGCGTCACCGTCGTCGTCGTCATGACAAAAATACACGCAGACACACATAAAACTTATTGATCGCCTTTTTTTTTCCTTTTTATACAAATTCCACATTCCCAGCTCTCCTGCTCTCCCGCTGGCTCCTGCTGCGATTTGTGGCCACTTTTGCCAGTTTTTTGGTTGCTGGCCCTTTTTTGCTTTTTTCGTATTCGCTTACACACTTCAACACTTTCGGCGGCCATTTTGACGGTGATGCTCCCGATGCTCCCCTGTGCGCCTTAAAATTCCACCACTCATGTCACATGCTCTTCTTCCGCTCACACTTCCTTCGCTCTCGCTCTCTCTCTTGCACACACACACGCATACTCTCAAATTTCTCAATAGATTTTTGTTGTTGCCTTTTCTTGCTTGTCATTGCCCACTCGTTTTGTTGTTTTGTCTTATTTGATTTTAGTTTCGTTTCTAGGCATCCCACTCACTGTCGTTCTCGCTCTTGCCTCGCTCGCTATATCGCTCATACATTCAGCTTAGGGCTGCGTAGAACGTCGAAAGTGAACTTAATTTTTATTTTATTATTTTATTGATATTATTCTGTTTGCGCAGATTCCATTATGCTTTATTGCGAGCATCGTCTCCATTTTATGGCCTATTATGACTTGCTTATGCTTATTTTAGTGTTGTAAATTGCCCCGAAAAACATTTATTAGATGTGAAAATACATATAAGTTTTTCATTTAATTACAGTTGTCTAAATATATCTAATTAGCATTTGATTTTACAATATATTTTAACAATCCAAATCAGTAAAACTGGTATGTATATTTATTTTATTTAATTACAATTTACTAAATATATGTAATTTACATTTCATCCAACAATACATTTTAACAATTCAATTTTCGATCGAATTAAAACTAAACATTAAACTGATAATAATTAACAGCAATTGTAGAAATGTGTATTGTATACTTTTAATGATGTTTAGAGGGGAATGGTTTGTAAATTGAATTTTATTTATTTAATTTTAATTGATGTGGTTATTTCCAGCCATTGTTCCTGTTCGCTGTATTAAAGAGATTAAATTTATCGTAATGAAACATTCTACTTTTTATTTATTTAATTGATGTGGTTATTTCCAGCCTTTGTTCCTGTTCGCTGTATTAAAGAACTTAAATTTATTTAGTAATGAAGCATTCAACTTCCTTGAATGCACCTTAATGACGACGCATCACATGCAACGCAGTGCGAAGCCTTCATTATACATTGAAGCTGTCCAACTCTTCCGCTCCTTTGGGGCCAGCGGACAAAGGTAAGAAGCCACAACGAGCCCATGTTGCTCCGATGTATTTTTCTGGCTGCGTCAGGTGCCAAGAGCACTGACAGTCAACAGCATTTTCTCACCAAAGGGGGCACCACAGCAGGATCAAAGCGTTGCAACCTAGAGTATTAACATAAACAGAAGCATTTTACTGTGAAAATAACAGGACCCCATAAGCAGAGCTGGCAAGCACTTTGGTTAAATTATATAAGAAATATAAGATTACTTAGTGAGCTAGAAATTAACTGAAATGAAAGTCATCCGATTAATCATTCCTTGAAGTCTTTTGCGACGCGATTCCTTTGAGAAGGCTTCCCACGAAATCAACTGAACAGATTCACAGTGTGGGAGGACTCCAGGTCGACTTGGGATGGGGCTGTTGCTGGTGCTTCGTGGGGAGTCTCAACCCGCGGCGTGGAACCACGACAGAATCACGACACGACGTTGTCTATCTGGCAGTCAATATCAGCAGACTGGCGGGCGACAGGATCAACATTCATATACATGTATATCCCGCCATTCAGCCAGCCACGTTTTATGCCAACAGCAGTGCAAATATTTTATGGAATTTATAATTTAAACCACCTTTGACACACAGGCCATGATTCAGATTCAGTTTCATTCTGTCAAAAAACTCTGCGGCAGGAGCAATCCAATTAAGTCAACGATTTGAGTGTATGTGTTTGGGGCTCGAAACTACTTATTAAGTCAGACAACCAGTCCGTCAGGTGGATATCGGAGATAGGTTATTAGAAACTACACATGCATACATATCAGCGACTATAAAAATCAATAGATTGTAGGCACAACGAGGAGGTGAGGCGCTTTTTACCTTGACCACATCAACTCAACTCAGTCACAAGGCCCCGGGCACAGCGTTATATTTTACAAGTGTTGCTTTTGTTGTTCTCGTAGATGTTGATGTTGATGTTGTTGGTGGTGGTGGTGGTGGTTGTGGCTGTGGTGTGTGTGGCATGAGCTTCTTGTTTGCAGGGGTTGGTGGTGGTGTATGTTTTACGGTTCGCTTGCCATCGAGCAGATGCCCTGAACCCGTCATCTAATTACGAAAAGGCGTACTCAGCTCTTAGCATTTGCGCATCCCAACTTAAAGCATAATTGATTTCATATGAGGTGTGAAAGTTATATAAATATATTCACCATATATTCTATAATTATGTTTATTTCATATAATAGTAAATTATACCAATTTGACATATATATTATTATTCATTTTATTTGACAGTAATTTTGTTGGTATAGTGCTTCAATTTTATTAAAAAATGATTATACATACATATATAGTATTTGTGATCCAAAAAGCGTACTCCCTCTTCGACGTTATTTCCAAACGTCCTGCGGTTGTTGTTGTTGCTGTCATTATGGCGGCCAACTGGCAGGAATAAATTCATAATTGAAAATAAACATTAGGGCATGTAAATTAAAATGGAATGCCAGTAAATTTTGTTGGTGGGTTCGTGTGTCGGTTCAGCTTTCCGATATAAATATAGTTGGGGGCACTGTGATAGTCCTTGGCAGAGTCTTGACAGTTTTATTGTTCAGATGCTCGTTGACTTTTTAATAGCTAAAGCGAAGAATATCCAAGAGCACTCGAAAATAAATAGAATTAACTGTTATACGCATATCCGATGTCAACCCATGTCCACTGGGCTAATTGAAGCCAGGCATCCTCTTTGGGGATAAAAAACAATTAGCTGCGAATTAAAAATGAATTAAATTCCAAGTGCTTGGCAAATCAATTTGCAAAAGAAAATAGCTGCTAACGTGCGACAGAAATTGCGACACAGCAAATTCTCAGATGTTATTTTCTATATACACGAAGGAAGGAGTTTATTTATACATGTTTTTATATATATTATATATTTAGCTATTGCTTTGAAAATGGAGCTTTGTTTGGTCTATTGTGGGCTCTTAACGAGCTGCCCTGTTTTATATTTCTTTGCGTTGCGTGTCTTTTGTACATTTCTCTGCGGTTTGCTTTTGGCTTTGCTGCGGGCTCCGCTGTTTTTGTTTCTTGTTTTTCTTGTTTTTTTTTTTTTTGGCAATGCTGCGAGCCGCCCACGCGTCTTGGCCACTGGCAAAATAACCTTGTTTTCCAACCACTTTCCGACACAACCAAAAGTACGTTAGCCCGACAGCACGTCTCTGGCGTCTGTGCTATATAATTTTCCCTTTACGATTATACTTACGAGTATATATGGTTATGTATCAAGACTGTGGGAGGCTATGTGGTTCATGTTTAAGCCGTGGCGGCCCAAACACACCGACACACGCGACGACACACACAAAAAACGCACACCCACTGCGGCACACCTTGATTTAGCTTGCGGCAAAACTTAGAACCAGCCAGGCCAGGCATGGCAGGAGACTTGTCCTCCTTTCGGCAGTGCTGCTCACTGCTGCTGCCCTTATCGATCGTCTGCATAACAAGTCTTTTCTTTTGCCCCCCAGTTTGTCCTCTTCCATTTTCCATTTATTTTTCACACTCGAAAATGCGGCAGGGAAATAGTTTTTGGTATGATTTTGCACACGTAATTGCTTTTACGTGGTCAAATTTTAAAGTTTGCGCTCTGATTGTGGCTTACACATTGTAGTTGTAGTTGTAGTTGCAGTTGTGTCGTTGCACTTTTCCATGTGCAAGTTTGTGCATGTTTACGAAAGTCTGTCACGAACTGCGAATCCTTAAGTTCGGATTTGCATAGCGAACACACTCTGCTGTCATAACCCCAAAGTGGGTGGGTGCACTTCATACACATTGTATTTGTTTGTTACACAAAATACATAAATTACATAGATTGAAAGCAGTCAATACTCGCTCTTGTATTCATTCTGGGGGCTAATGCCAAACTTTACCCTTCGTTTGACTTCTGTGAAAGTTGTCGCAAATGTACTTCTAATGGCTTTATTAATATACAAACTGACAGTTGAGAAAGACAATAGAAATGTGTACATAAGTATCTAGTAAATAGTTCTTTTTATTTGTTTTGCATTCATTTCACTTCGAAACCTTGTGGGAATGTCTAAAAGAAAACAAATACTTTTCGACATACAATTACTGTTAATGGAATATTCTTGTAAATAGTTTTTTTTTTATTTAAATAATGTTTGCAATTTATATATCTATTAAATGCATATTGCTAATAATCGATAATCATATAATATAATATTTCACGAGTGTGAAAAGGAAATCTTAGTTTTTTCTATTCCCTGAAGTGTATAAAATATTTAACATAATAATATAAAGTAAAATAGGAAGATGCTATTTCAGTCAATTTGAAAATATTGGTAAGTATTTAATTGGAAAATTATTAAATCATTTTTTAAATTGTTAAGTAGAATTTCTAGTCCCTTAATAATCGTATAGTACCACATTAAAATAAAACGATGCTAATTTAAAATATTGATAAATATTTAATTGGAAAATTGTTAAATTAATTTTTTTTATATAAATAATTTCGTGTATTAAGCAATTTAGCAAGAAGATGCCGAGGTGAATTAATTGCCTGGAAATTTTACACTTTCTAGTCCCTTAATAATCGTATAAAATATTTATAATAAAATAAAATAAAAACATGCTGGTTAAAATAATTTCAAATATTGGAAAATAATAATAAACTCGTTAATAAAGCCATTTAGCAAGAAGGTGTCGAGGTGATTTAATTGCCTTGAAATTGTTAACTATAATTTAATATTATAAACTTAATTTGAAGAGACTCGTCCGCTGAAAAAATCTCATTATTCATTAGCTAAGCCAAACGCATTTGCAACGCCTCATTTAAGTTAAATAATTATACATTTTCATTTTGAAAGCCAACCTTTGACATGGCTCTGGTCTGGCATCTTGGCACAGAGGCTGCTGTGGGTAAATCAGAACACAATGACTTTAATAAGCCGCAAAAATGGCGTGGCATTTAAACTCGAGAGCATAAGTTAAGTCTTGATAAATTGCGAAAAAGTGTCTGGCAAAGTGATAAATGACAAAGAAATTGTCCAATTTTTTTGTTGGCACCAAAAGATTGCGACAATGCGCAGTTTTGGGTGGGGGACCCATCGCCTGTCGACTGATGGAGATTCAGTTGTGATTGGTATCTAGGCAGCTGCAGCTGCAGTGGGTCCGAGAAATCAGAGATTAATCAGTATCATTTGTACTCGCTGACGGCTCGAACAATGCCAATGCCAATACAGAGATTACGCTTCATTGTCGTCGTGTGCATGCTGTTTGCTTGCGTGTGTGTGCAGTTGTGGAAATTAAAAGAAAATTGTCATGTGCTCTGGTTCAATTACAATGTTACGCAAATTGAAAACAACAGTCGACAATAGGCGAACGCTTTGCCGAACGCCTTACATAAGCCGCCCAAAAAGTATGCTACACAAAAGCAAACCGCAGAGCGAACAAACAAATGCAAACACACAAAAAATAGAAAATAAAACAAACAACAGAGAAAAAACGAAGATGAATTTGGAAGTAAATGCCTAGACAGGTAGAAATTGATTTTCTTTTGCGTGGGCAAAAACAAATGCCAGCCAAAGGCAATGCCATAAGACGGCGCAGCGCGAATAGAATTTTATTCAAATGTGCTCAACTAGGCGAGAGTAATGTGCATGGGAAACCAGGCATTCAGGCAGGCAGGCAGGCAGAAGGCAGACGTGGGCTCGGATGGGAGACAGACGGAGAGTCGGGCGGCGGAGGCAGTGAGAAAGCGAGCCAATTGGTTGGCTGCCACACGATGGCGCATGCGTCATGTCCTGCGCCGTGGAAAGCTCACGGCTTGGAGACACACAGAGACAGAGCAGAGAACCGTGCAGCTGGAATTCCAGGCTGAATACCGAAAAATGACGGTATACAAGCAGCGCCGTGAAAGCAGCGCCAGACAGAAGTTACCTTTGCTCCTGCCCGGACGACACAACGCACGCTGCTATTTGCTGTCGTTGTCGTTGTCTGGCCTCGGCCTCCCACACACAAGAGTTGAAAATTGTTAGCAACAAAATAAATACACAACTATTTATTTGCGTCTCTTAGAAGAAAACAAACTGAATTCATTGCAATTTTCTGAGCGGTCGAGCGGGCGTAAGCGAGTGCAGAGTGCAGAGTGTCAGCGTGTTCGGTGTGTTCCGTGTTCCGAGTTCCGTGGACTGTGTTCGGTGTTCTCCGCCTTTGGATTGTTTCGTGTGTTTTTTACATAACCCAACTGCGTGAACGGTGTGCAAGAAAGCAAGTTAGGCGAGCGAGATCCTCAGCGGTTGCTGGCGCGCATTTCATCCTAATTGCTGCATCCACTCGTAACGAACGTGGCGTCCAACGAAGGCAACAGCAGCGCCGCGGGCAGTGGCGCGGAGTCTGCCGCCCTGTTCTCCAAATTGCGTAGCTTCTCCATTGGCAGCGGGCCCAACTCGCCGCAGCGTGTTGTCTCCAATTTGCGCGGGTTTCTCACCCACCGCCTCAGCAATATCACACCGAGCGATACAGGTTAGCCCCCAAATCATATGCACATCAAATATCTATCTCCGAAAGTCTGTTTGCTAGAATCCTCCAGCAATTTGCGACTATTCCGAGTACTTACATAACCCAGAGCAGTGCCTGAATATGCATATAATTAAAATTAAACAACTTCTCGCATACAAACACAAACACTGCAAGTGTTTCGTTCTCAGCATTCACCTCAATTCTGCGTCCCCCTCCTCCTCACCCTGTCCGTTGTCCTTTGGCAAACGCACACTCACGCAAACACACACACACACACTCGCACACACACAGTTTGCTAAGTCTCTCAAGGTATGGATAGACACATTTGTTTTACGCTACGAATGAACGTTCTGGCTCGCCTCTCTGAGTGAAACGAACTGGAATGGAACAGCTACAGTTAGTCTCCTAACGTGTCAGCGGTGACAGCGTGAGCGCTTCCTGTTCTTATGCAATGCATAAATACAAAATATGAATGACTAGAAATGAATACTTATTCACTCATAGTCAAATAACCTTAGCTATATTTTCTATAATTCTATAAAACTATACAGAATGATAAAAATAGTTCTTCTTAGTAGTAATATTAAAGCTGATAACAGTTGTCTACAGTATTCTATTTAAGTACTTCCATTCTTTTCTAGCTGAATATATTTGATGGAAAAGCTAATTCACTTTAAATAATAGTTTTTCAATGCAATATGAGTTTTCGTCGCATTTTATTCTGAATATCTTGCAAAACCAATATTTGACGTAAATCAATTTTATTAAACTATTTTATGATGTGTAAAGATTAAAGTAAAGATGATATCTTAAATGAATTTCGCTTTGAGATTCTAATAGTTATATCTAGTTGCGATACTTTTGTAAATATTATGATTCCTTTCATATTATATTTCTTATTAACATTATTAGAAATGTACTTTTTGTATGGTTCATACAATAAAAATATGACACTCTCAGTTAAGTTTTAAATATACTGCAATATAATTATACAGACTAATACAACTGACTGAACAATGTACAATGTTCATAATATAGTATGTACAAATATTTTTCGGAAGTATATATATATATATATATATATATTATTGGAATAAACTTTTAATAGATATTCTAAATTAGCTACTCATTTTGAAAAATTCTAATACAGAGAGCATACACACAATCTTTTTCATCTCTATTTGCCCATTTATTTATATTTTGCCAAAGCAACCACAATCAACTAAAGTTGAGTCGGCTATTAAATTAAACATAATTTAAATTCAAATTGAGTCGCTATTTTTGGCATCTGTTTTATGCTTAGTATCGTAAAGGCATGCGAAGATTGCCGCATCTAATAAACTCTGCGTGTTTTCTCATTAAATTATAATAAAAGAAGCGCTAATTTAGTAGACCGGCAAAAAGTTTATTAACGCGACTGGAACTTAATCATAAATGCGCAGGTAACTGGTTGTGGAATTCACACTATGCAGTATTTGCTTCGGGTGCTGCGGATGCCGTGGATGCCGTGGCTGCTGTGGCTGCTGCATAATGAAGGCAATAAATATAAATTTCCCACACAAACACGAGAAACAACACACAAATATAAACAAGACAACGGCTGCCTCGTCATTAGATTGTTTGCCTTGTTTGCCCTTGTAGACGCGTTTGTAACGCTGATGTGTTCATAGCGGTTTCATGTCAAAACAAAAAGGGGCGCACCGTCATTCTCCCGAAGGGTGGCTGAATGTCGACCCCACGGCCAGAGCAGGCAACGACATCGACAACGACAAAGGCAAAGACAAAGGCAAAGACAAAGGCTGCCTGCCGCATGCCTCGAGGCAGCCAGGAAGGTAGCCTGTAATAAGCCAAACGAGAAACAAGTAACGCATTTGTCTTGATGCTGTCTGATAAAACGCCAACCCCAGACCAGACCAAACCAGACCAGACTAGCGCAGACCAGGCCCACAGACCGCAGAGCAACCAGCAGCAGGCAGCTCGAGGGTTGGACCACATTGAGCCATCAGCAGGACGTGCAAAGGCGTCTGCATCTGGCAGACAGGCAGGCAGCATCGATGTCGATGTCGATGGCGATGTCGACATCAAAAGTCGTAAAACGGGCGCTGATGGTGTTGTTGATTGGCAAGCATTTGTAGCGCTACAAATGTTCACATTTTCGGGCTTAAAACTGGCCCTGTGATAAGACTTTGGTCTTGCTTGGAGCGTTGTCATTAATCAGAATCGTGCGAAATTAACTGCCGCATACATAATGATAGTTGCTCGTGTACAATTTATGCGTCTATATTGCAGCCTGAAGACTGAAGAAAGCAATAAATGTTCCAGGTCCAAGTAATTTATGAGCAAATCAATTTGTTCCCGTGTCCAGCGCTCACCTAGGGGAGAGTGCGAAACAGAAATGAGAACAAGAAACTGCTGGAGTGTGCAAACTACACGCACATGCCATATTAAACGCCCACGAATAGGAGACTGGCCACGCCCAGTTAATGTTTTGATTTATAGGCACTGTGTCTCGCTGCTGTGTGGGGGAGGACACGCATACGCCCCGTGGTACCAGACCGAAATTGCCACAGCTACGCATAATGTATATGCTTTCATTTTTATTTTTACGATTATGCGAGCGAGAAAAAGCTCGACATGGCCTTAGCCTGAGTCGCAGTCTGAGCCCAAGCTTGGGATTGGGCTGCCTTAAAGCTAAGTGGCCGCACAGCCTTTGGGGAATTGATAAAAGCCATTTTAAGCTCGTACAGAAACAATGACAAGCACCAAAAGGCCAGCAGATAGAAGAAAGAAGCAGCATTTATCTGCGCGTCTCCGACACGTTCGGGGATGTAACTGATGCTTCTGGGATTTTGATAATTTAACTGTCCCGGGGCTGTCGTAGAGAGCCTGCTCTCGGCTCGTTTCGTTTCGGTTTTAGGCTCGTTTGTAACTTTTGCAATTAAAAAAAGGTGGCGGCTTGTTGCTGTTGCTATTGCTGTGCTGTTTGGCCGCGAGCAAACCAATTAAGCTAACCCAATTGCAGCTAACCCAGTGAAATCGATAGGGCCCAAAAGGCGGCGACATAAAGAAAAGTCAATTAAACTTGAAACAACGACGAAGTACAAGAGAAGAAGCGACCGCGTCGGCGTCGGCTTGACTGACAAAAGAGGGTTAAGGCCAAAGCGCAAAAGGGCGCTTTGTGCCAATCGATCAAGTGGTTTTCTTGTATTCTGTTCCGTTGTATTGCCTGTTTTCTTACGGCTATTGGCCACGCTTCGCTGATGTTGGCCATAAACTGCGCACAGTTCATTAGATGAGCACAAATTGCACAAGTTCACATATCATTTATCAATAAGTGCGCCCGAAAGTAGGCAACGTAAACTCGAACAGTGTGTGCCATTAATATGCTCACGCCTCAGCACACACATACACTCGAATAATTGCCACAGTGAGTCGGAGTCGCAACCCTTCGCTCGCCACTTGAGCAAAGCAGCTTACAACACTTCAGCCAACATCGACGGGGGGGCCAAAAGCATATGCCTCTGTGTGTGTGTGTGTGTGTGTGTGTGTGCCTTTTGTGTGGACGTGAGAAGCGCGGCTTATGATAAACATTATGATTGGATTGGCACATGATACCCGTAGCAAAGTACGTGCATTTAAGTTTTATTGATTTATTCACAAATGTACTAGCAGACATCGTTGTACTCGTTATTTTGTTAGAACAAATGCCACAGTCGGGCCATTTATATTGTTGCAATATTTATGAGTTTTATTTTAGCTCGACAAAGATATTAAATTGTATTTTACGCTGATTACCTCGTCAGGCAGACACACCCGCCCACAGTCGCTGTAAAAAGTACTGCGCCACAGGCAACTGCAAAATAAATGTAATTTCATTTCGCGTTCCCTGCTTTTCCCCTTCTGTTTTTCCGTTTTTTCCTCCATTTTAATCCCGACAGCTTTGCTGCAAAAGACCAACTGCTGCGAAGTTCCCAAGACAACGGGCAAACCGGCAACAAAAAAAAAGGAAAGGAAAATGTGGCAAAAGTCGCTGATCATCCTCGGTTGTGTTTCAAGGTGAAGCACCTTGATGTGGGGGTGTCGAAATCATAAACTCCAAAAATCAAGTACTTTTGTCCTATGCGAACTTAAAGTTGCCTTTGTTCATAGCTTATGCAGAGATGAGGACGGAGGCTTTAAGGCCGTTGCCATGCTCAGCTGCTGCTTTTGCCAGGCAGCTCAAGTTGCAGGCGAAAATTTTATTTGACGACTGTGCAAAAAGTGCACTTTGCGTGTTATCGAGTCTGTCTGCGCAAAGATTCAATTTCAACTCACCCATTTGAAGTGGCTTTAGCTGAGAGTGTTCCAGGAAAACTACGACTCCCATCAGAAATGCAAGCATTTGCTTTGAAAGTTTCTCTTGTCTACTATATTCAGTTATGTATGCGCGACTAGCTAATTGCTGTGGGGAAATATGAAAAGGAAACCCAAATAAAGCGCCACAGGGATATAATGACGAAGGACAAAAGGACGCTGAGCTGAGGGGCTGAATCAAATGTCGGATGAACGCAGTCCAAAAACTGAAAATGTTTTATGAGCTGGGAAACTCATCAGCTGTCCAGGGTATCTTGCCAGTCACTGCGGAAGCGGAAAAATCGATAAAATTATAAAGGCGTAAACATAAATTGGCGCTCTTTGATGATGTATGCCACAGTATAGTATACACGTCTGTATATTTAATATATATTCGTCCGTATTTACATTTGTGTGCCCAGACTTGAATTTTTCAGCTGGTTTCGGGCCCGCTCTCATTATTATAACAAACATGTTGTTGGCACACGTTTCTGCACTTGACTCGAGTTGCTGCTGCTGCTGTTGCTGCTGCTGCCAGCAGCAACCCCTGGCTTTGATAAAAAGAAACCTTGGCATGAGTACGAGTGTAGAATGAGTATATGAGTGAGTGTAGCAACCCCAGGGTCAAGTACAACGACCCACCTGGGCGCTAGCTCGCTCGCTCTGCTCTGCTCGGCTGTTGTTATTGTAGTTATGGGCCTGGAGCATAAAAAACCAAAATTAAAGTCGTTGCATGAAGAATAACATTGAAACACGGCACACACCAACACACACACACACACACTCTCGCACACACTCACGAGACATACGATAATTGACTCATGTGGCTGGGTCTAAGGGGCGGACGCGATCTGCTTGCTGCCTTGCTGCTGAGCTCCCTCCAGGCACAGACACAGCAAAGTTTGGGGAATATAACACACACACACACATACGGTCACACACACACACCAATTCACCCACACGGACGTGGTCATGAAAATTTAATGATAAAACGAAATGTTTTTCTAACGTCTCGTGTATACCAAAGTAAAGTTGGATTGCCAACTTCCATGGGGGAAGAAGAATCGGAGCAGGGGACGGGGGGGGTGTGTGTGTGTGTATTCATACCCTGCACACGTAATGTTTTATGTTGTGTCTATTTGGGGGTGGCAGTCAGAACGTTGCAAGGTAGATAAATGTTGAAATTAGATCAGCATAGATAGCTGACAGGACAGGGGAGTAAAGAAGACCCAAACACCTAAAAAAGATGTGTGTGTGTGTGGAAAATGTGTATAAAATCTAGTTCGATTAAGGTAAGTTCAAAGACAAAGTTGCATTAGCAAATTACGCTACAATTATACGAATTTCATTGGCATGAAGTAAAGCGGAAAATATTGCAGCCTAAAGCTGGACGATGGGGTTGAAAGGGGACTTGAATTGAGTGGCCGCAGCTTGCGTGCTGTTCAAGAGGTGCCCATTGTATTGTCAAGCAAAAAGCAATGATTATAATTACAGTCGGGCGCAAGACTCGAGTGTGGCCACGCGACTTTCGAGGGCGCCATTATAATAATAATCTTTTGTCTACTATATAACAACTGCATAACATACATATATAAATCTACATGTTATGTGCGTCTTAATCGCATTGGAGCGCAAAAGCAATTAAATTGATTGCCTTTTGTTCGTGATGCTGATATGAATATTTAATGCTTTAATTATAGAATACTTTTGGTACTCGTATATATTTGTTTTATGATTGAAATGTGTGTTAATTGTGCAAACGCGCGCTTCTTAACTAATCTGTATACTTGTGTATACGGCCATGTGAATACCTATCTACAGAATGTGTAGAATCCGCGAGTTGTGTGAATTAATCTTAACAATACACTTTTTGTTCACCAGCAGGCATCCTTTTGCAACACAGAAACAACATTTCAATCATAAAATCAAATCAAAAATCAAACAAAAATATACTTTAACGAATAAATCAAATGTCCTCCTATCAAATGAATAAACTATTGTATGCCGCAAGCAAATGCGAAAGCGAGAGAAATGTGTTTGAGCGAAAACCAAAAAAAATCAAAATGATACAAACAAAAAACTAACGAAATCTTGTTTCTGTGTCGTTAAAGGTTGTTCACTGGCA